>OX421423.1:15378977-16578977 GCA_949126915.1 Musotima nitidalis | reverse complement strand
ACTTGGGGTTCACGGAGTTAATTAACTGTCTCATAATAACTAACCTCGTCTGCGACTACATAATGTGATTTATTTGTATTATAATCATTTTAAAGTTAAACGAGATATAAAATTTAATAAGATTAAAATCACAGTTAGAGTTACAAAATCCCCTCAGGCTTCAAACATGAACTTCTATAAAGTAAATAAATGCATTTAATTTATTGCAGAGCCGTAATTTAAACATAAATAGAGGTAATCCAAAAAGTTTTAAGAATATAGGGCAGGTCATAAGAATCCTAAACCGTCGGGCGTCTATGAGTGGGTTAATAAGCGTGAATGAAGCACAGAGTGTGTGCCAAGATCGAAGTAAGTGGAAGGATGTGATCTCTGCCTGCGAGAAAACGGAAAAAAAAAATATATACGTTATTGGCTTTAAGATCAAACAGATTATTTATATTTCTTTTGGAAATAAGCAGCACTGTTGTACCTTAATTTGTAATATATAATGTTTAATAAAAGCTATTTTTATAAACCTACCAACGAATTATTATGTTTGATCGCTAATTTCTATCAACAATACAAATTTTCGGAATTATAAAATAAGAACCGACAAATACTTATAGGCTTAGATCTTGCAAAGGATATTATTCATATATGAAAACTTGCCAAGACAGACCTTAGGCTACGATACAACATCTTATGTTATAAGAAAATATGCTATGTTATACTGTTACTTTTAAATAAATTTCAGGACTGACCATTGAAATGGCACCCATTTAGATCTCACTTCTTTTGTCGTTGAAGTCAACAACCAAGGCATTTTTCATAATATTGAACTAGGCTCTCATTTCACATTTATATTTTTGATTGGATATAATTACTTTTTGTAGGTAAGTTGGTAAATAAGAAAATATACCTAAATACTTTCCTACTAAAACGGGAATACCTAAGTTGGTACCTAAATGAATGAAAAAAAAATTGGGTGATAGGTAGGTTTAAAACTCTTTTATAATTCACGTTAAGTTAATAAAAATAAAAAGCCAGTACAATGAATGAGAGTTGTGTTGTATGGTGGGCGAAAGCTGACAACCTATCACCGCTAAACACATGTCCAGACTTGCTTACCTACCCTCACAGTACTTGTCGAATGTGGCATCAAGTGGTTCTATGATCACTTAGAGCTCTGCCTAACCCGATAGGGCATATAGGCGTGATCATATGTTATGTTATATGTTAAGTTAATCCACATACCTACCACATAAAGACCGGCTGTCAAGAGTTTTGATTACTTACTGATTCTTAAATCTATAGTAGTTAGATACAGGCACTAATTAGGTAATTATGTTAAGAGTTCATAATAAAATCTAATTATTTCAAAATTGGCATTTTTTTTAAATTTCTTTGTATTCATCTAATTACCTATCTGCATGCCAAATTTTAACTTTCTAGGTCATCTGGAGCTGGGTTAGAGTTTTGATCTATAGTTCAGTCGGTCAATGATTTTTAGACATTAATATCTAAATAACCGTTTAATAGAAGCTTATTAAATTTAGAACACATGTGTATCTCGCAAGTCTGGGGTCGCAGGGGGTCAAAAATGGCTCCAAATGGTTCGTGAAATATTACACACGGTACGGCTCGATAGTTCTGTTTGCTGAACTTGGCTTGACACACTACTGCGTGTCTAGATAAATTATAGTTAATAAGAATGAGTAGTGATAAAGATGATAAATAATAAATGAGATGCCCTCCCCTTAAACCCTCGTAAAGAGTTCCTTGTTGAGTCCTCAGTAAAGAAGTGTGTAGTGTATACTGAGACCTCACATGGACTTCTTAAGAGAAAATAAAAAGTGATGTTGCAATGTTTTGTTTCATTTACCAACACTCATGTAGGTACGTTCACAAACACTTAACGGTAAATAATCCACCGTTATTACACATTAATCTTCGAAATATCACAAATTTTAGAAAATAAAAGAAAACTGTTGACATAACGCTTCACTTTCCCGCTAAGAAGTCAAAGAAATTACTTAATTACTAGTATGTGTAATTACATTTTTTCTTGTCTTATGAGTAAGCATAAATAGTTAAAACAAACAAATCATACGTAAGAAAAGACTTGTTAACGAACTTCTAACAGAATTCTAGCAATTCTAACATTTTTTTCTATAGTATAACAATGTGTTTGTGTTTCTCTTTCCTAGTTTCCTTTGGGGAAAGTTTAAGGTAAAATCTTGTTCAGATAACGACGGTGTATTACAACCAAGTATCAAACGCGATAAATCTTTTTCGATTCTAAGGTAACGGCTGCTTACTTTACGTCGTATGTTTATTTAACGTTACAATCCTTTGAATGCCACAGAGCAATCATAAAGGGTATGCAGAGGGCTCACACAGCTATTGTAAGAAGACAATCATATCAAAAGCACCTTCTGAACAGCGTACATAGAAGGGATCCTTACATAATTTATTCTTCTTAACGAATAATTAAAAGCTAGCGGCTGTGGGCAAACTCGTATGATTGACCTTTCCTTACCCTAAAAATGTAAGGGTTAAAAGTGCTTAATATACTACTTACGACTTAAAAATATCATCTAGTATAAATTATACTTTTATAAATTGGACACAATCACAGATATATAACACAAATGCAAATCTCTCTGTTTGCAGCCAACAGCGCCTTATAAGCGGGCTAAAAATATAAAATACCTACTTCTAAACAATAAGCGTAAAGGAGCATGAAACGGAATGTCACAGTTGTCAGCTGTCATCCTTTAAAATATGGATAATTAAAAATCTGTAAATTAATTGCATATATTTATAAACAATAGAAACAATTTATTATTGCACACACATAAAAATACAATGTACAAAGGGCGAACTTAATGCTATTAGACATTCTCTACCAGTCAACCTTGGGGTTGGCAGGAACATTAAAGGCGGATTTAATATGGAGGTTAATAATCGTTACAATTTTAATGCAATGCAATTAAAATAGTCCCACCTCGAGGGTCTCTCGGATTAATTCGTGTGCATTTTATTTGAGTGTCACGACAGGTATGCGTATAATCTAAATATTCCATATCGATAAAATTATCGTTAAGCCTTAATCCATGGTTAAAGAAATTTATTTTGACTAAACAGCAGCAGCTATACACAAAAATGTCAACGGATTAAGGTTAAGTGCGCCCTAAACAAGCGCAAGCACGTGTTTAAATTTAAACCATGTCTAAGAAGTGTTTAACTTATACTAATAGGCAAGGTTTTAAAATAGCTTTTATTTAAACGCGTGTTCAACATCTGTTTATTTTTTTTGTAAAAACACTGTTTATTTTTATTGCAGTTCCGTAGGTTTGTCCTGCAAGGTAGCGTTACCAGGATATTATAAGCAATTCCCGTGCTTGCTAAAGTAACAATTTCAATTTGTACGTGTAAAGTCGATCACTTTGTAGGCCAAAGGTCTTTTGACACTATAAGGCTTTCATTGAATAGCTGATATAAGCTGGTCAACTGTAGCTTATTCACTCTGTGGCAGTACAGTAGTGAACGGACCGGATGCAGAACACAACACCTGGCATACATCTCTTAAAATCCTCTTCCCCACAACAAGATAAACCGGCCCCGCTACCGGTAGAGTGCTGTGTAATGCCTGCTTATCCGCAGTTTTATATGGAAACATACCTTTGTTATACTTTCTTAAAACCAACATGACAAGGAAAATTTTCCTTGACATGATATGGGCATCATTAAAAAGTGTGAACCATAATCATTATTTTTATTTTCGATAATTGGGTGAGTTTTCTTGATAATTAGTTTTATTCAGTATGTAGCTTTGGTTTAATACAACATCACATATTTTTCGAGTAAAATAGTTGAGCAGACTATCAGAAAATATAGGATATTATATATTTATTTTTGTCCATGTATATTTTACGCCGGCTATCTAGCCCTACACTCGGAATAGATTGCTAGATTGTATTGGTTATTTTACAGGGAAACCCCGTATCCCAGGCGCTAGGGAAAAGGTAACACCCAGATATTGGCGACTCTGGGTGCCCTTAGTACTGACTACCGGGGGGGAAACTAAGAGGGACCTGTGAAGGGCGCAGCGGGCGGGCCAGGAGGGCCGGTCAAGCAGCACAGAAGGGTCTTAGGCAGCGGGGGCAGGGGTCCCTGCTGTCTAACCATGGACCCTCCGAGAAGTCGGCCACACACGCTATGGTCGCACAAGGAGGTAAGAGGGGCGCGTCCACTGCGTCTCTCTGCGGAGGTCCTCCCAGTTTTGGTCCGGGGGATGTTTTCCGCGGGCAGGGTGTCAGAGCTGCAACCCAGGTACTGACGCCCCGCCTCTTTCTTAACAAGCGGCAGGCGTCGTCGGACGATTTTTAGTGCGTATTACTGCTGGCGGTCGTGTCTGCCGGTGGTGAGACCCACACACCTCTCTCGGTTCCCCTTTGGCCGGGACACAGTGCGTAAATGCATTTTGTTACCGACGTAATTAAATAAAAAAAAAGCTTTTGGTAGGATCCCTGCACACTACTATCTCTATATAGTTTGGTAATAAAACGAATATGGATTTTCAAAATCAAAAAATGTGGTTCAAACAAAATAGGTTCGGACGCAATAACCATAATAGTATTTTTATCGTGTTGTATCCTTGGTTTGAAAGGATAACTACTAAAACAGTTACCTTTTTAGCTAAGATATATTATTTTCTATAGGAAGTCGAACATGGATGTTCCAACATATAAATTCCTTAAGCAAAAACTGTTCAAACGAAATAGCTTCGCACGCAAGGAGGAAAAAAGAATTTCTCGAAGTCACTTGAAAAATACGGAACTCGCCTATTAACATCTCGAGCCAGTCGAATACGATTAATAAATCTGTTGTGAATACGGTAGGAGATAGGATCGGATCAACCGGAGGTAATGCGGAGTCGGATAATATCCCCTCTCGGGAGTCCAGGGAATCGAGATAACGCCGCCTTTGAACCCAGATTAGTCTCGCCTGTTACATCTTATTACAATATTATTATGAGGCAGCCATTTAGAACTTTTCTGCCAATGATGTCTTGTCGTGTTGCTGTCAATGTTAGGTCCCTACATATAAAATTGGCGGTTTTTTGAACCGATTACTTTGATCCCTAAATTCGGCTTTAGACTAGGAATAAAGCTTATTCGTGTTCTGAATGTGACAATTAATTTGTTTTCGTGCCATTTAATATGGTTCGTGACATTTAAAATATCGCATTATTTTTAAACGACTTCCCAAAAAGGAGGAGGGTCTCAATGCGGCCAGTTTTTTTTTTTGCTTTTTTGAATATGAGTTCCATTCTAGCACGAGCGCTGCAGAAATAGCTTGAAGAATTAAAGGTGTGTTTATTTAAGCCACTGTTAAAAAAACACGGTACGTTTTTGGTTAAAGCGCTTTCTTTCCGGAAATGTTAACCTCCAGAACAAACCTCGTGGACGGCCGGTGACCCTAGATTGGTCAACTGCTCGATTGATCAACTGCCGTTAGTTGAAAAAAAAACAATTCAGATGACGCAGTCCAAAACGCCTTCAAAGAATTTGTTAATTCTTGATACCGCAATTTTTTCAGCAAAGGAATCAAAATAAAATAGCAAAAGTGCATAATATAATAACGGTCCATTTTTTGGATTAATGAATTAAAATATCTAATTAAAATAGTTTTCCTATTCCAAGTCAATTTCCGATGTAGGTACTTAATACTTCCCCCAAATATTTGGATTTTGATCATATTCTGTTTTAATTGGACATAAAAGCCCGTGGGACTAGGTGATAGTTAAAGTGAAGCAGAACTCTGCGTTTGTAAGATCTCACCTTTATATGATCACAGAGGCCAGTGACGTGAGACATGATGAGTGGGTGACGAGCTGAAATGGCAGTGAGCTAGGTACATAGCTCGTGAACTGATGCCCTTTTGGGCAATATATTTCTAGAATGGGCGAGAAACGTATCGTGGGGAATTCAACCGTAGATACATCTCAAGCTATACTAATACGGCCTCCAGCATAGCTTTACGACTACTTAGTGTAGTGAAAACCAGGACCTACATCTGATGCCATCCAAAAAAGAAAATACTCTTGCTTGCTTTACTGCGACAATGATTTTCGATAACCTAATACCGCGGGGGTACTAGAGATAGATAGTTAACTCCTTATTAACCAAAAAACTTAAAAAGTACAGATTACAAAATTTAAAAAAAGCGGTCTTATTGCTAAAAGCGATCTCTTCCAGACAACTCAACGCAAAGAAGAAAACAGGAAAGCAAAGAGCTAGGCTTCATTTCATTAAAAAATTAAAAAACGAAATTGCTTTTGTTTTATTAGTTGTACAGTTTTAGCTTGAAAGCGTAACAAACAAACTCACATTCGTATTTATAATAGCTAATATTATTGGATAGAAATAGCGTCAGTGAAGTTATCGATGGCTGTTTGTCTAGGGAGCTTTGGGAGTGAGGATAACGTTGATTTCGAACCCATATTAGTCTCGCCAAAGGCGTTACGCCTAATTACGTAATATGCATGCTAAGTAAGTGACGGCCATTCTGAAATAGAAAATGAAATTATGTTAATGTTAAAAGAATTGCGACCCTATTGTTCATATAAAAAATATACTTCTTACTTATACCCAGTGAGCTATATGAGCGTTCTATTCATAGGTATAATTTCGTATTTATTTATACAAAAAAAAACCTGTGTGGGAATTAAACTCACGACTTTCTGAGCAGATTGTATCTAGCTAGAAGTCATATTGTTCGTAAATTAAGTACTATTGTAAAGAAATACATTTATGCACATTGTTTTGGAAAGTATGGCTTTATAAGCGCAAAATGAAATGATTATAATTTTAAACTTTTGTATCCATTTAAAACGGCCAAGCTCGAGGCGAAATAATCGGACAAGTTGCCCCAAGCTTATTTCTCGAATAATATTAAAACGCATAACTTCAGTATTATATAGAAATAAACCAAAATTTGGATTTTCAATTTAAAGCCATGTAATGAATCTAGGCAACCCACAGACCCTAGGAAATCAAGGGTGCTGACTTTTTAACATTTACTGTGACGTCACTGGCGATATTGAGTGACGGAAAATGCGAACTGATTTATCGAGACTGATGCCGCTGATGATAAATCCTACTTCCTACTATCCTACTAATATTATAAACGTGAAAGTTTGTATGTGTGGATGGATGTTTGTTACTCTTTCACGCAAAAACTACTAGAGCGATTGTGATGAAACTTTGTACGTGTATAGCTGCAGTCCTGGACTAACATATAGGACACTCATTATCCCGATATTTCCACGGGAACGGGGACCGCGCGGGTAAAACCGCAGGGCGCTGCTAGTATTTAATATATGAAATCATTGATGTACCAGTATTTAAGAAATAATAACAGACGCGCGCGGACTATAAATAGCGGCTTTCAACCCCGACGATTAGTCGGGGCTTAGACACGCCAAGTACGTGCATTTGCGTTATTTATTGTACATTTATGTCTATGAGGCAACTATTTGCATAATAGCAGCGTAGAAAAAGAGCGGTTTTAGCCCAGTAGCGAGACCCAAAGACTTCAAATTCAAGGGGTCTAGGGTTCGAACCCTAGTGGCGCATCTAAGACTTTACAAAGTTATGTGCGAATTTATCGCTTGCTCTAGAAAACACATTAAGCCGTTGGTCCCGGCTGTCATGAACATCTATAGCAGTCGTTACTTAGGAAGTCAGTGCCTTCGAATATTGTGACAACTGGTTTAACCATAGAATAATGTTTCCATTTGGGTCGTGGAGGTCAGATGGCAGTCGCCATGTAGTAACTAAAGTTCAGCCAAATCTGGTCATACTAGTGAGCAGACCCTGGGCCGTGGGCTTGTGCAACCTGTGTCTGGTGCAACCGGGATAGTGCTAGGATATGAGATGATTAGAAGCGTAGAAAAAGAGATAGGTACTCATACTTCGGTCTTTTTCACTCCGCCAATAATTTGTTAACCAGTGAACTTTTATTCGCTGATTCCCAAAAACTAGTCTTTTAAGCTAGGTCCCTTTAATTCCAAAAATTGCGACTTGTCTCTTACGTCTTTATTTAACGAAAAAACTTAACAACGTTCAAACCCTATGCTGGGAGACATCAAATTGATGTAATCCAAGCAAGATGAAAGAAATTTCGTAGAGAAAAACATCTTATAAGCATTTACGTAAAAACATTCCCTGCTCCATATCTGTTCGTAACTCCTTCTATTAAAACCTACAAAGACACGCAATTTCTGAAACGATGTTTTGTTATAGTATTAAATTTTATTTCCAGAGTGCTGGGGTGCCTTGTTACCATAAGTAATGATGATAATCACTATGACTAATTAACATGTATGTTACGCGACCTAATTAAATCGATAACCGCGATCTAACTTCGATCAACGCCATCTTGTCATGACCAATTATAACAGTCGTTACTTAGTAAGTCCGTGCCTAATATTCTGACAACTGGTATAGAATGATGTTACTTTTTTGGGTCCTGGAGGTCAGGTGGCAGTAGCATCATGTAATAACTGGAATTCAGCCGAAAGAGGCAAGTGGAAGTCACTAACGTCCCACTAATGAGCACAGGCCTCGTTCACGTTAAGTATTTAGTTTCATAGTATTATTTATTTATTTATTTTATTTATTTACAAAAAGTACATTTTAAAAATTACATTTTGTTCTTATAACTAATATCCTCGCCAAACATTTCGTTTAAAGGCGAGAAGCGCTCTTTTCTCTTTCTCTCTAACTTATTAAGAACTTTATCTAAAATTAAAAAATTAAAAAAGAAAACTAAAATCAAAAACAAAAACAAAAAAAAGTACACATTACAAAGGGTAAAAAAATTAAAGATTGCTATGCCTATGCTCTCATTAGATTTGATTTTTGTTTAGAATTTTTTTATTTTACGTCTATGTGGACTGCTAAGGTGCCTTGTTACCATAATTCATAATGATTATTCGTATAAATTAATACATCGTTTCCCTATTTTTCAATTTGACACTTAATTATTTTTTGTTTTCAAATGGTTTTGTTGCATATAAGTGAATCTAAGCTTCGTGATTTCAGTGTAATAATATTTCGTCTGTTATTTTGACGTGACAACGTCTTATAAATTGGTTTGCCGGGTGACACTTCAAGAAACTGCGTTACGCTCCGCTCACGTTATGCGCTCACAATGAGAGCGAGTGAGAGGCACGCGTCCCTTCCACTCGGCACACAGCTCTCCAGCCCGCCTAAGAGCGAGAGATTCTTTGTATAAATTAATGTTTTAAATATAATTCTTTGTATAAATAAATGTTTTAAATTGATACTATTATTTCATCCTTCTTCCTACTATACGAATGAATATTCACATTAAAATTATTTTGCCACTCAAAGTCGTTGTCACGTAAAACTTTCGCCCGTATACCGACTTTACAGGCAACCAATTTTTTCTATTTAATTTTGACTTATTTAAGTACTATGTGAAAGTAAATAAATAATTTTTGACATTGACATATTCTATGATATGCCTTTTAAAGTCGTAGCAAATCCAATAAATAGTACTTTTTGTTCAAGGATTTTTTGATCCACAAAATACTACCTTAATACTTTTTGGTACCTTAATGCTTAAGCATTAAATAAGGTATCCCTTGGGTTGCAGAGGTCAGATGGCAGTCGCTCCGAGTAGAAAAATAATAATTATACAGTAAAATAAAAATTTCTTTTGATTTATATTAGATTATTTTAATTGCATGACATTTATAATTTCTTAATTTTGAGATTATAATTTTTTTTGTGTATTAATTAAAAAAATATTTTAGTTCAATTTATGGATAATAATAATAATTTATTTATTTTGCTGAGCCCTATCCGGGTCTATGTTTGATACTGCTTTTAATAAAACAGTATATACAGATACAACATAGATTTGGCAATAAATACTTTGACTTTAAAATTCTGGTTAGACCAGCGAGCAGACTCTGGGTCTTTAGTATAAGTGTAGGGGACAACCGGGATAATGCTACGATAAATATACATAATAAATTATAATAATAAATCATTTAATTTCCTCCACATATAATAATACACAATGGACACAATATACATACTTTCACGCCTGTTTTCCCGAAGGTTGAGACAGAAGCATATTATAAGCTCACACTTCGCCAATTATAATGTTGGTCCCACGTAATATAACGTAAACCTCACGTTGGTGAGGTGGCGAGCCTATTGCCGCTAACCGGCATCTGCTACGTTTGCCAGAGCCTCGTCAGTTGATCACCAGGTGCCCCACTAGCAGGTGAGGTTGGCTTGGGCTCCTTAGATGTTGCTAGCATACTACATAGAATGAAAACTACCGATTTAAAATATGCTACCTTTTCTTATGGATTAGCATGGACTCAATCTGTCGTAAATTGATTTATAAAAGCGACATTTTATAAAGTGCCTATCGTAAGTTCAATTCGTGAACCATACTACGAAACTGTCATTTTTAACCATCACTTGTCCTTTTACGCAAAGTATTTTCTGAATATATAAATTATTTTAAAATAAAAAAAAAACTATCTTTATACCGAATTCGTAACATGCCGTCTCCATAAGATATTTCCTATATGATTCCAATCAATCCAATGTCCACTCAATATTTCTGTCAATACAATATTGGTGTGCGATAATGGAGAGAGCCGGTCACATGAATCACGGGGCTCTTCGCGGGCAAGTCTTTGTGTTCGGTTTGGCGGATGACGATAACCTTAATGTAAGCGGCGTCACGGCTGGTGGTCTGAAGAAGGATCGCTATTGTCGCGGTCCCTTCCGCGCGCTCCATTCTTTTCTCTTTATACATTTTCTCACTCGAGTAATTCCAGGACAATAAACATTTATTGTGCTCGTTTATTTGACAGACGATGAAGAAATATCGAATGAGTGAGTTCATTATATTTTGCCCCAGGGTTTTTGTTTATAACGAGCAACGACAAAGAAGGTTTGCGCATCTAAAGTTTTCTACTAAATCGTAAGAGATGGAATGATTCGGCCACCTTGTGACCGAATCTAAGACGATCGTGAATTCGCGAAATGTGTAAAGCAACGGCCAGCTCCCGGGGGGCCGCTCTCCAAAGACATCCGTATTCCTTTTTGCGTCTCATTTTTCCACAAAGAGTGGATTTTTACGACTTCCCTTTTTAATAATAAACCTTTGGTTTGCCGTTCGCTGCCTGTGGTCTCTTTGGCGTTTTAATCGAATAAAGTACTTTGCGAGCTTATAAACCTACATACAAAAATACTGTCTTATATTTTTTGCGTCTTATATTTTAAGCGACGGAGATTATCAGGATGCGACGAATGTGAATGCGAATAAGAGGTCAAATAATGCTAGGGCGTACCCCCAAAGCGACGTAAATGACAAGAACAAACATTCAAGTTCAAGAAGTACCAAAAGACTCCGACTAGGGACATGGAATCTAGGTACCATGACCGGACGTAGTGCGGAACTAAGTGAGATACTACATAACAGAAGCATAAACATATGCTGCATCCAGGAAACAAAGTGGAAGGGCTCTAAATCCCGAGATATTGGCCACGGATATCAACTAATATATCATGGATTGGATTCAAAGCGTAATGGTGTGGCAATTGTCTTGGACGGGGATCTCAAACAAAGAATCATAAACATTGAAAGAAAAAGCGACAGACTCCTCTTGGTTAAGCTGGCATTAGATAACCAACCCATCTTGAACATCATTTCGGCATATGCACCGCAAGTTGGCTGCCCGGCGTCGGAAAAAGATGTCTTCTGGGAAGATTTTGATGAACTTTTGCAAAATATTCCACAAGACGAGCTGGTCCACATAGGAGCTGACTTGAATGGTCATGTTGGCGCCGAAAAAGAGTTCTATAAAGATGTCCACGGGGGCTATGGATATGGCACACGTAACCAAGAGGGACTGAATATATTAAATTTTGCTGCAAGATACAATTTTAAAATCATAAATACACATTTTAGAAAAAAGGATGAGCACTTAGTAACATACAGCACTTCAAAATTCAGAACACAAATCGATTATATTATCTCCACGGGGTCGATTAGAAATTACTACAAAGACTGCAAAGTGGTGCCAGGAGAAGCCATAACTTCACAGCATAGACTTTTGTTAGCCATAATGGAATTGCCGAAACCTATTAAAACGCATGTCGATCGAACTGACCGGGTGAAATGGAAAGAGCTCCACAGTGACAAGGGAGGGCGATTGCTTCGTGATATTAACGTATACTTGCAGGATGACATACACAATAACAAATCTGCTGACAAAATGTGGTCCGACTTTGAAAGCTTTTGTCGAGACAACTCACACCACATACTAGGGGTCTCCCGGGGTGGTCCACCAACAAATAAAGACACTGCATGGTGGGATGGTGATGTGAAACAGATTGTCAATGCAAAACGAGACTCCTTTAAAACCTGGCAGAAAACAGGCCTTGCAGAGGATCATCACAAGTATAAAGCCTTGAAATCCATTGCAAAATCAGCTGTTGCACAGGCGAGGGCACAATCAAGGCAGAGTTTCTATGAGAAATTAGATGGGGCGCCTACAGAAAATGCAATATTTAAAATTGCAAGGCAGCGACACAAGTCCACACTTGACATAAAGTGCAATAAATACATCAAAGATGATCATGGTAAACTCTTAACCTCGAACGACAATATAAACAAGAGATGGAAGACGTACTACGAACAGCTATTAAATGAGGAATTCCCTAGCGAAGAATTGTCAATAGTGCAACCAACGCAGGGTCCGTTAGATTTCATTCAGCCACATGAAATAGCAAACGCACTGAAGAAAATGGAGCTCCACAAATCTCTAGGCCCTGATGATGTACCGGTTGACATTTGGAAGATGCTGGGGAATAATGCATTGCCATGGCTAACGTCGCTATTTAATAGGATCCTACTTGAATGTCGTGTTCCAAGCTCATGGCGATCCAGCTTTCTCTGTCCAATATACAAAAATAAGGGTGATGTTGCAAACTGCGATAACTACAGAGGGATTAAACTAACCTCGCACACTCTGAAACTGTGGGAACGTGTTATTAGTGCACGTCTAACATCACTAACTCAGGTGACAGATAATCAGTTTGGTTTCACTGCCAGCCGTTCAACAACTGAAGCTATCCAAACAATTCGCACTCTGATGGAAAAGTTCCGAATGAACAAAGAAAACCTTTATTTTACGTTCATAGATCTGGAAAAAGCTTTTGACAGAGTCCCTAGGAAGCTAGTGTGGCAGGCCATGCGCGCCCAGAATGTGCCTGAGGCTTATATCTCCTTAGTCCGGGATATGTATGATGACGTCACCACAAGAATCAGAAGCCCTGCCGGTATCTCCGAACCGTTCCATGTAAGGGTAGGTGTTCACCAGGGCTCGGTACTAAGCCCCCTACTTTTTAATCTATGCATGGACTACATCACAAGGGACATACAGTCTGAAATTCCATGGTGCATTCTGTATGCAGATGACATCTCACTGATAGCGAGGTCAGCACTGGAACTACAGCAAACATTTAACCAGTGGCTGAAAGAGCTAGAAAGGCACGGCCTGCGAATCAGTCGAACAAAAACTGAATATATGGAATGCGACCTGGGAGGGACGGAACAGTTAAACTGCAACATACAGATCGAAAACACAATGTTGCCTAAAGTCACCCGCTTCAAATACCTGGGATCCATACTGACGTCTGACGCGCGAATAGAGGATGACGTAAACCATCGCATAAACACGGCCTGGATGAAGTGGCGATCGTTGTCTGGTGTCTTATGCGACACAAGAATGCCAATAAAGACCAAGGGCAAAATATATAAAACGGCCGTGAGACCAGCCATGCTGTACGGCGCGGAATGTTGGACCGCCCTGAAAAAGCACGAGCAACAACTGCACACCGCAGAAATGAAGATGCTAAGATGGGCGGGCGGCGTCACGCGCCTGGACAAAATTCGAAACGAGTATGTGAGGGGGTCGTTCAAGGTCGCACCAGTTGTGGATAAGCTCAGAGAGAGTAGAATGCGTTGATATGGCCACATAATGCGCCGCGATAACAACTACTCCGTGAAGACAGTACTCAACATCAGTACACAACCAAGGGGAAGAGGCAGACCACCCGCCACTTGGTGGTCAATTATTGAGAGGGATTTAAAAGCCCAGAAGCTTACACCAACGACAACCCAGGACAGAAGTTCCTGGCGCAGACGCACAAGGAGGCCCGACCCCAGATGAACTGGGATAAGGGCAGGACAGAGAGAGAGAGAGATAAACCTACATACAAAAATACTGTCTTATATTTTTTGCGCTTCTTTCCGACATTTTATCGCGGTAAGTTCTAATAAATTTCTTGATCATTAATGAATGAATATATTACTTTTAAGAAGGAAATATTAAGATTATTTTATTCATAATTAACCCTTTATATATTTTAGGTCAGTCTTCTCTGTGGTGGCTGTCCATTGGCTCCCAATATATAACGATTCAGGTTAATCTATCGGATGCAACCTGCTTATATTGTCGTGTCCACTTCGTCTATAGTTTGGCAAAAATTAAGATAGCGAGTGAGTATTACTATTAATTACTGGTTTTTATAAAGCTTTAACCTTTTTTTACCAAATATTTTACTTATATTTACTTAAAAGCCAGTAATACATTAAAACAGTTACCCAGAACTAGTCAACATGTCTATCGAGCATTATATCTCTTAGGTATTGATTCACGATAAGACACGAAGACAGTGTCCACTTCGTCAATAGTTTGGCAAAAATTAATATAGCGAGTGAGTATTACTATTAATTACTGTTTTTTTATAAAGCTTTATACTTTTTTAACCAAATATTTTACTTATATTTACTTAAAAGTCAGTAATATATTAAAACAGTTACCCAAAACTAGTCAACATCTCTATCGAGAATTATATGTCTTAGGTATTGATTCACGATAAGACACGAAGACAGTGTCCACTTCGTCAATAGTTTGGCAAAAATTAAGATAGCTAGTGAGTATTACTATTAATTACTGTTTTTTATATAGCTTTATACTTTTTTAACCAAATATTTTACTTATATTTACTTAAAAGCCAGTAATACATTAAAACAGTTACCCAAAACTAGTCAACATCTCTATCGAGCATTATATCTCTTAGGTATTGATTCACGATAAGACACGAAGACAGTGTCCACTTCGTCAATAGTTTGGCAAAAATTAAGATAGCGAAAGAGTGTACTTAAAATAGTCAGTAATACATTAAAACAGATACCCAAAACTAGTCAACATCTCTATTGAACAAGTTTATATCTCTAAGGTATTGATTCACGAAGACACGAAGACAGTGGCATTTGCATTCAGTTGAGCACGACGAGATACCTGTCTCTAATCCGAGAATAAGTGCCAACTTGAGTGCTTTACACAGAAAGAACCTATGTCGGAGCGCCGTACTTTGACATCACGGTTTTTCATCGGGATTACCTCACCGTTCGTGTTAAAAACTCTTTAAAACCTCTTAAGGCTAGCTTATTTCGGATACTGGGAATCTAGACTGTATCTGCCGCGGCCACAGCTTGATGGATTGTGATCGAAAAGCTCATTGATCATCTGAAACGTGCAGTCATTCAATGTTGCGATAAATTGCTTTTGAAGCGATTGAACATATATCTTATTATTGGTGTTAATAATAATTACAATAAAAGAGTTTTAATGTCAGTGTTATAGCTATGAAATAAATGCTTATTGAACGCAATGCGGTAATTATAAAAACAAATGGTTTTTAAATGTATGTCTTTCTATTTGCAGTGCCTATATCTATATCTGAAACAACTAGGTCTATTCCATTTTTTTAGGATAATACAAGATAAATTTTAACAAAGCAGCAGTAGACCATAATAAATAAACAATGTCTGCCAATCACACCAATTATTTAATTCCAAGATAAGTATCATTAAGAACTTGTGTTATGGATACTAAGTAACGGATAAACATATATAAATAGCGTTTTTTAAATACATGCTTCGTGTGTGGGAATCGAATCCACGACACGAGGAGCGGAGTGCGGGTATACTCGCCACCACGCCACAGCGGTTGTCCAAACAATAATGATGATAAGTAATATGTATAACACCATAGAAATGAGTAAAACAAAGGCATGCAATTTGAACATATTGCAAATAATTTTAAAATTAAGTAAATATTTAACGAGGAGACTGGAATCTGATAAAATCTCTACCAGCTTATGTGTATATGTAATCCTTAATTGTGACATATCCTTAATCAAGCTGTTCCCACCACAAACTCACTCTCAGGAACCAATGTGTATACCACCACGTGGATCCAGTAAGTAATAATCCACATATATAGCAATAACCTGGACATGGCCCTGGAATAGCGGCGATAGCCCAGTGACGATAACCATAGCCTTCTAATTCAGAGGATCTCTGGTTCAAACCCTGGTGACGCACCAATGACTTTTCAAACTTATGTGCGTAATTATCGCTTGCTCCGTGTTTCGGAAAGCGCGTTAAGCCGTTACTCCCGGCTGTCATGAACATCTATGCAAGTCGTTATTTAGAAGTCAGTAAACTAAAAAGTTAAAGTAAAAAGTTCTTTATTTCATAAACTATTACATAGCACTTGAAAACGTCAAAACAAAAAATATATTAAAAAACTAAATATTATATTACTACACTGAAATCACGATCAGTGCTTTTAACGTCCTGACAGCTGGTTTAACTATAGAATGTTTCCCTCTGGGATGCGGAAGTCAAACGGTAGTCATTCCATGTAATAACTGGAATTCAGCCAAAATCTGGGTAGACCAGTAAGCAGACCCTGGGCCTTAAACTTTAGTCTTTTTACCTCAAAGATCTTTTTCGACCGTCTACCGCGGATTTTACTCTGTTTTAAATTTTGTTATGTAAGTGTTTTCTTTTCTATTATTTATCAGTTTATTGTTTGAACTACTTCATAGTCTCAGTCGAACCGAAGCTCTTATAACTACATTATGTAACTTAAATTGTTATTCTCGTTTTGACTGCTGCAACACAGGCCTGCGAGTCTAGTGCAGAAGTCATAGTTTACGTATATCCTTGTCACATTTATTTTTCTGTTAATAAATAAAGATTATTTACAAGCAATTCGTAACGATATATAAAATTGTAATTGCTGCCTAGAGACCTTTTAACTAATAAAGTGTTCCACTAAACGGTCCCCTGACTGCAATGATAATGCTATAAATCTATTCAATTAAGTTATTGAACTTTGCTCAGTAATGTACTGGTAAATAAGGAGGGTGTATAGGGCTCCTACCAAGATCTGAGGAGCCCTATTTTTTTTTTGTTTTACGTCGGTAACAAAATACGTTTACGCACTACCTTCCAGCCAAAGGGGGACCGAAAGGGGGTGTGGGACTCACCACCGGCAGACGCGACTGCCAGCAGTAATACCCACTAAAAATCTTCCGACGACGCCCGCTGCTTGTTGAGAAAGAGGCGGGGGCCAGTACCTGGGTTGCAGCTTCTGACACCCCGCCTGCGGCCAACGTCCCCCGGACCAAAACCGGGAGGACCTCCTCAGAGAGGCGCAGTGGATGCGCCCCTCCTACCTCCTTTTGCGACCATAGCGTGTGTGGCCGACTTCTCGTAGGGCCTGTCGTTAGACAGCAAGGGCCCCCTGCCCCCACTGCCTAAGACCCTCCTGGCGCTGCTTGATGGGCCCTCCTGGCCCGCCCGCTGGGCCCTCCACAGGTCCCTCCTAGTTTCTCCCCCGATAGTCAGTACTAAGGGCACCCAGAGTCGTCGGTCTCTGGGTGTTTCCATTTCCCTGGCGCCTCCTGCGCCCTACCGGGAGGTACTCAGCCTCCCCACCACGACAAGATGTAGACCAGTCGGGGAGGAGATCTGAGGAGCCCAAGCCAACCTCACCTGCATGTGGTGCACGTGCCGATTAACGGACCTGGCTCTGGCGAATAGAACATTTCCCGGTAAGCGGTAATAGGCTCGCCAACAATTACGTGTAACCAACAATATGACTGGCAATGGATATATTTAAAAGTGCATAGCCTGTGAGTTTCTTGCCATTTCTTCTTACGGAGCGGTGGCTCGGAACTGGCACTTGGATTCACTTACACTTAATTATTCTTTATTTTTAAATTGTTTTGTTGCATGTAAGTGAATCTAAGCTTCGTGATTTAGTGTAATAATATTTCGATTGTTTTTTTTTCATTTTTAATTATGACGTTTTCAAGTATAATACCTGAAAACGAAAGTTAATGTATTTTTTTCATGTAGGCGTAAAATATGCCGTGATGTATGTACTGGTAAAACTATTAATACGTATTTTTTACTTTTTTTAAGATCTGCTATGTCGTGTTGTATTATTCTATCTATGATAATGTAAAGTCGAATAATCAAGACATGACTTTAGCTTTCCAAAATCAAAAACGCGTAAATAACGACTATTTTCCCTCAATATCAAAATTCAGCTCAAAAAATTAATGTTCAGAGCAAAACTTTTAACAAAAGGTGACGAAATGATACGGTCTCTTTGTGAAAGTTGCAATGTACGTGACAAATCTTCCAGTTTCGAGTTGGGATTGAAAAGTGCGATAGAGTCGGTCCCAACGTGCTCCGAATGTCTTATTACTTTGCCATTTAGAAATAGGTGCACAGAGACTTTATCGGCGTTCTGTTACGAATGTAGTTGAAGCACTGTAAGTTTGGCCTGCGTCGGATTGTAGTCACGTTCGATACACTTCAAGGTACGTGCTAGCTGCTCGGCTATTAGAGAACCGTGGTGATTCCTTATCTCAATTAACGCGATTAGTTACAGCCAGCCAGACTATATCTTACCAAAATGCAGCCAAGCGTACGCATTCGGAATAATAAGCGACCCTGTAATCGATGGGAGTAACAAGGAAAGTTTCAAGTCACAGATGATTTGAGGCAATTAAGATAGGATTCAATTGGAGTGGATAAGAACTATTTACTATAAAGATACTTTATGTGATTAAGGACGTTGAACAAGTTGGGGTAAGAATGAAAACGTTCCTACGCTACTGACGCGAGGTACGCCAAACACAGAAATTCTTTGAAAAAAATGTAAGCTGATTTACCGTGGCCGGGTTGGGGTCCTCCGGCCCGCTCGACCGGCAAATAAAGGCGACCAGACAAATGCTCGCAAATTGACTCGACGTTTTTCACTGTATTCCATATTTTAGGTACGGCGCAGGCTGTTTGCTGAGACGTCACAATTAAGGATAACTAACCGGTTTTATTACCTGGAACTTTGTCGTTTTATTATGTGATAGCAGTTGGCTCTTCGTCCGGACATTTTTAAAGCTGTTTGATAAATACGAGCTTTATTTAGCACCACATTAAGGTAACTTATAAAAATGTGTTTTAAGAGTAAGCAAGGGGTATTTAATATGGTACAATTTAACAAATACGTCAATACTTGTGCGGAAACAAATGGTTTTATTTGAAAGCAAATATTAAGTATTTACTTCCTTAAATAGTTTTAGGAGATTACCTATTTCCTTAGTCGGTAAGTGATAACATGAGACTTGGTGTTTTAGTATGGGCTTCATAAAAAAAAGTTTAATATTGGTCAGCGTGCAATGCTCGAAGAATCCCTATATAATAGAATCAGGAATGAGAAATTCAAAACCAAAATCGGTGGATGCAGCCGGTACGGGAACCATTGACGAGAAATCCTATTGGGGATCCCAATGTTCAGCAGTGGAAAAGTACATGTTTGATAATGTACTAAACTCTCACGGGATTAAAAAAATATTTTTGATTGGCAGTCCGGTTAATCAATCGTTGAACCTAGTTTGCACTAAGTTCAAACCTAGTAGACACATCTGGACAATAACGTGAAAACCAGATAACAATGGACGTGAAAACCAGCGCCAGAAACTAACCACTAGGGGTTAACATGACTGTTCGAAAGAGTTATCACGGCCCTAGGTTAAATATGTATGGTATTTAGTTAGTAAAAGTCTGACACAGCCTCCCACTCCACCCACAGCGGGAGAAAGTGATTTTATAATTTTCCATCAAAAAAAAAAAATCTCCTAGGGTCTTTTTAAAACAGAAGTTGTATCGTGTATCAACAATTCATCGAACTTTGTTAGAAGTGCTTAATAAAAATGCCTTAATAAAAAATATAAGCTCCATTTGTTAATACCAAAAGAATGAGCCATTTGACAGCGGCAACAATGACTTGAATCAAATAAGAAAAGGCCATCATATAAACCATTCATTACAGAACTCGAGAGTATTAACTCGGTATAACGACCAAATAAAGCCAAGATTACAAGTTAACCTCATGTTAGTAAGGAGCCCAATGATAAAGCATCTCAGAAAAAGGGAGAGAAGGGTATAGTAATCCCTCTTTAGCAAAAACGCTACGTACCAAAAAGTGATGGGCGGCTCACAAGGGGAGGTTCTTCATTACCCGTTCGTGTTGTCAGTTAAGCCAAGGGTCTAAGGATTACTTACTGCTTAATAAAACTTAAAAAGCGGTTGTGATGCCTCATGTGTGTACGGCTTAAGTATGATGTTGGCTCTTGAGCCAAGCCAAGAAGATTAAAAACGACTATTGTTTTTTAGTATTTCGTTTGCTGTGAGGATTGTTAATAATGTTAAGGATTATTATAAAAACGAGGCACTTTTATATTTCTATGGAGAAACACATGTGACTCCAAATGCTTATGCGAGAAAGTAGGATTATGAATTATTCAGTTTAACCGATATAATTTATTGCAACTGACTTCAAACTTCCAAAAAAAAAATTTAATTTTCATAGTAGGTATTTGAAAACGTCGAAAATATAAAAAACTATCGAAATAGTATAATGACACTGAAATCACAAAGGTGTGTGTGATTCACCTACATATAAGAAGTAAGTAGTCTCTGTAAGAAGAACTGGCAGGAAAGTCACAGGCTAGAAAGTCTAGAAACATACAGGCTTAGACATTGAACTAAGGAGATGATCGTACACTCACAGCGCACTTTGACTTTATATTTATATAATATCCCTTTTCCAACTAAAACAATAAAGCGTCAAGCGCTAAAAATTTAAAGCTAGAATATCTAACTTAGAGGTGAAAACTATCTAGCCGCTGTCACGAAGAGCGGAGTATTATCGCCTAACAAATGAAATTCACAAGCATTACAGTAAATAGCACACATTTCATATTTACACCTTTTAAACCAAAACAATATGGCGTTAAGAGCTAAAATTTAAAGCTAGAATATCTAACTTAGATGTGAAAACTATCTAGCCGCTGTCACAAAGAGCGGAGCACCATCAGCTACAAAATAAAATTCACAAGCATTACATTGAATAGCACACATTTTATATTTAAACCTTTCACTGGCGATACAATGGCATTGTAAAGAGATTCGCGTCTGCCTTTTGCGTATTTACCTATGAAAATTTATATTCCCTTTGGGTTGAAGAGCGGGACCGGCCGCATATTATACACAATAGGCAATTGCATTATCATATCATTACATAGAGCCTTCGAAAACTATATTTATACCTTACGTTGATAAGCTATGTTTTAGTATACAAAAAGTTGAGTTGCAAAAAAGAGGTTTTAATTCAGGCTGCAATCTAAAGTTGGTTGTAGCCTATTGTTTGAGCGTTTTATTTAAAGTGTAAGTCACACCTGCGAGACTTTTGTCTCAGAGCCTTAAGTTTAAGATAATAAAAATATTATTTTTTTTAACAAAAAGTTATTTCCTTTTAAAAATGATTTGTAACACATTTTTAACCATTTTGACACCGATAGACGACTCGCTAGAATTTATTCTAATTATATTACATACCGGATTTATATTTTCCTATTCTATTATAGACGGCGGTTTGACGAGCAATATGGCGTGGTGGTGAGTATAACAGAACTACGCTCCTAAGGTCGTTGGTTCGATTCCCACACAGGACAAATATTTGTGTGCATAAAAATGAATATTTGTTCTGTTCTGGGTGTTTTCCTATGTATATTAAGTATGTATTTACAAAAAAGAGGTATTTAAGTATGTTTATCCGTTCTTTAGTATCCATAATACAATTTCTTTATGATACTTATCTTGGAACTAAATAATTGGTGTAATTGTCTGAAAATATTTATAATTTATTTATTTATTAGATTTTCTGCTGTGAAATAAATAAATGTTAATAAGTACACAATTAATGTTTACCATTGAGCAGTTTAATAAAGATAGTTGGAGATAGATACAAACGACCATTTGGCCGTGTGTACATTCTGGGGTAGCGGGATTTTTCCAAAGAGTTATCTTTAGAAAAATACCGCACTCCGAAACATATCAGGCTCAAGAAGGAGCAGCGATGGTTTTAGTCAGTAAAAGTCAGACTTTCCCATCCGCTTCACCCAGGAAGTTATCAGTAGATGATTTTACATCCTAGAAAAAGAAAGTTAGTTAAATTATGAATATAAACGCGATATACAACACCACGGAACAGAAAAAACTAGTGGAAGTGCTAAGTAGGCGTATCGCGCGTGTCACAAGTAGGCGCTGTTACGCTTACTTCAATGAGTCAAGCCGCATTTGTGTTCTGACATCACGTCGAGTTGGTAGTCGTTGCGTTCCCTTGATTTTAAAAAATACGCCGTATTGTTCCATTTTATGGTGCAAAAATGACAGTAGGAGAAAAAATCTTATAAATGGAGGTGTTTCGTACCATCGGTAAGTAATATTTTAATTGTATTCTAAGAAAATTATGTAATTTCAGTTTACACGTTATTTAATTGAACGACTAGCTAAAATAAACCTTAAATAAAGTCCATTTTGGCTTAACTGTATTAGGCAAGTCCATGTCGAATGTTCTTCGCTACATAGTTAATGATGTAGTCAGGTGAAATACTGATATTATCGATAAATGAAAATTACGATATATCGATATATATATATATATATATATATATATATATATATATATATATATATATATATATTTCCTGCGTCCAATCATGTCACTGATTTGATGAAAGCAATTGTCGAAAAAAAATATAAATGTTCGCATACATCATTTATTAAAATTAAAAATAAAACTTTCAAAACGTCAGTTTTTAAATAAATATGTTTTATTTCAAGGACAATAAAATAAATTTTAAATAAACGTGTTTTTCATTCTATTCTATTTTCGATGTAGGTATAATAAAAGTTATTACAAATTTCTCAAAAACTTCATGTTTTTATCGAACGTATCTATCGATATCGCTTTCTACTGCAACAATCAAAGCGACACCCTGCACTGGCAGACTAGCAGTAGAATCTACGTCTGTGGCGGTAATGACAACCTTATTGCGATTGTAATAAGGGTTATAATTGCTTCAACAAACAACAACACCATCTAGCGATACTTTCTCAACAATCATAGGTAGTTTGAATTTAGTTTAAAAAATGTTTTAAGTATTTTTCTTTTAAGCAAATTAAATCTTATTATAGTGGATGAATGTATATTTTCCGGTGTAGAACAATTGACTTAAGCTAATTTTGACTAAAATAAAAATGACCAATTACGCTCATTGTTTATCTGTAGTGTAATATACGGTCAATGGTTTATTTGTGTGAGTTTGGCGACAACGGTCTTCATACCAATTTTGTAACTTACCATTTCTACTAGTTTTTTCTGTTCCGTGTACAACACAATCTTCGTACTAGCACGGGAGGTAAAGAAATGCAATTACTTATATTTTCATTCATTATTCTTTAAAATATGTTTTTTTTTGTATTAATTATGTTTAAAGTTTATAAATGTAAACACATTAGGTGATTTTATTACTTTTTTTAATTTTTAGTGTACAATAAAGTGTTCATTCATTCGTTCATTCATTTATTCATTCACATTAATGTAAAAATAATGCATTAGGCTATATAATACTTTTTTTTTGTAATTTAATGAAGGTTGGTATATTATATACAAAATTTATGCTATACAGCTATTCTTATTCTTATTATTCTTATATAATATCGCCTCTATCGTAACTTCAGGATAAATAAAATTAGTGATAGTCCGCAGAAATTGATTTATGAATCGGTAACAGTTAGCATTTGACTTCCGTATTTCAGAATACAGGTTAAACTATTGTTCCCAGTTAAAAAGAAAGTCTTTTATAAAATTCTCAATGATTAATAATCTAAAAGTATTTTCTATAAAAATAAATGACAAAATCAGTTGTTAAGTTTAATGCTTGTAATGGTTTCCTAAAATAATAAACATATATTAGTACTGTGTATTTACAACTCCCAAATGGAAACTTTAATCGTTACAAACGTTAAGACATTCTGTTATAGTCCCGTTAACATTTAATAACACATAATCCCGTTCTTACCCAGTTTTCAAGCAAAACAAACTGCTATCAAAAAGATATAAAAGTTGTGGGCCGCATAACTACATCGCACGGTCGACTGAATGTATCCGAACACTTTGCCAGTCACAGATTGCTTTGGAGAAGGAGTAAGACAGGCGAATGATATCCGGGGAAATGCTATGTCCATCGTCACATTGCGAGCGCGTCACGTCATGAACTGCGACGATGCAAAAGCAATAAAAACTTTAGTAAAGCAAGAGTTGAACGCAAAGAAAGAATATATAATTTTATCAATATTGTCTAAGTATTATTGCCTTCAATAGTGGAATTTTATGTTTGCATATTGCTTTTGTATCGTTATTTTGTGGAAATAAATAAGTTGAAAAATGGGACTCATATGTAGGATTGTCCATGCCTCTGACTAACGTAAGACGGACTCGGCAAATACTCCACATGCCATAAATATGCTTTATAAATGTGAGATTGGTGGAATTACCAAACATACCATCTATAACATAAACTATATAATAGGTTGGGGAAAAAGTCTTTTCGTATTTTTGTATGAAAAGTCAAGACATTTTTTACAAAGTTTATTTACATTTATTTACAATATATATGTACCGTTTTGTTGAATAACTTTCTGCCATTTTGTGGGCAGAGACATTATCCCGTTACTGTAGAAACTTTGGGACTTCTGATCAAAAAAACGGGACAAATAGTTTTGGCAGTCCTCTCTTGAGGTCAACCTTACAGAACCTAAAGAATTCTGCAGAGACCGAAACAGGTGAAAATCTGAAGGCGCAAGGTCAGGGCTATATGGTGGATGCACTAGGACCTCCCAGTCGAACTCTCTTAATTTTTGCTGAGTGGCTAAAGATGTGTGTGGTCTAGCGTTATCGTGATGAAAGACCACACCCTTCCTGTTGATCAATTCCGGCCGTTTTCTCTCGACTGCTTCCTTTAATCTCATCAGTTGCTGGCAGTAAAGATCAGAATCGCTGGTTTTGCCGGGCGGTAAAAGCTCATAATAAACAATGCCCTTCCAATCCCACCATACACACAGCATCACCTTATTTCGTGTTAGGCCAGGTTTGGCCACAGTCTGTGAAGCCTGGCCAACTTTCGACCACGACCTTTTTCGCACGTTCTTGTCGTACGTGATCCACTTTTCATCGCCAGTTATCAATCTCTTCAAAAACGGCTCGGTTTCATTACGTCTCAATAATGAATCGCAAATGAGTACACGGTTCGTTAAGTTTCTTTGAGTGAGCTCGTGTGGCACCCAAATATCGAGCTTTTTTGTATAACCAGCTTTCTTCAAATGGGTCAAAACTGTTTTGTGGTCAATTCCCAGTTCTTCAGCTACATCGTAACTACTAATATGCCGATCTTGCTCCACTCTTTCAAAAATGGCGTCCATTTTATTCGTAACAGGGCGACCAGAGCGAGGTGCATCTTTAACATCAAAATTTCCGGACTGAAAACGTTTGAACCAAATTTGTGCTACTCTTACTGACACTGCATCAGGTCCATAAACATCACAAATTTTTTTCACTGCTTGAGTTGCATTTTTGCCTTTTTTATAATAAAATTTTAAAATGTATCGAATTTCTTCATTAGATTCACTCATTTTAACGGAGAGAAAAACAAATGAAAAATAGCGGGAAATAACTTTTTTTTATTTTTTTCTTTTCTTTATAATGGAACCTTTTTAATGTTACCAAAACCAGCCAGACACAAATAGTACAGTCAAAAAAATTTTATAATAAGTTTATACCTACGTTATGCGAAAAGACTTTTTCCCCGACCTAATATATATATGGAATAGTTGCATACAGATTGTTATGATCCCTGTAATGTTAATGTGAATCCATGGTATGCATTTACAATAATGAATAGTATTAGAGAGTGAGTGGTGAAATATTGTATGAAAATCCTCAATAATATGATATGATCCCGAATAGCGCCAACTGCCAACGCCTTCACAACCGCCCGAGTCCCGTCGCGTCCCTCTTCCCACCAACTCTCGCAGTGTAGCTGGACATTTACACATACAAGGCGTGCTCTCTTTATAGATAAGCTGATTTATTTTCTTCTAGCGAAAAGATAAAATATATGATCTTTTGGTTTGAAACGGTATCATAATATTAATATTATACAGTTTATCTAATTACAACATTAAACTAATATTTACTAAAATTATTAACAATAAGTTTTTTAAATTGATGCTATTAAAATCAAGTAACCAAGATTAAAGGTATCTACCATTCTTATTAGTACAACTGTCTGATGCTACACGCCTAAACTGCTGATTCAATTTTGATAAAACTTAATACAAAAAAAGAGTTAAATTTCTGCTCTTTTTAGTTTTATATCAAAATACGTTATGTAAGATTTCCCAGAATATATAATTGTTATAAGGTACAGACTCTCTTAGGATGACTGAAAAATTAAAACAGTATTTTTACTCTTGTCCCTTCCAGTTGGCACTTGGTCCGTGTATGTATGTCGGATACAGTATATGACCCAAATCCTTGGCTTGTAAGACGCCCAAGGCCAGTATGAGACAATTACGGACTGATGTGATTGCTGCAGGATTTTTGGTATACTTTATTGAAATAATACTATATGTATACTGTGACTTTATGGGTGCGCTTGTTATCGTGCTTGTCTTACGTGGTTACCACCAGGCAGGTTGTTATAAGTACAACGAGTCAGAAAAAAAATAGTGACTTACAATTTTAATACATTAAAAAGGGCATATAGCTGTACTGGAATCGCCCAGCATATAAGCCTTCAGCAGTTTGGCCTTAAACAAACTTCCCCTAAAAGGTTGTGACTTTTAAGGCTTTAACGTATAATTGAATACCTTTTAAAAGCTTGCCATAATTTAACGTTACATTAAAGTACGGCTTGGTATCTTAGTTACTTTTATAGTTACATTGCCAAATTGACCTGAACTTTGACGTTATAATTTATAATGATCTACTAGTTTGTTCGTCAAAAAGAAAATCACATTACAGGAATCATTACTTTATCTATTATTTTATGAAAATATTTAAAATATAATATTGTTTTCTTCATACATACATACATACATACATACATAGTATCACGCCTGGTTCCCTAAAGGTGTAGGTCGAGGCATACTTTACGATCATGGGCTGATGAGAGACCATGGTCCTGCCTTTTTGCCAACTAGCGACGGGCGTCGTCAGTATTTTAGTGAGTAGGCTGAAAAGTTCCTGCAAGAGCCCCACATAACCGCTGTCCGGACCCCCGACCGGCTGGGTATGCATAATTGCATTTTTCTGACGTTAAAAAAAAAGAGGCATACTTTATGCCCACACTTCGCCATTTGTATTTTTGGTCCCACATAATAGGTGGGGAGCCTTTTGCCACTTTCCGGGAACTTTTCAACAATGAAATGCTTACAACAACAATGATTGTCCTTTAAAATACTGATAATCACATCAGTAATCACTGTCAAGTGAATATGGTCGGATTGGCCTTAAAAACTGGTAGTGATCGAGTATGTTCAACTTGCAGTGATTGCCCATAGTCAACTGGAAAAAGTGGCCCATTTCGAATGAGCAGTGATTGCCAATATTCTACTAGCAGTAACGACCCGTAGTCAACTGACAGTGATTTGCTATCGTCAGCTATGGCTAATAGTTTGTGACAGGTGTCACATCAGGGACGGAGCAAAATGGAAAGCTTAGAGGATGTCTTTATCGAAGGAAATTCGTATGAGGAAAACCGGTTTTCGATATAATTAGTAAATTGTAGTTAAAAAGTTATTGTTAACTTACAGAAATAAATTATTAATTAATTTCATCAAAATCACTATCAGAAACTTGTTACAAGCAAAATATCGCACTGGCCAAAAATTCAGTTAATGGTTGTATTACTGTTGAAACCTTATTAGTCTGGGCTCAGATGTTACTGTTGCTTGTCTTTGATTACGAATGACAGTACACAACGTAAGTATTTGTCGACTTCTTGGCGGGAAAGTGAAGCGTCATGTCTGTTTTATTTTCTATAATTTGTGATATTTCAAACAGTCATGTGTAATAACGATGTTTTATTATCCGTTAAGTGTTTGTGAACGTAGATGAGTGTTGGTAAATGAAACAAAACAGTGCAACATAACTTTTCAAATTCTCTCAAGAAGTCCAAGTGAGATCTATTTAAAAGAAAAAATAATTAAACACAGAATGTGTCGGATTTTCAATAAGAAATCTCTGGCCCCAATCTTTGTCAGCTCTTCACCCGCCTTTTGTGTAATTGAATAAAAGCGATTGCTATCTTCAAGGAAAATAATTGAATAATATACTGATTATATTAAAGTATCAAAAAAAACAGAATTATTTAACATAGTGAAAATTGTATATAAAATATTACTACTCATTAAATGTCTGTTCTATAATATCAAATATAATATCAAAAATAAATTTATGGAGGCATATAACTTTCATAAATTTGTTCTTCTGATAACAAAGAGTGATCGTTTGATATAAATCCTCTTTATTTATTTATGTTATAGGACGTGGGATGTAATGAGGAACAAACAACAATTACTTTTAAGCTTCGACGACCATTCCAGGAAAATAGTGTTAAGGGCAGGCAAGTTTTCTAACTAGCCATTATTATATTTTCACATTAATGTTTTATTTCAATCACAGTCATCGTAGTTTATTCTATGTAGTTGTATTCTTTTACCTCATAAGGAGGTAAAATTGAATAAACTTTACTATTTACTGACGGTAGGACCTTGAGCTCATTGCATCCTGTGAAAAGTAATACATATCTGATGTTGATAGTATAATAGATGTTTCACATTTCTCATGTACAGATATTGTTGCATTAGCGCCAAATCCTATCTGCATTAAATGAACGCTTCAGTTCAATATGATGTTCTTATGAACTCAATTTACCTATTCAAGAAAGCTAAAACAGGAAACCGAAAATAGTCAAGTTTTCAAAAACAAAACTGATAATAAATATAATGATTTATCTACCTAGCTTCAAAAACATTATACATTTAAAAAAAGAAATTGACGAAAGAGAATTTTATAATTTATACAATGTGCTTACGTTTTTTGAGTTTCTTGAAGCTTCTTCTTGATCTCGTTGCCTTTTAGAAGCCTCGTTAAAGTCACCGACAGCCTGTCTGACTAACGGACAATCCCCTCCCTCCTTTAGAATCACGACAGGTTGACTGACAAATCCCCCCGATAAGATTCACAGACAGACTGACAAATCTTAAGAAAAACCACAACAGACGAATAAACTGACAAACTTTGACGAATTCTGACAAAGAACCCATTTCATTGTTGTTAAAAATATATCTAATTTCAATTTTGTGTCTGAATGTTGGACGAATCTAAATGATCAGTATATTTTATTTTATTTTTTTATTTCGTATGTACCTACGTACGACACTTATTCCTTTGGTGCCTTGTGGCCTAAAATACCACCTACTCTTATCTTACGAGGTGTCGTAAGAGTCGAAGAAAATAAATCCTACCGGATTGTGGGCAGCAGCGTCATCCTGCGTACTGACCAGAACTGCGAACGCCAACCCGCTTGCCCAGCGTAGCGATATTGGACAAATACTCCCAATAGAACGTGTTGGGGGGACCTCTTGGGGAGGACATTGTTCGGCAGTGGTCTATGAGACCACTGCCGAACAATGTCAATGTCTTATGAAGACTGATATCATGGCGATGAAGCCACTTATTTACTTACCTTTGGTGCATCAGGCATATTGGAGATTGACTCCATTTACTACACTAAACCATTTTTCAAAAGGGTTACCAATATTTCGATGGGCATTAAACGAATGTACATTTTCACTCTCATAAAGTGCGTTTTTCTGACTTTTCCGCCATGTCAGGGTGTTGAAATTTTTATCAAACATAAACGATATCGCACTTTACCTCTCCATTGTCATTTCTGTCAGTTTTATCGCTCTCTCCATTTTTTATGAAGACTATTTCGATATTATATTTCACATGCTTTTAATTTTAAATAGCAGGTGCCCTGTTACACATATTCATTTTAATAATGCTATTAGAGTAGATCCACTTCTAACGTCCATCAGTCCATCTGGAAACATGACTAATATATCAAAACAAATTCACTATCAATAACAACAATTATTTAGTTTCAAGATAAGTTCCTATCATTAAGAAATTGTATTATTGATACTTGCAAACGGATAAACATATATAATTTTTTTTTTTAGGAAGATAGCACCCCGGTATTACATCAAATTTTTTATAAAATAATGTATCATTGCTGTTAAATACATCAATGATAATTAATACTAAACACGCTAAAAATATTTTTTCCTTACAACATTTTTAAAATTTTTTGTAACTAGATTATAGAATAGACATTTTTGGTTAGGATGTGAAACCAGTTTGAGAAAATTTGTGGTATACATCTTTTATTAGTGGGTGCACTTTTTACCATGATCATTCCGTGCTATGGAGCGCTTTAATTTTTTAACATTGAAGCAACTGCTTCCCATGAAGCAGTTTTATATTTATAATGACAAGTATATTTGACGACCGATATGACGTGGAGGTCAGTATACCTACACTTCACTCCAGAGGTCGTGGGTTCGATTCCCACACAGGACAAATCTTTGTGTGCATGAACATGAATATTTGTTCTGGTCTGGGTGTTCTCCTATGTATATTAAGTATGTTTTTACCAAATAAAAAAGTATATAAATATGTTTATCCGTTGTGTAGTATCCATAACACACGTTCTGATACTTATAGCACATGATACTTATCTTGGAGCTAAATAATTGGTGTAATTGTCAGGAAATATTTATTTATTATCAGCTACATTAAAATAAAGGTTCAGTAAAGGCTAAAGAAAGGTAGTGACTGAAATTATGTCTAATATTCTGGCTAGTTTGCCAAAATGCAAATGTTCTTTTGTACAATCAAGCATTTGTATGATGTAACAAAGCGAATTTTCTCTTTCTCGGCATTTTACAAAAGGTCGAGGCTATTACAGCTTATAATGAGCCCCAACAGACATTTTATCACTATATTTTACTACTAGTTTCGCCAGCGACTTTGTTCACGTGGAAGCCTACAGTGATTGTGATAGTTAAGAAAGCAGTTTAAAATTTTTTGTAACTAGATTATAGAATAGACATTTTTGGTTAGGATGTGAAACCAGTTTGAGAAAATTTGTGGTATACATCTTTTATTAGTGGGTGCACTTTTTACCATGATCATTCCGTGCTATGGAGCGCTTTAATTTTTTAACATTGAAGCAACTGCTTCCCATGAAGCAGTTTTATATTTATAATGACAAGTATATTTGACGACCGATATGACGTGGAGGTCAGTATACCTACACTTCACTCCAGAGGTCGTGGGTTCGATTCCCACACAGGACAAATCTTTGTGTGCATGAACATGAATATTTGTTCTGGTCTGGGTGTTCTCCTATGTATATTAAGTATGTTTTTACCAAATAAAAAAGTATATAAATATGTTTATCCGTTGTGTAGTATCCATAACACACGTTCTGATACTTATAGCACATGATACTTATCTTGGAGCTAAATAATTGGTGTAATTGTCAGGAAATATTTATTTATTATCAGCTACATTAAAATAAAGGTTCAGTAAAGGCTAAAGAAAGGTAGTGACTGAAATTATGTCTAATATTCTGGCTAGTTTGCCAAAATGCAAATGTTCTTTTGTACAATCAAGCATTTGTATGATGTAACAAAGCGAATTTTCTCTTTCTCGGCATTTTACAAAAGGTCGAGGCTATTACAGCTTATAATGAGCCCCAACAGACATTTTATCACTATATTTTACTACTAGTTTCGCCAGCGACTTTGTTCACGTGGAAGCCTACAGTGATTGTGATAGTTAAGAAAGCAGTTTAAATATAAAGATTAAAAGTGGATATAAAGTGTAGTAAGATCTGAGTAGCCCAAGCCAACCTTACTTGCAAGTGGTGCACCTGCCGAACAACGGACGAACCCCTGGCGAGCTTCACAGTTCCACAGGCATATTATACGCCCACATTTCGCCAAATGTAATAATATGCCTCTGCCTACCCCTTTGAAGAAACAGGCATGATAGTGAAATACATAATTAAAATAGCCAAAATTTTTGCAATGTTAGGCTTAAACAAAAGTACAAATTAAATATATTGAAGAAGACGACAAACTCCGCTCCTGAGGTCGAGAGTTTGTTCAAAAGTATTTGTGTGCATGTTTACGATTTTACCCATAGTACAAACTTTGCATAGTTGATGAGAATTACTTTTATATATTTAATGATAATACTATTACGCAAAGATACAAATGACATACAGAGGTTGAATACAGATTACTTTTTATTTGTAATATTTTCCTCTGCTTGAATTGTATGTGAATTCTCAGAGATGAATCAATCAGTCAATAGGTCAACTAGATCAAGGTTAAATTCATTTAAGTCATACACCACTACGTGAATCTTTCGCGGAATAATTGCGGCTGGTGTGGGCTTCTAGCCCTTCAAATTTCTAACAGCAGACATCTTCTTCATCCTATCTTCTTTACTGTGGCTTCATCATCATCATCATCTTAGCCATTTGCCGTCTACTGCTAAACACTACTCTATTTTCCAATAAATTTTTGACATTGAGCGATCCTGTGTCGTCTGCATCCGTCGGCTTCCCGCCGCTTTGACCAGTGGCTTACTGTGGCTTGCGAAACAGAAACTTAGTGTAAGCCAAAAGGACCAAAAGCTAATTGTGGTTTCCGAAGCACAGAAGCGCTTTATGTCACTTGCCAAAGTAATCGTTACTCATCCAAGCACTGCTTTCTGTAAACTCTAACTTAGTAGTCGTCTTCAAATACTTAGCCTTAAGCTATAAGTGATCCCAAATCCATATTATTATTATGTCGCCAATTTCCTATTCAAAATATTATCATTTCCCATAGATTGACTTTTCTATCACGTATCATATAACATGGTTCAAATTCTGTAGCATTTCCATAAAATTTGAACTATGAAATTCACTGAACGTCTTTCATAGACAAAAGGTGTGCATTATTCTTAAAAATAGCTCTATCCTACCATAGAACTGTGATAATATAGACTTGTACGTAGTAATAAGTGCACAACAAACAAGATTTTCGAATAACTGAAGTGAGATAGGCAGGGGACACGTTAAACTGACTATAAGATTTTTGGTGACGACTATAGACAACTCGATGAATGTAAGTAATTTCTTTAGGATACGGTAGGTATACAATTGTCTCTTGATCTATCTACACGTCTGTTGGTGAAGATGTTCTATGTCCCCAGCTTATCCGGGTCCCCATCACAATTTTGAAAGTCGACGATTTCTCGAGACTGTCTTTCACGTTATCGTGTAAAGCGGTCACGTACTTTTTAGTGTCGGTGGCTTTGAGATCGGCTCCTTAATATCATAACCTCGGCGCAGGGAGTTTTGAGAGGTCGACGTGGTTGCTTATTGAATTCCCCCGTGAAAAGGGTTCGATGACTGTAAATTTGTTGTTTTCTTCGCATACGTAACGATTGCGAAAGGACTATAGTTACTAAAGCTATTTACTCGAGAAATTCGCTATAAATCCTTATATCTTTTTTAGGTTGTTTTTACGCCGATATGAAATGGCACATGAATGAATGATCTGGTGAATCTCTGAATGAATGGTCAACCATCCAAAGACTTACCTCCGTGTATTTTTGCTTAACATTTGATATCGTATTCTAACACAAATAAATAAATTAATAATAAATCAATATTTTCTGACAATTACACCAATAATTTAGTTCCAAGATAAGTATCATTAAGAACTTGTATTATGGATACTAAACAACGGATATATTTAAATACTTTTTTTTTTTGTAAATACATTCTTAATATATAACCCATATTTATAATAGAACCCATGACCTCTGGAGTGAAGTGTAGGTATACTGACCTCCACGCCATATCGGTCGTCGTATATTGTCGTATATATTTTTTATATGATACAATATTGGCTAGTCGCTTCGCATAACAATCACAAGATTTAATGACCGTGCGACTTTCATGTTTGATTTCGAATGAATCTTCAAAAAATGTGATTGATACATCTTTATTCAAATGAAGATAAAACCAATTTAAAATTTCCCATCAAGGAATCCCATTGCGGCAACTCAATACAGAGAGTACAGGACAAACAAGTTAGCATTACAAAACGTGTATCGGGAGACTGCTGCATTGATCGCATATTTGAATTCTGTGCGCTGGCGAACAGTTTCAAACTTAACATATTCGAGTTAAATAGTGACAGATTTAATCTTGCATTTCTAGGAAGTTCTATTTAAAAAAGTATTTGGCTTTAATACTATTGGACATTATAGTTATTTTCAAAGAATCCGTAGCAATAGCGTGCATACTGCACATATAAATAAGCATTGCATACCCTGAAATACAATAAATATAAAGTAAAATATACTTTATTGTCTTTAAGATAAACATGATAATTTAGATTCGTCAAACATTCACACACAAAATGGAAATTCGATGAGCCTGGCTAAATACAATGCGGCTATATCTTACTTCACTTAGACCTCTTCGATGTGATCTACGTATATTGGTTTATATTCAAAATATAATTTTTTAAAATGAAAATGAAAAAACTTTTTATTTCATAAACTATTACAATTAGTACTTGAAAACGTCAAAATTATAAAAAAAATAAAAAAACAATTAAAATATAATTATACTAAAATCACGAAGCTTAGATTCACTTGAAACCAAACAATTAAAAAAACAATAAATATTTTAGTGTAAGTGAATCTAAGAGCCAGTTCCGAGCCACCGCTCTGTAAGAAGAACTAGCAAGAAACTTACAGGCTATGCTCTATTAAATTATCGGTTGGTTTAGAAAAGCTTAACAAAATAAATAAATAATTATTTTCTGACAATTACACCAATTATTTAGTTCCAAGATAAGTATCATTAAGAACTTGTGTTATGGATACTAAACAACGGATAAACATACTTACATACTTTTTTTTGTAAATACATACTTAATATACATAGGAAAACACCCAGACCAGAACAAATATTCATATTCATGCACACAAAGATTTGTCCTGAGTGGGAATCGAACCCACGACCTCTGGAGTGAAGTGTAGGTATACTGACCTCCACGCCATATCGGTCGTCAAAAATTAAGACTATTGCTTAAAAAAACACTATCATACCAAATGTTTAGTTTCATAACGGGAGACTGCTGCATTGATCGTTTATTTAAATTCCGTGCGCTAGCAGACTGTTTTAAACTAAACATATTCAAATTAAATTGTGACATATTTAATATTGCATTTTCAGGAAGTGTATTTAAGGAAGTATTTGACTTTATTTCTATTGGACAGTATCTGATTTTCAAAGAATCTGCAGCAATATCGAGCAAACCATACTGTAAATAAGCTCTGCATACCCTAAGCCTACTTCAATAAATTTATACTGGTCAAAGTGCTTAATAAAACTTATTAGAAGAAGTAGACATCATAATACATAGATAGAAAAATTGTATTTCATCTCCTAGAGTGAAATTAAAACATACTCAGGCAACAAGCATTTAAATGATCCGCTTTGAATTATCACTTAAATTACTTCTTTGTTGCTCCAGTATCTTCGTGTCAACATTGAATTAAGGTAAAAGTCCCAGATTCCGTTAAATTTTGAACTTCGTTGGATTTGAACGTCTGGTACGTTAAATTGGGTAGAGATACTAAAATAATTTTTACATGAGCATTGAATTAATTTAACATAGATTATGAATTATTCGTCTTATTTTTAAATATATACATGCAAGTACACATAAATCCAAAGAAATATAAAAAAGGCTGAATTGTACCAATACCCGTTAATCGTGTAGTAGTAAGCGTTAAAGTGTCCCAAAATCCGTTACTTTTTTCATGCGAATTTGAACTTAGTTGCTTTATATTAAAGTTCACTAAAATATAACGATGGGGCTGTGGTAGATTAATTATGATAGTTTATATTTTCTTTAGGAAATAGTTTAAGGCCATGAGCCATAGGTTTGAGGAAAATATTTATTTTTATTAAAATGATTAATTAAAACATAACATAAAAAATTGTTCTGTTTGCTACAATAATAATGAATTACACTTGTCAAAACCACAAAAACGAAAATAAAAATATTTAGTTTATAACTTTCTTATAATCTACAGCATAATAAAAAATATAAATAAAAACCTTTTCAAATAAACAATTAGGCTCACAACAATAATCAACCAGTCTCTAAAATTTTAACTCAGTCTATGAAAATTATCATTTAACTCTTTGTGACGAAAAACTGAGACCAAAGTAGTTAAAATAAGTTGAGATTATATTCAAAACCAACGATTAACAACACCTAAGAGTGTACGTAATTTACAATTTTATCTGCGTAATAGTTTTAATATACCTAATTATTATGCAGATATATTTTACAGATATTGCGCGAAGTGTGTGATACCAGGTTTTACAAGTCACACATTGTATGTTGCGGGACTGTTCGCAAGGGTTACCGCGGCCTCGGTACGTATTAGGCTCAAAAGGAGGTACATGATTGTTTTTAGTCAGTATTAGTCTGAAAAAAAAGTCACACATTGTATCATGTGCAACTTTTCGCTGTTTTGGCATAAGCGACAATACCAATTTTTAAAGTCTGCTGCTGGACTATCTATTAATTTATTCTCAGATTTTTTGTTACTAGTTCTAGGCTCAGCATTTTTTGTTTTTTTATCTTTTATTTTTGTTTTATTATTTTCCTGCTTTTTCTTTGCTTTTTCCTTTTTCTGTGAAAAAATTTGCCACCTGTCCGATAGGTAGGTAATTTTACTTTACTCTTTGTGCTGAAGCTAGGGGTTTCTGGCCAGAATAAAGCGCTTTTAAACGGTGTTGGCACTATCAAATCTCCACAGCATCTTGTTTTTGATTGCTCTGCGTTATTATTTGATGACTCTTGTGCGATTGGTTCGTGTGGTGGAGTGGTTTCTCGTTGTACGTTATGGGAAGATGTGCCAGCTATTGGAGGTAATTTCGTCTTGGTTTTATTTAGTATTTGAAGATTATTATCTGTTGGTGTGATATAAACAGTTTCTTTGCTTGAAAATTTCATTTCAGTGGTTGGTAAAGTTTGTGTCTCCGTCTGCATTAATTCGACTTCAAATTCCGAACAACTAGGTGCTGATAGCTGTAGTCTATTATTTAGCTCGACAAGACTAAGTGGCAAGACTTCTTTATTAGAATGGCATGATGATGATGTTGACTACTGTAACTTTGTGTAACTGTGATTAGATAGAAGTTTATGAAGATTTTAATGGTACGTTAAAGAAAATCATCGATCTAGAAGTTCCAACTAACGAACCTGTGCCTACAAATTTTGAGAATTTGGGTCAAATGATCCAGACAGTGGGATCCGACCCTATAAATCTCACCTCATGCAAAAACATGAGATCAAGCCAGTGCATGAGGTGAGATATATAGGGTCGGATCACACTGTCCCCGATCTTATCAATTTTTTAAATGTCCTTCTTCTTTTGACAAAATTGTAGCCGGCCCGCCTCCATCCTATTGTATATATATTTATTTATGTAAAATAAAAAATGTACAAGGCATATCGCCCACGTATTTTATCGTTTTACTTTTATACTGCCTAGATGCAGCTGAAATCGAGGCTCCTTTATTTACTGCATCTATTGCCTTTAATAAGGCCTCCTGCTTTTCAGTCATGACTAACTGAAAAGAAAACGTAGTTACCAATTATCTAGTCCCAAAGTAATTGTCATTAGGTGCTTGTGTTACTAGCTAACGGATGAACATACATCATATATAAATATTAGAAAATAAACATACACAACCATTACTCGAGTACAAACATTGGTATTCATCATACCAACACCTGCCTGGACCGGGATTCGAACCCGGGATCAATGGTTTCGAAGTCAGGGATACTGAACATTAGACCAAACGGCCGTCGAAGGCCTCGATGACCCAAATGATTCGCTAGTGCACCTTGTTCTATAATTCGTGCCATTGTATTGCTTGTGTCAAGCAAAACAAAGCAAATCACCTCTATACTTCTTTCGGTTCTGCCACTAATATGTCACATAAATTCTGAGATTTATAGAAAAGTCAATGCAATAAAGTTAAAATGACACTTAAACTGAAGTAGCTAAGAACTATGACGAATTTAGGCACACTTTTTGAACTTATGTCCCAATAACCGACAAAACGTATGCAAAAATTTAGCTAAAATGACACTTATTGCAAGGACATATGGTGCATTAACGGTTTTTGGTGCATCGGCTACTACTAGGTAAATGCGTGTACCAAAACCCGATAAAATAGCATATGATTTTAACGGGTATTGGGTCAAGTAGCAATTTGTATGTACCTATACATGTGAAATTAATTAATAATAACTTTTCAATTAAATTTACCTCGACCATTAGGTTATATCGCTGCATTATTATTTCAAATATAATAGTAAATTAAAACACTTACCCTATGATTAAAAGCAGCAGCACAGCAAGCTAAGTAAGAACACCTGATGGGTATGTAGTTTTGTAACAAAACTTTGTACAAATGATTATTTTTCGAGCTCAGTACTTTTGAAGTTTTACAGTAAAAACGCTATTACCGTTACGGTTAGGTGGTGCCATTCTAAATATGAAGAATATTACTAACAAAATGTTTCCATTCAAATAGTTAATAAATCTTATTAATAGAAAACAGCAAATATAAAATTCTTACTAGCTATCGGCTAATGGGACGTTAACGGCAATAGGGACATTTACCTTAGCTGGTGTAGCGCGTTTGTTAAATATACAGCGTCTGTGAAAATTACTCTTCAACATCAGCTCTTAGATGACGACCGATATGGCGTGGTGGCGAGTATACCCGCATTCCACTCCTGAGGTCATTGGTTCGATTTCCACACAGGACAAATATTTGTGTGTATAAATATAAATATTTGTTCTGGTCTGGGTGTTATTCTATGTATATTAAGTATGTATTTACAAAAAGTAGTTATATTATATTTATTTATTATTTAGTATCCCTAACACAAGTTCTTAATGATACTTATCTTGCAACTAAATAATTGGTGTAAGTGTCTGAAATATTAATTATTTATTTATTTAAATCTTCAAAATAGACATTATTTTCAACATTAAGTATTTAAAAAATTAAATTTTAAGTAATCCAGTTTTTGCAAGCTAAGTTGTTGATCAGAAAAATTTAATTACTTTCAAATATATGATTGGTTATGTCAGCTTGTATAAGAGCAGCGTGCGAAATCCAAAGACCAAATTAAACTTGTACAGGCGCCCATTACGGCCTCCAACATGGTTTAATGAACATCACATATAGGAACATAAAATCACTCCCATCAGTCAAAAGTAAAAACAAAAGTCAATAATCTAAAAAGCGTACAAAGAATTACAAACTCATTAAAACGTCTTATTAGGCTTTTAGACAGGGTGATGGGTTGCACCAAAATCGTCGTTAGGTATCTGGGGAGTTTTTCCAAACCCGGGTCTCCGGATAATTGGGGCGAATGTTTTCGTCCGTACACCCTAATGACTGGCATTTCTGTTTACCGACGAGACAACCCGACTTTATTGAGCCGTTTGCGTTTAACTCTAGCGAACTAAGCTTGGGACTTTAAAAAAGTTTCTTTTTATATCCTTTTAAAGAGATGACTGGGTAGATTTTGAGTTCGTAGGTTAAAGTTATAAGAGTAACTACTGAAGGTTAGATAAAGTACAATATATTTTATATTTTAATATCATTTACGAGTTGATAACTCTCTTTATAAAAGAGTATCCATAAAATTTAATAAAGTATTACTACGTAACAACCATTAAATAAAATCAGAATTAAGTATGGCTTAACAAATTTCAAGTAGCCGATGATAATATAATAGCTAATAGCTCGTACAACAAACAAGTCGGTTCGTTTGTAAACGATAGGACAACGGTAACTTTAAACTTAATCGTTAACTTTAAACTTATTACAAAACTAGATCTAAAGTTAGACCAGGCTTAAAATTAGTCCCCCCCGACTGGTCTCCATCTTGTCGTGGTGGGGGGGCTGAGTACCTCCCGGTAGGGCGCAGGAGGCGCTAGGAAAAAGATAACACCCAGAGACCGACGACTCTGGGTGTCTTTAGTACTGACTACCGGGAGAGAAACAAAGAGGGACCTGTGGAGGGCGCAGCGGGCGGGCCAGCAGTGGGGGCAGGGGCCCCTGCTGTCTAACCATAGACCCTCCGAGAAGTCGGCCACACACGCTATGGTCGCACAAGGAGGTAGGAGGGGCGCGTCCACTGCGCCGCTCTGAGGAGGTCCTCCCGGTTTTGGTACGGGGGACGTTGGCCGCAGGCCTTGTCCACGCCGCCTAAGACCTCCCAGGAGCTTTCTGACGGGCCCGCCCGCTGCGCCAATGACGTAGCGTGGAGCGGGAACGGAGAGAGAGGGGGTCCTGCTCCGCGGCCTCCTTCTGCGACATCACCACTTTGCTCTAGTATTAAGCCTGGTCTAGGTTTAGATCTCGTTTTGTAATAAGTCACAATCTGTTCAAAGTTATAAGCACAGTTATTTGAAGTGACGTATTATGACGACAAACTTTGGAAAAGTAGAGAGAACGTGATCCGCCACACAAACTTTGCCGAATTGAGATAATTCGATAATAATATAGGGTGTATAGGGATCCTATCAAGACCCAAGGAGCCCGAGCCAACTGCACCTTTTTTTTTTTATTTTACGTCGGTAAAAAATGCATTTACGCACTACCTTCCGGCCAAAGGGGGACCGAAAGGGGGTGTGGTACTCACCACCGGCAGACATGACTGCCAGCAGTAATACCCACTAAAAATCTTCCGACGACGCCCGCCGCTTGTTGAGAAAGAGGCGGGGGCCAGTACCTGGGTTGCAGATTCAGACACCCCGCCTGCGGCCAACGTCCCCCGGACCAAAACCGGGAGGACCTCCTCAGAGAGGCACAGTGGACGCGCCCCTCCTACCTCCCCGTGCGATCATAGCGTGTGTGGTCGACTTCCCGGAGGATCCATGGTGAGACAGCAGGGGCCCCCACTGCCTAGACCCTCCTGGCGCTGCTGAGCGGGCCCTCCTGGCCCGCCCGCTGCGCCCTCCACAGGTCCCTCTTAGTTTCCCCCCCGGTAGTCAATACTAAGGGCACCCAGAGTCGCCAATCTCTGGGTGTTACCTTTTATGTATATACACCGATTATGATGTTGACATAAAATTATCCGACTCATGAAACCTGGAAAGGCACTAAATATATATACTTTGCACTTGTGATAGCAAAATAATAAATAATAGCAAAAATTCATAATAGCATAAATTTATATAATTGTCAACATATCAAATTTTATAAGTCGCCCCGAATACAAAAGATGTCAATTAGTTATTACGTGAATGATAGTTTTCCAAAATTATATTGACACCGAAAAAATTAAAACAAGGAATCGTAACAAAATGTCAAGACAGTTCTATATTAAGATCAATATTGTTCAGGGCTTTTCATTGAAAAACTCTTGCAATGAGTAAAATTTTGATATCACATGGCATTATTTTTTTTTATCATATTAAGGTTCTTGAATGGCGACCACGAATCAGCAAACGTAGTAGAGGGCAGCCCCCAACGCGATGGACCGATGATCTGGTCAGGGCGGCGGGGAGCCGGTGGATGCAGGCGGCAAGGAATCGATTTACGTGGAAAGCCATTGGGGAGGCCTATGTTCAGCAGTGGAGTTCAGATGGCTGAAATGAATGATCATATTAAGAATTTTCGATTTCGTTCCTTGTGTCGATTGGGTGTCTGTTAAATCTTTTAAGAGACATAAAGTATGTGCCTGAGTTGTAAATTTTTAGAGTGTAATAAAATATGGAAGTGCAAGTCTGTCTTTGTAACACAAGCTAAAGCAAGTCACGCGAATATTGCAATTTTGCTTTTGGGTATAAAAAACTGTATTTTCAAAGAAATTTGCATACATTGAATATGTATCATTAAGTTGTTATGGATACTACATCAAGGGTAATATATATATACATAAATTATTTCTTTGTTGCATATACATACTTCATATACAAATAGAACACCCAGACCAGAACCAATATTCATGTTTCTGTACATTAAGTTTTATCCTGTGTGGGATTCGAACCCACTATCATGTTGCAGAGTGCGGGTATAGTCGCCACCACGCCATATTGCTCGTCAAATCGCCGTTAATAATATATGAATATGAAAATATAAATCCGGTAATATAATAAAAATTGATCTGCCGGGTTCTTTGAACATTCGTTGTAAATACAGTAACTAACACAAAGAGAGCAATTTTATAAAATTGAGAATATTCGTATTTATTAACGGAAGTAATGTAGGAATTTCAATGATATATGATATAAGTGTATCAATTTCTAATAGTGAAACATAATAGTTACTAGTATGAAAGCGTGCAATTCAAAGAGCATACCTGGCTAAAGCTAATTAATTGCATTGAACCAAGTTAGGCTGTCCAAAACTAAAACCTGGTAAAAAATTATAAAACTCAAAAAAAAATACAGCACAATAAAAAAAGACTTGAGTATATTTTAGATTTACAGTAAAGACATTTTTTTCCTCTTGCAGATTTGTTACGCAGGCATGGAGTGAAGCGATGGACATGTTTGTGCGCCTAAGTGGCTGGCTTTCTAGAAAGTCGGAGGATTCGTGTCTTGTGTGAGGGCAGTTCCTCCGAGTTCCACAAAGTCAATGCCGGAGTGCCGCAGGGATCGGTACTCTCGCCTACCCTATTTTTTCTGCATATTAATGACATGATGTCCTTGGGCAATATTCATTATTATGCGGATGACAGTACAGTACATGAGCGGCACTTGGGACATCCTGCGGCAAAGTAAGCCGGTCCTGGTGCAATGGCAAATCCTGGTTGCCAAAGTGAACCGGACTCTAGATCGTGTCTCTCAGTGGAGATCTGAAAACCTGAACGAGTTTAATGCCACCAAAACTCCGGTTTGTGCATTCCCGTCGAAGGTTACTCCCTTCCTTACTCCTCCCTCTCTTCAGAACGCTCCGTTGCCTATTTCAGCGGATCTCAGCATCCTTGGCATGGACATCGGCCAGGGGGCCTACCGCCGAGTTCGATGGCAATCGATTATAAGGCAAAATGGATTTCGAATTGATTCTGTCGTACCGCCGAACTCATGGAAATCGAAACACAATGGCGTTCTCCATTTACCTATTGGTCTGTCACGGACTGAAGGTCATGAATGAGAGGTGGCTGTCGGCAGATTCCCCGGTACGGATTAATGAACGCAAAACAAAGTTTGATCTAGATGGATTATCGGTAATCCATCGAATTCGGCGGTAGGCCTCCAGGACGTAAATCCGAAATGCTACATCGAGGGTGTTATTTTAACTGCCTTCCGTAAGTTGGGTATAATCAATAATGTGATGCGGTTTTTTACTCCTGAGCAGAGCTGTTTGTTGTACACTACTCAATTGCGATCGAGTGTGAGTATTGTTTCCATCTTTGAGACGGTTCTGCTAAGTACCTCCTCGGCACACTTGACAAACTGAAACGCTGCGGTAACAGCCTCACTAGAGATGATCCCGGGTCTTTTAAGCTGGGCTTGAACGGTATTTTAGCAGGTCGTCGTACCGTGCTTAATTCACGGTATGAAGCGCTTTAATTTTTTTAGACTGCATCGACCATTAGCAGACTCCAGTTTATTTTGTATTTGTCAGTTAAAAAAGTGAAGATTATTTGAATAATATATTTATTAATTATTATTACTTCTTAAAGACGTAGGCGAGTATCACGACAATTTTTTTTATGATTCGTATCTGAATAGCAAAAGAAAATTAAAAGAATGATCGCCGTATAAATATCGGCCGATATACTGATCAGTATATTATTTTATACTTTATCAGAACTCGACGTTTTCATAACTTTATAAACTATCTCTTGTGCTAGCTGCTTTTTAAAATACCTTGTCGAGGTAGCAAATTTTCTCGTATAGGAGTGGAACCTACTTCGACGGTCAATAGGTGGTGAGCGTACCACATTTACTTCCACTTTGACAGCGTAGAACCGTCGTTACCAATTCTGTAACACTCGATTACTTCTTTACCTTTACATAATCCAGTTTTAATTTTGATGTAAGCTTTAAGTTATTAGTTTATTAAATATTATGAAATAATAAATAGTGCTGTGGAGAACATTGATTCGTGGTGCCAAGTGGCTACACTAGAATAATGCCATAAGCTCGCATCTCATGGGAAGTCATAAAAATCGATGAGGAGAAGTCTTACCGGATGATGGGCAGCATCGTCTTCTTGTATACTGGTTTGAACTGTTATCACCAACTCGCCTGCCTAGCGTGGTGATTATGGGGAGATGGGTATCTGCTATAATAGAATAGAATGCAATCAATTGGGAAGGCTAATGTTCAGCAGTGGACTTAATGCTGCAGCTGATATGATAAAGGGGAAACGATTGTGGAGGATATGTGTCGACTTAAACTGGTTAAAATTATTATGATGATAAATATCGACTTAACCCTGTGCAAGGTAGTGGTGAACATATTGCCACCATAAATGAACCTTACGGCGTTGAGTTAAGGTAGAAAAGCGTTGTAAAATTTCAAAATATTCTGCCCGCTAAGGGGTTAATATAGACACCTGTAAAAAAATAGTCAAATATTGTCACTTACTATGTTTTGGTTGCGGACAACCGCATTGGGTGTAGGTATTTAATGCCAGCAATCAATGCCTCCTAGTTGTGTAGTGAAACTAATATCAATAATCAAGGGCATGAAATGCTCAGTGGATTGATTACTATATACCTCTAAGTAAGGCATATTGGTGAACAGTTTGCTTATTTGATTTCTAATGGGAATGGTATATATGCGGAAGTAATTTTAGGGTATTTGGTATTTACCAAATCTACTTATCGCACTAGTTTTGTACACATTTTCAACGGTTTACTTATTTACTTTTCCGGGATATTTTTTTGAGACAGGTTTTTAACTTCCGCACAAAAGACCACGAATCAGCAAACGTAGTAGAGAGCGGCGTTGAACCATTGATCAGATCAGGCTGGGAGACGGTGGATGCAGGCGGCAGAGGATCGATCAACGTGGAAAGCAATTTTTTATTCACTCAAACATTCACGCCTGTTTCTCCAAAGGGGTAGACAGAAGAATATTATACGCCCACACTTGGACAATTATATAGTTGGTCCCACGTAATAGGTGGCGAGGCTATTGCCGCTTACCGGACACTGTTATGTTCGCAAATATGGAAAGCAATTGAGGAGGTAAGGCCTATGCTCAGCAGACTTCAAATGGCTAAAATGATGATGATGATGAAGTAATGTATTCCTGTAAACATTACTTCATAATTCAGACCCTGATCAATTCCAAGATATTCTGCACAACATTGCAATTTTTTTAATATATTTTGGTATGAACCTGGGAAATCTTAAAAGTTATAGAAGGTCTGTCATCAAATTATTTACATGTGTGCAATATAGATTAAATTAAAATGCTTATTTCTCTGGTGATGATGTGTCGAATGTTAGCTATAATCTGTATAAGTTATAATCGGTCTTTACTTAAAAGAATTAACATTGTACATATATGCAATTCTTTGTAGGAACTTACTTAAAACTAAGCCATACACAGCACTCCCACGTAATAAGCTTGCGAATACATCAATTAAGTCAAGCGAATAATAAATTACATTTCCACTTATAACATTTTTTGCGTCGGGTCGGCGGGCGTCTGCCGATATTTTTCTGTGTCCATCGATGCGTCACTATGGTCAACCGATAGATTGATCACCTCGCTCAAAGACGTACTCATTCCGGCCCACAGTGGCGTATCCATCAGGTTTATTTTATACTAACTTAGCCCATGATTTTGTGCCCATAGCGCTGACTTGGCCTATAAGTAATTTTTCGTGCGTATTTTATGTGTAAGGAAATTAGTTAGTATTTCTCATGATACGGGTTTATTCTGAATAGGTTGATCACCGTGTTCTTTCCAGCCCATGTCGGCCTTATCCATCAAATTTAATGTATGCTAACTTAGCTCATGATTTCGTGTCCGTACCGCTGACTTGGGTTGAAAGTAGTTCTACTTACGTAAATAGTTAGTGTGCATGAAAATAAATGATACATACATAATGTCACGCTTCTTTCCGTAGGGGTAGGCAGAGATCAAATCATTTCACGATCTTGGCACACACCAAATTATTGATATAAATAAATAAAAATGCATAAATAAATATTTCCTGACAATTATACAAATCATTTAGTTTCAGGATAAAAATCATTAAGAACTTGTGTTATGGATACTAAATAACAGATAAACATATATGAATACATACTTAACATACATAGGAAAACACCTAGACCATAAGAAATAGTCATGTTTGTACACACGAAGTTTTGTCCTATGTGGGAATCGAACCTACGACCTCAGGAGCGGAGTGCGGCTATAGTGGCCACCACGCCATATCGGTTGTCAAATTCAATTAATACGCTGCTCTAGTTTTAATTTTTGAAATATTTTTATATGTACATTATTTTTAGTCATTGGGTAGATTCATATTAATATAGGCCTATGTTCAGCAGTGGACGTCATATGGCTGAGATGATGATGATGATGAGCAGTGGGTGGATATTTTTAAGGATAGTCTACCAAATTTTAAAAAAGTTGTCTTGGGGTTGTTGAGAGATAGAATCTAGTATTTATTTCGTGTATTTTTTTTTTGTTGTGTTGTATTGTTTAAACCAATCTTAATTTTAATTCGTTCTCATCCCATATCTTATTTTTTATTTCTTATAGTTTACTTTGATAATAAGCCTTATTGTATGTAAGTATTTATATGCATGTTGTGACACCTTCAAATGTTGTACATTTAGCTTGTTATAATGAATATTTACTTAGACATAAGAAAATAATGTCACAGCTACTGGTTGTCCATAATAAATAAATAAATGATGATATAAATATAAGGGTACTAGTGGTACTAGTTTGTGGAAAGAAAACTAGTTGCCGTATGATTCCGATCTAAAATATTGCCATCCCCTCTCATTGCACGCAGTCGTAAGATTCGATGAAGAGAAATTATACAGGATGATGGGCAGTAGCGTAATCCTGCATACCTGACTTAAGCTGCGATCACCAACCCGCTTGCCCAGCGTGGTGATAATGGAAAAATATCACCAAGAGAATGTAATAAAGGCTACTGTTCAGCAATAGACTTTATAAGGCTGATGACGATGATAAACAACGACTTCCTAAGACACAGAAGATAAATAACAATTCTTTTTACAATTTTAGTGTCTTTGAGTATGACAAAAAAAATCTACTCCAATAACTAATTCACCTAACTGCATGGAAAAACTTAAGCTATATACGAAATATTTAATTGTGGCTTGATCGTGCTAGAACTGTGTCAAACTGTCAACGCGGCTGACGGGCGCTTTGTAAAAATTTGCGATGCACGCTGACATCGGGTATGACAGAGTAAATCCCATTCTAGCGGACAGTGCACCTCCCCTAGCATTTAAAAAAGAATGACAAACGCCCAGGGCGACTGCAGTTCGCTTTAGCCAGCCAGACTGCTATGGCAGCGATTTTATGCTTTATCTATTGCTTTTGAAGTTGTTCGTGCTAACTGACATTTTTTCGGACTGTCGTGTAAAAAATATATACATTTAGTATAAGCCTACAATATCAGAATTGGAAGTCCATTGCTAAGCATGGTAAAAACGTTTATCACAGTGTAAGTATATTAAGCAAGTGATGGATTAATTATATCTTTGTAACAATTCCCGCGCTACTATAATTTCCCGAAAAATTTAGACACTATTCAACACGACACGTGTTTCGCCCTTAATCAGGGCATCTAATAATTTAGATATTTTTAATCCATCACTTGCTTACAATGGATTTCCGCAAAGTAACCCCTGAATCAATAAATTATATAAGTATATTAATTTAGAGCCCAATGTATTTATTTTACCATTTGCTGTCTCAGGTTGACGATATTCTTTAAAAATACCCCCCAAATGCCCAGGATGACTGTATTTGCTCTAGTCTAGTCACACTGGTTTGGCCGCGTATTTATGCTATCTTTATTGCCTTGACGACCGATATGGCGTGGAGGTCAGTATACCTGCACTTCACTCCAGAGGTCGTGGGTTCGATTCCCACACAGGACAAATCTTTGTGTGCATGATCATGAATATTTGTTCTGGTCTGGGTGTTTTCTATGTATATTAAGTATATATTTCCAAAAAAATTGTATTTATGTATTTTTATCCGTTATTTAGTATCCATAACACAAGTTCTTAATGATATCTACTTATCTTGGAACTAAATAATTGGTGTAAGTGGCAAAAATATTTATTTATAATTTATTGCTAAATTACTACTTTTAGACTGTACAACAAAATAAGCCTAAAGTAATTAGGGGAACTTAAAGGTTTTTGATGAAGGTTATAATGATGAATGTCATCATCATTGCCTTGAACTATCCCGGTTGCCTGAACTGAAGCTTAGGGCTCAGAGTCTGCTCACTGGTTTAACCAGGTTAGCCTGAATTTAGTTATTACCTTAAGCAACTGCCGTCTGAACCAGCTGTCAGGATATTAGAAGGCACTGCCTTACTAGTAACGACTGCCATAGATGTTTGTGACAGCCGGGACCAATGCCTTAACTTCCTTTCCGAAGCACGGAGCAAGCTATAATTATGCACATAACTTCGAAAATTCACCAGGGCTTGAACCCGAGACCCTCTGAATTTAAAGGCACTGGACTATCGCCGCTTCGGAAGGATATTGTTAATAATATCAATATATTATAATCATCATCGCAGACCATAAACGTCTTACTACTGAGTACAAGGTTATAAGGGATATACTTCGTACTGAACCACGCGGACCCATTTCGAATTTATGGGTGTAGAGGGATCCTACCAAGACCTAAAGAGCTTAAGCCAACCTCACCTGTACGTGGTGCACCTGCCGATCAACGGACGAGGCCCTGGCGAACATAATAGTGCCTGGGGAGCGGAAATAGGCTCGCCACCTATTATTACGTGGGACCAACTATATTGGCGAAGTGTGGGCGTATAATATGCCTCTGCCTACCCTTTCGGGGAAACAAGCGTGAATGTTTGTTTGTATGAACCACGCGGACCCAGTTCGAATTGATGGAATACACCAGTGTGAACCCAATTTAAAAAAAAATGTTATCGATACTCCTTTATAAAACAGCCGCATAGCATTCCTTCTGCACGCCGGCATAGCATTCCTAATGCTTGGCGGCATAGGCCAGGCAGTTGTTTTGAAATGACGCAATTCATAATGGCGCTTTTGTTTTCATCGGGAGATTTATTGGTCTCTGTACTCTAGGTCTTGACTACTCCGTAATGCCTGTATTGATTTTAACGGCATTCTCGAGGATTCCGGTACGGTAAGGACTCTTAAAAAATTACAAATTTAGACACGTGAACGGCTGCTAGTTTAAATACAAATGCACGTACCTACTTAATTATCTAACATATGCTTTACAAGACCCAAAAAAAACATTAATTCAAAATCAGAACCCAAATTTATTTATCTAGCAACACAATCCCATACAATACGATATGAAATATTAAATGTAATTTACAGAAATAAATGTAAATTTAAAGGAATATCCCATTCACAACGTCAGCATAGCATTCCTACTGCATGGCGGCATAGGCCAGGCGATTGTAACGAAATGCCGCAAATCACAATGGCGCGTTTGTTTTCATCGGGCGATTTATTGGCCGCTGTACACGAGGTCATGACGCTCGCCTCGTGACTCGAGCCACTATTCCACTAATATTTATTCATTCTTTGTCCGGTATGCACAGATAGCACTGGCTTTGCGAGTGTCGCCTGACCACGCTTACAGTTAGACGTGCCAGTTTTAGCAGTAAACAGCTAGAAATATTACTTTTGCGGTCTAAACTTGCAATTATTAAGGTGCTAAATATTTTTGCACTGAATTAAATCCAATTTCGTGCATTTTAAGTCGAGATAAAACTTTTCGTTACACTTAGAAATGCCTATAATACTTTTTGGTATTCCGTACCTTAAGAGTGCGGCTACGGGATCTTATCCTTATATTTATGGGAAACGAACCATATTCATAAAACTATGTCGTATTGTACGGGCAGTACAAAAGAAGGAAAAATCCTCTGCTAGCATAAGATGAGAAAGAAGGGAATAAGATGCTGTTCCCAGGTTTACCCTGATTGCGGGACTGTCCGAAAGGGTTACCGCGTCCTCTGGACGTAGCAGGCACAAGAAGGCACATGGATGATTTTTAGGCAGTAAAAGTCTGACACACCCTCCTGCTCCACGCTCAGCGGGAGATGTAAAGTAAAGTAAAAAGTTCTTTATTTCATAAACTATTACATAGCACTTGAAAACGTCAAAACAAAATATACATGAAAAAAAAAAAATTTATATCAACCCTGAAATCACGAAGCTTAGATTCACTTACATGCAAATAAATAAAAATTAGGTGTAAGTGAATCTAAGTGCCAGTTCCGAGCCTCCGCTCTGTGAGAAGAACTGACAAGAAACTCACAGGCTATGCTCTTTTAAATTATTTTTATTACATGACACACACAGTGTAAATTTGATGATACTGAAAGGATCCCCCGAAGCTGTAACCAATAAAGTAGCACTAAGGGAACCTTCCATCACAGTCAAGTAAGTATGTATTGTGAAACTGAGCTGAGCCTGTACAATAAGGGATGGTCACGACAATGATCTGGTAGACTTTTTAATCTTATATACACATACAAGTTGAAAATGTTAAGCCCAAGCTTGTTTATCCGATAAATAATCATTAACAGCATAATACCCCTTTTGAAGAAACTGCTTTTTAACTACAGTTTTAAAAGTTGCCAATGGTAGATCAATTATTTCCTGCGGAATTTTATTAAAAAATCTGATACTATTACCCAAAAATGATTTTTTTGTTTTGTGAAGTCGACAATTTGGCAGAGAGAGCTTATTTCTATTCCTAGTATTAAAATTATGTACTTTTGAATTTTTATCAAATGTATTAATGTTTTTGCGAACATACATTATATTATCAAATATATACTGAGATGCAACCGTTAATATGTTAATTCTTTTAAACATCTCTCTAAGAGAATCTCTGGACTTAAGATTATAGATAGCTCTTATGGCGCGCTTTTGTAGTACAAATATATTATGTATGTCCGCAGCAGATCCCCACAATAACATACCATATGACATAATGCTATGAAAATAGCTAAAATAAACTAATCTAGCTGTTTCTTCGTCTGTTATAAGTCTTATCTTTTTGATGGCATAGCATGCTGAGCTAAGCCTTCCCGACAAATCCATTACATGGGGGTTCCACTGCAATTTAAAATCAATATTGATGCCCAAGAACTTTGTGTCATTTAATAACTCGATATTCTTGCCATTCATTTTCAAGTTAGTTGAGACTTTTGTAACATTAGGCAATGAGAACTTTATACATTTAGTTTTACTTGCGTTAAGAGATAGATTGTTAACCGTAAACCAATGTAAAACCTTCGCAAGAGCATTATTTATCACGTCAGAATGATCCTTGCCTCTGTTCACTTTAAATATCAGAGATGTATCGTCAGCAAACAAAACTGTTTCGCACAGATCTCTAGTATAGAAAGGTAGATCGTTAATATAAATTAGAAACAATAAAGGGCCTAAAATCGAACCTTGTGGAACTCCCATAAGCAATGGCGCGCCAGAAGACTCGACTCTATTAATAACTACTTTTTGAGTTCTGTCACTCAAGTAAGATTTAATTAATTTTAAAGAATTACTATTAACACCATAATATGTCAATTTAGCTAACAAAGTAGGATGGTCAACGCAATCGAATGCCTTCGAAAGATCACAAAATACTCCAATCGCATCCTGCCTGTCCTCCCAGGCGTCAAATATATGCTTCATTAGGGCTACACCAGCATCTGTAGTGGATTTACTCTTAGTGAAACCATACTGCTGAGAATGAAATAAGGAATTCAGAGAGAAATGACAAAGTAATTGATTAAAAATAACTTTTTCAAATATTTTACTAAGAGCTGGGAGTACTGATATTGGTCTATAGTTAGTAGGATCAGACTTCTCACCAGCTTTAAAAAGAGGTATTACTTTACTGTATTTCATTAAACTTGGAAATGAACCATCATCAATACATTGATTAAAAATGACTGCCAACTGAGGAGCAATAATATTAATGATAGATTTAATAATGTTGGTTGAGATTCCCCATAAATCCTCAGTTAATTTTAAATTTATTGTATTAAAAGTATTAACTATTGTAGAGCCATCAATATGTCTAAAACTAAATAATTCACTACAAAGAGGTACATTGTCTTCAAGAAGAAAGACTGCACGCTGAGTAGAGGAGTCAAGTGCTTGAGTTGTCTCTAATGGTATATTCACAAAGAATTTCCGAAATGCGTTGGCCACCTCTTCTTCTTCTACAATATCTTTATCATCGACTTTAAGAGTTATCATGCTATGATTATTCTTGTATTTTCCAGATTCTTGGTTTATGACATTCCATGTAGCTTTAATTTTATTTTTGGAATTCATAATTTTATTTTTAAGATGCATTGACTTAGCAGTGGTGCAAACAAGTTTGAACAATTTTGAATAATTTCTAACATATTGAATAAAATTTGAATCTGTTGAAGTACTTTTTTCTCTATATAAATCAAAAAGTTTCTTCCTACTTTTATAAATTCCGGGAGTAGCCCAATCACAAAACTTCCTTTTGTTTGAAATTTCCACACTTTTCAGCTTAAAGTTATTCTTAAATTCTTGTTGTACAATTCCGAACAATTTATCATAATTTATAGCGGAATTGTTTTCTAACGTGGTAAGCTTTTCGTTGACATTGCTTTGAAATTTCAAAACCAGATTCTTTGTTATTGGTCTAATTAATATTTTTTTAGTTACATTTTGAAAATTATATTCAAAACTAATAATCTGTCCACTGTGGTCGGAAGTTACGCCATACTCAATTGATTTATGTATAATAGTAAAATTACAAAAAATATTGTCTAAGCATGTTGAAGACGTAGGCGTAATTCTAGTGGGTTCAAGAAAAGAATTAAGTAAATTAAAAGACTTGAACAAATTCAAAAACCTAACTGATATTGAGGAAGATTCCAAAATATTAACATTAAAGTCACCACATACTATAACTTTTTTGTTACTTTTGCATAAGGTTGCTAAAACATCCTCCATTGCAGTTTCAAACTGTTGATAATTGCCACTAGGCGGTCTATAAACACATAAAACAATAAAATGGTTAAGCTCTGTACAAGACAATTCTAAAACACGTTCAACTGAAGATGTTTCAACATCCCTACGAGCCCTATTGTTTAAACTATTATGTACTAAAATAAGTGATCCACCTCTTATAGATTGTTTCCTGTGAAATGCACTAGCTACTTTATAATTTTGTAGTCCCAGTAGAGACTCATTAACATTTAGCCAATGCTCAGTTATACACATTACATGGATATTTAATGACTCTAATAACAAACTTAATTCTAGATCTTTGCCTGAAATGCCTTGAACATTCTGATGAAATAAATTTAAGAGCGGCTTTTCATTGGTCAATCTATTGCAAGAGAACTCCTCTATTGTCTTATGAGTAAATTTAAATTATTTGAAATTGATTCCAAGTTTGAATTATTAATAATGTTCTGCTCAATAAAAGCAGGTTTCACAGCCAAGTTTTTGGCTAAGTTAAAAAAGTAATAATATAGCGTAGAAGCTAATCGTTTTTTAATATATTTAGGTATGTAATAATTACCATTTGTCAAATAGAAATTAATACCTAAGTTATTTATATCAATAACATGAAATTTGTTATTGTAATAAAATGTCAAACTATCAATTGATAGATTTAAATTATATCTAACATAATTTTCTTTTTGAGATAAGCTCTTACTAAAAGGAAAAGAAAAGATAACTATTTTATTACAAGTGACCATAGACAATTTTTCTATATAGTAGGCAACAGTTTGTTTTGTGACTGTACCCCTATTAGCTATACAAATTATGACATTGGTATCCTTTGAAAATTGACTATTGATGATGGTAATATGACTTTCCATCCAAAAAAAAAAATCTTACCCTGATCACTAATAGAAGAGAATTTAGTGCTGTACCTAAAGGCCGCATTAATTATAAAATGGGAAGTAAACCGACATGTCCTTATGCAAAAAAAGGTCTTACTATGTATTGTCTACTGTCTGACAGGCATCAGGCAGGTTTTATGGCTACATTTGCTGTTAGTGATTATTTGACCACCTAGCCTCATAGCAAAACAACTCTATATTTGTCATGAGTTTTACATATACTATTTACATTTCATATACTTGCTATTTTTCGGAATGAATACCTTTATGCTGCAGGACATTAGAAGTAGATTTAACTTAGCGTATTTTGAACGATGAATTCTCAGTGTTTTATCTTGCTTGAATAACACAAAATTAAATAATGTGTAAAAAATCCTTGACCAAATATTTTCTTTAACCCGCAATTTTTCCTAACAATTAAAATGTTATTGTTACTTTTCACATGCCGTCGGTCGTCATTGGACGTTTTAATAATTCAACCGTAAAAAGAGAACGTGAAAATAAAGAACCAGGAAATATTGAAATCATATTATACTTGGATAGGCGAGGGTGGGGCGCCGTCGACAATCACTAGTATGTAGGGGAGAGCTGCCTATGACATTATTAAAACTCAAGCGCATCTCGGCGCTAAAAAACTACGTGACCGTGTTGCAGAATAACAGTGGTCCCCGCTGAAAAATCGTCCGGTCCCCAAACTCGGAGCGGATCCAGGAGGAATATAGAAAAAATAACGGTCGCCCCCGCTCAGCCCACTCCGGCGAGTGTCCCGCATAAATTATGTTGATGAAACTTTTAGTTCCAGCGTGCGATGCGCACTTATTCATTTTAATGCCGAGTTGATATAAATGCTTCCAATAAAAGGTATTGAAATTCATTCTGGGTTACCGAAGCACTAATTGAATTTTAGTGCTTTCATTTCAATAAAATAAAGCTCTGACACCAGCAGTGATGCTTCTGTGTTCGAAAATTTATCTGCGAATTAAAACGCGTGCAAATTTCTTTTTAAAAAGCATAATCATCAACTCAAGGCTGGTTCACTGCTGGACACAAGCCTCCCCTATAAATTTCTAACATGATCGATTGTAGGTGATCTACAGGCATTTTATTTTATCAAGTTGTCTGTGCATCTTGTTGGTTAGATGTCTGTTTGTGGGTAGTATTATGTACTTAATAGGGACTCTTACGTATCTTGCTAAGTTAACTGCCTAAACATTATTTATAAAACTTTTTTCTCAATTTTAAACATAATCAAATTATTATGTATTATTAGGGTGCATAGGGAACTGTCAAGACCTTAGGAGCCCAAGCCAACCTCACCTGCAAGTGGTGCACCTGCCAAACAATGGACGAAGCTCAGGCGAACATAAAAGTTCCCGGTAAAAGCAATAGGCTCAAAAATCTTATTGGCGAAATGTGAGCAAATAATATGCCTCTGCCTACTCCTTCGAACAAAGAGGCGTGGTGTATGTATGCAATTAAATTATATCATTTTCATTGTTACTCCCTCATAAAAACACTTGATTTTCGATTAATTTGACGAATTTTCATTTTGTGTGTGAGTGTTTGACGAATCTAAATGATCATGTTGATATTAAAGACAATTTTTTTTTTTAATCCTTTTAAGTTTTCATATTAGATGAGAAACACTTGCAGCTTCGCATTATACGTATTCTTAAAAGCCGCTTACTTTAAATAGTCATTGTTCAAGAAAACCGTAATTTAGCATCCACATTACTCTAAATCACGCCGACAAAGTGGTATAATATAATATTAAAAATATTTTTTTAGGGTGCCTCTTCTACACTTAACTCGGGGATGAATATATTTCGTTCGTCTATCTCATAGTGCGGGGTGTCGTTGGATAGGTCGTTTAAAAATATTGCAAGTTTACGAACATAATTTACCGAATAGGGCACCTATTTTGAGAATGTCAAGCTTGAAAATGGCAAACCTATTAAAAATATAGATGTGAGTGTATTACGTTTTTACAAACAAACCGGTAAAATTTGATAAAATTGTCAATGATCTTGAAATAAGACATTACTTACTGATTACGTTTTGAATGTTTTTAAGGAAGTTAGGTAAAAAAAGTTTAAATAAATAAGCTTCTGAGCTCATAAAAACTAGGATTAAAACTAAGGGGCTTATTATTATAAATCAAGATCTAATGTTACACCAGGTTTAAAACTAGTGCAGTCACTGTCTTCATTTTATCAAAAAAAAGTGACAGCAAGGTTTTAATACGATCCTAACTGCTTGATCATAAACCTAGTGCTAACTTCATTACAAACGACTTTAGTCTTGCCTTTTTTACCACATACTTTGTTTCTTTCATACATACATAAATAGATTCACGAATGTTTCCCCAAAAGGGTAGGCAGAGGCATACTATACGCCCACACTTCGCCAATTATTTAGTTGGTCTCACGTAATAGGTGGTGAGCCTATTGTCGCTTACCGGGCACTGTTATGTTCGCCAGACCCATTTCCGTTGAACGTCATATTACATATATCATACATTCCTCCCTATACATTAATCATCATTTAAAATATTAGCACTATCCCGATTGACGTAGACTTAAGCTTAGGGCAAAGGATCTGATCATTGGGTTAACCAGATTTGGCTAAATTTCAGTTATGATATCATGCTGCCGTCTGATCTCAGCAACCTAGAAGGTGACATAATTCTATGGTTTAACCAGCTTTCAGGATATTAGAAAGCACTGACTTTCAAGGCACGCTCCAAGCGATAATTTCGCACATTACTTCGAAAAGATCAGGCTTTGAACCCAAAATCGTCTGAATTTGAAGTCTATGAATCTTTTTTTTTTTTTTTTGGGATGGAAAATCATCTAATGACCTTCTCCCGCTGTGGGTGGAGCGGGAGGGTGTGTCAGACTTCTACTGACTAAAAACCATCCGTGTTCCTTCTTGAGCCTGTAACACCAAGGCCGCGGTAACCCTTTCGAACAATCCCGCAACAAGTCTATGGGTCTTGTCAACTAGGCAATTGCAACTCTTATTTGTTTCTATCTTATTCTTATGTGTTTAACAAACACCTTTTCAAAATAGTATGTTGCGCTGACCCCATATGAACTAGAAGCAGTATAGAGGGGTGATGACATAATAATGACTTTATTTTCACATAAATATGCAATAGGTTTCCTTTTGTTCACTCAGTTTTGTTTACTCACTACTTTCCTATACAAAGTTGTGACTTAGCATATTTTGTTGGATTTGGAAAGGAAACTTGTCTGAACACACAGCTGTTCCGGCTGCAGTCTTATTAAAGTTTAAGGGATCATACGCTGTCAGTAATACTTCTTTTTTATACTGGCTTAGTGTTGTTAGCACATTTAGCCAGTGTAAAGTTAAAGATAATTAATCGTATATAATTCATAGTAAATGAGAATAAGTGGTGATAAAGATTATAAATAAGATGCCCTCCTAAGCCCCTAGAGTCCTCAGTAAAGATGTGGGACTATACTGAGGTCTTACATGGACTTCTTGAGAGAATTTTATAAGTAATGTTGCACTGTTCTGTTTCCTTACCAACACTTATGTACGAACATGCATCACAAACATTTAACGGTTAAAAATCCACTGTTGTTACACATTAACGTCCGAAATATCACAATTTTTTGAAAATAAAACTGGTGACGCATTTATGAATTTTTGAAGTTATGTGCGTAATTATTGCTTGCTCCGTGCCTCTGAAAGCACGTTAAGCCGTAGGTTTCGGCTGTCATGAACATCTACGGCAGTCGTTATTAGGAAGTCAGTGCCTTCTAATAGACTGACAGCTGGTAAAATTATAGAATGATGCTTCCCTCTGGGTTGTGGAGGTCAGACGGCAGTCGCTCCACGTAATAACTGAAATTCAGTCAAATCTGGTTGAACCAGTAAGCAGAACCTACGTCATAAGCTTAAGTCTAAGGCAACCGGGATAATGCTAGGATATGAAGGTGGCACCCAGGCAGACGTCCTATCTGATGGCAAGTGGTCACTGCAGCCAATGGACGAATGCAACATCAGTGGCAACCAATAGCGCGTTGCCGACTCTTTAAAAACTTTAGTGTGAAAGATTTAATGAACGACGTACGAAAGAATATTTATAGTGTGAAAGATTTTATTAACGACAAGGCTGCCTAGAAGTGACATGAATTGTTACTTTCTTTTTCAAGATATTTGAAGAGATATAATCTTTAGATATTAGATGTTGGTAGTTTTAAGGACAACAGCTGTAAACTTAATATTATATTTCTTGGCCTTATTAGATTTTAAGACATAATCTGAAAAGGTTGAGATTAAGGCATTCTTCTCAATCTCATTGCTTTTTGAAAGCCTCGTTAAAGTCACCGACAGACTGACTGACTGACGGACAATGCCCTTCCGCCTTTGGAATCACGACAGGCTTACTGACAGATCCCCCCGATAAGAGTCCCTGACCTGACGGACATACTGACAAATCTTGAAAAAAAAAACCACAACAGACAGATACTGACAAACCTTGACAAATTTTGACAAAGGATCCATTTCCGCCTATATTTCTTTCGTTGTTGTTAAGAAATTATCTAATTTCCATTTCGTGTGTAAACATTTTACGAATCTAAATAATCCTGTTGATTTTAAAGACAATAAAGTATATTTTATTATTTTTTTTATTTTACCATTCACTCCTTTTTAAAAGAGACCATGCTGCAATATCTTGAGTTAATCTGCCAGGGAGCTCATTCTACAATCCAATGGTATGCAGCAAAAAAAATCCATTTTGCTACAGCCCTACAGGTTTTCACATGTATGTAACATCAGTAGATACTAAGATGTTTATACGTACATGTGACAAGCATTAACTTTATTAATATTAATACATGCATACATTTACGGCTGTTTCCCCGAAGAGGTAGGTAAAGGCATCGTATACGCCCACACTTTGGCATGTATATTGTTGGTCCCACGTAATAGCTGGCGAGCCTTTTTCTGATAACTGTTACGTTTGGTAGAGCCTCGTCCGTTGATCGGCAGGTGCACCACATATTTTTTTTAAATTTTACACGTCACAATGACCACACTCTGCCTGATGGTAAGCAGTCGATGCAGTCCAAATAAAAAATATGAAAGCGCTTATAACATGAAACAAGCACGGTATAAAGCGCATCCACTCATGACGGTCTGCTAAAATGCCGTTTCACGCCCCGCTTACAAGACCCGGGATCATAGGACAAAAAGGAAACACATGACACACAGGCAGCTGAGGTTGGCGCCTAAGATAATCGTAGGATTCCTGTACACCTTGAATGAATACGAATGTAGATATAAATCAGTTTAGTCACTACTTTCAAGTATACTACTTAATAATATATACCAAGTTGCGACTTTGCATGTATTGTTGGAATCGGAAAGGAAACTTGTCTGAACACACAGCTGTTCCGGCTGCAGTCTTATTAAAGTTTATGGGATCATGCGCTGTCAATGCGAAACGTAAAATATCCGCTGCATCTGCGGAAAGCAGACCTGACACGTTCCCTTTGCGACTTACATAGTTTTACTGAACGAAACGTAGTGGCATACTAAGTTCTGTTTTGTATTTTTGAATAGAAATGATTTATTTGGCACAAAGTTTGCAGTTTAGGTGTTCTATGTATCCTGCCTTGGTTATATCCTGCCAGGGTTGTATCCTGCCAGGGTTGCGGGACTGTTCGAAAGGGTTACCGCGGCCTTGGTGTTACAAGCTCAAGAAGGAACATAAATGGTTTTTAGTCAGTAAAAGTCTGACACACCCTTCCGCTTCACCCACATCGGAAGACGGTCCTTAGATGATTTTCCATCCAAAAAAAAAGAAAAGGTATTCTATGTATGTAAACGTTTTTTTTTATAATTTTCTTTACGTTAGTTATTTTACATTATATAGAATTGTAGACAGTTGTTTTACTAGTTAAGATATTATATTAGGAATTAAGCCGATGATCGCCTCTTACAACACTCACGAGATAACAGGGGGATGGTATTTTTGTAGGCTTTCAATATCCCTACAAACTTGATTTTGTATCCATATATGTTATTGAAGATTCAACCATAGATACTTTATAAGGAAAGGTATATGAAAAAATCACTTAAGTCACCTATATGTTTATGATATTCTTTAAAACTTTTCTTCCTTATATCTTTTACTATACCTACCAACTAATAATAAAACTAGCGAAACTTTCACAAAGCAGTCACATCACGTTTCATAATACTCCAGTCCCAAAAAGCTGGAGAACGCCCCAAATAGATGTCTACAACTTAACCTTTTCACGGTTATTAGCGGCCGGGTTGGGTTCGAAGTGCGGTTGAAGACGCATTAATTCAAGTGCAACACGAAAAATGCATTAGCTGAGTTCGGTCATTCGTCATTGTCCTACGTCCCAGTCTGGCCTAGGGGATTTCAGACGCGCCACTTTATCGCTTCGTGGAAAAAAGGCATAATCTTCTCCCGCTCCCCTTCGCACTGAAGTCCTTTAGAGGCAATAATTAAATAAAACACGATTCACGGATTTGAAATGCAGTGTTTTGTACTGTTTTATTCCTAATCAAATGCGGTTTGAATAATTATGTGTAACTATGACCTGAATGCTTCGCGTGAGCTGAGGTGATGAATTGTAACTATAAAGACACCTGTCATCTACTTATCTTCGTGACCTCGAATGATTAATTCAAGTGCAACACAACAAGTTAATTTGATTAGAGGTAATAATTGAATAAAACATATTTTACGGATTTTAAATGCAATGTATTGTACTGTTTTATTGCGAACCGAATTTGTTTTGAATATTTGTGATTATAACCTGGATCTCTCTAACCTTTGTTCGTGAGAAGACGCTAATGAGCTGACATAAGATATGTGACACATGTCAATTAAGTTTCTTCGTGACGTCAAGACACTGTAAGCGATGTAAGATGTCGGAATAAAATTTTATAATAAACCGCGATTAAAATATGCGATTTATAAGTACGTACGTGTTTTACGTAGTATGTTTAATGAATTTTAGATATATACATACATAAATTGACAACAGTTTCCCCGACGGGTTAGGCAGAGGCATATGATACGCCCACACTTCGCTAATTATATTGTTGGTCCCACGAAATAGGTGGCGAGCCTATTGCCGCTTACCATTAACTGTTACGTTCGCCAGAGCCTCGTCCGTTGATCAGCAGGTGTACCACTTGCAGGTTAGGTTGGTTTGGGCTTCTTAGATCTTAGCAGGATCCCTATACACCCTATATGTATATAATCGAGTAAATAGAGAGTAGCAATAAAGGTAATGCTTGTTAACACAAATAGAATAAGCCCTAGTACCTATGTAAATTGAGAATTAGCTACATAATTTATCATCATTCATCATTTCAGCCCATTAAAGTCCCACTACTGAGCACGAGCCTCCTCTCACAAATCAAGGTGCGAGGGTATTGGGTCATACTCCACCACGCTGACCCAGTGCGGATTGGCGGAGGCAGGTGTATGGCGTCCTGCTGTTAGAATTTATCAAGCCGCCCACTAGGCCTTTAACATGGTTTAACGACTACCACATTTAGTGATAACCGGGACCAACGGCTTAACGTGCCTTCCGAAGCACGGAAGCGCTCGATATCAAATGCCACACAAACGGTCACCCATCCAAGGACTGACCTCTGTAAACTCTGCTGTACTTCGGTGAACGTTTCCGATCACTGAGTTCCGCAGAGCTACGAGCGCTACACATAATTTATAGTCCAATATAAATTAAAAGGTAGTTTTTAGGGAAAATGTATGAAGATCTGTTTAAGCTTAAAGTCATCAGCTTTTTTTGTTAAATTTAGTAGGAACTTGGTATTAACCCACTTTACATAATTACGGCCTAATTTAAAACAAATCTCTCGCATTAGAACCCGTGAATAATTAAAAAATAAATAAAAAAATCTAAAAATTAAAGCAACACAAATAATCCCTAGTAAATGTAAAAATATAATTATAAATATGTAGTCATTTAGTTATTCTTAAAAACTTATCTACTAATATTATAAATCAGCGTTGCCGGGGGACCTCTTAGGAAATAAAATGAAGACAGAAATTGTCTGTTATTTTATATATTTGAAATAATTTATGTGTGTAATAAAAAATACAATTAATTAACTTCTTCACTCTCCTTCGTTTGTAGTTCAAAGATGCTATAATATAATGCAAAGGCATTATTAAATTTTTTTAAAATAATTAAAAGACCGAGAGATATATATATTTTCGTTACTTTGTTGGGGGTTTTTCATATAGTAAATATTAATGATCGAAAGTCCTTAATAAATTAATATTATAAAGTATCAGAGAGCTATAAATTACATTATTTTTAGTTCCATTAAGGAATAAATTTGATGTCCGCAACGCCAAAAAAAAAGTATCTATTGAAGTATCGGACATTTCACACATCGCCATTAAGTATCAAACAAGACAAAGCTTATAACATGAATGTACAGTATTAATCATCATTATGTAAATTAGGATTACTCCTGCATAACATGTGATTGTATAAAACGTTTAATTGAAAATCCTTAACGGTTCTTAGAGACCCTAAGTGCTTGAAAACCTGACCACAAGTGATGGACACCTAAACAATTAAATATTAAGACAATGGTGGATACAAAGGGTTTAATGGGAAACGAAGTAAGGGCGATACCCAAACAAGCTGGAGTTGGAAAATTTCAATTTTTTTTTTACAAAACCACATTCTCATTTAATTAGGTAAAGATTTACAGACGAAACGAATAATATAAAACACTGATTTGGCATGGAGGTCGGTATAATATTTTTATATATCACATTTTTTTTTATTTGTACATACATACATACATACGATCACAACTGTCTCCCGAAAGAAACAAGCAACGGCATATTAGTATGTTTTTGGTCCCACGTAATAGGTGGCGAGTCTATTACCGCTTACTGGAAATTTTTGACAGAGCATCGTCCGTTGATCAGCAGGTGCACCACTTGCATGTGATTGGCTTGGACTCCTCAGATCTTGGTAGGCCCCCGTTTTTTTGTGGTACACAAGTAATATGTCATACTCTCCTTTCCTCTCCCGAACAACATGACATTTCACAATACATACTTACTTGAGTGTGATGGAAAGTTCCCTTAGTGCTACTTTATTGGTTATACTTAGCTTCGGGGGACCCTTTCAGTATCTTCAAATTTTCTGTGTGTGTTTTGTATTGTTATATTTGATAAAAATTATTTAAAAGAGCGTCACCGACGATGCGCCGTGCACGCGTGGCCTGTGAGTTTCTTGTCAGTTCTTCTCACAGAGCGGGGGCTCGGAACTGGCACTTAGATTAGATTTTATTTATTTGCATGTAAGTGAATAAAAGCTTCGTGATTTTAGTGTAGTAATATTTAGTTAAGTAATTTTTTTTTAAATTAAATTTATATTTTGTTTTCAAGTGCTATGTAATAGTTTATGAAATAAAGAACTTTTTACTTTACTCTTACTTTTAACACGAAAAGTCGTTTCTGAGCAAGACCACTAAGCTCTGGAATTCGCTACCGGCTCATGTGTTTCCTATCATCTCGGGTCTTTTAAGCGGGGCGTGAAACGGCATTTTAGCAGGCCGCCATGAAGGGATGCCGTCATTATGACGTGTCACATTAAAAAAAAAACATGATGTTATTGTCTATAACAAAAAAACATGTGTATAGTCATGTCCCGCCAATCGGTAAACAAATTTTACTCATTGCCAATGTTTTACTTCTTCGAACTATTGTTTAATATTATACACATGTCATATAAATAAAGTTATTCTGAAAAAAAACATTAATAGGTTTACAATATTTTTTTCACAATGTTAGTAATTTTTGTCTTAAAGAAATTACTACTTCTAATTTATGTTTTCAACGATCGACGCGGAGAACAGCTTAGCTAAAGTGCGCTCCAAGAGTCCTAGGTTTTAATCTCACACGGGACTAATAATTGTGTGAATGAACATGAAAATTTGTTTTTTTATGGGATATTTATGCAAAACAGTTGTATATGTAGTACAAGATAGCGCCTATGCCAGAAACGTTGTGTGAGATACACACTAATATTATAGTAGTAAATGTAGTAATAGTACAGTAATTATTTATTATATTTCATTCGTGGATTGAAGCGCTCGTAGCTTTGCGGTGCTCGGTGGTCGGAAACGATCACCGAAGTACAGCAGAGTTTACAGAGGTCAGTCCTTGGATGGGTGACCGTTTGTGTAGCATTTGATATCGAGCGCTTCCGTGCTTCGGAAGGCGCGTTAAGCCGTTGGTCCCGGTTATCACCAAATGTGGAAGTCGTTAAGCCATGTTAGAGGCCTAATGGGCGGCTTGATCAATTCTAACAGCAAGACGCCATACACCTGCCTCTGCCAATCCGCATTGGGTCCGCGTGGTGAAGTATGACCCAATACCCTCGCACCTTGGTATGTGAGAGGAGGCTCGTGCTCAGTAGTGGGACGTTTATGGGCTGAGATGATGATGATTATGATTCGTGGATTATTGAACTACTATAGGTACGACCCCGATTTCTTCTGTTGGAAATTCGATTATCGCGCATCTTGTGGAAGTAAATTTTCAATATCATATTTGTATCAGCTTGTTATAAAACTTGCAAAGTATAAAACATGCAGTTGATATTCTATTTGGGGTGGCTATCTTGCAACAATTATGTAGTAGGATTAAAGTTCAATTTGAGTACAATGATTTCTATATATATAAATAAATAAATAATGCCAATCACACCAATTGTTTAGTTCCAAGAGAAGTATCATGAAGAATTTGTGTTATGGATACTAAATAACCGATAAACATACATATATATTTTTTGTAAATATATACTTAATATACATAGAAAACACCCAACCCGAACAAATATTCATGTTCATAAATTAATATTTTCCATACTAACGTTTATCCCCTCTTCCTACAACATTTTTTTCCCAATAAAATGTAGCATATGTCTTGTCTCAGGCTTTAGAGTATATAGTTCTGGCGAGAAAACGAGGTAGACAGACAGATATAAGTTATTTTCGCCTTTAAAATATTAGTATAGATAAGATCTGTGTATCAAATTTCGTCTACAGTTTTGGCGAGAAAACGAGACAGACAGATATAGTTATTTTCGCCTTTATAATATTAGTATAGATAAGATCTGTGTATCAAATTTCGTCTACAGTTTTGGCGAGAAAACGAGACAGACAGACAGATATAGTTATTTTCGCCTTTATAATATTAGTATGAATAAGTACTTTACATTGATTAACAAACTTTCCCAAACTTTTACTTATAATTTTAATTAATTAAGTGGTAAAATGTACACTTCTCGCGGTCAAACTAGTTACAAGACTCAATTTTTACTTTGAGTCAAACTTTGTACTATGACCTAGACTAGATGTATGTACTAGACCACCGCAGTGCCGGTTGCTATGCCTCCAAATTGATACCGTGTCTTGATTAGATGGATGCCATCTTTAGTAAATGTCTATGGAATATTAGACCCCCAAAACACTTCAGCCTTAAAACATAATATGTGCTCAGGGCTCCATTTATAAAACTTTTCAATAAACGATTAATTGATTGGACATATAAATTTAATTTTATGTAGCTAAGATATTAGGTAACACTACCAACCAGTGTTTGAATCAATTTCTCGCTTAGTTTTCTGTCTGTGCAATTTAATACTTTGAAATTCTAATATTTGTATTATGTCAGAACGAAAAGGAAGTTTTCATTATTGTATTAACTTAATTACTTTTCTGAAAACTCATTATGAATAAATATTTTCTGTCAATTACACCAATTATTTAGTTCCAAGATAAGTATGATTAAGAACTTGTGTTATGGATACTGAATACTGATGAATGAATGATGAATATATGGATACTGACAACACCCAGATCAAAACACATAGGTAAACATGTTGTTTATGCACAGGTGGAATTTGTTCTGTGTGGCAATCGAACTCGCGACCTCAGAAGCGTCGTCGCCATTATTTATTATTATCTGTAAAATAATATATTACTAAATATTCAGCACTCGTTTGAGAGTGGTTGCAGATCTTACTTTTTAAGATATTCATTTATGTATTAATATAGTACTGTATTAGCTACGGGCAGGCATGTTAAATACTCGTATACTATGTGGCATGTTTTATATATGGAAAAGCAATAAAGTATTTAAAAGAACTTCTAATAGAAAATCCTAATTACAACACTCTTTCCGAGACAAATCAGATCTCCTATAGTCCCGAGTATTTTAAACGGGGCGTGAAACGGCATTCATGCAGACCTTAATGAGTGTGTGCGCTTGTTACCGTGATTGCACCACAGTATAAGCGCAAATTTTTTTCATACAGCATCGACTACTTACCAGCACAATGTGGTCATTATGACAAGTCACAATAAAAAGTCTTTATACCAGCATATCAAATATATCGCTTGTCAAAATAATACCTTCCTTAGAAAGATAATGATAGACTCAGACTCTGGGACTCATAAAAAGGAAAAAATATAAAACTTAATTGTCCAAAAAGTTTTTCCACAAAAATACCAAAGCCAAGCGAATTCGATACATAATAATAGCGGAAAATTACAGCTCTTAAAGTGATTTTCCCATACAGTAAGCTTTATTTGTATTCAAAGCGGGTTCGCATTGCCAAGCGTCACACATTTATCGCGGCATTTGTATGTCAAAACATGTTTGCTATCTATAAATGAAGCCTGTATGTGAATATGAATATTACCTGTGCATCCAGCCTAGTAATTTAGTTGTTATTGGTTGAAATGTATTGCTAAGTATGCCTTGTTAATGAGTTTTTAAAAAAGCGTGACTTTAGAAAAAAACGCATAAGTCATTAGTTTACATACATTGTTTGCACTTATGAAATGTATTAATTTTTTTTATTAGATGGGTAGATTGTATTATTTTAAGTATACATTGTAAAACTATGGTGAGAATAAACATTTATTTATTTATTATCATCCTAGCATTATTCCAGTCGACCTAGACTTAACGTTGCCCTCCCCGGACAGGTCTCCACCTTGGCGTGGGGGGGGGGGGGCTCAGTAACTCCCATAAGCCGGGAAAAGGTAATACCTAAAGGATGGCGACTCTGGGTGCCCTTAGTAATGACTACCGGGGAGGAAACTAAGAGGGACCTGTTGAGGGCGCAGCGGGCGGGCCAGGAGGGCCCGTCAAGCAGCGCCAGGAGGGTCTAAGGCAGTGGGGGCAGGGGGCCCCTGCTGTCTAACTATGGACCCTCCGGGAAGTCGGCCACAGACGCTATGGTCTCATGGAGAGGTAGGAGGGGCGAAAAAAACGCGCTAGTTGGTTTTCTCAGTAGCTGCAAATGCGACGTTGCCGCTCCGATCCGTGCGGAACATTTAGTCCGGCGTCTGCCACAACTCGTGTGACATGTGCTTAAAGTGCGCTTGGGTATCACACACACCACCTTTGACTAAGATCTTATTTACTATTGTTTGATTTTACTAAATTGTTTATGTTTAAAACTAGTTATATGGTAGTCTTATAAATTAGGAGGACTGTATTTGTGGTATTATGTGCATTTAATTTTAGTACTCAAGAAAAGGCTTAATAGATTATAGTTTGAAGAAAAAGTTAAGTTTGTGTGAAAGTCTATTCTGATGTAAAAATAAAATTTATTTTACTTAATCCAATTCATTATTAGATATAAAAACATATTTATTATTATTTAACAATCCTAAATATAAATTATGTAAATTTTACAACAAGCATTTGGCACACAAGTACAGGATCCCCGCGGGTGTAACATCTACGATACTCAGGGTTGGAAATAGGGTAGGGAATAAAGGGTGTATAAGGATCCTACGAAGACCTGAGGAGACCAAACCAACCTTACCTGCAAGTGGTGCACCTGCCAATCAACGGACGAGGCTCTGGCGAACATAACTGTGCTCGGCTTTAGGCTCGCCACCTATTACGAGGGGACTATATAACTGGCGAAGTGTGGGCGTATAATATGCCTCTGCCTACCCTTTCGGGGAAACAGGCGTGAATGTATGTATGTAATAAACTAGAAGATACTGCACTGCTGTTTTAGTCAGTTACATTAAATCATACAAAAATAGAGCTTCTCCATTAGTAAGGCAAAATAAAATTCCGAGTAGTGTTTCTTAGGGACATTTATTCAATCGTTACAATTCAGTATTCGTAGGTACATTACACATTTTATTGTCAAAGTCAACGTAAATATATACTAGCACAAGTTTTGAAACATGACGCACACAAAAATGATTATGAAAGGTTTCATTTGAAGAACATAAATCTTTTATTATTGAAAAATATGAATGAATTGCACCAAAGTAAAAATAAATTATTATGGAGATGGTTGATTAAGACTAATTCAGAGAAATTGTGTGACCTTACATTTATCTTACTCTAAGTCTGTAATACATTTTTTATGTCTATTTTATTTATATATATTATCCATCATAGGTATATATTATGAACTATTATTAAATTTGATATTCAAATGTCATAATAGATTTTACGATAGGTCATTTAATTGGCTATACATACAACATTATAATTTAACATTTTTTGAATAATTTTATAATATGTAATTTTAGAATTAGGTATAATTGATTTACATTTTAACACTATTTTTATTTTTATTATTATACAAAAAATATCACAATATAGATAAATATTCTTTTACTTGCGACAATAAAAATGTTGAAAACTGTTAGGTTACTTTTTGAAGATATATTTTTTTAGGAAACATTTTATAAGTTTAACAATATCTACTTATTTTAGATTTTAAAGTTTAATAATATGCACTATAAATAAATAATAACAAATAAAAAAAAATAAGCAACAACTGTTTCAACATTTTACATTGCTTTAAATAGTAAATGTTTATGTATGGTTTTGTTTCATTCATTTCCTAAGCGGTCGGTAATTTATATAGAAAATAATGAATTGCAAGGGAACATTTGTTTGTTAAAATGAAATTTCAATCAAGAATCTAAAGGATCTGATAAAATATCCATATTCATTTTAGATGTGCCAAATTAAACACATTTTATGAATTTACATAACGGTTTATTCCACTACAGTTATTCGTATTCAATGTGTCATCAAAGCCAAATTCGCTTTAGAAAAAAAAAATTAATACCTCTTTTCAAGCAGAACAGGTTAAAATTTCCCATTTGTTTTTTACTTCAGATTAGCTGTGCAGGTTTTAACTTATATAGGTCAAATAAATTGATTATTGACCAGAGCTTTACTATTGAATTGCTAAAAAGTCAAAAGTTATAAGCTTTTACTAGCTGGCTGCAATGGTTTTGACGTAGAGTAGTCAAATGACATGCTCTGTCAGATAGTGCATAGGTTGAAATTTTACATTGTTTTCTTACTTCACTTAACTGCAATGGTTTCGATGTAGAGTGGTAACATATATTTACTATTGACCAGAGCCTTAATATTGACCTTAAATGGATTTAAATCTATTGACATGTTCTGACAGATATAGCACAGGTTGAAACTTTTCATTATTTTTTTACTTCAAATTAACTGGAAAGTTCTCAACTTAGAGTAGTCAAATATTATTATATTGACCAAAGCGAAATAATTTTTATTTAATGGGTTTAAAAACTATTGACATATCTGAAAGTGGTCAGTAAGAGAGCGTATAGTTGCGGCGTGAGCTGTTGCGCGATGAAGTTCTGGAGTTGATGCGCATGCGACGCAGCGGGCCGCGCGCGCGCAGACAGCAGGTTGCGCTGCCAAGCAGCTCCGGATACCATTGGCTCTTCAGCACCGTAGCCGTTCATGCTTAGTTCAAGCCCTGTTTAATAGAATATCTATGAATATCTTAGCATAAGTCAACTGCAATTCAATGTACACGTTATACACGTTTGTTCTTAAAACGTTGTTGTGTCTCAAGGTTACACGCTTTTGTTAAAACTAGAGGCCAACAAAAACACAGCTTTCTTCGCTCAATGTATTTACTGAAATAGTGACGGACTTACAGTTAACTTAGTGTTTTATATTTACTTTTTTACTCATAGTGTTAAGGCTTATTTGTTTTGTGAGTCGCATCTGTAGCAAATAGATATTTATGGATTTGATTTGAAATTACTACAGATTGTTTTGAAGTACTTAAAGAATATTTCAATATTCTTTAAGTACTTCACAATCAAGAATCACCCTCTTACTGTGTAGACCAAATAAATAAATATTCTTTTACAATCACACCAATTATTTAGTTTCAAGATAAGTATCAATAAGAACTTGTATTACGGATACTAAAGAACGGATAAGCAAACTTAAATACCTTTTTTTTGAAAATACATACTTAATATACATAGGAAAACACCCAGACCAGAATAAATATTCATGTTCATGCACACAAAGATTTGTCCTGTGCGGGAATCGAACCCACGACCTCTGGAGTGAAGGGCACGTATACTGAACTTCACGCCATATCAGTCGTCAAAAGACTATCAGAAAAACCACACAGACAGCACAGCAGAAAATTGATAAGTCTCTCCTATATAAGACCATTCGGCTTTGGGGTTCTCTCCCGGCGCTAAGAGCCTCTACTACTTGCTTGAGCTTCTAATACTTGGTTAGTACTTACTATGTAAGCTAACTTGGTTCTCCATCTTCCCCAAAGCGTTCACTGAAGCACAGACGTACGTCCCGTAGTCCTTAGGGGATAAGGATTTGATAGTGAGATTCATCCACCGCGAATAGTCGTTTACGATGGTCTCTTCTAGACGAATTTTTGGGTTAATCATGTCGCTTGAAAGAGCTGTGAACAACATAGTGACATGAAAAGTGTTATTTTAAATAATAAATATTTTCTGACAATTACACCAACTATTTAGTTCCAGGATAAGTTTCATTAAGAATGTGTTATGGATACTAAACAACGGATAAACATGCAAAATTTTTTTTTTGTAAATGCATTCTTAATATATCTACATAGGAAAACACCCAGACCAGAACAAACATTCATGTTCACGCACACTGATATGTACTACCGGTATACTGACCTCCACGCCACTGTCGTCGTTTTATCTTTTTTTATTTTGAGTATTATCATATAGTTTACAAAACAGTATGAATGTAAGGCTTTGACTATTGCTTTGTAATGTCAAATTAGCTTTAATTTCGTTTTCATACATTTTTTACGTAAGATTTTTCGAATATTTATGTGTAGTAAATGGAAATCTTACCTAATGGAAAAGTAGTACTATTTATTTGAGTATTTATACATGATATAAAATAAAAGAAGGGTTTGATTATATCCAATTAAACTGAATTTAATTTTGATTCGAATACATTTTTGAGTAATTTTTGATTTTTTTTTTTTTTTGGTAAATGGATATAGGGGCGCTACTGGACCACTAGCGCTGCTGTATCAGCAGATGCAGCAGCATCATTGACAGGTTACACACATTTATATTATATTTTACTATTTGTTTAATGTTTTTTGTGTTGTTATATTGTATTTTGTTCCCAATGTATGATATTGTGTGTGTTGCTTACTCAAAAAAAATATATTTTATTCTATATATTACTAATGAAGGTACAGTCATCAGCTATAAAAACTTTTTAAAAAAGTGAACATAAGTATTTTTTTTCACGTTTCTTGTCAAATATTATACAAAAGTCACGCAGTAATATACTGACTGAAAAAAAAGTACTGAATGAAACTTCCAAAGAATAAGTAATCAAGCAACGTGTTTAAAAGTAACTTTGTTTACATGTCCTACGAGAATTATATCAGGACACAAATCTATCTACTATTGTACATCTCATCAAAATCGATCTAGCTGTTAAAGCGAGTAGCTATTATCAAGCAACGTGTTTAAAAGTTACTTTGTTTACATGTCCTACGAGAATTATATCAGGACACAAATCTATCTACTATTGTACATCTCATCAAAATCGATCTAGCTGTTAAAGCGAGTAGCTATTATCAAGCAACGTGTTTAAAAGTTACTTTGTTTACATGTCCTACGAGAATTATATCAGGACACAAATCTATCTACTATTGTACATCTCATCAAAATCGATCTAGCTGTTATAGCGAGTAGCTATTATCAAGCAACGTGTTTAAAAGTTACTTTGTTTACATGTCCTACGAGAATTATATCAGGACACAAATCGTTACTTACTTACGCACTATTGTACATCTCATCAAAATCGATCTAGCTGTTATAGAGACTAGTCATAATAAGCAAATAAAAGTCATCAACTCAAGGCCGTTTGCTAAACAAAGGCCTGCTCAGTTAACTTCCTATGTGACCAACTGTAGGCAGTCTGGTTCCAGCAAGATATATACTGGTACCTTAGCTACCTTCTTTATGAATCTGGTCCACCAACCGACTTGAGGTTGAACGGCTTACGATCAGAGATAAGGGTTAGGGTATGCCGTATGTAGCGCTAGTAGCTTTAAGAGACCAATTGGTTGAGTAATATTAACGGAATCTTATTTAGCTAGGCCTAGGGTATGCAGTGCTTATTTGCATATATTAGGTCGGGGAAAAAGTCTTTTCGCATAACGTAGGTATAAACTTATTATAAATTTTTTTTGACTGTACTATTTGTGTCTGGCTGGTTTTGGTAACATTAAAAAGGTTCCATTATAAAGAAAAGAAAAAAATAAAAAAAAGTTGTTTCCCGCTATTTTTCATTTGTTTTTCTCTCCGTAAAAATGAGTGAATCTAATGAAGAAATTCGATACATTTTAAAATTTTATTATAAAAAAGGCAAAAATGCAACTCAAACAGTAAAAAAAATTTGTGATGTTTATGGACCTGATGCAGTGTCAGTAAGAGTAGCACAAATTTGGTTCAAACGTTTTCAGTCCGGAAATTTTGATGTTAAAGATGCACCTCGCTCTGGTCGCCCTGTTACGAATAAAATGGACGCCATTTTTGAAAGAGTGGAGCAAGATCGGCATATTAGTAGTTACGATGTAGCTGAAGAACTGGGAATTGACCACAAAACAGTTTTGACCCATTTGAAGAAAGCTGGTTATACAAAAAAGCTCGATATTTGGGTACCACACGAGCTCACTCAAAGAAACTTAATGAACCGTGTACTCATTTGCGATTCATTATTGAGACGTAATGAAACCGAGCCGTTTTTGAAGAGATTGATAACTGGCGATGAAAAGTGGATCACGTACGACAAGAACGTGCGAAAAAGGTCGTGGTCGAAAGTTGGCCAGGCTTCACAGACTGTGGCCAAACCTGGCCTAACACGAAATAAGGTGATGCTGTGTGTATGGTGGGATTGGAAGGGCATTGTTTATTATGAGCTTTTACCGCCCGGCAAAACCATCGATTCTGATCTTTACTGCCAGCAACTGATGAGATTAAAGGAAGCAGTCGAGAGAAAACGGCCGGAATTGATCAACAGGAAGGGTGTGGTCTTTCATCACGATAACGCTAGACCACACACATCTTTAGCCACTCAGCAAAAATTAAGAGAGTTCGACTGGGAGGTCCTAGTGCATCCACCATATAGCCCTGACCTTGCGCCTTCAGATTTTCACCTGTTTCGGTCTCTGCAGAATTCTTTAGGTTCTGTAAGGTTGACCTCAAGAGAGGACTGCCAAAACTATTTGTCCCGTTTTTTTGATCAGAAGTCCCAAAGTTTCTACAGTAACGGGATAATGTCTCTGCCAACAAAATGGCAGAAAGTTATTCAACAAAACGGTACATATATATTGTAAATAAATGTAAATAAACTTTGAAAAAAATGTCTTGACTTTTCATACAAAAATACGAAAAGACTTTTTCTCCAACCTATTATGATGTGCATGCACTGAATACGTTTTCCCACAAAGGGTCTTAATTCCAAAACTTTTTAGTCTTAACGGTTGGAAAACATACCATACCTACCTACTAATTTTGATTTGTATTATTAAGAAAAAAAACACTAACATTTTCCATCTTCTCTGTACCAGGAATTCATAGCCTTCGGAGAGGCCTCGATGTAGCACTGCAGTTCCACTCCACTTCCTAGAGGAGCGCCGACTAGTTGATTTGTTACTTTTACTTGCGGAGTGACTGTTGGACAAAGACATGATTATTTCATTAGTTTATTAAATTGGTCTATAGCGACTACCAAAGTGAGACAGGGATAACAGATATATGTCTTCGCCTGCTTCGAAATGCCCGTCAATTGATATACTGTATGTGGGAATCGTTAAAGGTTATTTTTAAAACACTTGTGAATGTCACTTAAATCAAACAGCTAATTATTTTATTACGTATTTTGGAACAGATTCATATCCAAAACATTTCAGAAAATATCTACTTTGACACTAATAATATTTAGTCCGTGGCGCGGCCTTTACAAGTCCAATACACTATATTCAAGAATTGATATCAAATGGCTTGCTGTAAGCCATAGAGGCATACTTGTCACCAAGCAGGAGTGTTTTGACCAGTGTCACACAAACTACTTTGCCAAAAGTATGACCACGAAAGAAAAAGTATGCATTTTTAAATGTAAAATAAAATAAAATAAACTTTATTGTCTTTAAGATCAACATGATCATTTAGATTCGTCAAATATTCACACACCATATATTTTTTTAACAACAATGAAAGAAATATAAGCGGTACCATAATAAAGAAATAAAAGCAAATCGGTTCTTTGTCAGAATTTGTCAAGGTATGTCAGTTTATCTGTCTGTTCTGGTTTTTTTCAAGATTTGTCAGTCTGTCGGTAACTCTTATCGAGGGATCTGTCAGTCAGCCTGTCGTGATTCTAAAGAAAGGAGGGGATTGTCCGTCAGTCAGTCAGTCTGTCGGTGACTCTAAGGAGGCTCGGCTTTTTTCAAATTATTATTATGAATATTCAAACTCACAGTGTACTTCAACGTGGTACCGGCGGCTGACAGTGGGCGGGATCCCGTTGCTGGCAATGCAGTAGTAATCTCCCATGTCCGTCCGCTGAACGTGATGAAGCTCAAGGGTTTCGCCTTTAAAGCTGCTTACCACTGGAACAAATAAAGGAGTATTAGGTTGATTGACATACCAGTTAAGCGGAATGTTTTGGCTAGTGTCCTTTAGAAACATCAACGACCTCCCAAAAATAATAAATAAAGCCTATATTATGTTTACAACCTGCAAATATCATAATTAGGGATCCCTAGGGTGCATAGGGATCCTACCAAGATCTGAGGGTCCCAAGCCAACCTTACCTACAAGAGATGCACTTGCCGATCAACGGACGAGGCTCTGGCGAACATAAAAGTTCCTGGTAAGTGGCAATAGGCTCGCCACCTATTGCGTGGGCCTACAGTATAACTGATGAAATGTGGGCACATGTATATGCCCCTGCCTGCTCCTTCGGGGAAAAAGGCGTGATAATTATTATGTACGACACAAAACAGATTTAAGTTGAAACGTAATTTTTCTTTTAGTGTGCAGATCCGAACGTCCAACTACCATTAATAATATAACTCTTGGTTATAGTTTCTTATATTCTTTTAAATAATGGCTTCGTGCGTTTTGCACAATTAGCCAGTGTAAAGTTATAGATGTAGTAGTAATATTAAATTCATAGAAAATGAGAAGAAGTGGTGATTAATATGATAAATAGTGATAAATAGATGCCCTCCCCCTAAACCCCTTGAATCCTCAGTAATTATGTGGGGCTATACTGAAATCTCACTTGGACTTCTCGAGAGAATTTGAAAAGTAAAAAAGTAATTTTTTTTTTCAGTTACCATCACTAATGTACGTTCATAAACACTTAACGGTTATTCACCGTCATTAAACATTCATGTTCAAAATATTACAAATTTTAGAAAATAAAATAAAACTGCAGACTTGACCCTTCACTTCCTGCCAAGAAGTCCTTCATTCAAGGCTCTGAAGGTCAGCTCTCTCTAATGTGGCTCGCATAATAAAATCGTGTGTATATTAAGACAAAATATACCTATTTTGGGATTCAATAAATGTTATTGTTATTACAATCGATTGGAGACGTTATTTGATCTCGTGTTAATGCTAATAATAAAACACCACTCAAAACATAATTAGCCATATTCGTCCATTTTTGGGCATAGGCTTCTCCAAATGCACACCACAAATCTAACTGACACACAAATGCACAAGACTTCGATAGTCAGCTTTTCTATCTATCTATGTAATTGCTTCATCTTGTTGGTTGGCGTCCTATTCTACGCTTTCCGAGCCTTGATCTCTACTCTAGGACTTGCTACCTTTTTTTTTTTTTTATTTACGTCGGTAACAAAATGCATTTACGCACTGTCTCCCGGCCAAAGGGGGACCGAGAGAGGTGTGTGGGACTCACCACCGGCAGACACGACCGCCAGCAGTAATACCCACTAAAAATCTTCCGACGACGCCCGCCGCTTGTTGAGAAAGAGGCGGGGCATCAGTACCTGGGTTGCAGCTCTGACACCCCGCCCGCGGCCAACGTCCCCCGGACCAAAACCGGGAGGACCTCCTCAGAGAGACGCAGTGGACGCGCCCCTCCTACCTCCCTATGCGACCATAGCGTGTGTAACCGACTTCTCGGAGGGTCCATGGTTAGACAGCAGGGGCCCCTGCCCCCGCTGCCTAACCTCCCGGCGCTGCTAGACGTGCCCTCCTGGCCCGCCCGCTACGCCCTCCACAGGTCCCTCTTAGTTTCCCCCCCCCCCCGGTAGTCAGTACTAAGGGCACCCAGAGTCGCCAATCTCTGGGTGTTACCTTTTCCCTAGCGCCTCCTGCGCCCTGAGGTACTCAGCCCCCCCACCACGACAAGGTGGAGACCAGTCGGGGGGGAGGACTTGCTACCCTAGTTGTTATCGGTTCTACATCAGATATGAGCAGCCCACAAATAAATACATTAGCAAATAAATCTCTATACACAGTATCTCTCGTCGATTACCTATCTCTAAAAGGACAAAGGTTGTTGAATTTATCATGACAAATTTATACCCAGACGTTTAAATAAAAGCTAAGCCACGCAATCATTACAGTCGCCGAAAATACTCCGCTACCTGCTTGCGAAAATAGACATTTGTGTAAAATATTCTATCAGATTAGGATGATGTTCAACCAGTACACGCAAACCCACTCGAACCGTGCCATTTATTTTCAGTACCTTCAATTTAATCATTAGAGAATGGTACAAGCTGTTTTGTTTTTTCATTTCAATATTAGGTCTTTACACATGAAATTGGCGTTTTATCGAACTGGCCACTTTGATCCCAAAAAATCGGCGTTTGGTTAGGAATTCCAAATTTAAATTTATTTCGATTCAAAATTTGTCTTTTTGTGTTCTGAATGTGATATTTCTTTTCTTTCGCGCCATTAATGACGCGGTTTTTTAAATATCTTGAATTATCTAATTCTGAGATAGTGTGTGTGTACATTCAGGGATTCTAACAAAACCTAAGAAACCCAATAAAACCTTATCTGAAAGTAATGCACCTGCCGATCAACGGACATGGCTCCGGAAAACATAACAGCGGTAATAGGTATCTGCCTACCCCTTTGGGGGACAGGCGTAAATATATGTATGAGTTCTGCAACTCTAAAATAAGGTAAATAAAAATACTGCGAACATTTTCTAACCATTTTCAAAATAAATACCAAATAAAGTACTATTCAATGCATTATTTCACAAAACCTGCCTTCGATGCGTAATAAGCTCTAGTAAATGCCGTAACTACAGACTGAAATGCAGTAACATTTTCTGTTTTATCAATTTTAAATGAGCCTTCTGAATATGTAAGAGCGTAGTTAAATTTAACATGTCAATAAATGCGAAGCGTAGCTTGGCTCAAATGGGCTTTTAAATATATTACGTAAAAAGTGCCTTTTCGGGAATTTGTATATAAACAAATTTATCTAAATATATCGAAAGTGGATATTCCTATTTTCTTTTGATACATTAAAGTTTCTTATTATTAATAAACAAAACTTTTTTATATTAAAGAACAATTATAAATAATATTATAACTGACAAGTATAAGTCACGTTCAATTTGACTGATTCAAAGAGGCAAGCGTATGAACGCTTATTATAAACCAAAGGCACCTTCAGCGCGTTGGCGATCTTTTAAAAACCTTTTTTGAAGAACCCCATGCTATCTCATGGGAAAACTTCGCCAGTGAGCTCTTCGCACAAGTAGAGGGTGCGCGAATAAAAAACAGATACCTAGTTTCATTTGAATCGTTGTGTACACGTTTCAGTTTTCTCTTTACAAGCTCTGCTCTCTGTCATTGCACTTCAACCGTGCAATCCCTAAATATATTTAAATTAACAATTAAATTAATAAATATTCTCTTACAATCACACCAATTATTTAGTTCCAAGATAAGTATCATTAAAACTTGTTGTTAAATAACGGATAAAGATAATTAAATACTTTTTTGTAAACAATATTTATATCCTATCCTATCCTATGTATATTAAGTATATATTATATACTTTATATACATAGGAAAACACCCAGACCATCATAAATATTCATGTTCATGCACACAAAGATTTGTCCTGTGTGGGAATCGAACCCACGACCTCTGGAGTGAAGTGCAGGTATACTGACCTCCACGCCATATCGGTCGTCAATTAAACGGAAGCTGTCTTCAAATTCGTTCGTTCTATCAAAGACTATATGGCAGATAAAAATGCTGCCGTTTTTATACAGGCTATTCTAACATTATCTAATCTAATAATCTTATTGTGACTTAGATGTAATATTGTTAATGTTATATTAATTGCATTGTATAACTTTACAGACAAATGAAGAATGTAATTAAAGTAACTACCCAATTGATTATTTAAAAGAGCATAGCCTGTGAGTTGTTTTTTAGTTCTTCTTACACAGCGGTGGCTCGGAAATGGCAGTAATTTTTTTAAATTTGTTTTGTTGCCTGCAAGTGAATCTAAGCATCGTAATTTCAGTGTTTCGATTGTTTTTTATATTTATATTGAATTTTGACGTTTTCAAGTACAAAAAGTTTTTGAAAAAAGTTTGACGACTTTATTACATAAACTGTCTAAGTTATTTGATCACTCAATATATATGCAATACCTCAATTCTGTCTTCAATCTGAAGATATCATCGGAAGGATCATTCTCTATCTTCCAAATGAAGCAAAAATCATTCTAGCTAGTCAAAAGTATTCAGAATCCCAGCAAGAGACGAGACGAGACATCGTTTACGGAAATATCGTCCATTCCGAATTCGCTTTTAAGTATAAAATCTTTTATTATGCGAACACGGTTCATTTAACGCGGCGTTAAGTGAATTTGTCGAACACCGTATTTTAAAAATGGACGGATAAAAGCTGCGGATGGTATGGTCGAGGCGAGGGGAAATAGGAACTATTGCATACAAAAGTACATTCAAATAATTATTAACGATTTTGTAATCCTTTTTAATGACTAACTCCTCTTTATTTTACAGAGGTTTTATGTAGTTTAAGTTTGTTTCGCGACGCGAGGTTACTGAAAACTATATTCGAAATTAAGAACACAAAGGTCAGACTTAAGATGGGTGAAATTTAATATCGAGTGCTTCCGTGCTTTTAACGTTTGTCTTGGTTATGACATGGTAGTATTAAGCAAAGTTATGGTCCTATAAGATGATTGGTGTCCTAACAGCATAGGTCCACTCAAAGTTGTCTCCACTTTGTCGTGGTGGAGCCCCACCCCTAGTAGGGCAGGACAGATAACGTTGCGTTAGATATCAGATGATCCCCGGACAGGTCTCCACCATGGCGTGGGGGGGGGGCTGAGTACCTCCCGGAGGCCGGGAAAATGTAACACCCAGAGTTTGGCGACCCTGGGTGCCCTTACTATTGACTATTGGGACGGAAACTAAGAGGGACCTGTAGAGGGCGCAGCGGGCGGGTCGTCCTATCTAACCAAGGGCCCTCCGAGAAGTCGACCACACACGCTATGGTCGCACAAGGAGGTAGCAGAGGCGCATAAATTGCGCCTCCCTCGGTTTTGGTCAAAAAGACGTTGGCCGCAGGCGGGGTGTCAGTCGCTGCAACATGGGTACAACAGATTTTTAGTGGGTATTACTGCTGGCAGTCCCGTCTGCCGGTGGTGAGCCCCACACCACTTTTCGGTCCTTCTTTAGCCGGAAGGCAGAGCGTAAATGCATTTTGATACCGATTTAAAACAAAACAAAAAGATAGCAGATGCAATTTTCGTTGTAACTAGCTTCCGCCACAACGCACTTTCAAGTATTAAAATAACTTAAGTTATAGAGGAATAGTTTTATACTGTCAGTCAAGAAAAGCAATATACATGGAACTTTAAACTCAAACAGTGTTCCTTCAAGACGATCCGATAATTAAATCTTAATTGTTTGTCATTCACAGGCTTAAATATGCCCAGTTGTGAACTGAATATTGAAACAATGCTTACAAGTTATTTCAAATTACATTCGTGTATATTTATGTGCTTCAGGAGGCACGTACAGTCAATGGTTTCGCTAAAATGTGGTAGTCGTTAAGCCATGTTAGAGGCAGCTTGGGCGGTTTGAAAAATTCTAACAGCAGAACGCCATACACCTGCCTCCGCCAATCCGCACTGGGTCAGCGTGGTATGACCCAATACCCTGGTATGTGGGAGGAGGCTTGTGCTCAGTAGTGGGACGTTAATCGGCTGAGATGAGGGTATAATATTAATAAGTATAATAATTAATCACAAAATTAACAAGCGTATAATGTTGGCAAAAATTGAACGCCTAATTTATTCGCATCACTTTACAAGTTCGTTTCGTTCTAAACATTCCCATTACGCTTTGGTTGAGATTCATCTGTAGCGGACGTTTTAATCCGAAACGCAACGTCTGCCGACTATTAATTCTTACGTGACCGAAATAAAAAATATCATAATACCAAATTAAAATTATTCAATGAATGACTGTATTTTTTGTAGGAAATGTTTTAGATTTCATTATGTGAGAGCTACGTTCTATTTTTTTTATTTCAAAGGAACGATTGAATTGAACGAAAAGGAAGGATTGTTAAACTGCAGCTTCTATCGTGATGTTTTACTAATTGTTATAGAATATGATTTTAATACTAAGTTAAACAGTTTGAACTGTCTCTTCACGACCAACCATTCAGCCATAATAACTGATAACTATGATGCTAAAATATGCTTACTCATTCAACAACAGCCAAATCCTTTACTTTAGAATAGGTTGTATATGTGTGAGTAGAAATGAGAAATTGATAGACTATGACTGTGTGTCGTAACTACTTATTAGTAGTTACGACACACAGTTACTCATTGACGTTCCGCACACATGTTTGTATGGTAGTGTAGCCTGCATATCGAACTCTTTGGCCGTGTGTGCCAAGAAAATATAATTTATGGTTTAGTAATATGGTTTTTTACCTTTACATAGCATTAAAAATATAATGTGTTAAAATAATTCCAGAAATAACTAAAATTACTTACAATTTAAAGTGTAGAGCATCACAAAAGCAAAAAACACACTAATAAAAAGTGCTTATCTACGTGCATACCCCAAAAATTTGCGGTGTATATTATTAAATCCTTAAAGCAAACGAAATCTAAACTGCAGGATTGTCCCTGCTTGTTAAAACAGGGCACTCTTTCAATATATCCTCTTGGCTGCCTAATAAGACTTTTACTTTTCCGCTGAACTTTGAGCGAAAAAGTAATTAAGACCTGTTTGGACTTGGACATTAAATAAATCGAAACGACAGAACAGGCACAGTGTACCTAAAGGTGGTTGGGGTCTTATTACGAATGTGAATCTCTTCGAAAATTATATTTTTTGACACTTCTAATTATCCTATTAACATATTAAGTAGCACCAATTATTAAATTGCCTAAACTCCGCGTCAGTGAACTATTTGTTTACATACATATATAAATTCACGCTATTTTTCCCGAAGGGGTAGGCAGAGGCATTTTATATGCCCACGATTCGCCAGTTATATAGTTGGTCCCACGTAATGAGTGGCGAGCCTATTGCCGCTTACCGGGCGCTGTTATGTTCGCCAGAGCCTCGTCCGTGATAGACAGGTGCACCACTTGTAGTTGAGGTTGGCTTGGGCTCCTAAGGTCTTGATAGGACACTCTATATAAACATGAACTTCTCTATATTATGTAAAGTCTTTTACTTAAAGGATAGATAGGTGGATACTGTATTTGACTGCATTTTCTTATGATTTTGTGTACTGTCAAATTATAGTACATTAATAAGCGGCAATAGGCTCGCCACCTATTACGTGGGACCAACTGTATAGATGCCTACGCCTGCTACTGCCTACCCCTTCGGGGAAACAGGCGTGAATGTATGTATGTATATGAGTTCATATTATTTGCTTATTTTTAAATCGTCCGTTTGTAATAAGGCCCTCACTTAAGTAACATCAGATTCTCTATAAACAATGTTACATTCAAATTATGCATGATTCAGTGTTATTTTCAACCTACTTCAAAGAAACAAATAGTTTCTGAATTTAGTAGTATTTTTTATTATTGCTATTAATGCTGTTAGAGTTTTTCAAGCCGCCCATTAGGCCTCTAACATGGCTTAACGACTACCACATTTTGTGATAACCGGGACCAACGGCTTAACGTGCCTTTCGAAGCACGGAAGCGCTCGATATCAAATCTCACACAAAGAAACAAAGAGTTTCTCAATGCAGTAGCATTTTTTTATTATTGCTATTAATGCATTGCGCTAACATTTGTCGGGATACAGAAGCATACAGAAATGCAGTCAGAAAAAACCTTCACCTACACATCCCTTTACATATAGATAAACTTATTCAAGTACCTTTAACTAGCTTCTTTTTCGAATCGTCCATTTGTTATGGCACATTATATTCTCTATTAACAATGTAAAATTCAAATAATGCATACTTCAGCGTCATTTTCAACCTACCTCAAGGAAACAAAGAGTTTCTCAATGTAGAAGTATTTTTTTGTTATTGCTATTAATGCATTGCGCTAACATTTGTCCTGACATAGAAGCATACAGAAATGCAGTCAGAAAATACCTTCACCTACACATCCCTTTACATACAGTAAAGTACCTTTTACTAGCTTCTATTTGAAATCGTCCGTTTGTAATAAGGCTCTCACTTAAGTAGCCTAGTCTGCCTGGTATAATTGCTTAATCGCTTGGATATCGCAAAAAGGAACAGACGGTTTGTTTACGTCTCGTTTCAGTCGCCGTTGCTTATTTCCGATGTACTTTTGGTAACTTTTCAGTTTCTATAACTCTTTATTTTTAATCGTTTGTTTTTATTTGTTGGTGTTTGGGTCTAGAAGTTTTCGAAGATTATTATTTCTTTTGCTAATGGAATTAAATAGGTGTTTTCCTATTTATATTGAGTATATATTTATGAATAAAATATTTACGGATGTTTATCCGTTATTCAGTATCCATAACACAAGTTCTTAACGATATATATCTTGGAATCAATGTAAACAAAAAATTTACTCCGATGTGCTGGATTACATATAGTTCATTTATTATTTAGGAGAATTTAATTATAGTTACGAGAAATCATTAAATTATACATCTTTTTAAAATTAATTAAAATAAAGGACAATTGAGTTATGCTTACGCTAAATTATTAAGCTATTCATCTTATCAAAAATAATTTAAAAAAAATCTAACGTGACAGGCAGTACTGAGTCTTAATAAGCTTAGATGAAGTCTAATTCCTATTTTATTATAAACCATTTGTTCGCGTGACCTTCAGTAACTTTTTTGAAACCGCAATCCCGTGTGAAAATTAAAGTTGTTAATTAGGCAAGCCAGGCCCTATGTTTTAAAAGGAACCCCAATGCAATATTTGAGACTCCTTGCACTTGTAGTTTCTGAGAAATCCCGATGAGTGAGTGAGTGAATAAGTCGCTTATAAAAGTTAAAAGCTCTTTACTTCATCGACTATTACATAGCACTTGAAAAAGTCAAAATTGTATATATTATATTTCTAAAAAAAATATATACTACACTGAACTCAGGAAGCTTAGATTCACTGAAAATAGAATCTAAGTGCCAGTTCCGAGCCGCCGCTCTATGAGATGAACTAACAAGATACTTACAGACTTAAACTATTAATCAAATATATAGAACACAGTGAATAGGTATTTGAAGATATTGAAATGTTCCCCAAAATTTCGTAATAAATACATATGCACTAAAAAAAGAATCTAAGTGCCAGTTCCGAGCCACCGCTCTATAAGATGCACTAACAAGATACTGTTTTAAACCCTTGGGGGTGGGGTTTCTTCAAATCCGGATGTGTACACCCTTTACGGAAACTATCTGCCAAAATTTCAAGTTAGTAAGTGTTATGGTTTCTGAGATTTCATTATTGAATAGTTTCTGAAAATTACACCATTTATTTAGTTCCAATATAAATATCATTAGAAACTTGTGTTATGTATACTAAATAACGGAAAAAACATATATAAATACTTTTAAGCTAATGCATAGCTTCTATCGCGGGCCTTGAGCGTGGAGACCGAATCTAGAAATTTCGTAACGAAAAAAACCTAACACCCCCCACTCCCACAGCGGCGGTGACATTTTGTGACATTATCAGAGCGGAAATCGAGTCCACGACCTCAGGAGCGGACTGCGGGGATACTCGTCACCACACCATTTAGGTAGTCAAATTAATTAGTAAGTGATATTTCGATTTATAAAATGTCATGCCGAGTAGTATGTATAGTACCTACTACAGCATAGAGTAGTAAATATTCTACCACCCCATGTCAGCACAATGGTGACGTAGAATCCGACTGACTAAGAAAATGAAAACTTGTCAATGTGGGCGAAAGGTCAGCCACCTCTCGCCATGAGAGCTAGCTGACCTTTAGTATATTTAGTTATACGCCCTCTTTAGTTGCCATAACTCTTTATGGATACAATTTCGAATCGAGCATACTTACATAGAGATATACATTAACGCCTGCTTCATCAGGTAGAAGCATATTACACGCCCACACTTCGTCAATTATATAGTTGGTCCCACGTAATAGGTGGCGAGCCTATGCCGCTTACCGGGCACTGTTATGTTCGCCAGAGCATCGTCCGTTGATCAGCAGGTTAGGTTGGCTTGGGCTCCTTAGGTCTTAATAGGATCCCTATACACCTATTAAAGATTAAATAACAAATAAAATTTAGTGCCATTGTTCATACATAGTGGTTCTGAACCCTTCGTGCACGAATCTAACTTACACTTGGACGTTTTGTTACTAACTCAATGTACCCAGAGTTTATAATAATTATGGTGACAGAACTATAAAAAAACGGCTTCCGTACCTATTAAATAGTATACCTGAAGCCATTAGAATGGAAACAAACAAAAATAAGTACAAAACAAATTTAAAAAAGCATTATATTGGTTTAAGTGAAAAATTGTAAGTTATTTATATATAAAATTAGTTGTAATGTATAAAGTAGTATAAAAGAGACTGTGACCCACAGACAAACCAGTCAAACTGTTTTGTGGGATATGTTTTTATATAACTTGTACTATTTAAACGAAATAAACGTATTATCTATCTATCTATCTAATTCAATATTATTATCAGTTTTATAAGGACTCAGTATTATCATTACTACAATCCAAAATATTGTCGAAAAAAAAAAAAAAAATAATTGCTGTTATTATTTTCCTGTCTAGTTTTAAAAAAAATGTCTCATATGTTGCACTATTAAAACAAATAACTTTATGTAATTTGGAGGAAAATGTTCACATGTGTTCCAAGCCCCGCTAAGAACACTTATCCCTTACGACACATACTGAATGATAAGTAGAATATAAAAAAGGTTTCCTGAAAATTAAATTAAAGTAGCGTAAGGGTCGACGCCTACTAACGTTGAATAAAAACGGAGTGGGATTATTAGAATAAGTTATTTTAAATGTTCTTGGTCTACTTGATTCTACGTAAAGTTGATTTTTTTTATAAATTTTTATCATTTATGCCAATTATTAAGTTTCGAGGTAATTATCATATAGAACTTGTGTTATGTTTACTGAATAACGGATAAACATACTTAAATACTTTTTTTTATAAATAGTACGTATTAAATACATACAAAGTAAACACTCAGATTGTCAATCGTCAATTAAGATTTCTCTATCAATGTTTCTATGTATATTATTCGTTATTTAGTATCCACTACACAAGTTCTTAATAAAACTTTTCTTTAAACTAATTAAGTGTTTCGAATATAAGATAATTATTTGTATATAATTATATATATTTATTATCGCGGTATATAAGCAGACCCCGGGCCATAAGCTTAGTCATAGCCAAAATATTGCCATAAAATTTTACAAACTATACTGATTTAAATTTAATTTTATTGTTTTAATTTTTAATCATTTTCTCTTTTTATATTTCAAGAATTTTTATTTGTTATCGTATTAATAAATTATAATATTTGTATGTCTTAATGACAAAACATAGCGAACAATTTAGACTTAAGATCACCTACCTACACTATACTTATGTTTAACAAATTAAGTTCCTGATATCTGATGATGATGATAATTTATATAAAAGGTCTTTTACTTTTCACAAGACTCTTCCTAAGCTTATCAATCAATCAAAAATTATTTATGTTATAAACTACTACATAGTACTAGAACACGTCAAAATTAAATATAAATTTAAAAAAACAATCGACATATTGCACTGAAATTACGAAGCTTGGATTCACTTACATGCAATAAAAATGCTATTTAAAAACACAAATTAAATAAGCGGTAGTGAATCAAAGTGCCAGTTCCGAGTCACGGCTCTGTAAAAAACACTGGCAAGAAACTCCTGGCTTTTGCTCTTTTAAATTTATTAATTGGTTTGATATTTTAATTACATTTTTCATTTGTCTGTGAAGCTATACAATGCCATATAATATAACTTACCGTTGCGTTTCTACGTCTCAGTGAGTATCGAACCTAACTACCTATACGTATGACAGTGTCATCCACTTCTTTCGACCGGCTCTCATTCCGCATATAAATAGGCCTTCAATCCCTAAGGAGGCAATAACCTACCTACTAGAGTGTGCTTTTTGAGTACTTTTAGTAAATTGGTTCTATGTAATGGCACTGATATCGGGTGTGTATTTTTTCTTTAACCTACATAGATATTTTCATTGCAGTCTTTATATAAGTCTGTTCACTAATGTAAACAGGGTTCAGGGTCCCAGCGTTTAGTCAACAGACTTGTATAAAGACTCTAATGAAAATATCACGGTACATATTTTTAAAAAGTAATTTTTGTTAAAAAATACAGGCTGTAAGAATATCTTGTTTAAAGCCAAAGGCTACGCATTCTACATTCTATATTAAGTGGTATTTTATTTAAATATTTAACCGATTAATTAAATATAAGACCTACAACAGGTAACGATGTTTGATAAGGTATGCTTAAATTTCTCTATTACAAAACACTGTTTAGAAAGCGTTTAGTCTAAACCGCTTCTAAGCGATACGTTCACTAAACCGACTTTAATTCCTTCTTTCACACTCCGTGTTAAGCAAATCATGTTCGACTTAACGGAGTTCATTATTGTAAAATAAAAATTCTCCACATATTACATGTATTTAAACAAGTTTTAAGCTTACAAACTGTCATGTTAGTAATAGAAAATACCTACTTCTTAACAATAAGCTTAATTTATTTAGTGGTATTAACAATATTCAAAATATCGATACAATTTAAATGCAATGTAATTTAAATAGTTCAACCTCGAGGGTCACTCGGATAAATTCGGGTGCATTTTATTTGAGTGTCACAACAGGTATATATTCATATAATCCAAATTTTCCATATGGATAAGGCTTAAATCCATGGTTAAAGATATAAATTTTGATTAAAAAGTAGCAAAAATACACAACGGTTTAAGGTTAAACACGTCCTAAACAAGCGCCAGCCCGTGTTTTATTTTATACTATGTCGAAGAAGTGTTTAACTTTAGCCAACCAATGGACAAGGTTCCGTAATAGGTTTTTATTTTAAACTCGTGTTCAACACCAGTAATTTTTTTTTTTTGGAATAACACTGTATATGTTTTAATTTTCTTTTTTAATTCCTAAGGAGAATAACCTTCCTACTAGAGTGTGCTTTGGAATACTTTCAGTAAATTGTTTCTATCAAATTTCACAGATATTGGGTTGTATATGATTTATTTATGCAATCGTCCATTCAGATATATTATCAGTCATAATATAAAAACGACCGATTTTGCTTGATAATTTTATTTTATGTTTGGTCATAGATTTGTTCGAGCATTATTTAAATATAAGTTTTTTTACATTATGTAATATTAGTAGGTATTTTACTTTTACCCCCTCATGAGAGTGCACTACTTCGAAAGAGGTTACACCTTTTTAAAGATATTGGCTTATGGGATTTTATACAGTCATATAACAGCCTGTAAAATCCCATATTTTTTTTTCAATATATCATGATATTTACAGACGCAAAACCATATAGAAGTAGAGTTTCTATTATTGATGTAATTATTTAATTAGCAATTATATAAGTCTAGGTTATAAAGTTTCATAAAATGTACGAATGTAATTTATAAATTTTACTAATGAAGTTAAACTCTTCGTTAAATGTTTTTATTAAGGTTGTTAAATTAATTTCAGCATTCACCAAGGTTAGAATTTCTTATAAACACTAAATTATCAGACTGTTCACAATAAAATTATCATAGTCGAGAAAATTAAACTATTCGAATGAAATAATATGCAAAGTATTTGTACCAACTGAACGAAGTACCCTTCGTTATCGCTGTACTTTTGAAAATAGCTTACATTTATTTTTATACTTCAAACAAAATTACCCCTTGAGATACCTCGAATTCTTTCTAAATTTGCTTACAAACGTGATGTATAGGGATCCAACCAATATCTAAGGAGCCCAAGCCAACCTCACCTGCAAGTGGTGCACCTGCTGCTCAACGGACGAGGCTCTGGCGAACCTAACAGTGCCCGGTAAGCGACAATAGGCTTACCACCTATTACGTAGGACCGACAATGTAATTGGCGAGATGTGGGCGTATAATATGTCGCTGCCTACCTCTTCGGAGAAACAGGCGTAAATGTATGTATGTGGTCCCATCGAACTATAATGGTGCCACTTCTTCTCTGCTCACGGAAATTCGTCAAAGAAAAAAATCCTACTAGATGATGGGAAGCAGCGTCATTCTGCGTACTCGCTTAAATTGCGATCACCTATCCGCCTGCCCAGCGTGGTGATTATGGGAAAATACCCCCAGTTCACTTCTGAACCCTGGCCTCCCCAATATAATGTATTCTATTGGGGAGGCCAGGGTTCAGAAGTGAACTGATAAGGCTGATATGATGATGATGAAACATTTAGCAAGCTTTTAGATAGATAGATATAAGTATTTATATAAGGATATTAAGATATATCTTTATTGACCAAGAAACTTAAAAACTACAGATTACAAAATTAAAAAAAAATAAAATATTAAGCCAATCTAGGCGGCCTTATCGCTAAAATCTCTTCCAGACAACCCGACGCAAATGAGAAAACAGGAAAGCAGTAGGCAGAGCACACAAACTTTAAAAAGAATAAACACTAAAACTATTGTTAAATATGAATAAAATACACAAAGAGTGTCTAGTATACGTATAAAGTGACTATTTTTGTGCCTACGGACTTGACGCCCGGTCGGTGTACTCGTTTGATGGAGTTACATATCCACATTGGAAAAATATTAAACTTTTTAGTCTATAGACAAAATTTGATATCTTTTTAGCCAATAACGGATAGCCCGATTTTGATAGTTGTTTGCACTGGCTGATAGGTGACATAATAAGGAGTACATAGGCAACTTTTGGCAAAAAACATAATGAAATACCTATAAATGCTTGACCGTAATTATAAACGAACCGTAAACGATAACACAAGCATTATCATATACTAGCATTATCCTGGTTGCCCTAGATTTAAGCTTAGGGCCCAGGGTCTGCTCACTGGTTCAACCAGATTTGACTGAATTTCAGTTATTACGTGGAGCGACTGGTCTGACTTCCGCAACCCAGAGGGAAACATCATTCTATGGTTAATCCAGCTGTCAGTCTGTTAGAAGGCACTGACTTTCGAATAACGGGTGCTATAGATGTTCATGACAGCCCGGACAAACGGCTTAACGTGCTTTCCGAGGCACGGAGCAAGAGATAAAAGCGAGTAAACGATAACACAATATAATATATTAAATCAAACCTAGACTATAACTATACTATTTCTAGACAATACAATTTATGTTCTAATTTTTATTTTTTATCAATTTGTATGACATTCGTGATTATTGTATTACAATAAATGTTTTTATTTCCTGTGACGTGTAATTTCTATTATCAATAAAAGAGTATTTGAGTATAGTATATAGAAATTAAGGTACTGCTGGTCAGCAACAGTTTTATTGTATATTATTTCCGTTCTTTTTAAAAACTGTTATTGTACTGTAAACATAGATGTATCGGTTTCTTAATTCCTCTAAACGTCTGGTGTCCAAACGAAAGAAAAAATTAATATTTTCCATTTGGTCTATATTTCCGTATCGACGAGTGACTTGTGAATAAAAGTAGAATTTTCGTATTCATTCGACGGTGCTGCATAAAACATCGGCTCATAACTGAGACCTCACGCATAAAATAAATTATTGGCGGAAATCGGACTGAAAGGAGGCGAGGTTGGTTAGGGTTTAGCATAATCTGTAGTGCTTTTTAGCTATTACTATGTAGTTGTAAGTGGATGACCTTTAAGGTTCGCTTCGTTGCGCTTATTTTGTCACTGGTTCGATTCTTGCACCGGTTTTTTTAAGCTTGTAGCGACACCGTACAAGCGATGAACGGAACGTAAAAAGATGAATGAGAATACTGAATCGCGCAAACGAAATTCCTCAAGCTCGTAACTATATATGCAGCACCCAACCATCATCGGTTGGGCCGCGGCACCCGGGCACATCCATCCGCCCGGTGGAAGATCTTTCCTTTAGTCGGGAGCACGTCATCCGCTCCCTACAGTGGTGACCCCAGTAGAACATCAGCAGTCTTCAACCCCGTCGCATCTCTTATCGCTCTCTCGCCTCTCATCCGTCAGCAGTCTCAACGCCCACAGCAGCCAGCATTCAGCCTTAAAGGACTTCCACGTGCAGCGCAACCCCACGCTACCTGGTTTCCTCGGCAGCCTCTGACGGCTTCTCGTCCTCCTGGTCCCGCAGCCCATGCCGAAAGCATCATAGTCGTCGGCACTCACTCCAGCGTGGCAGTTTCTGCACTCCAGCAGCTCGAACGATGTCGCAACCCGACGCAGCCCTACCGTCACTCAACTCCAACACGTCTCGACTCACCGCAGACACGGAGCTCCCTTCCTGCATCTCGACTCACCGCAGACCGCAGCAGACAACCCACTTGCATCGCATGCTTGCTGCACACGCGCAGATTGCTGAGCTTCAAAGGATCGACCTTCGGTCTAGGGGGGGAGTGATGTAGCGACACCGTACAAGCGATGAACGGAACGTAAAAAGATGAATGAAAATACTGAATCGCGCAAACGAAATTCCTCAAGCTCGTAACTATATATGCAGCACCCAACCATCATCGGTTGGGCCGCGGCCCCCGGGCACATCCATCCGCCCGGTGGAAGATCTTCCCTTTAGTCGGGAGCACGTCATCCGCTCCCTACAAGCTTAAATAATATCTAATATTTGTCTTGATTTCCTTAATTAAAATCATTAAGCAATCATACCACTTCCGTCTAGCTATAGACCCTCCCAGAAGTCGGCCAGTTACGCCATGGCCGCACAAGAAAGTAGGGGGGGGGGGCGACACACTGCGCCTCTAAGGAGGTCCTCCCGGTTCTGATCCGAGGGTTGAGGCTACAAACCCAGGCACTGGCCCCCGATTTTAAGTGGGTATTACTGCTGGTAGTCGCGTCTGCCGTTGGTGAATCCTACACCCCCTTTCGGTCCCCCTTTGGCCGGAAGGCAGTGCGTAAACGCATTATGTTACCGTTTTAAAACAAAAAAAAAGTTACGCCTCAGCTACAGAAATCCAGGGCTAAGCATATCCCTCTCCAAATGCTTTTAGTGACGATTGATTTTGTGCCAATACGATAGATACTTTTATCTATCAGTATAATTGTGGTCGTTATATAGTTATTATTAAGAGTTGATTGTACCAGTAATTTATTATCTGATTTACATAAAATCTAAAAATATTGATGTTATGTGTATATGATATACACTCAGCATATATTAGGGTATCTACACAATGCGTAATATATAAATTTCTGGTCTTCGCAGATACCCAAGCTTAGTAAGAAGAGAGGGAACTGTTACGCGCCACATTTAAATTTTTTTTTTAAATCTCTTATGATTTTTTGAATTACTATCCTTACAAACTCATCAAAGCCAATATTCTTATATTTCAGTATTTTTATGGTGGTGCTTGTATGATGGTTATACAACCATCTACTGGACGGAACCGGCTACATTATTGATTTCACCCGAAGGTTCACACAGGTCACCTGTCCAGCCCCGTCCGTAATGTAAGTGTAGATTTTACACGAAATTTTCCGCGTTGAAAAACAGCCACCTATAAATTTGAAAGAGGTACTGACAGCCGCGAATAAATTATGTTAATGAACACTTCGAAAGCACATCGGTTGATTCGCCGATTGGGTCGGGTTTTTCACGCGATTTGCATAATAACCGGGCATTGGGTTGAATCGCTAGTATGCACTTACCTTTAGCTGTTATGCAGAATAATATGTATACTAGTTTCTGCCGCTACTTTGCTTAAGCTCTCTTTACAATTAAAATCATGTTGCTAACCCTGAATATCTATTAATTATGCAATGATCACTTCGAAACCACATCTCTTGTATATTATTTATACTAGTTTGATTTGCAACTTCGATAAAGTACCCTTAAGGAATTGGTCGTATTGGTAACAAAGATAACATGAAAGAATAAAGGCATAGAAATTATCATATGCTTTCAGACATATTTCAATATTTATTCACTTGTTTTAAATGAAATTGGGAGCATTTTTTAGTTTGAATGAATAGATCTTTACATACACCCCTGCATAACTTCCGAAATTATTTAAAAGTCTATTTCTCTATTTGCTATAACTTCTTGACGTAACTGTCATACTATTTTATTAACGTATTTTAAATCCAGAGATATGTGTAACTGAGAGACATTATTTCTCTGAATCTGTTCACAAATTTATTGGTTAATGCTTTGAATGTCGGCAAAAGCCGACGACATGGTTATCCCTGTGGAAAAGCCTGTTGGTCACGGTACGCTCTACAATCTAAGGATACTTTCCCAAAGGAAATATTTTTTATATAAAAAAAAAGCTAAAATTATGTTAAGCAATCATACCGCACTTTTACCAGAAGTCGTCGGAAGTCAATGATCAATTATTTAGTTGCATTCTATAGTATACCGATGGGTTTTAAGGCTATAGTGAGAACTAACCATAACAATGGACCCCATACAAATAATATTGAAGAGGCACGAAATGACGCTAGAAGATATAAATTTTGTCGAGGGGAATGCTATCTTTGAATGTTTTGGGTGGTCGTCGAAACGAAATACTCAAGGTTCTCTAAGAGTATGATATCCATAGCTTTGTACGGTTTGCCGATGGGGAAGCCAAGGTTGTTCAAAAGTTGTTCCGATAGTGCTAAATTTTATAGCAAGGCTACACACACCAAATTAGGTCTGCATGTTAGAGTAAGACTTAAACCATTCTTATATTTTTTGTATTGCGAGCTTAAAACAAAGTTTAAGCCGGGTTTAAATAGATGTTAATGATTACCTGAGTGTATTTCAAATCTATTCTTCATTTAATATCATCGTCATATGAGACAACAGCTGAACAGTGGCCATGCCAAAAAATTACATTCTATTGAGCATATTTTACCATAATCACTAGGTAGGCTGGTTGGTGATCACAGTTCAAGCTAGTACGCAACATGAAACTCCTGCCTATCATCCGGTTATATTTATTTTCGTCGACTCTTATGACTCCGTGAGATGAGAAAGGTACCACACGGCCAGTTAGTTAGTTAGAGAGTTTAGTTTGATATAATGTATAGCGAAAACATATAATATTTCACGTAGGTACGCTTATTTGAGAGCGGCATAGTAAGTCAACTGCGATATTTCTGCATACATTATGTCCCTCAAATGCAACATACATGTTTTGTCCATTAGCCGTATAAATGTCACACACTGAGAGGGGATTTCCGTAAAAATATTACTATACATATTTATGACGCTTACGCAAGTACTTACTTAGGCACAGGAAAGAGGGTGACGGAAAATACGATTGGGTATAAATAATTTAAGACATTACTTTAGACTCAGCTAAGTCAGCTCAGCTTTATACGAAAAAGAAAGTAATATTACTGAATAAATAAAAACCAGTAATGCGGTAGGTACTATGAATACTGCCACCCCTGTCATCTCACAGAAAGTCGTAAGAGTCAATAAAGACAAATCCTACCAGATGATGGGCAGCAGCGTCATTCTGCTTACTGGCTTAAACTGTGACCACCAACGAACGTTCCAGCTTGATTATTATAGGAACATTCATCCAATAATCTGTAATCTATTGGTGGCGGGGGGGCGGGGGGGGGGGGGCAATGGTCAGCAGTGGACTTTTTATGATAAGATAATCATAAGGTACATTAGCACGCTGTACAGCCACAATTTAATATTGACGCAACTGTAATTCAGTTACAATTGTTCTTTGTCAACTCATCCCATGGTAGATGGCGTAACGACATATCAAAGCCAGTTTATGCTGAACGTGAAACCAAAGGCACATATAACGATGATTGTGCAGTTGGTCGCCCGTAATGATCGGATTATGACACAGAGACAAACAGTATATGTCACATGGAGGGATTACTAATGTTTGACCAAAAAAATATTGACAAATGGTCATTCGACAAACAACGTTTCAACAAATGTTCATTTGGCAAACGAGATATTTGACAAAAGTATCATCTTACAAAAACTCACTTAGCAAATTATCCATTAGCAAACGAAGCGCTTGTTAAATGTGTTAAAAATTAAAATGACATTTAACATTTTTTTTATTTCACCAAATAATATGTTTCGCAAATTAAGCATTTGTCCAAAATATGTTGTTATAGTATACAACCATAACAGGTCAAATATAATACATTTGCGATGGTCAACAAAAAAAAACCTCAACTTAATCTATCATCGAAGGTTTCGCCCTGATTGTCATTATGACGAAGAATCTAAATGATCCTGTTGATCTTAAAGACAACAAAGTATATTTAATTTTATATTTTTTTTCAAAACTACGCAACGGATGAGTTAGTGGATAGTGTGACTCAAGAGGAAGGTTTATATGATCGTAACGCGGATAAAGTCGCGGGCGGGCGCCTGTAACAAATTATAATTGGAAGATTATTGGGGCCGCGGGATTCTTTAGTCGCTCTCTCGCTACTAATCATCATGCGAAAAATGGTCGGCAGCAAGACGGCGCTGACCTCATTTTGCAAAGTTGTGATGTTTTTGCTTCTTCGATCATATTTAACAGATTTAAAGACATTTTAGACCAATAGTAGTTTTGTCTGATAACTCAGTTGCTAAATGTTAATTATGTTAAATAATTATTTATAAAATTTAAATTTAAGTGTTGATCATTTGGAAAAGTAAGTCGTGTGTAAAATGATCAATTGGTGAAAACATTTGTGCCAAACATTGTTGGTCAAGTGTAATTTTGTCAAATGACTTTTGGTCACACAGCAGGACTCCCACATCGAGGTGAAATCAAGAAGTATGTCTATTAAATTACTAGGGAGTGTATAAGGAACCCTAATAAGACCTTACCTGCCGACTAACAGACGAAGATTTGGCGAACATAAAAGTTTCCGGTAAGCAGCAATAGGCTTGTCACTTGTTACGATAACAATCGACTGAATTATGAGTGTTGTAGTCAGTATTTGGTACACAGAAAAAGTCCTATCATTAATCAGACCCTAGACAGGGCTCGAACACACGGGTTCCTGGTTCCAGAGCAAGCGCACAAATCACCTCTAAGAACGCCTGTTTGAAAGTAAAGGCAACATGTTATATAAAAAGAAAACCTGATCCTTCATCAAAGCTGAAAAACATATCGTAAATATTTGCACTGATGTGTTGGCAGAAAAATCTCCATAAATTACAGCTCTTGCAATGTGCTCGATGCAAAGAGAGCTTATGGCCACTACCACGGTATTAGCTAAGTAAATTGGCCTTCATTTTCAGATTATCCTAACTACTTTCTTCTTTAAACCAAAGTTTAATGCATGATAATTTAGAACGTCTCAAAAATTTTTTTTTCAAAAATAACTTAACTTTTTATATGTCAACACTTATTGTAGGTACTTATGTTTTGGGCACTTTCAATTATAGTTCTTATTGGAGTTCTCTTTGTACATTTGTAATAGATAAAAATATCTATTTAGAATGTACAAAGTTACAAAAAAATATAAATATGTATATCCGTTGTTTAGTATCCATTCATTATTCAAGTTCTTAATGATACTTATCTGGGAATCAAATAATTAGTGTGAAATAATTTATTGATTCAGGCGTTACTTTGCGGAAATCCATTGTAAGCAAGTGATTGACTTCACGACAAACTCTCGTTTTAGCGTTGGTCGTGAAGACATCGTTGTTCTGAGGCTCCTATCTTACCTGAAGATGCCCTGTGTAAGGGCGAAACACGTGTCGTGTTGAATAGTTTCTCGATTTTTCGGGAAATTATAGTAGCGCGGGAATTGTTACAAAGATATTTTTAATCCATCACTTGCTTAATTAGTGTGATTCTAGGAGAATTATATTTTTATTAAATTATGAAGTGACTCACCTTAGTAACAAATTTCTTTGAGAAGTCTTTTTTTTTGTCTTTTAAGGCCAACTGGAAGACATTTTATTTGTAACTAGAAGCCGCCCGCCACTTCGCTTGCGTGACAGACACGAACTTATTTACATTACTGCGGAAAAACGAAGAGCTTGTTACTTCATCTACCTATTGAAGAAAGATTCATTTGCGTTTTGTTAATCAATGCCAGTTGAATTTTGTTATATCAAGTTATCTGTCACGTATCACGGGAACGGGATAAAATCAAATGAGCGTCTCCTGATTTAAAGCTCCTCACTAACTTTCAGACCATTCAGTTCAGTCGATCTTGGGCTATAAATGGAGTAAATGATACGATTTTAAGTTATTCATATCATTGATAAGCCACAGCTTGCAGCTTAATTCGAGTACAAGACACTCAATGTACGCAAATTTACTCAGTTTCAAGTTTTACTGTTGTTTCTTTGTGTACTAAATAAATACATATCACCACTGTTATTATTAATAATAGAGGTTTAGAGGTAGATATCGCACTCGCCCCTAGAAACCGAGGCGACCAAATTAAGACAATTGTCGTAATTTGAGTAAGCGCCAGCCTATAGCTATCCCTTTCTATATTATTCGAAACGTATTATAACAATAATATAATAATAATATTTTCTAACAATTACCTAATTTAATTATATTAAGTATCAGTAGGAACTTATGTTATGGATACTAAATAACGGAAAAACATACATAAATACTTTTTTTTTATAAATACATACTTATTATACATAGTAAAACACCCAGACTAGAACAAATATCACTGTTTATGCACACAAAGATTTGTCCTGTGTGGGAATCGAACCTACGACTTTAGAATTGGGAATCGAACCACACCATATCGGTCGTCAAAATTTTCTATCGTACTTATTATTTTTTGTTGCCATGGCTACTAGTAAATATGTATATGTAGTAGAGGAGCGAAATCTAAGTACTCCGAAGTATGAATGTATGCCATCTTCAAGAAAAACATCATTGCTTACCACCATATAAATCAATTGGTGTTATGACGCCAAATGTTAATGCGAACTACGAATATGACAGACACAGTGCCAAATATTAAATGCCAAGTGATTGACGTACATTACACAATATTACGTTCCTACGCCCCAGGGGCTTTTATCAAATAACATATGTGAGATACATTTATAAATATTACGTCATACACAGCTTTGTGAATATCCACGAGTTAATATGAATTTCAAATACTGGTAAAACAATTGCTTTTAGCTGGTTTTAGAGTTGGAGTTCAATGAACTGTTTATAGAAAGTTATATATGTATAGGTTATCACACATCGTAAAATAACAGAAGCGCAAACGGTATGTTCAACAAATCATTTTGTTACCCTTGTTTTTTGACGGCTGTTGGGGTAGAAAAGTTCTAGAAAGGAGACCAGAGGTGGCAAGATGGCCTGACAATCTGGTAAAGATCGCGGGATCCCGGTGTATGCAAGCCGCCTACAACATGTCACGCTGGAAATATATGAGGGAGGCCAATGTTCAGCAGTGGACTTCCTTGGGCTAATGATGATGATGCAAGGTTTTCTAAAAGTATTTACATTTCATCCGTAACAGCTGGAAGTGACATGAATTGCTCCTTACTTTCTTAAGATAAGACGAGATATGTATGATCTTTAGATATTAGATTTTGTTAGTTTTAAGAACAGCGGTAATCTATATATTTTATTTCTTCAATTGTATCAAATCTTAAGACATAATTTGAAAAAAGCCGAGATGAGTTTCTTGAGGCATTCTTCTCAATCTCGTTGCCTTTTGGAAGCCTCGTTAGAGTCATTGACAGACTGACAAATCTTGAGAAAAACCACAACAGACAGATAAACTGACAAACCTGGACCAATTCTGACAGAGAAACCATTTGCTTTTATTTGTTTCTTATGGTACAGCTCATATCTCTTTCATTGTTGTTAAAAAAATATATCCAATTTCCATTTTGTGTGTGAATGTTTGACGAATCTAAATGATCATGTTGATCTTAAAAACAATAAAGTATATTTTATTTTATTTTCATTTTCGACATGGTTTCAGAAGCGTCTGCAACGCGATAGTGGTGCCCCTGATATTGCAAGCGTCCATAGGCTGCGGGATAACTTTCCATCAGATGAGGCATAGTTTAATTTTGTTTACCACAAGGAGCCTACTTGGTAATAATCGAAATAAGTATAGACATGTCTAGGATCATAATGCTCGGAAAACTTATAAATAGGTTTTATTTTGATCGAGGTCTGTAAGGCGTCACGACAGGTATGCATATAATTTAAATCTTTCATATTGGTAAGGCTTTAATCCATGGTTAAAGATATTTATTTTGATTATAAAGCAAAAGCGATACACAAAAATGTCAACAAAATGCTTGAAAAAATATATAAAAAGACTCCATACACGACGACCGATATGACGTGGAGGTCAGTATACCTGCACTTCACTCGAGAGGTCGTGGGTTCGATTCCCATGCAGGACAAATCTTTGTGTGCATGCACATGAATGTTTGTTCTGGTCTGGGTGTTTTCCTATGTATATTAAGTATGTATTTACAAATAAATATATTTATATATTATGTTTATCCGTTCCTTAGTATCCATAACACAAGTTTTTAATAATACTTATCTTGGAACTAAATAATTGGTGGAATTGTCAGAAAATATATATTTAGTTAATTATTTATTTATTAAGCTTAACTTCAATAAACGATAAAATAAAAGAAGCAATATTTATCCAAGCATGACTTGGTGTTAAGCCTATAAAAGATTTTGCGAGAAAATATTGAATTACTTTTTCTAATGTATTTAATACTAATGAAGAATTTAAGACACTAGTAGTAGGTATCGCAAAGCTTCGTGCGCTCCAAACATCACACTAATTAAACATAGCATCTGTTAATGCTTATTGGCAAAAGTTATTTTCACTTTGATAAACTTTGAAGCGCAAAGTTGCATAAAAACTGGTCGTTTAATTATACATAGAGTTGAATGAAAAAAACATAGCATTAAACATTTTAAAGTTAACTGCTTAGGGCTCGAAACGGATATTTCAGTTAATTCGTAAACTTCATACAGCTTCGCTCGCCGGAGTCGAGTTAAGACGTTAATTAAAACACTTTGCCCAACTTTCAGTACTGAATTTCTGAAGTACAGCAATCAAGTTAATGGCTCAATCAAAGATCAAAACAACCCTATCACAATAAATATATAATTCCGCTGGTTTATTGTAGCCAGATGGGGTGAATTGATTCTACAAATTTTAAGCATTCAATTGTTTTCATAATTATTGCTATAATAGCTTATATTGTTAATTGCTTTCTGATTAGTTAAAATATATGACCATTTTATTAATTGATTTCTTATTCATTCTGAATCAATAAATACTGTATCAAGGTTTGAGATCAACATACGTACACTATATATACCTGTTTCCCTGAAGGGGTAGGCAGAGGCATACTATACCCCACTTTTCGCCCATTATATTGTTGGTCCCACGTTGTAGGTGGCGAACATATTGGCGCTTATCAGAAAATTTAATGTTCGCCTCGGCCGTTGTTCGGCAGGTGCACTTCTTGCAGGTGAGGTTGGCTTAGGCTCCTCAGATCTTCATAGAATTATCAGACCATAATAATATTTTTTTTTTAAATCAAATACCGCTTACAAGTACCAAAGCAAAGAGGATATGATTTAAAGACTTTAAAGAAAGTAATACCAACTCGTGTAATTGAAACCTTGGAAGTCAAATACAGATTTATTATAACTTGATAATGTTAATAAGGTTAACCGGACCGAACAATAAGCTGCTGTTATGTGTTTATAGTGTTCCTATATACTAATGCTATGGTTAGTTGAAGGGTTTTCTTTATGTCCAACTGGCTAGTGACAATCATACTTAAGTTCGTCACGACAATGACTTACTATCCTTCTTGCAATAAACCGTAAGATAATCAAATTACTTTTACTTAGCTGTCTCTAATTATTGTTAGCTAGATATATTTGACAATTGAGCTCAGTTTTTTTAATATAATACGTCTTAATAACCAAATCCTGCCTGATGAAAAGCAGTCGATGCAAGTTAAAAAGTTAGGGCGTTCAATACTGTGAAATATTCCAAGAACTATTTGCGATGAGGAAAATAGTTCAGAATAGGCCTTCATATGGCTGAGATAATAATAATAATAACCATTTATTTCCATCACAATGATTTACATGCTAATATAAGTTATTTATGATATAATGTATATAAGAGTCAATGTGATTGAGCGGAACCCCGTATTAGGATACCCTGTGTTACAGGTTAATTAACTTAAGTTAATAACAATGAGGTTGATAAAACAGGTAAATCATCACTTAGATTATCAGACATAATATTATTAGAACAAGATAGTATTTATAAAGAAAACAAATGAGAAAGACGAGTGAAGCGGTAATCGTGTAGGTACATAAATGCCACGCTATCGTACAGCAGACAGAGCGGAGATCTTCGCGGAGTACCTCGAAGAGCAGTCTCGACCCAACCCAACGTTTAATACCGAGCACGAGCGGCTCGTCACAGAGGAGCTGGCCAGATTTCTCTCTGCACCGATGGCGCTTGAGGAGGACCCCATTGTCTTCTCTCTCGGCTCAAGTGCAGAAACAAATACAAAGGACTAAATCCAGAAAACCCCGATCATCACTAAGACGCCCTGAGGAACCTGTCGCTGAAGACAGTAGTCATCGTTACCTGCCTGTCAACAGCAACATGCGGAGGTCCGACTTCCCAGTTATATGGAAAGCGAGATGCGTAACCATGCTTCCTAAACCTGGAAAGAACATCCAGCTTGCCGCCTAACTACACTGATGCCAACACTGACGAAACTGTTCGAGAGGCTCCTGTCAAGAGCAGATTGGTTTCCGTGCCTAACACTCCACGTTGTAGCTTTCGAGAGTACTGCATCACTTCATGGTGGCCACACACAAAAAGGAGTACATTGCTGCAGTGCTCTTGGATATATTTTTTTTTGAATGGAAAATCAAATGGCCTTCTGCCGCTGTGGGTGGAGCAGGAGGGTGTTTCAACTTCTACTAACCCTTGGTACTCTTGGACATGGAGAAACCTTTTGATCGTGTTTGGCACGAAGGTCTGCTGTACTAGATCTCGAAGTCCAGCGAACCCAGACGCATCACGCAGGTGATAGCATAAATTTTGGAGAATGGGAGCATCAGAGTCACTCCCCACAGAAAGAAAGGTCTAAGCCGAAATCCCACAAGGTAGCTGCTTCTCGCCGTCCCAGTACGCGAAGTATACGGATGACCTCTGATAGAGACTACTGGCTTTACTTGCTGACAACACCGACCACTATACTTCGTCGTACAGGAGACACAACCGACACTCCGCCTACATGGATAAGGATCGCGTGGTCTCCACACTTAAAGTACCTAGAAATCACTATTGATCGGAAGCTGAACATGAATTCTCACATAGTGTCAGTCGCTAAAGCTAAGACGGCGCGGACCTGCTTCGTCCAAGGCTGGGCTCGTCACATACGTTGGGAGTGAAACTCGGAGTTTACAAGACGTCCAATCCGCACCTACCAGCCCCTGTCGCCGGGACGCAGGCTAGGAAAAAAATAGAAATCATCCAGAACCAGACCCTTCGCCAAATCGTCAAGACGCCGCGCTACGTGAGGAACGCTACGATGGCTAGCGATTAGAACCTTCGTGGGTCTACTGGCAGGACCGATTTTATGGCATGTAAGCCAAGCCACGAGCACACCCGGGGCTTATCGCCGCTGCATGGGCCGTGTGCCCCCAACCGAGGGCTACGTTTGATAACCCGCTGATGAAGCGTTCAATGTTCTATGTTAATGGTGGTGGTTTCCGCACTTAGTCCTTGTTATGGACCATTGTGCGTGAGCTTTTACGGTCACATTTGCTTACTCCAGCCAGCCCACCTCTCTCCAGAAGCAGATCAGGTATCAAAATCCGTGCAAAACTTCCCCTATGGAACGCGGCGATCCTAGGGTCACCTTCCGTATGTCAGCCAAGCCTGTGCATTCCAGGAGCACGTGTGCGACCGTTTTCTCAGCCACCATACACGCTCTGCACAAGGGGCGGACTGTGACTCCTATAGTATGTAAATGTTTGTTCAGTGAGCAGTGCCCAGTGATGGTCCCCGCCACCAGGCGCAGGCTATTTCTGTCCAGTCGTAAAAGTAGCCTAGTTAGCTTAGCGTCTAGTGACGGCATGGCCTCCTTGGACTGCCTGCCACCTGGAGTGGAGGACCACCACCCCTGGGTTATGCTCTGTAGCCAATTTCGTAACGAAAGCTGATGAAGCGTTTTTAATATAAATTTAACGCTCCACCAGCGCTAGTTCAATCGTTCCGGAGGCGTTTTTATTATCTGCAGTAACCACTATTCTCTATTTGTAGTCGGTGTAGCTCGCAACGCGGCCTGTAAATTGTGTTGTCTTACTATAGCTGTGAATTTATTTCTAACTCTTCATTGCAAAAATTATGCGTAAGTCATTTATAATTTAGTATATGTGGAATGATGATTAACACACAACGCAACCTTTAGTGTGCATTCCCCAATACTTCACTGGCATATAAATACGAAAGTTTGTGAGAATGATATAATAGGTTGGGGAAAAAGTCTTTTCGTATTTTTTTATGAAAAGTCAAGACATTTTTTTCAAAGTTTATTTACATTTATTTACAATATATATGTACCGTTTTGTTGAATAACTTTCTGCCATTTTGTGGGCAGAGACATTATTCCGTTACTGTAGAAACTTTGGGACTTCTGATCAAAAAAACGGGACAAATAGTTTTGGCAGTCCTCTCTTGAGGTCAACCTTACAGAACCTAAAGAATTCTGCAGAGACCGAAACAGGTGAAAATCTGAAGGCGCAAGGTCAGGGCTATATGGTGGATGCACTAGGACCTCCCAGTCGAACTCTCTTAATTTTTGCTGAGTGGCTAAAGATGTGTGTGGTCTAGCGTTATCGTGATGAAAGACCACACCCTTCCTGTTGATCAATTCCGGCCGTTTTCTCTCGACTGCTTCCTTTAATCTCATCAGTTGCTGGCAGTAAAGATCAGAATCGATGGTTTTGCCGGGCGGTAAAAGCTCATAATAAACAATGCCCTTCCAATCCCACCATACACACAGCATCACCTTATTTCGTGTTAGGCCAGGTTTGGCCACAGTCTGTGAAGCCTGGCCAACTTTCGACCACGACCTTTTTCGCACGTTCTTGTCGTACGTGATCCACTTTTCATCGCCAGTTATCAATCTCTTCAAAAACGGCTCGGTTTCATTACGTCTCAATAATGAATCGCAAATGAGTACACGGTTCATTAAGTTTCTTTGAGTGAGGTCGTGTGGCACCCAAATATCGAGCTTTTTTGTATAACCAGCTTTCTTCAAATGGGTCAAAACTGTTTTGTGGTCAATTCCCAGTTCTTCAGCTACATCGTAACTACTAATATGCCGATCTTGCTCCACTCTTTCAAAAATGGCGTCCATTTTATTCGTAACAGGGCGACCAGAGCGAGGTGCATCTTTAACATCAAAATTTCCGGACTGAAAACGTTTGAACCAAATTTGTGCTACTCTTACTGACACTGCATCAGGTCCATAAACATCACAAATTTTTTTCACTGCTTGAGTTGCATTTTTGCCTTTTTTATAATAAAATTTTAAAATGTATCGAATTTCTTCATTAGATTCACTCATTTTAACGGAGAGAAAAACAAATGAAAAATAGCGGGAAACAACTTTTTTTTATTTTTTTCTTTTCTTTATAATGGAACCTTTTTAATGTTACCAAAACCAGCCAGACACAAATAGTACAGTCAAAAAAAATTTATAATAAGTTTATACCTACGTTATGCGAAAAGACTTTTTCCCCGACCTAATATAAATGTTTGTCACTTCACGATATAACTACTAACAAGATTTTAAACAATAGTAATACACATGAGGCGTAATGCCGGTGAATGGTGGCAAGCGACTTATGATAACTCACTGTGAATATCAGTTAATCAAAGGAGTTCATGTAGCTAACACTATAAAACACACTAACTTCATACAAAAACAAAGTCTCCAACGATACATTTTCAAAGTTAAATAACTTAACGTTATTATTTAAAAAAAACAAATGAGAGAAACGAGTAAAGCGCTAATCGTGAAGGTATATAACGCTGCAGTAATGTGCGTTTTTATATGCATTTAACGCTCCACCAGCGCGGTATACATTGGCAAATAAAGTTTCTCACTTTTGAAAGTGTAATAAAAATAATGCTTTCGCAAATTATAATATGTTGTTTACCATACCACGCCGCTTGTCATTCTCCAATAATCTTTCTAACAATACGACTATTTGTGAGCCTTAGAATAGTGTTATTATTCTAAGTTGTGAGCATGGATTGATGTTTGTAACTCCTTTGCGCTATGACTACTAAGCAGATTTTAATTGAAGAAAACACACATCAGGTCTGAAGCGTTTTAAGAGCGATCAACGTTAAAAACAATGTGGGGGGTCTATTTTTAGCAGTGGAATAAAAATGAAATGACAATAATGATGAATCAATCGCACAGACAACCCTAACAAAACACTTATTATATTTATTTTAAACAACTTTATAGCTCATATAAAGAAGACAAATGAGAGAGACGAGTGAAGCGCTAATCGTGTAGGTACATAAAGCGGCGCGCATTGCTGTAGCGTTTTTAATATAAATTTAACGCTCCACCAGCGCGGTAGTTCCGGAGCCGTTATTAGTGCCTACAGTAACCACTATTCTCTATTTGTAGTCGGTGAAGCCCACAACGCAGCTCGTAGTGTGGGGGGTTGCTGGTTATCGATAAACTCACGATAGTTGCATAGTAATGCCTCACTTTTGATACTGTAATGAAAATATTCGTAATGTCAGTTATTACTTCATTTTTATCAATTTGGGAAAGATTTCTTTTTATTAATAAAACGACACTCTATACAGGATTGTCGTTGTTTCTATTTTGTTTATGTTGTGCATATTGACAAAATTTACGAGTAACTCATCTGATTTTTGTAGACCAAAGGAAAACTTTCAGTTCAATTCATAAAAAACGCTGATAAATACTTTCCTTTTTACATACATTCATGTTCACATTTTTTGACCATTCACAAAATCATTTACCATACACAGGAAATACACTAACACAAAAAAATATTTGTTTTGTTTTAACGTTCACATACCCTTCGCTATCAGTGAAAATCTAAGCAATGGCTTAAGAACCACTACCTTAATAGAAATTCAAATTTATTGCCTAAATCATGTCATAAATTTTATGATTACAATGTGTTACACTCGTAAATATATAATCAAATATTACCATTAAAATTCGATGTAGATATATCAAGCTATATGCTATAGTGATCTAAACTTAAAAACTGCAGTTTTTTTATAAATTAGGCACATTCTTTTAATAATAATATTATTTATTTATATAATCAATCAATGCGATCAAATAAGAGTTACTAGTAATGTAGCCAAATTGGGATCAATCAAATTAAAACATGATAATTTAAAAGTACATTTGTATATAACGAAAACTCCGATAGTTTTTGTTATGTCAGTATTTATATAATCCACCTCATTATTTACTGATACTCGATAGAAAATATTTATATCTTACGTCCCATCCCTTCGTGTTCGTACTTTGAGCGCTTGAGCTGTCTTTAATAAATGGTGATATTTTTCTGTTGGACGCAATAGAAACCGCCATCGGACAGCATTCACATTTTTCTACAATTATCGCAAAGACTTTGTTCACGTTTATTATTAAGAATAATACTACAAAGGTTCTATTCGAATTCATGATGAGTCCTTTTTTAATATATCTATAATAGAAAGAGGTAGCTCAAGCATACGGCTTGCCTGATGGAAATGAGCTCTAGTATATACGAGTATGCATGTACCTCCTTTGTTTTAGAGTTAGTCCGCACTAATTTTATATCTTGATTTAGAATAAATTCGATGAAAGGTGCGACATTGGTTTTGCTACCTTTTTTTGCTCAAACTGCTAAAGCCATTTAGAAGACATTTAGATATGTGAAACAATTTACTTAAATATGCGTGGACGTCTCAAACAGCGCCATTAGGCCCAAAGAACAGCTTGTGGGTTCTAAATGACGAATAAACATAATTCTTTTTTTACGTTACATACAATGTATTCATTAAAAATATTCATATAATTTTATCATCATCATTTCAGTCGTTCGTAGTGCTAAACATTAACCTCCCCAGTACATTACATTCTATTGGGGGTTTTTGACCATAAACACCACGCTGGGCCGACAGGTTGGAGATCGCAGTTACTGGCCTAGTACGCAGGATGACGCTGCTGCCTTGCTGGTTTCTATTCATCGACTCTTACGACTACCCGTGAGATGAGAAAGGGTAGCACAATTCTAGACCGGTACCACACGGTACTATATTAAATTGTATACATTAATTAGAATGCATCCATAACTACAAACAAGCTCATTGCTGCAGAGATAAATCGCATGCTTATAGGAACATCAACTCATTAATAGATCTTTATATTTCTTACTAAGATCGAATCTATGTTAAACAAACGTTCAAAACACAAGCAGAATTACAAATTAATAAATCATTATCAATTTGATGCTCTTACAAGTAGGACAAGTATTCTCTAGAAGATCTTCTTTTGTGATGTCCCAAAAATCGTCTATTTTGAGTTAAGTCACTATTCCATTAAGCATGCGAAATATTCCCTGCGTGGACATCGGTCAGACTACCTCAGAAGCGAGTGTAGGTATACTATATACCTTCTTCTTATATACCTTCACGGCATATCAATGGTCAAAATAATATCATTAATCAACATCAGTCAATTGCAGTCTACTGCTCAACATCTTCTTCCAAAGAGCGCCAACCAAAACAATTTTCTGCAGAACCAATCCAATCTGTACCAGTCACCTGTTTTAAGTCGACTGTCCACCTTGCCACTGGTCAGTATATCGTAAAAACAAAATAAAAAACTTATTTATGATATTAATGGTACAATATAATAATTACTTTATTCACCACAAACTTTAATTACATAAGTGAATACACAATTTCAGATATTGAAATTAACAACATAGACGTTAGTATCTTAAATAGAAATGTTGAATCTCTAAATTAATTAAATAGACCCAAATTAGCAGTCGCCTCTAAGCTTAATAAGTGGTTTCTAACAGTTACGGAGTACCCATTCAAGTCCTTAAGACGGGACCTTTCTCCTGAAATTTACTTCATAATTACCTTTGGCCCGTACCTGTAATGTGTAAAATGCTCTCAAGCGTAAACAAACGCGTAAATTGAAATTTAAAAAAGAAAATATAGGTAATCCAAGTAGTATATTAAGAAGTATATTAAGTTGTCTGTAACTAATTATATGGCACCGTTCATCTATAAAAATAAAATAAAATAAAAATTGTTTTATTGCTCAATAAATCATAAAAAACATTTCCCCAGTAAGTAACGCAGTACTTGTGTTGGGAATAACTTTGTCTTTCCCTTGGTTTAACAAAGATTTTATTGAGTTAACAAACAAATAAAATTTCTATGGTTTTCTTTCTTAATAAATGCCACTCGAAAATGATTACTAAAGCATGGGTCATAGAGGTTATTTGGATAGGTGATTGTATGTGTAACATTTTAATATCGCACACTTCAAGTAACCAATTGAAAATTTAATAGAGCATATGCTGTGCTTTACTTGCATGTTCTTCTCACAGAGCGGTGGCTCGGAACTGGCAATCACATTCACTATTTTTTGGAAAGAATTTCTGATTTCACTACCGTACTTCGGAAGGCACGTGTTTTGGTTTTATCACTACACTTTCGCCTTTATTCGTAACATAAGACTCGTTCGCTGTCATTATAACAGCTATATAAAAGCTACTTTGAACATTGGTATCCCCAACATTAACACGCTGGGCACACAATTTAAGCCAGAACTAAAGATGACACCCATGATCCGGTAGTACTTTCTTTACGACTCCCCGTGAGTTTAGAGGGAGGTCAAGCATTAGATAAATTAAAATTATATTGTCACGCCTGTAAGGACCATGTTTTTTTCAAATAAATTTTCTTTTTCCTTTGTAATTTTTTTTAGAAAAAACTCAACTGAAGAGTTTTATTTTCACTTTCTTTAAAAAAGCCGTTATCACCATTGGGTATCCACTCAGACAATAACCATTAAACATTCGGAGGACGACTCGGGGCCTCGTTATCTACTTCCAGTACCAGTTGATACTTATTCCGGGAACACGACATGACTTTATCAACAATTCGTAATTGTTAGATAAATGGTACTTTCTTTACAATATTAACAAGGATTTTGTCTAAATAAAAGTAGGTACTATTTATTTAAAAATATACTCCTGGTGATGTTCAGACGGTCGATCTGTTTTAACTAGACCACTATCAAGTCTTATTAAAGTGTTCAATACTCGTTAATTGTAGGTAAAACTCATTAAAAGGTTTTTCTTGGCTTTGTGATAAAAAGTGAAACAGCAATCAAATTCAAAAAGAATCTTAATTTTAAAGAAGAATAATAGCCAGGTAGCTTATCACCATCGATCTTAGCAAAACCCCTAAGTGCAGTAATATAAAGCTTAGGCATAAAGAATCACCGCTGCCTGTAATACCGTACACTATAAATCAACATTAGAATAGAGAATGAAGACAGTAGTTTCCGCTGCAAATTGCTATTGTGTTATAGCTGTAATTTAGAAGGTTACGGGTAGACAGTGACCAGAAAGAGTTTTTTTTTTGAGTGTTATTGAAATAAAAAGTTGGATGCTAGAGAATTCTTTATTTTTCGGATAGAAAATCATCTAATGACCTTCTCCCGCTGAGGATTTAGCGGGAGGGTATATAACCTATTTAAACAGTCCCTCAGCTATAGGATCCTATCAACATCTTACGAGCCCTTTTTTACGTCGGTAACAAAATGCATTTACGCACTGCCTTCCGGCGAAAGGGGATGTAAGGCTCACCACCGGCAGACGCGACTGCCAGCAGTAATAACCACTAAAAATCTTCCGACGTCGCCTGCCGCATGTTGTGAAAAAGACGGGGGGCCAGTACCTGGATTGCAGCATCTGACACCCCCCGCGGCCAACGTCCCCCAGGCCAAAACCTGGAGGACCTCTTCAGAGAGGTGCAGTGGACGCGCCCCTCCTACTTCTTATATTTATGTTAGGAGCCCAAGCCAACCTCACCTGCAAGTGATACACCTGTCAATTGTATGTATGTATGATGAAAGTGCCAGTAGCCTGACTGTCTAAGTGCTCGGAGTCCTGCGGTGCTAAACGATATAATCTTTATCAATGGCGAGGAATGTGTTCGTTAAGAACCACCAGAATCGCAGCGTTGAAGGTACCTAGGTAAATGAAACAATTTTATAATTCCTTGACAAACATGCATCCTCGCAAATCCCTAGAGGAAAAGCAGCCTAATTCACGAAATCTTCCTTCCAGTCTCCTTATATTGGATCCTCAAGTTCGACATCGAAGGGTGGTGGCACGCCAGGATCATGTGTACCGTCTCCAACTCCTTTCGGGCAACTGTAAAAGGTCCAAGTAGTAGTTCCCCAACCTACTAGACTAAACATTATCATATCCTATCCCACGGCCTGCTCACTGGTCTAACCAGATTTTGGCTGGCTTTCAGTTATAATATTAGGCGACTGCCGTCTGACCCCAGCAATCCAGAGAAAAACATGTAGTTAAACCAGCTGTCAGAATGTTAGAATGCACTGACTTTTAAAAAACAAATCCCATCGATGTTGATGACAGCCGGGACCAACGGTTTAACTGGCTATCCGAGCCACGGAGCTAGCGACAATGACGCACATAACTATGAAAAGTCACAGGTCACGCGACCAGGTTTTAAATCCGAAATTCTCTGAATTTGCAGTATTTTGATCGCACTACTGGGCTATCGCTACTCTACTCAAAATGTAATACTTTAACATTAGAACAGAGAATAAAGACAGTCTGTAGTTCCCGCAGCAAATTGCTATTAGTGTTATAGCTGTAATTTGGAAGGCGCCGCGCATCCGCCGCATAGCAACAGCGAGTGTTTCCATTATCATAGTAGAAACCAGTAAGTATGAAATCCTTATACCGCACCGAAATCGATTTGTAAAAGTGCCCGATAAGCGGCAATAGGCTCGCCACAGGTAATAACGTTGGACCAACAATATATGTGGCGAAATGTGGGCATAGAGCCTCTCATAGTGCCTCTGCCTACCTCTTCGGCGAAACAGGCAGTACATGATATGAGTGTCGCACGCACACACTGATAAAATTTATCGCTGCTAAAGGTGTGCTAGTTTTAGGTTCACTGCCATACGTCCTACACCTTACGCTATGACTTTTCATTGTGTAAAAACCTCTCAGCTACCGGTTACGTATCATAATAACTAAAGTTGTATCGACTATTGTCGAAATAACTACGGTTGAAATAAATAACGTTTAAAATATCTAATGATCGATTCACATAAGTTTATAATAAATAATGGATGAAATTCCTAATGGACGGTTCACCTACAGTTGATATACCTACAGTTGATTTATCTAAGGTTGATTGAAGTAATGGACGATTCACTTATTGTTGATTTATATAACACCCTTCTGGGTATTACACGCTTGCTTCGCTCGCGTGCAGTTTATGGTCACAATAGCAACTAACGAAAAGGCTGTGACGGGAGCTCACAGCTCACAGCCTTCTCAACCTATAACCACCCATGTCGTTTCTGTATAGAATCCACCTTGTTCGCTCGCTTCGCTCGCTCACCTGTTTTCGTGGGTATTTTTGGCAAAAAAATGAGGTAGCGAGGAGCGAAGCGACGAGCGGTTAGGTTATATCGTGACCACAATGCACGAGCCGAGCGAGCGAAGCGAGCGTGCCGCGGCAGCGGCCGGCGAAGTGCCAGAAAATACTTTGGTCACGTTATTCTCCTCCTTTTATAGTGAACATAGTGAATCCCAACAGCTGGCTGGACTCCTTAAATAAAAAATGTAAATTTATATTTGAAAAAACGTTTAATCATACATATTGTAATTAGGTCACTAAGTTTAAGTCAAAACTTATTAATGAAAAATAAAGTTATTTAAAAATTATTAATTGACAATTAAAGATTCGAAGCGATAGCTTGCAATAATTTCACATTTGTGTACTCAGGGATTTCAGACAGAATATTATCTATCTTTTTTAATTGATGCTCATTCTTGGTCTTCCTTTTCTTAGGTAGGGGTTCTCCATTTCTGATTCTCTCAATAGCTGTGAGATTTGTTGTAGTCTCTGACATTAGCTCGCTCACCAGACGATAAAACCCAACGTGTCGCTTTGCGCATATCTCGTTTATATGATGGTGGAATGCCTCTGCACTATTCTGAGTGCGTGGTACTGTTTTGTGGTGACACATACTCCAAAAATTTGGATTGTACATTGGTGGCTGATTTGTTGTCCCGTTCACCTTCAGTTAAACTGTATTTAGTTATAATATTATGTAACCCAGCTACCACTTCGGCACTACAGCAGTGGATTTGCCGCTTTTCTGTTGTGCGTGTGCGTTGCGCTTTATGTGAAAAAATACGACACGGAAGTGAACAGTATGATTATCATATCTTTCCAGCTGCAGGACGACTAAATTGAAAAGGCAAGCCCCCTTATAGTTTATATTATCGTGAACAATGCATAGTCATAGCAACGAAACATACTCGGTTGCTGGCAGTATAACAAACATCTAAATTGAAAGACCCTTACGTGTTTAGGCTATCATCGATCGCTTGCAACTCGAATAGACCTACTTCTTTTTTTTTACTATGCCAGTAGCCAGAAGTCGTGTAATGGCCATTTAAATTTACACCTAATGCAACCTGTTCGCTTCCATGCAACCCCTGTACCAAAAACTCCATTAACTCCAGTTTAATAAGCTTAGATGAGTGAAATAGATTAAAGCCTGCCTACAAAAAGGTTTTGCTGTGAAACTATAATGTTTTTAAAATTATTAACGCATCGTCTACGGGGTGAGCTAACTTGAGTTTTTGTCGATTAGCAAGAGTAGAACTAGATGCTTATTAATTGTAATTATTAAAATAATATTTCTTTCGCTCCAGCTTATTATTCACATCATATTTTCTGTGAAATCATTAATGGTACCTTGATATATGGACTGTTTATTATAAAACAACTTCGTTAGATTATTAAGGGTATAAAACAGATTTGTTGTAGAAAGAACCCATTCTGGTACCAATTGCAATTTGTTTATTTTTATTATAAAACAATATTGTATGTATTAATACATATTTATTACTTTTAGGCAACCATTTACTAATATGTTTAAAATATCAATAATAGTAGACAATATTCAAATTGACAAAAGAAGACAAATTTCAGCACATTAATATTTAGGCATTCAATATTTTGTGTTCAAAAAATTTAAAAAAATTTTTAGTCGGACATGAAGTCATGTTTATCATAAGATGAAAATATCTAAATGACTTACTTTTACAACTGATATTGTTTACTATAAATATCTAAACTATAGTTTCTGTATTCAGGCGATTTTAGTACCTATATAATTTATTTGTTCGCAGCCCACAGCAAAATAGTCCATATGTAAAGTTTGCAATAAGATATTTAAAAAAAAATTGGTTACGATCAAGATCGATCGACGTGGAAGACTATTGAAGACCTATTCAGCATGATGATGATAATGAAGGAACATAATGATAATAAGAATAATGTGTCCTACGATTTAGCTACAGCCTTCACTTATAATATTAATATATTTGTAGTTTTTTTTTTTTTACTTGGATCTGTAACTGAATTTAATCCCGTGCTTAACCTAATTTACAACTGCTAGGGTTGGCTGGTAGAGATCTCTTCTAGAGATAAGTTCACCTTTGTACTTTGGTTTTTAAATAACTATAATATAAATACTATTTTTGTGATGTTATTATGTTTTTTTGTGCAATATAGGATTAGTAATTAAAAAAACTTACACATTTAGGCACTTCTACACCTAGAAAAATAAAATCTAAAAAAGTTGAAGCAAAGAACGCCAAGAATATTTGAGATTAAATTGCAAGGAGTAAGTATTTCTGAAATAATTAAATCCGTCTCATGGAATTGTATGTTTTACGCCAGCCGTGTAATGGCCGAAGTTCCATTGTGAGCTTTATTTAATTTATTTTTATTGTTATATGACTCAGTTTATGTTACATTTTATGACCTCATCAGTAGTTACTGTTTATGTCTGAATGTGTTCTTTTGTGTGATATCTATTAGAAGAACGCGAGTATTTTTAAGGAAACTTCTGCTTACTGGTATTTACTGGTGTGTATGATTTTGTATGTGGGTGTGTACGGCTCCTACCTAGATCTGAGGTGCCCAAGCCAAACTCATCTTTTTTTTTCACGCAGTGCTTTCCAATACGGCCAATAGAGGGACCGAGAGGGGAGTGTGGGCTCACTGCGGCAGACGCGACCACCACAGTCCTACTCACTAAAAAACTTCCGACGACGACCACCGATGTTGAAAATTGCGAGGGGCCAGTGCCAGGATTTATAACTTCTGGCACCCCGCCCGAAGTCAACCTCACCAGCAAATGGTGCACCTGTCGATCAACGGACGAGGCCGTGGCGAACATAAAAGTTTCTGATAAGCGGCAAAAGGCTAGCCACCTTTTACGTGGGACCAACAGAACAATTGGCGAAGTGTAGGCGTATAGTACTGTATATAATTGATTTTACAAATATGATAATATTGAATTCTTATTTATATCTTCCTATATTATTTCTATTATAAATTTATACTGTTCTATAAACTGTAATTTTTATATGCGCGATGTAGCAATTGTATTGATGTTTATAAAGTGATATCATGGCTCATATATGAATGATCACTTTATTTATTTATTTAATCTTGCACAAAAAAATAAAGTACTAAAGCGAACTTAATGCCGAAGGCATTCTCTACCAGCTAACAATAAGGTTAGCAGAGAGGGTTAAAGTATTTATTGTGTACTAAAAATAAAAACTAATCAAATCACACAAACAAATGTATAGTACAATGGGCGGCCTTATTGCTAACAGCAATTTCTTCCAGGCAACCTCATGGTGGGCCGGTCATATTTGCCGTAGGACCGATAACCGCTGAGGTAGACGGGTCCTACAGTGGAGAACGCGTCTCGGTATGAATCGTATAGGACGCTCTCCGTGGAGCTACGACATACGCAAAACGGCTAACAGTGGTTGAAGACGAAGTGCTGAAATTGATTTGAATTGCTCTATGGCGTGTCTATGTCCGTAATAGTCCGTCCGTCCGTATATAGTAGACAAATGTTGGCTGATGATGATCATGACTAACTGGCACTCGTAAAATAGTTTGTATTTTTTAAATTATTTAAGCTAGCCTTATGATAGATTTCATTGATTACTATTACTACAACGATTTTATGAATTTAAGAATGTTCTGCTTAACTTATTCATTATTAACTAAGTATTTTGATTTTTTTTATTTATTTATTCGTAAAAAATACACTTTACATTTTTTGTCTGCTAAGCCGTGGGTGGGTACCGTTTTTCGGCACATAGTTCTCGTAAAACTGTAGGTATATTTGAGTAAACCAAATACACCCTAGAATACTGTCATGAATGTACGAGATGTGAATAAACTATTTTGATTCTGATATTATTATAATACCAGCTTTTGGCCAAGACTTTATCTGCCTACGATTAGCACTTAACATAATTTCATACCCCTGGGCCCACAGTTGGAAGACATCTTTTATTTATAGTTTTCTTTTAATAATGTAAGTAAATAGGTAATTAAGATTCATAATTGCTATAATTCGAAGTAATTATTTTCTTTGTTATTAAATAAAATTATATCGTTATAAATTATGATATTCTTATGTACGAGCGTTTTAGAAAATCAATCAAACCTTTCCCAGAAAGTTTAATTTAAAGTATAGAAATTAAGGATTCCCCCGTCTCAAACGAAATACTGTAGAAATAACTAAAAAGGGCTTTTGATATAATATAACTGGTTGGATCCTTATGCTAGTTGACGCTTAAGAAAATCAATAAAACCTTTTTCAAATAGCTTAGTTTAGAGTAAGATCATACTAGTGTAATTTTTGGAGTTGTAAGTCTAAATAAATTCCGTCTTTCATATAGGGTGTCTTAGTAAGAGTGTACTTTTTCATTTTAAAATAAAAACAAGCATTTTATAACAGATTTGTGATATTTTTAATCTATTGTAAAGAAGACATGTTCCAATTAAGTATGGAATAAAATATCCGTCAAATGACCCCCACGGCTCCGATGACAGACCATTACTCTTTTCATGAAATTTTCCATGACTTTTGCACAGAGATGTGGATGTATCTCACCGATGACGCGTTGGATTTCCGATTTGAGCTCAGGATTTGTTGCGGGTTTATTCGCATAAAACCGTGATTTCACAAGACCCAAAAAAAGTCGTCTTAACCGATTATCGGTCCTTTTCTGAGTACTGGCCTTCATCATATCTTTGTATTACCCCGTGTTTAACCCCCTGGCTAAAGTCACACTAGAGTGTATACTAACTAATACACATGGAAACAATCAAGAAGTACACTTTAGAACAATCATCTAAAAAACAATAAATACATTTATATGTCTACGGAGCGCGACATTACTTGCGCGATTTAACTAAATACAGCGCCATCTGTTGGCAGCCTTATAAACTAACGATACAATGTTCCCTGCATGACAACGAGTGTTTGTTGGAAAATCAATACTTTATTTAACATATACCGCCCTAGTCTCAAGGCCCAGGGTTCTAACTATTCACTGTTCTAACTATATTTGGCTGAATTTTAGTTATTATATTAAGCAACTGCTGAAACATAATTCAATGGTAAAGCCAGCTTTCAGGATGTTAGAAGGCACAGACTTCTTAATAACCACTGCTATAGATGTCCATGACAGCCGGGACGTTAGAAGGCACTGACTTCCTAATAGCCACTGCCATAGATGTTCATGACAGCCGGGACTAAGGGCTTCACGTGCTTTCCGACTTTCCGAGGCATGGAGCAAGCGATAATTACGCACATAACTTTGAAAAGTAAAAGTCACCTTCAGGTCTTGAACCCGACACCCGCTAAATTCAAGGGCTTATTTATATATGAGTCTCGCCCCTTGGCTATGGCCGTTCTCAGCACTAGCTTCCCTTTTACGAAACAAGGTGAGATATAAAGCGCCTTATTTTTTTGGACTGCATTAACTACTTACAATCAGGAAGGATTAAATATGACGTGTCACATAAAAAAAGGGATTCCGGTTATACTCCACCGAGCGGACTCTATTTAAGGCAATTTATGACAAAATTATATAATATTGGCAAGCAGGCATACCGGGAAGGTATTTAAGATCCTGCTGTAGGATTTTCTCCATCCGCCTAATAACATAGCTACTATATATGCCGGCACTAACATGCCTTACTAAACAAGGAAACGCTCAAAATGTAATGCCACCCAAACGATCACCCATCTTCTATAAACTCAGCTTTACCTCAACGATCGTTTACCACCTAGCAACCCGTAGCTATGTGTGCGAGTATAATAAAACAAAAGAAGACTTTTTATTAAAAACACTGGTGTTCAAACGAGGGCCTAACAGGCACTAAAAGGTTATGGTTACTGCGGTGACATTCGCAAGGATACGTAACTTATAAAATTGGTAATCCGAACGGGATCCCACCCCGGGAAGCCGATAAAGTATTACCCGGGAACGAATTAAGGATTATTTCGGCTCCCAACGATATTGTTTAACGTTATCCTGTAGCAGTTTACATAATTTACTTGTGTCGGTGAGAATTTGAGGAGGTTTTTGTACCTTTCTTGCTATTTGATATAAGTCGCAAGCTGAAAAAATAATAGCATTAATAATACATACTAAATATTTGTTAATGGAAGTCATAGGAAATATATCCATAAAACCTCAAATTGTATCGGGAAGTTCATATAATTAGTAAATTTATAACTTGGAAGTCTTTTTGATCTTATGTGTATAATTACCAACGATCAAACTAGTTTTTATTATTTCGTAAGGCAATTATTGTAATATGTGCTATAATAGGTGGCGAGCCTCATGCCGCTTACCGGGAACTTATAAATTTCCTTTGAACGGCAGGTGCACCACTTACAGGTGGGGTTGGCTTGGGCTTAGATCTTATTGGAATCCCTATACACTTAATTACTATCACATACAGTGAAAACCTAGACCAACGGCTCGACATGTCTTCCACACTGCAGAAGCTCTCTTCATATAATTAACTCTAATGATCACCTATCTAAGGATTGATTCATGAACTCTTGAACCTCCGCTTTCTTTTCGCTAACTCGTTTCCAACCACCCAGTATCGTAAAGCCACGACCGCTTCCAAGTCATTTGATGCATATATTTATTAAGATCCTGATTTCAGTACTTTTTATGTTGACGTTTATTTCCTAGTGGTGTATAGGGTTCCTATCAAGACCTGACGAGCACACGCCATCCTCACCTACACTTTTGCACCTGCCGACAATCGGACGAGGCTCTGTCGAACATAACAGTGACCGGTAAGCGGCAATATGCTCGCCACTTATTACGTGGGACCAACTATCTAATTGGCAAAGTGTGGGCATATTTTTGGCATGTTTCTGCCTACCCCTTCGGGAAAACGGGCGTGAATGTATGTATGCTATTTCCTAGTCTGGCTATAATTAATTGTTATTTCAACAAGAAGTCGGGTATTTACGTAACGCTTTTGCACCTGCCTCCGTTTGCTTCCACGAAAGGACTAATCTCCGTAATTATCTTAAACTTTAGTTTGTAATCATACAACTATTATAGTATGCGTTTTGTATTTTTTTTAACCGAATTCAAAAAAGGTGAAGATTAGAACCTCGTTCGTTTGCTTGTGTAGGTTTTTTTCGTATGTCCTGGATGTTTTTTTTTAAATTACATTTAATTGAAATACCTGTAATGTGGACAAAGTAGCGGGCGGGGCGAGTTAAAAAATATATAACTAATAGAGTTGCCCTCAAATTGTTATATCTAATAAAAAAGAAAGGATCCTACCAAAACTTATGGAGCCCAAGCCAATCTCACTTGGAAGTGGTGCACCTGCCAATCAACGAACGAGGCTCTGGGGAACATAAAAGTTCCCGATAAGCAGTAAAAGAATCATCATTTCAGCCCATCAACGTCTCACTACTGAGCACGAGCCTCCTCATACAAATCAAGGTGTGAGGGTAATGGGTCATACTCCACCACGCTGACCCAGTGCGGATTGGCGGAGGCAGGTGTATGGCGTCCTGCTGTTAGAATTTATCAAGCCGCCCATTAGGCCTCTAACATGGCTTAACGACTACCACATTTAGTGATAACCGGGACCAACGGCTTAACGTGCCTTCCGAAGCACGGAACCGCTCGATATCAAATGCCACACAAACGGTCACCCATCCAAGGACTGACCTCTGTAAACTCTGCTGTACTTCGGTGATCGTTTCCGACCACCGAGTTCCGCAGAGCTACGAGCGCTTCAAAGAATCGCCACCAACTATATAATTGGCGAAGTGTGGTGGTATAATCGTAAAATGTCTTTGCCTGCCCCTTTGGGGAAACAGTCGTGAATGTAATAGGTTGGGGAAAAAGTCTTTTCGTATTTTTGTATGAAAAGTCAAGACATTTTTTTCAAAGTTTATTTACATTTATTTACAAAATATATGTACCGTTTTGTTGAATAACTTTCTGCCATTTTGTGGGCAGAGACATTATCCCGTTACTGTAGAAACTTTGGGACTTCTGATCAAAAAAACGGGACAAATAGTTTTGGCAGTCCTCTCTTGAGGTCAACCTTACAGAACCTAAAGAATTCTGCAGAGACCGAAACAGGTGAAAATCTGAAGGCGCAAGGTCAGGGCTATATGGTGGATGCACTAGGACCTCCCAGTCGAACTCTCTTAATTTTTGCTGAGTGGCTAAAGATGTATGTGGTCTAGCGTTATCGTGATGAAAGACCACACCCTTCCTGTTGATCAATTCCGGCCGTTTTCTCTCGACTGCTTCCTTTAATCTCATCAGTTGCTGGCAGTAAAGATCAGAATCGATGGTTTTGCCGGGCGGTAAAAGCTCATAATAAACAATGCCCTTCCAATCCCACCATACACACAGCATCACCTTATTTCGTGTTAGGCCAGGTTTGGCCACAGTCTGTGAAGCCTGGCCAACTTTCGACCACGACCTTTTTCGCACGTTCTTGTCGTACGTGATCCACTTTTCATCGCCAGTTATCAATCTCTTCAAAAACGGCTCGGTTTCATTACGTCTCAATAATGAATCGCAAATGAGTACACGGTTCATTAAGTTTCTTTGAGTGAGGTCGTGTGGCACCCAAATATCGAGCTTTTTTGTATAACCAGCTTTCTTCAAATGGGTCAAAACTGTTTTGTGGTCAATTCCCAGTTCTTCAGCTACATCGTAACTACTAATATGCCGATCTTGCTCCACTCTTTCAAAAATGGCGTCCATTTTATTCGTAACAGGGCGACCAGAGCGAGGTGCATCTTTAACATCAAAATTTCCGGACTGAAAACGTTTGAACCAAATTTGTGCTACTCTTACTGACACTGCATCAGGTCCATAAACATCACAAATTTTTTTCACTGCTTGAGTTGCATTTTTGCCTTTTTTATAATAAAATTTTAAAATGTATCGAATTTCTTCATTAGATTCACTCATTTTAACGGAGAGAAAAACAAATGAAAAATAGCGGGAAACAACTTTTTTTTATTTTTTTCTTTTCTTTATAATGGAACCTTTTTAATGTTACCAAAACCAGCCAGACACAAATAGTACAGTCAAAAAATTTTTATAATAAGTTTATACCTACGTTATGCGAAAAGACTTTTTCCCCGACCTAATATATATAACAGATAGTATTGTGACAAAGCTATTTATGTATTAGTAGGATATCTCCCAAATAATTGTGTGGAGGCTAAAGTCTACAACTGGTAAGCTTTCAAGCAAAAATTAACTAAAAAGCATGATTTTTAGTTAGAACAAAATAAAATTAAAAGCAAAATATTATATTAGAAGTGAAAAATACGCATGGCGTGCAGCGTGAGGCGTTATGAATTAAACTTTTGTTTTAACGATAAAGTTGCCTTCATACAAATTTCGGTTACTGAAGTTTACTTGTGCGGAAAGCCGCTCTCTTCCCCAAACTTCTCGCATTGTGGGTGAACATGTCGGAAACTCACGGCTCTCTTCATGTTAAAAATAAGATTTTAACATTAACTAGGCAACTTTCTTTTCCTTTAAAACCGTATCAAATTTAGAGTGTTTTATTCTGACATGGTTTATCTATTTTATTTGTTTACTTGTCTAAGACCGTGCCCCCCACTGGCCACTTTTTTAAGAAATGAAAACAATCAAATGACTGCCTTCCTATGTAAGTGGAGCGGAAGGAGGGTGTCAGAACCTGTCGTATTTTGGGGCCGCGGTAACAGAAAAACTTAAAACCTCTCATTCGTATTCGGCCCTGGTGGAGGCAATAGTCTAGGGCGATTGAATATGAGCGGCTGCCGTCTCATTTTGCGAAACAGTCATGCGAGCAAAGAAGGTGGAGGAGTGATGCTTGTCACGGTCCCAGCTGCTGGCTGTGGGCGGTGAGTAATGAGTAACTCGTCGCCCGTCCGCCTTCTATAGGTGACAGGCCGCGTCGTCGGTGCATTCGAGTTTCACGCGCGCCTCGAAGAGTTATAAGCCAACACGGAGGGGCCCCCGGGAAGGGGTCAAGCCTGCTGGCGTGGAGGGGTGGTATGAAAGGGTTTACGACCTGGAGTATAAAGGGCTGAAGAAGGAATATAGATGATTTTAGTCAGTAAGAGTCTGTCACACTCTTTGGCTCCATGTACTCCACAGAAGGTTGTTATTTGGTTTTTTCATCCTTAAAAAAAGGTCGAGTTGTATTAGGTTTCTAAGAACTTAGTTTCTACAAAGAACATATTATAATTATAGTAAAGCCAGAATCATGTACAAAGTAGTAATTAATAACAAGTAATAATTTCTTAATTTGTAACAAATTGTAATCTTTTTTGAAGCTATTGCATTGCTTCTATCGCGGGCTTTGAGTGTAGAGACCGAATCCAGAAATTCTGTAACGAAAAAAAAACCCCACTCCGACACACCAGCACAGCGGTGATACTTTTTAGTTTTTTCATCTATCGATAAATAGCAGAACTTTTAATTACTTTTTGAAATATCACGCTTGTCTCTTTAGTTCAGCAACCCGCCTTTAGGTGGTTGGTTGTATCGGGTGGCTAAAATTTTTTTTCTTATCGGTCACCATGCTCAAAGTGTGACTCGAATTACAACTCCTTGGCGGGAAAGTGAAGTTTACAAAAAAAATGTTGTGTTTTGTAGTCAAAAAATTTAAAAAATATATGTTTAGCTCTCACTCCTTAGCAAAATGAACATAATTAAGGATAAAATTCAAGTCATAGTTCACGACAAGTATCTAGAGGGACTTCTTGGCGGGAAAGTGAAGTGTCATGTCTGCTGTTTTGTTTAAATTTCTAAACTTTGTGATATTTCTAACATTAATGTGTAATAGCGGTAGATTATTAACTTGTAAGTGTTTGTGCACATATAAGAGTGTTGGTTTTACTGAGGACTCAAAGGGCTTAGGGGAAGGCATCTCATTTACCATCTTTATCACCACTCATTCTCATTAACTATAATTTATATATTATTAATATATCACTTACTTGACAATGGCTAAATGTACTGAACGCACGAAGCCATTATTTAAAAAAAAAATTGAATTAATATTTTTTTTATTTATTAATATCAAAGAAAAAATAAATAATGCTATGTATTAGCTTTACTGCGGCAGTCTCCGAGTGCCACACGTCTTTTTATTTCTGTTTGTCTTTATGTATAAGTAGTTATTTTAATTTAGTTTGTTACTTACGACATAATATCTTCTTGAGCAAACGTTATATGAGTTTATGAATTGTATTGTGTTATAATACTTAATATGTTATTTAAATCTGAAATGACATTTTGCTTTATTTTAATTTACATAATTATTGACCGTTTATTTTTATTAATTTCATTTATATTTATTAATTTAATTGTTATTTGCATTTTTTATTTTGACATTCATTATTGTGATTTAATTGAATTTTAATAATTCTAATAATTATATATCTGTTAAGTATCTTATTTATGACATGTAATGTTGTATAACCAATTAGTATTTGAGTAAGTATGCCCCTTCGAAGAAACAGGCGTGAATATATGTATGTCTGTAAGCCATTGCTTCTGGTGATAATTAATGTAATTACATTAATAATATAATATTGGGACAGCCATCATACATGTTTCTAACTTAGTCTCACTATGAAGACGATCGAAATGGTGTGGCGGCGAGTATACCCGCACTCCGATCCTGACATCGTGGGTTCAATTCCCACACAGGACAAATCTTTGAGTGTACAAACATGAACATTTATTCTGGTCGAAGTGTTTTTCTATATATATGAAGTATGTATAAAAAAACAAGCATGTATGTATGTTTATTCGTTATTTAGTATCCATAACACAAGTTCTTAATGATACGTAACTTGGAACTAAATTTGTTAGAAATTGTTTATTTTATTATATTTATTATGAAAGCGCTATTACTCGGAATGGAAGCCATAATCAATATTAAATAAACGTATAGTATTTGGCATTACCGTACAGCACATTTACATTAGACTACCATCGGCTTTAGGTACATACGAGGAATTCCCATTTGATATGCTGGAGGTAGTTGTAACATTTTAATCCCACTATTAAGCACGGACCTTCTCACACACAGCATGGTGATAGGGACAAAGAAATACTTATCTACGCGAACCCAATGTGGACTGGCTGAGGCAGATGTGTGGTGTCCTGCTGTTAATTTATATAAAATAAAATAAAGTATACTTTATTGTCTTTAAGATCAACATTATCATTTAGATTCGTGAAACATTTAGACACAAAATGGAAATTCGATATATTTTTTAAACAACAATGAAAGAGATATTAGCTGTACAATAATAAAGAAATAAAAGCAAATGGGTTCTTTATTAGAATTTGTCAAGGTTTGTCAGTTTATTCGTCTGTTGTGGTTTTTCTCAAGATTTGTCAGTCTGTCTGTGAATCTTATCGGGGGGATCTCTCAGTTAGTCTGTCGTGATTCTAAAGGAGGGAGGGGCTTGTCCGTCAGTCAGACAGTCTGTCGGTGACTCTAACGAGGCTTCCAAAAAGCAACGAGCATAAATATAAGCCACTCAATTGACGACCGATATGGGGTGTTGGCGAGAATATCCGCTCTCCGCTCCTAAGGTCGTTGGTTTAATTCCCACGCAGGTCAATTCTTTGTGAGCATGAACATGAATATTTGTTCTGGTCTGGGTGTTTTCCTATATATATTATAGTATGTATTAACAAAAAAAATAGTATTTACGTATGTTTATCGGTTATTTAATATCCATAACACAAATTCTTAATGATACTTATCTTGAAACTAAATAATTGGGGTACAAAAAAATATTAAAAAAATTTGCCTCTGACATGGCTTAACGATTATAACATTATAATGACAATCGGCACCAACGGCTTAAAATGTCTTCGAAAGCACGGAAGCGCTTAATATTTAATGCTACATGAACGGTTACCAATATGTGGTATTTGCTTTATTTTTTTGCATTCATTTATTGCTTTTGATGTTAATTAATGCGTGATCATAGGTATGTAAAAATTATAAATAAATATTTCTGACAATTCCCATTATTTAGTTCCAAGAATAGATCATTAAGAACTTGTGTTATGTATACTAAATAACGATTAAACGTACATACATATTTTTATTTTTTGTAAATACATACTTATTATGTATAGAATATCCAGACCAGAACATTTTTTTTAAATGCACACAAAGGTTTGTCCTGTGTGGGAATCGAACCCACGACCTCAGGAGTGGAGAGCGGGTAGACTCGCCACAACGCCACATTGGTCGTTGATACATTCAAATTCAAAGTCATTTATGCAAGTTTGGCTCAAAAGAGCTCTTATAAAGGTCAACACTTAATAAATAGCGCGCCTATTCACTGCGGGCGGGAGCTTGATTGTAAATGAACGGGCAAGAAAATCGCCAAGGTTAGTTTATAATAAACGAACATACATTATCTATGTTTCAAATTTAGTCTTACTGTGGAAGCGGTCTTACATGTAGTTCTCACTTATAAGCCATAATCAATATCAAATAAACGTACAGTATTTGTCATTACCATACAGCACATTTACATTAAGCTACCATCGACTGTAGGTATATACCCCGAATTCCCATTTAGTATGTAGGAGGTAGTTTTGGGAGTAGAATTGTTATTCAATTGTTAGCATTGCGACTGCCAGCTTTTGTATAAACAATACTGTTATGTTTAGCAAGATAACGACTTTTACAAGATGCTAATTACAAACATACCCATATGTGCTCATATTATAACAGATCATGTTTATAGTACTGAGTTTACACATTTTGTAGTAAGATAAAGTGTTGCATATAAAATTGATCATCATCTCAACCCATAAACGTCCCACTACTGAGCACCAGCCTCCTCTCACATATCAAGGTGCGAGGGTATTGGGTCATACTCCACCATGCGGACCCAGTGCGGATTGGCGGAGGCAGGTGTATGGCGTCCTGCTGTTAGAATTTATTAAGCCACCCATTAGGCCTCTAACATGGCTTCACGACAACCACATTTAGTGATAACCGGGACCAACGGCTTAACGTGCCTTCCGAAGCACGGAAGCGCTCGATATCAAATGCCACACAAACGGTCACCCATCCAAGGACTGACCTCTGTAAACTCTGCTGTACTTCGGTGATCGTTTCCGACCACCGAGCACCGCAGAGCTACGAGCGCTTCAAAATTGATAAAACTTATTTATTAAACGCCGTGGAGAAGAGTATCCGCTTAAGAAATATAACACTCCATGTTTTTGCCTCAGTGTGCTCTAAAAGGCCTTGAAGGGCCTCCGACAAGTATCAATGTAGATGAAGGATCATATACATACATTTACGCCCGTTTATTCGAAGGGGTAGGCAGAGGTATATTACCTTGTCGGTCCCACGTAATGGGTGGCGAGCCTATTGCCGCTTGCTGGGGTCTGTTAAATTCGCCAGAGCCTCGTAGTTGATCAGCAGCACCACATGCAGATAAGGTTGGCTTGGGTTCCTCAGATGATAGAAGGATCCCTATACACACACATGAAGGTTTTTCATAACTAATATATTATGGCTATAGCCATACCCCAAAGGGGGTAAATTATATATAGTACCCTGACTGTGAAATATTAGTAGCTAGCGGGGAATCAATCCAGGCAAAATTGTCGTCTTATTGTGAATATAAATATCCTCTTTAATTATAATTTTAACTATATATGTATGTTAAATTACTCACTGAGTTAGTAATTGTAATTGGGCCAGACCCGTGTAACTAATACAAATAAATAAATAAATATGTGCATAAAAAGTTTTATGAATAATATGGTAGATAAATCAGATGATACTTCATACGTGTACATACATTACACAATAACTAACAAAATACTATTTCTTATTTAAAAAAAATAAGCAACTGAGGAATTAGAAATTGCTTACAAGAGATTTCCGCAAAGTAACGCCCGAGTCAATAAATTATTTTAATAAATAATTTCATGCGAATATTGCTATGATTTTTAATTTTTCTTATTTTTACTGAACTTACTACTTACTACTACTTTTTTTTGTAAATAATAATATATACATATGAAACGCCTAGGCCAGAACTAATATTCATATTCATGCACACAAAGATTAGTCCTGTGTGGGAATCGAATCCACGACCTCTGGAGTAAAGTGCAGATATACTGACCTCCACGCCATATCGGTCGTTAAAGCATGAAAGTATAAGATCCAGCTCATTATCATCTATTGACGTTCCACTATTCTTCCCACGAACTAAGATGACAGGGAGTCAGGTCACATTCCACAATGTGGGCCCAGTTCGCATTAGCGATGGCATCATATAATCCAAACTCAAGCAATATCTGCAGCTATCCTTTAATTAAAACAACAGTACTACTTTCACAGGGACACAAACATTATTTACGAAACTTTTATAAAATTAATTTCAAAACGGAAAGCGCCGTCTGATGGCATTCCGTCAAAAGGAAACTTAAAATATTGCAGTTTCAAAAGGAATTTCATTCGCAGTTTTCTTAAAGTTGTAAGCGCCCTTTCGGCACTCCGACTCTGTGAGTTGCAGTCGCCAATGTAACTTTATAATAATATATTTCGCTTTAAAAAGGCGGACAAAAAAGTTGATAAAAAATTTTGTCGAAAGAGGTCGCCTGTTGTCCTTTTCGTCGTTTCGTGAACGTACCGATGTACAAGTCTGCGGAATCTTGTTTGGGCAAGTCGATTTAAGTTACGAGATGGATCGCATCGTAGATTACGTTTAAGGTTGAAATTCATAACGTTTTATTCATTATATGTTGACTCAATTTGGTACGATCGTCAAGTTTTTGAAAGTGTTTGGTGGCCGTGAAATGCTTTGTGTAATTCCCATAAACAAAATGTTATAAGTAACCCTACTTACAACAATTATTATCGATATATGCAATTTATAATTATTATAATAAGATCTTTATTCAGGTTTATTATACTTGTGCAGAAAACTGAAAACATCAAGTAATAATAATACAATACAGTTATCTTATAAACGTTTTGTTCAATATAAAAAAAAAACAAAAAAATTACATTTCAGAAAGCTACATAATAATTAATAAACTTTTACACAAGAAAAAAATAGATTTTTTTAAATATATTGATTATCAAAAACATATGATGAACAAATAAAGTCATATAACTAACAAGGATTCATGCGTGATGAAATAATTCCAATCATACATTGAAAAAGGGGGAAAAAATTTTAGCAAATTCTCCCGAATGTTGAAGATATTCTAAGAAAATAACTATTTACAAAGTCATGATCATTGCAAAGCATTATGTTAAGACATAAATGAATTAAAGTTAAGAGAATAAGTTTAAAGCATTTAATAACAGTTCTAACTAACCTTACTCACTAAAAATCAAGTTGATACGGATCAGAAAAAATATAAGCTCTTGTAACCAAGTACATAAACATAAATATTTTTTCTTTCACGATTAAGCTCCCACCTGCAGTAAGTTTTTATATTAAGTTTCATAAGGGCTAAACTGAAATAATTTCTACTTTTTTTAAGCCAAGTATCAGTATTATTAACGCGCGTGGGAGTATTATTTTATACCATAGACATAATTTTACGCCTGTTTCCCCGAAGAGGTAGGCAGAGGCATATTATACGCCCACATTTCGCCAATGATACTGGCAAACCTACGTAATAGGTGGCGAGCCTATTGCCGCTTATCGGGAACTTTTATGTTCGCAAGAGCCACGTCCGTTGTTCGGCAGGTGCACCACTTGCAGGTAAGGTTGACTTGAGCTCCTCACATACACCACCATACCAGTGTCTATAATAATACTCCCATGCTATGCTGAAAATCAGCAACCGAAGTAAAACATTTAATGAATCAATTTTTTATCAGACGATCTGACTTTTGAACTCCAGCAGTACCTGTGATTCAAAACTTCTTTTTACTTTTAAAAGCATTTGTACGGGTTCCCTAGTGGAGCTTTTGAATTGTATTGGTTTATTGAGTGTTGAAGCCGACCGGATATTATGTATCAGGCACAGATACTAGCTAATATAACATAAACCTTGCTAGTATCATAAAATCAATAGAACACTTGAAACAGAGTAACTAAGATGTTCTGGGTCAAACGAAAACCCAAGCAGATCTGAACGGTCATTACCCTAAAGGAACCCCTACATACGGAAATAAAACGAAAGCGCATCTATGTTTGACGATACATTTGAAATATTTAGCAAGCAATTACAGTGTTTAAGCAAAAGTATTACTAAAAAGATATTTAAAAGTACGCTTAAAAAGTACTTATTGCATTTATTTTGTATAAACCTATTTAGTAAGTAATATCTTAAATTAAAACCATTTAGGTCACTGTGTATATATAGTAATCCTTTTTTATTTTTTATTTAATTAGATCGATAAGTTGTAAAATTTGAAAAAGTAAATCATCTTAGGTTATGTATCATTTTTATTAAGGGAGTTACATCTGCCAAAAAACTGTTGTACAGTTTGGTAGACGTAGAATACTATGTAATCATTGCTAAGAAAACTAAATAAATACTTTTAATTTTTTTTTCATTTTAATTTTTCCAAAGTATCCGCATTTTTTTTTGTGACTACTAATTTCTCACCCGGTTGGTGTACTCGTTCCTACGTTCTATGAATGTTTTGTTGTTGGATTTAGTGACATTTCCACATTGGACAAATATTTGGGTGCATAAATAAAAGATTTGGCTTAGTTTGTGTATCACGGGGAATTTATAAACAAAAAAATTTGGATTAAATATGTTTATCTGTTGATTAGTACCCATAGAAACGTTTATGGGCCGCATCGCGCTAAATTTATGAAATAAAAATAAAATAAAATATACTTTATTCTCTTTAAGATCAACATGATCATTTAGATTCGTTAAACATTTACACAAAATGGAAATTCCATATATTGAAACAACAATGAAAGAAATATGAGCGGTAACATAATAAAGGAGTAAAAGCAAATGGGTTCTTTGTCAGAATTTGTCAGTTTATCTGTCTGTTGTGGTTTTCTCAAGATTTGTCAGTCTGTATCTGTCAGTCAGCCTGTCGTGATTCTAAAGGAGGGAGGGGATTGTTCGTCAGTCAGACAGTCTGTCGGTGACTCTAACGAGGCTTCCAAAATGCAACGAGATTGAGAAGAAGGCCTCAAGAAACTCATCTGGGCTTTTTTCAAATTATGTAAGACATAGATCTAATACAATTAAAGAAATAAATAAATTACCGCTGTTCTTAAAACTAACAATATCTAAAGATCATATCTCATCTAGCCTTAAGAAAGAAAGGAGGAATTCATGTCACTTCCATGTCTAAGGAATTATCATTCAAACTGAAAAGATCAGTTTTGTGTGAAACTTTTTCGTAAATAACAATTTCAAAATCCAATTATAAAAGTATTAAAATATTTTTACGTAAGTACCTACATCGTTTTTGTTCTTCTTTTTTTAATTAATGGAACTATGTCATCAAAGTCAAGTGGTTTTTTAAAATAACTTCTGTCACGAAGACGACGTCCAACTTCGAAAAAAGAATAGCGCAGCGATTATTACACATGTAGGTACCACAGTAACAAGTATATGAACTTACACAAAGAGGGAAGACTGAATCCTACAGCGTAAATTATGAGCCGTGATTTTGGGAGTAATCAGATAGCGTGAGGAGGTACGGCCGTGGCGTGCGTGGAATAATGAGCGTATTAATGAAACGAAACTCGTTGTACACCACAAAAGGCGAAATAATGCCCTAATCAAATATGATAAAAACATACAAGTCCTCAAATAAAGGACTAGACTTTTCTATTAGCTTAAATAACGTAGACATCGTTATCGGAACAAGGAACAAGCGCCTTTAACAGAAACGTTGATCATTATTTACACACCCTTAACAAAGCGTTCTTATATAAAAAAACACGCATTAAAGCATAAAGTCTGCGAATTATTCGATTCATTCAAAGGAATCCTACTAAAAGGAATGCGGCGCTAACTCAAAGCTTTTTTATCTCGTTTCGTAGGCGTCTCATTGTCTCCACCAGTATATGTATTAGAGTTTGCTTTCTCTTGCGTAAATAAAATCCATTGGAGAGAGAAGTGCCGCGAAGCAAGTGCACGGGGGGAGGGTCTAGGTGTAATGCCTCATGCGAGTGCCGAGGACAATGCAAAGTAGATTGAATTGGAAAAAAGACTCAAGCGAAATAGCGGCTTTCGCCACTTCGGGGAAAGGGTTCGCGTTCTGAAGGTTTAACAATGAGCGGTGTCCGTAAGCGGCGCTTCTATGTTGCATTATAAAACTCAGCTATTCGGCTTTGCGTTTTTATTTTGGACTTTCGACTAGCTAGTTTTACAGCCAATCTGCTTCTAAAGTAACTGCGAAGCACCGATAGGAGTGGTGAAGTTTCGCTACAAAGTCTAGACGCTACTAAATAAGAACAAAGTTTACAGGTTCACTCCCTTTAATATTTTAAGATTACCTTAGTTGCGAACCGCTGTTCATCGATGAAGAATATTCTTGAGTGCTTATTTAAATAATTTTATAATAAGCAATAAGTTTTTTCCTAGTCTGATCTGATAAATTATATTTTCGCTTAGATGTTTATTTATTGTGTTTGAAAATACTTGTGGAGATTTGTAAATAGCTTCTTTTTTTTTTTTTTTAAATCAATATGTGTTAGGTTATCCATGTATATATTAGTTTCGACTCGCGTACACATGAGAATACAGAAACAGACGAATTATTAAATAAGGAGGACATCAAATTTAACTATGTAAGGGTAAATAAATGTGTCATACACATGTGTCAAAAATTCAGATAAATCTGTTTAGCCGTCAAAGCGATTGATTGATAATGAGTAACAAACATGTAAACATTATAAAATATTAGCAAAATGTAGTTAGATAAAAAAAGTTAATAACGAAAGCAATTACAAACTATAAAAAGTTATTAAAGAAGAGTTTTCGGACATAACGTTGACGGACATTGACGACCGATATGGCGTGGAGGTCAGTATACCTACACTTCACTCCAGAGGTCGTGGGTTCGATTCCCACACAGGACAAATCTTTGTGTGCATGAACCTGAATATTTGTTCTGGTCTGGGTGTTTTCCTATGTATATTAAGTATATATTTACAAAAAAAAAAGTATTTAAGTATGTTTATCCGTTGTTTAGTATCCATACCACAAGTTCTTAATGATACTTATCTTAGAACTAAATAATTGGTGTAATTGTCAGAAAATATTTATTTATTTATAATTTCTGGCTCAAAATTAAACTTTTTATTTTTTACTTCTTGCATAATAAGCAAAGAGGTTAATTGTTGATTCTAACATTAAAATATCTAGTAATAGGGTCCTGAAACCTTTATAAAGCCAGGACAAATGAATAATCAACAACAGACAACTACAACCACGAACATAACTTTTTATCTTTTTGAAACAGTATCCTTTAAAATGGAGACATACATTGTAGCAAGTAAACGCACGAAGTACAATGAAATGCAGCGAGGAGATCAGCCAGATGCGCGTTCGTTTTATTTCCTGCATACTTCCTTTAGGGTAATGACCGTTCAGAGCTGCTTGGGTTTTAGTTTGACCCAGAATAGTTACTCTGTTTCGAGTATTCTATTGATTTTATGATACTAGCAAGGCTTAAACTATATCTCATGTGTGCATGTTATACTAGCTAGTGCATGTGTCTTTATAGGATTAGAAAATATATGTTATCAAGTCAAAGTCAAAATACTTTTTATTTCATAAACTATTACATAGTACTTGAAAACGTCAAAATTATAAAAAAATAACAAAAACAAATAAAATATAATTATACTAAAATCACGAAGCTTAGATTCACTTGCAACCAAACAATTTAAAAAAACAAAGAATATCTAAGTGTAAGTGAATCTAAGTGCCAGTTCCGAGCCACCGCTCTGTAAGAAGAACTGGCAAGAAACTTACAGGCTATGCTCTTTTAAATTATCGATTGGTTAGTAACAATCTTCATTTGTCTGTGACGCTATACAATGCAACATAATATAACAATATTCATGCTTTAAGTCATTCATATTAGAATAGCCTATATGAAACGGCAGTTTAATCCCAAGCATTTTTATCAGCCATATAGTCTTTAATAGAATAGTATCCCTTAAAAGACAGCTTGCGTTTTATTGTTAATTTAAATTTATTTAGGCTTAATTGCTGTATATTGCTTGGGATTTTATTATAGAATCGCACACATTGACTTTTAAAAGATTTGTTAATTTTTTGAAGCTATTACATTTATAGCTTTTACATTGTAAAGATTCGTTAAAATAGTCTAGCTGACCTCACCTGCAAGTTGTGCACATGCCGAACAACGGACGAGGCTCTGGCGAAACATAAAGTTCCCTGTAAGCGGCAATAGGCTTGCCACCTATTGCGTGGGACCGTAAATATAATTGGCGAAATGTGGGCGTACAATATGCCTCAAAGTCAAAATCTTTTATTCAAGTTTGGCTCAATAGAGCTCCCTAGGAAGTCAAATTTTTAAAACAAGCGCCTCTGCCTACCTCTTCAGGGAAACAAACGTGATTGTATGTAGTTGTTTATGATTGCATTCATTCAGTAGTTTTTGGGTTTTTGCGAAATTAAAAACAAACATTCATACATACAAACTTTCGCGATTACAATATTAGTAAGGATTGTATATTATGATAATATAGGGGGCAAGAGAACTTTACCGCATTTCTTGTCAACTTCTTGTCCTACCTTCGTGATGTGACTTAGCTAGATTTTTTTTCTAGCTCGGCTAATTTTCGTTTCATTCCGATGCATGATGAACATAAAATGCGTCACGTCACAAGTGCTTTGGAATACATTAATTTTAATTGATTGTTTGAAATAAGGACACAGAGATATAACTGAAAGATATAGTGGCAACTACTGTATTTTTTAGCTTAACTTTTTTCTCTGAATTGCTTGTTAAGAAGTGCTACTTTTCCAGCAAGCGTTAAAACAAGTTTGCCTCAACTAACTGCCTGCGAACCAGACTTGTGTATGTCTTTCGAGAGCCTTCAAGTGAAAAAGGTTAATTTTACTTAAAAATTTTTTGCTTAAAATAAGAGGTAAAAAAATTAAGCTTGTTTCATATCAAGATCTTTCCGTAAACCACAAGGTGGTGGTGGATAAGCATACCTGTTGGAAAGTAGTCACTCCATTCTATGGATGCCTGTAATATGGCGACATTATGCCATGCGAAGGCCTTTTTGGTACTTTTTAGATTTAAAATGCTGTTAGTTTGTTTAGGCTTATTTTTTCTAGGTATGTTGCCTCAAGTGCTAGTTGCTTGTAATGTGAAACAGCCTTGAATATTTTTTTCTTTGCTGAACAGTCAATAATGGTAAGCGATTTTTGTAACTCCATATACTAATGAAATGAAATGAAAATCAGAAGTAAAAAGTTATTTTTTTCATAAACTATTCTATTGCACTTGAAAACATCAAAAAATTATATAAATAAAAAAAATACTACTATAATGAAATCACGATATATTATATTTCTTGTTAATGCATAACAACGCATAATTTTTACATTTAACGATTAAAAATATCAAGCTTGATACAATCATATCAGAATTATAATAAAATTATATAGTATTATAATATATATATGAAGTCTCAAACTATGCATATCGTTTTTTTTAAATTAGTACATTTAAAACAACCAGTTGAAGAAAATACTTTTGTTCATTCAAACAAACTGTAGAAATTTTGGGTAAAGGAAGTACCTCCACGCAATATCGATTTTCAAAAACCAAAGATAAGATTGAAAATTTGTCCCAACACCTGCCCCTACTAATAAATAAACACAGAATCGACGTGAAAATGCAAACGTGTACTCGTAACTATCAGTGAGAAAGTAATACCGTAAAAGTTAAGTCAGTCATAATCGTAACAATCTAACTAGACGAACAGCGACTTAAGGCCCCGTGGAGTGGAGTAAGAAAACAACTTGCACGGCACGTTCTATATTTTCCGAGCCATCGCCTGCCTTAACTGGATAAACTCGGAATCTCGGATCATATTCTTAGTAGGAGATCAATTTGCATTGTGCGCAGTTTTGTTTTGAGTTTCTAGTATAAAACCAACACCGTCGTATCGAATTTATGTGAAAAAGATGGTGTCCTATTATATGTGTGCATCGGATTTATCTGTTTGAAATTATATTCTGTCTATGTATTACTTACTGTCAATGATGAATTATTTGATTTTATAGAATAGATAATAATATCGTGCGGATTATAAAATATCCATATAAAAATCCTAAAGTCAATCCAGACTCAGGACAAATATTTATTTGCATGAAATTGGATGCATGTCTAAACACATCATATACAAGACAACCAACGCTAAACATTGGGCCACCTGTATCATCCGTCTTCGGGCTGCCTTGACGTGCAAGAGAATGAGCATTTTTTTCTGATGGAATATTATCACATAACCCTCTACCGCTTTGGGTTGCTCCACCCACTAGGGTGTGTCAGACTTCCACTGAGTCAAACCATCGATGTTCTTTCTTAAGCCTGCTATGTCCACTCGCCACCGGCAAACGCGACTGCCAGCAGTTATATCCACTAAAAATCTTCCGATGACGCCCGCCTCTAGTTGAGGTCGATCTGACACCCCGCCTGCGGCCAACGTCCCCCGGACCAAAACCGGGAGGACTTCCTCAAAAAGGCGCAGTGGACGCGCCCCTCCTACCTACTTGTGCGACCAAAGCCACACGCTGACTTCTCGAAAAGTCTATAGTTAGACAGCAGGCCCATTTTTAGAAGGTAAAACTGCTGGCAGTCTCGTTTGCCAGTGGTGAGTCCCACACTCCCCTCTCGGTCCCCCCATTGGCCGGGAGGCAGTGCGTGAACAGCATTTTTTACCGACGATAAAAAAAAAGGAAAAAGAAATCAAATCTTTGTAGGAGCCCTATACACCTAGATTATATTCAACCGATCGAAAAGGCCTTCCAACTTTACTTTTATAATTTCAATAAGTATGTATTTGTCTTACACTCGACTCAAGCTTATGGCCATAATGAATTAGCGCGTTAGTAATAAGTTATCTTAATTTTATAAACACTCCATCAGAGCCCAAATTGGGTAGATGTTTTTAATTTTCCGCCGACGATCCTATCTATCTAAACTGATAATTCCATAAAGTATTTAAAGAATTTTCATACTGTCTTCACCAATGAACTGATTGTTTCATAAGTAAGGTTGAGATTAATAACCAAAATGTACCTAACTGGTTTATTCTAACGATACTTGTTCAAGACGATAAAAAAATAAGGGTCACAGGGGAAAACCGTCGAGCAAAATCAAGTAAATAACCAAAAAGGCTACCAAAACATCACGTCTAACATAAATGCTTAGTCCGTGGCTTAACGAATCTGACTGATTGAGCAATAACTTTTAAGCTTACTGCAATACGTGGGATTGGCTAGCCACTGCGGCATGACTAAGCCAATCTCTTAAATTAATGGTTTTAGACAAGCTGGTTTCTCTTCCAGCTGTATTTTATCAAGCAAGTCTTTCTTTAATCAAACTAGTGATTAAAGAATCCATACTACAGTATTATAAACGCAAAAGTATCTCTGTTTGTCTCGCTTCCACGCTAAATAACTGAACTAATTTAAATGAAATTTGGTAAGCTATATGTCGTCTATGTTTTCTGTGTAGTTCAAGTACCAAACCAATGGATATATTTAAAAGAGCATAGCCTGAGAGTTTCTTGCCAGTTCATCAAAATTTTAATTATGTCTAGTTGATAATTCCCATTTTTGACATTTTAATGATTTATAAGTATAGGTTTCTTTTAAAAATTGATGTGTAATTTAATTATAATTTGCATGCCACCGTTGTTGGCTGAATGAGAGGAGCTTTATTTTATTGTACAAGAACTGTAATGTACCTCAATCAAGTGCAAATAAAATATTCTATTCTATTCTATAGAGCGGTGGCTCGGAACTGGCACTTAGATTCACTTAAACTTTATTGTTTTTTGTTTTTAAATTGTTTTGTTGCATATAAGTGAATCTAAGCTTCGTGATTTCAGTGTAATAATATTTCGATTGTTTTTTTTAAATATTTAATTGTGACGTTTTCAAGTACTATGTATAATAGTTAATGAAATAAATATTTTATTGACTTTGACTTCTTCTAGAGCCTGAGAAAGGACATAGGCCACTTCTACTAAATGCAATGCAAATTGAGCAATTTTCAAAGTCGTTACAAGTTTGAATGGAACTGTCATTAAAATGTGTATAGGGATCCTACCAAAACCGAAGGAGCCCAAGCTTACCTCACCTATAAGTGGTTCACCTGCCAATCAACGGACGAGGCTCTGACAAACACAAAAGAGCCCGGTAAGCGGCAATAGGCTCGCCACCTATAACGTGGGACCATCCTTATAATTGGCGAAATCTAGGCGTATAATATGCCTCTACCTAACCCTGGCGTGAAAGTATGAAGGTGTGTATGTCATCAAAATATTACGTTTAGTTAGCTTCGACTCTCTTTAAAAAAAAAACCAAGCTACATGATTTGACATTTAATATGTTTGATTTCTTAAGATAAGTCAAGTTTTCAATCAAATCGTTAGTATGAAACACTTCGACGGACGGAGAGGTGAAATATTTCTGCACTTTCAAATTCACGGAAGAATTGTAATGAGAAATTCTTTTCGTGAAGTAGCTGGGAAATGAAACAAAAGAGGTATTCTCTCATTCAGTAAAAAAAACTAATTAGCGAATGCGTTTTTCAATGAATCTCGTTCGTTTCTTTTGTTTGGGTAATGTTTGCAAGAATGGACTTATTTGATTTGTTTTATACTTCATCGACTTATCCAGTATTATGTGGAATAAAACTCAATACGTACATATTGAAAGTTCATTATTTAGATATTGCCTGTTTCTTTGAAGGGCTACCTCTTCGAGGAAACAGAGGCATTTTGTACGCACACATTTCGCCAGTCATATTGTTGGTCCCAGATCCAATGTCCAATATTGCGCCTTATGCGCTGTACCGCGGACCGCTGGAAAAGACAGACCTTTTCGCGCATAAAATGACTTGAATAGAGCCTGAATTGACTGATTACGACGAAGTCGAGCATTATTCACTTGATCATGAAGTAAATAATGTTCGACTTCGTCATGACCAAAAACTGTTACTAGTGATGAAATTTGGTAACAGAAACTCGGGTAAGGTTATTATAGAATGGTAGATGACAAAAGAAAGGGTAGAACTAAAAGATTTTTTCAATTTTTTTAGACAGTGTAGATCAAGAAACTAGAAAGAGAAACTCCGACGAAATCTTTAAGAGATTACAGCATGTATAGTGTATAGGGATCCTACAAAGACCGAAGGAGCCCAAGCCAACCTCACCTGCAATGCAAGTGGTGCACCTGCCGATCAACGGAAGAGGCTATGGCGAACATAGTAGTGTCCGGTAAGCGGCTCGCCACTTATTACGTGGTACCAACTATATAATTGGCGAAGCGTAGGCGTATAATATACTCTTCTTACCACTTGGGAAACAGGCTCAAATGTATATTTACGTATGTATGTAACTCTTCAATATATACGTAGGTCTGAAACAGTTTTTAAGGGTCACGCGCTAAAGATGCCACTGGTTCATAGCGGTAACCAGTTCTTATCAGGTGGACCGAAGGTATGCTTGGGTGTAGCGAGACCGTTCGGAAGGGTTACCAGGACATAACAGTCAAGAAGGAATATGGATGGTTTTTGGTCAGTCAAAGTCTGCCAACACCATTCGACTTTACTCACCATAAATGAAAGTATGCGTGGGTGCCTTGTGATCTGAAAAAGGGATAATATAAACGGCGAACAGATCTGCGGAGGCTGTTTGTATTATAAAAATATTTTTTAAATAAATTCTATTGCATAACTTTGTGTATAAAGTATAATCTTTAGAAGAGTTTAATCCCTATTTTTTACCGATTAACGATGTGCAAATGAAAATAGCAACTGACTTTTATATACATTTATCGTTTGGTGTTCTTATAAAGAAAAAACTGTGAATCTTAACCGTTTTTTCTATGTTTTAGATTGATGCTAAGAAACGGTTTAAAATAACTATTGGGGGCGATACACTTTACTACTTTACTTTTTTTTTTATATTACTCTTTGAGTTTTGGGAGGTACCTAATAAACCCTACTTCAAATACAAAGCTAATTTTATAATTCGCTAATATTTGATTACTATATACATTCATGTTTTTTGCAAAAGATAACATAAGATATTTTTACTATCTCAATAAGCATACGCATCCACACGAGCATAATTTGGCATAAACGAATAAGCGTTGGCTGTGAGAATTTTTAAAGCTGCCCAATTACTTGACATAACCACATAAAGTGATGGTCGGTACCAACGACTTACAATATAATAATAATAATATTTTATAATATTTTCTGACAATTACACCAATTATTTAGTTCCAGGTAAGTATCATTAAGAATTTGTGTTATGGATACTAAACAACGGATAAACATACTTAAATAGTTTTTTTTTTGTAAATAAATACTTATTATACATAGGAAAACAAATATTCATGTTCATGCACACAAATATTTGTCCTGTGTGGGAATCGAACCCACGACCTTGAAGCGCAGAGCGGGTATACTCACCACCACGCCATATTGGTCGAAAAATATGGAGTCATGTTGAGACTCGTAAGACTCTAGTGATACCCAAAACTTCTCTTATCCTGAATTTCAGTTCCAATTTGAAAATAGCGGTTTTATCAAACTGTAAAACAATTTGTGTTTTATTGATTTTTTCCCGGTACTTTCTTGTCAGAGTAGTAAATCCCTTCTGAAGCACGGAAGTACATGCAGGGCCAGACTTTTGTGAAGTGAAAGCTTAACCATTGACCACTTTATCTCGCGAAGCTTTGTAGCTTCGCTTAGAAGAGCTTATGCTTTTCAAAAGTGCGTAGGGAAATACTTTTGAAATCAATTTATCCTATTTTAATTAGAAATATATAGTACTTTATAATTCTTATGTTATCCCTATCTTCATGTTTGTAGTATATAATTATACACGCATCGCGATCCTTTAAAAGTAGCACAGGACAGCATGTGGACCAATGATCCTACGAAGGCGGTCCCCAGATCAACGTGGAAAGCTATTCAAGAGACTTATGTTCGGTAGTAGGCTTTCTATGGCTGAGATGATTATGAGACACACTTACAGGCTAGCTTAAAACGTAATATGTGTAGTACTACGACACATATTACGTTTTAAGAGATCATAAATACATCAAATACATACAACCACAGACAAACCAGTCACTGTTTTGTGGGATGTTTTTTTATGTAACTTGCATTATTTAAAGGAAATAAACAATTTATCTATCAATCTATCAGTTTACGTAATACAAAATTCAAAGTATAAAAATTTGGTAGGACTTTGAATTTTAACATTTACAATGTCTTAAAAAGATTTTTCTACTGGAAAAAACCAATCCGCCCGCGTTGGCCTGATGGGATTCGAACCCTCGACCTTTGAATAATCAGTCCACTGCTCTAACCGCTGAGCTATCAGCACACAAATGGATCATAAAGTATTAAAAACATTCAGCGTGTCAGGATACCGGGGGCGAGTTGATTTTTTCCAGTAAAAGAATCTTCTTATAACCATGTGCCTAACGTCAATAAATAATACCAACACACATATATGACACGCAGGTCAAAAGTACCCTAAACCGACGGGCGTGTATGAGGAGGTTAATGAGTGTGAATGAAGCTAAAAGTGTGTGCCAAGATCGTAGCAAGTGGAAGAATGTGATCTCTGCCTACCCCTACGGGAAAGAGGCGTGACATTATGTATGTATGTATGTATGTACACATATATTGGTATTAAAGATTTCTCTTTTTACCATTTGCTACGGAACTCCTTTATACCAAGTACGTTACATACATATCCCCTTAAGTCTGTAAGCAACAAACGACATTACACAACACACAATTACACAGAGAGATTTCTTATCTAATCTCGTACAGAATAGACCGCAGCCTCTTAACTCTAACGAACATAGGTCTACTTAAAGCGGGGAGTATAACCTCCTTAACTCGCACTACCAGGAATTTACGTATAAGGCTTAGCTTTGGGCTAGTACATAAAAGAACTTTAGTCAGTATTAATATAATGTTAGATAAGCTAACTTTAAATATTTTGTTATTTATAATTTTGTGTCTTGTTGTTATTTTATAAAATGTTAATGTTGAAAGAAAGAAAGAAAGAAAATAAATTTAACTAACCTACATTCACCAAATCGATGCCTAAGATACAAGTTATTTAATTTACTTAGTTTAGGTATCACCTAGATCCCCCCACTCCCCGACCTTGGCGTGGTGGGGGGGCTAAGTACCTTCCGGTGATCGGGAAAAGGTAATACCCAGAAGTTGGCGACTCTGGGTGCCCTTAGTACTGACTGTCGGGGGGGAAACTAAGAGGGACCTATGAAGGGTACCAGCGGGCGGGCCAGGAGGGCCCGTCAAGATGCGCCTGGAGGGTCTTAGGCAGTGGGGGCAGGGACCCTCCAAGAAGTTGGCAACACACGCTACGGTCGCACAAGGAGGTAGGAGGGGCGCGTCCACAGCGCCTCTCTGAAGAGATCCTCCTGATCCGGGGGACGTTGGTCGCAGGCGGGGCAGGCCTTTTTCTCAACAAGCGGCGGGCGTCGTCGGAAGATTTTTAGTAAGTATTACTGCTGGCAGTCGCGTCTGCCAGTGGTGAGTCCCACACCCCCTTTCAGGCCCCCTTTGGCCGGAAGGCAGTGCGTAAATGCATTTTGTTACCGACGTAAAACAAAAAAAGAAAAAAAAGGTATCACCTAGATTATATTGCATTACTAACCCATTTTTTTATAATACGTTTTATGTATTAAGACTAAGATTTTATCAGAAATAAATTTTATTCTTATTCTTGTATAATAAATAAAACTAAATAATTTGATTCAACAACAAAACGGAAGCTGTCTTCAAAGGGATACAGTTATATCCGCTGCCGTTTCTTACAAGCTTATTCTTCTATGAATGACTTCAAAACATGTTTATTTTTAACATCGTCGTAGCGTCACAGAAAAATTAAGATTGTAATTTAATTATCTAATCAATTGATAATTCAAAAGAGCATACATAGCCTATGAGTTTCTTGTCAGTTCTTCTTACTTCTTACAGTGACTGATTCACTTACACTTAAATTTATTGTTTTTTCATTATTTTGTTGCATGTAAGTGGAATCATATTTCGATTGTTTTTCATATAAAATTTTACGTTTTCAAGTGTTTGAAATGTGTTAATAGTTTATAAAATAGAATTATTTTAAAGTTGAAGTTGAAATAATCATAAAATAATCATTATTTTATTCATAACCCAAAATGATTGAAGTGAATGGTTTAAGTATAATGCATAAATGCAACAAATCTGGTAAATTATTAAATTATTAATTATTTTCAATGTAAGTGAAAAATCATATTTAGATTTTTTATTTGCTTATTTTTGGTAAACCACTATGATCTCCTTTTCAAATTTTTTCATGTTTTTAAAGTAAGGTGACGCAAAACTGATATATGGTAAAATATTAATTAAAACATAGAAGTTCACATAGTAATATAAAAAAATATATTTAGATTAATTACAACTTTGTATGTCCGAAAACCGGGTGTATGAGGATTCTATCAAGACCTGCGGAGCCCAAGCCAACCTCACCTGCAAGTGGTCCTGCCGAACAACCGACGAGGCTCTGGCCAACATAACAGAGCCCGGTAAGCGGAAATCTTTACAATTGGCCAAATCTGGGCGTATAATATGCCTCTGCCTACCCCTTCGGAGAAACAGGCGTGATATTACGTTTGTTTATATATCCAAAAACACTCTAAGTATGTTTCGCGATTTTGTATCATAAGAGTTTATTTGTTTTTGTAGAACTTTTAAGAATTTTCCAACTTATTTTTTTTTCTTTTTTAGTAGAAGCTACTTTAGGTGAGTTTTATATATTCTAAAAAGAAATATCTTTCTGGCTGCTGGCCCGCGCAAAGAAAAACTTAAGATAAAATAAAAATCTATGTGAATCGATTATACTATGCATTATCAATAATGTGGCTATATCCCAATGATAAATCTTAAAAGGTTTCCACTAAAAAAAGTGATGTGAAAGTTTTTTTTTTTTTTGTAACACAGTCTCAAACTAGTTATATCAATAATACACATATGTGGCTTAAAAATAACACAGGGACAACCATTATCCACAAATACACCCGAAACGCAACCATTAGACCGGATTACTAACATTTAATTTATATAATTGGATTTCGTCCATCCATCGGGAAAATGATGCCGATATTTAGAAATTTCTATCTGTATCCATTTGTGCGGATTCAATTATAATGTTTGGTTTTGAATTGTAATCAATGCAAATGGGTCCTGTTATTGAATTTAATAATGTTTGTGATTTAATGAGCGCTTGTTATTTTTGATGTTGTGTATTAAACGCTGACTGGAGCGTTAGCTGAATTCATATTGGCATAATGCTTAATAATGCGAAGCGCTCGAAGCTCCCGTGGTTTTAGGTGTTTTGTATCGATCAACGAAGTAAGGCAGAGGCTTTTGGATGGATGACCATTTGTGTGGCATTTGATATCGGGCGCTTCATGATTCGGATCGTACATGAATAGTTTGGTACTGGTATTTGCTATATTTTATTGTTGCTAAGCTTGAAAGTTCATTTATAACTTTAAGATGAGGCCGTGCTCATTATTGGGATTTAAAGATTTGAGGACATATAAATCTTAATAATTAAGAGTATGCATAATTTACTGCGGCTGTATCATAAATAATTCGTGAATTACGTTGTCGCCGTAGTGAATGGCAACGTCAGTCTGAAACACCGTACATTGCTTTTTTGCAGTGCGGTACTATTCAGATATAACTAACACAAACGGCAAGGTATTTAAAAGTTATGCTTCAAGTTCCTAGAGCAATTTAACGGCACATCAAGAACCCAGTGCCGTGCGACCACCATTTACAATGCGATTAAGAATTATATCGCTGAGATATTGATTATATTTATCTGTATGCTGTTTATCGTTAGAGCATGTGTCGGAAATATATACGTGACGAATTTTGGGTTATATGAATCATGTTTCCTACTTTATATTTGTTTATTGTCCTGTATCTATAGAACAAGCCTTGCTTAAATGATAATGGAAGGTTCCCTTAGTGCTTCTTTATTAATTACGGCTTCTGGGGAGCTTTTCAATGTCTTCAAATATTCACTGTATGTGTTCTATGTTATTACTCAAAAATAATTTAAAAGAGCATACCCTGTGTTTCTTTTTAGTTCTTCTCACAGAGCGGTGGTTCGGAACTGGCGCTTAGATTCACTTACACTTTATTTTTTTGCATATAAGTGAATATAAGTTTCGTGATTTAAGTGTAGTGATATTTTTTTATTAGGTTCAATTTTTGCGTTTTCAAGTACCATGTAAAAGTTTACGACATGAAGAACTTTTTACTTTGCTTTTTATTTTGGGCTGGTCACTTGAAGCTTAAGGCGAAATGTAATATAAGGAATATGATTTATGAAAATCTATTCTCAGTAACTTATGTAACGTAATAGTACTAACAGGCATTTACGCATTTTTCAACACATTTTAATTTATTAAATACTCAATACTTAATATCTTTATTGCTCCCCACAAACAGTTACAATAAGATGCAGAAAAATATGGGCCGGTTATACTCTCGTAATCTTCAGTTAAAAATATCGTTTGGTTAGACTATCTGTCAAGTAAACGCTAATGGCAGCTTACATTATTTTATTTACTAGGAATACTTACAGTTAAAAATATGTATTTCATATAAACAACTCCTAAAACATAACGACATATATGCAGATTACTGAGACATTGTGAAACAGTTTCCTATGCAACTTACAACGACACTCTTTCTGAGATCCTAAAAGATTCTTACCTTTCCTCTCCCTGCCCCCCTCGTGTCGAAAGACTATGGGCCGGTTGCTCTCTCGTCGCCATAGCACGGCTGGAGGAGGTTCCCCCGTCGCCATGCATGTCAGCCGCACACTGCCCCCTTCTTGGGCTGTGCTACCCTCGGCTACAGTATCCACTATATCAGGTGGGATGACCACCGCTAGGTAGCCCATCTGTGGATGGAAAATCTATATTAACGGCTTTCAATCGGAATTTGTTAAGAAATTGTTGGTATACATTTCTTTTGGCGTATTAATGACTCAGATTTGATATTTATTCATTTCAAACTTTATCGCACAAAAATACAAAAGACGAACTTAATGCTACATGATAATGAGTGCTTGCTAGTTTCAGATGGCACGTTAAGCCGTTCGTCCCATTATCTGTGGTGGTATTGATGTTAAGATAGACGCCCTATTTCTAAATTCTAGCAGTGCACTGTCATTACGCTCTGGATACGTGTGGTGGAGTCTGACCTGAATCCGTCCAACTTTGGTTAGGGAGAGGAGTTCCGTGGTCAGTTGTGGGACGAAATTCTAGCAGTGCACTGTCATTACGCTCTGGATACGTGTGGTGGGGTCTGACCTGAATCCGTCCAACTTTGGTTAGGGAGAGGAGTTCCGTGGTCAGTTGTGGGACAAAATTCTAGCAATGCACTGTCATTACGCTCTAGATACGTGTCGTGAACTATGGCGCGCTAGTTTTTAAATGTTGACCTTCATAAGAGCTCTTTTGACTTTGAATAAATGATTTTGAATTTTGAATTTGAATTTGAATTTGAATTTGATTTTGAATTTTGAATTTGAAATTTGAATTTGAATTTTGTATTTGAATTTGAATTTTAAATTTAAAATCTGAAATTTGAATATTGAATTTGAATTATGAATTTAAATTTGAATTTGAATCCATCTAACTTTGGTTACAGAGAAGAGGTCTGTGGTTAGATGTAGAACGTGAATGGGCTAGGAAAATTTAAAGACATGATTACTACTCCATATAGAAATTAGTGAGGACCGCATAACAATTGATAGTCACTTCTGTTGTGTGGCATAACTATCTATGTGCTATTTATTCCAATTAGTACATAATAGTTAACTCTTAAACAGCCAGTGCACGTTGTCGTGGTCGTATAGTTGTATCGTCAATGATTGTCTACCTTAACTGAACTTCATAAGGTTTAATGTAATTATATACAAACATACATAATTATTATATTCACGCCTGTTCCCCCGAAGGGCCAGGCAGAGCATATTATACGTCCACACTTTGCCAATAATATAGTTGGTCCCACGTAATAGATGGCGAGCCTATTGTCGCTGACCGGGCACTGTTATTTTCGCCAGAGCCTCGTCCGTTGTTCGGCAGGTGCACCACTTGCAGGTGAGGTTGACTTGGGCTCCTTAGGTCTTGGTAGGATCCCTTTACACCCTTAATGTATTTACCACTGCCATAAAAAGGGTTAAAAACTCACCTGACTTTTCATGGGGTCCGTGTTGACCTGACACATGTATGTGCCGGAGTCGTTAGCCTGCACGTTGCTCACATGCAGTTTCCATGTGTTGTGATTGTTATAGGTGACTGACAGCCGCGGGTTAAGTGCAACCATGTTTTTGTGTATGGCCAGAATAGCCTTTGAGTCTGACTTTATCCACGCCACCTGAGAACAAACAGTACCTTATTTACTTTGTGCCTAGTACTTGCTTTCAACTATGTTGTTTTCTATCCCAGCAGCCCTAAGCCAGTTTAGAAATTAATAATAATAAAGTAAAATTAAGTAATATTAATAACAAATCTTTATTGTCGTTCAAAAGTTAGTATTACATGGGTTGGTACTACATCTTTTAAGTTTAATAAAACGTGTGTTAGAAGAGTACCCTCTTTGCTGTGGTACATATAAGAACGTAAGTAGACTTAGATTTATCATAATTATTAAGTATATATTTTAAATATTAATATTAATTTTTATATATATATTAAAAACACAAGTACTGCGCAAGTAATAAATACAATAAGTTGGTTATTTTGTTCGAACGTGCTTGCGCGTGTTTGTATCTGTATTTGAGTGCGTGTTTAAGTTGGCGTAAGACACAAATATAGTCTTATTACAAACGTTCTTTCTCTTAAAAAACAAGTACTCCTTAAGTATGTTGCTAAAACAGCCTATTAGTAGTATTTAATAGTTCGTTTTAACATTGCTATTGTCAGATTCGTGTGCGTGTGTGTATACATGTTTTGTAGTTTTATAAGTGACTTTTGCATAATACACTGTGGTAACAATTTATTTTATTAGTAACTCGTGGATAACCGTGCTGGTTGTGCAATGACACATTTTAATTTTAATCTTTAAAAAGTTACTATTTATATCTACATATATAACATGCATAAGATTGTTCATAGTAAAATTAAATGTCCCGATCTGCTTGCCTCCATCAACCTAACAGTCCCCCGTAGGTGCCCTCGGAAACCTCTCACAAAAACATTTACTGTGCCGGCACATAGAACCAATCTCGGTCTTCATTATCCCATAGCTAGAATTTGTAATACATATAATAGCATAAACACGAACTCACCCGACCTGGACGTCTTTAGTGTCTCACAGACAGTACTAAGCAACACTCTCCTGAAGCTGCTTGAGCCCACGTTACGACGTTAATATTAGAATTAAGAATCAACCTCTTTGCTTATTATGTTATAAATAAAACAATGTTTAATTTTATATTAGATTAGTTTAAATTTAGGAGAATGCTGTGTACGCTTCTAAAGGCCAACATATTTGTAATTTTTGTTGTTGTATTATGGTTTTGTATCTATATGTCTGTATGTTAAGCTGTTAGCGTACCTATATATAAATAAATAAATAAAATAAATACATATTGTACAATTGTTTGTTGTACCAAAGAAAATAAATAAACGTTCATATACGTAATATTCATATGTTTGATAGTAAGAGTGAAGAATTAAAATACAAAAGAACTTTTTCAGTAGAAAATGGTTTCACTTCTCGTACCCTTTGTAGCTTAAGTAAATAAAGCATGAATAACTCACAAACTCAGAGTAAAGTAAAAATGTTACATTTTACGAGCATTTTTGACAGAAACGAGGCAAATTCCAATTACCTTTTAGTACATTCTAGTCTCAGTTAATTGCTATGCTTTAAAATAAATAAATAAAATAAATAAATAAAAAATCATTTATTGCTTTAAAGGAATACATTAACATGACAAAATATAAAATTAAAAATAGTCATAATCCTAAAAGCAACTGGAGTAAGCTCAGCTTATGCTGCACAGAGTAGGCTACTCTACGCAGCGCTGGTTTTCAGCCCCCCCGTTTCATTAGGTTCGCAACATAGTAGTAAACACGTAGAAAAACAGAAATTACAAGTTAACACTTCAGCAAAAACGAAAAGTAAACACGCCAAAATTAAACTGCAAATAAAAACAAATACAAACCACAGAATAGAAACAAAAATAAGGATAATGATAATAAATTTCACTTTTCTTAATTTAACAAACAACAAACAATGATATAAAAATTTAGATGAGTATATGCATGTGTGTGTGTACGTGTGTGTGTGTGTACGTGTGTGTGTGTGTGTGTGTGTGTGTGTGTGTGTGTGTGTGTGTGTGCGTGCGTGCGTGTGTGTGTGTCTGTGTCTGTGTGCGTGCGTGTGTGTATGTGTGTGCGCGTGTTTGTAAGTGTGTGAGAGATTTCAGGTATTAAATTATATTAGACATGTAGGATTATTGTAGTTTTAAAAATAGTTTTTTATTTTGAGTTCCTTTACATAGGAGAACATTACGTTCTCAGCAGCAAGTTGCCGATTGATTAAGGCGGATTTGTAACGAGTCTTGAACAAATGTGAGCTTATATTCTCTCTTAGTGGAGGTGGGAGATCGTTCCATATACTGGCTGCTAAGAACTTGAAACATCCTCTGTAACGTACTGTTTTATGAGACGGTATTTTAAGGGTTTTTTTAGTAGCTGAGCGAGCATTCCCTGTCATATTAGAGTTCGACCAATTTAGCTTCTCAAACAAATACAGGGGATTTTTACTGTAAATCACCTTTTGAAGGGTGCATGCGAACTGCAATTCTCTTCTAGCTTTCATGTTAAGAATGCCGCGTCGGTTTAAATAGGGAGTTATGTGTTCTCTTTTAGACACTCCGAACGAATATCTAATGCAAGCGTTTTGCACACGTTGTATTGCGCGCTCCGTGTGCTGATTCAGTCTGGGACCATATGTTGAGCTACAGTAGTTGAAGTGGCTTAGTACAAGAGATTCTGTTAAAAGATGACGGAGTTCACTATTGACGTATGGTCTTATTTTGTACAGGGTTTTGAGTTTGAAAAAAGCTGTTTTTATTTTATTATTTATGTGTTGTATATATTTCTGTTCACCGTCAATGATAAGTCCCAGATTTCGGGCCGATTTGACTTCCTCAACTACAACATTATCTATTTTGATTTTCTCTTCACAATCCAAGACAGATTTGATTTGTTTTTTTGTACCAAGTACTAACATTTGTGATTTGAGCGGATTTATATTTAAACAGTTTTGCTTTGACCAATTATTTACATTACTTAAATCTGCATTTATTTTATTAACGGCTTCTTTAACATTTATGCCAGGAAATGAGAAGTACAGTTGAGTATCATCTGCATACAGATGGTGTCTACAGGTTTGAATATATAAGGGTAAATCAGCAGTGAAAATTGTAAAGAGAATAGGACTCAGCAAGGAACCCTGTGGGACGCCTCGCTGCACAGAAAGAGGAGAGGAGTAATTTTTATGTCCGTCTATACCGTCAATGACAACCGTTTGTTCCCTATTTGTAAGAAATGATTCGAACCATTTACAAGCATCTCTTGAAAATCCGCAGTGTACAAGTTTCTTTAAGAGAAGTTCCGGGAGTACGCAATCAAAAGCTCTGGAATAATCTAGCAAGACTAAGATACTCGACAAACCAGCATCAGAGGCCTCTGTTAGGTCATCCGTTATGTGCAATAGAGCTGTTTCAGTACCATGACTTCTACGAAATCCTGATTGGTACATAGGTATTATATTATAAGTATCTAGATATGACATGATTTGATTAAGTACTATTTTCTCCAAAACTTTAGACAGCACCGGCAAGATAGAAATAGGTCTTAAATCTTTTAATTCCTTTACTGGAGTTTTCTTAGGGATAGGAGTTACTAGAGCACTCTTCCAGCTTGTTGGAAAGGTGCTTGTACAAATAGATTTATTAACTATACTGGTTATAGAAGAAATAGTTGCGTCTAAGGTTAGGTTAATCATATCTATATTCAAAAAGTCGTGACCCGAAGCTTTAGTATTAATGTTTTTAATTATTTTCCTAACTTCCTCTTCCGATAATGGTCTAAGTTTAAAATTTTGATTTGTTTCCATATCATTGTTCTTTTTTACTTGTCTTATTTCAGATTCATTAACTGGAGGTAAGTTTAAAAAGTGTGAGTTGATTTTATCCGGGTTACAAAGGTACATAGGAATCGATCTTTCGCGGTTGTTATTAATCATAGTGGTACTTTTTATGTTTTTCCAGAGTAAAGCCGGTTTATTAATATTATTATTTATGGAATGTTTGAAGAAAGCCTTTTTTTCTCTTTCTCTAGTAGCTGTAACAAAGTTCCTGAGGTCACGGTAGTATCTTTTTGAGCCATCAGTTTTAGTTGAAAATGCTTGAATTGCCGCTTCCTCTCGTAATTGTATCATAAACTTAACCATATCAGTAATCCATGGTTTAGGTTTATCTTTTACTATTGTTTTTTTTATCGGTGCATGTACGTTAAATAATTTAGTCATATAACTGTTAAATATTTCAACCATTTCATTAACATCATCTAAGTGCCTGATATTGTGCCAGGGGATCGAGTGTAGGTCAGTTTGAAATAAGTTAAAGTCTATGTCACGTAAGAATCTTTTGTATTTGAATATTTTGGGAAATTTGGGCTTTTTAATGTCAAAATGTACTATAACCATAGCATGGTCGCTCAAGTCATAATTGTGAAATACCTCAACTCCTTCAGATTTCGATGGAGAATCAGTTAGAGCGATGTCAATTAAGGATTCAGAATTATCAGAGACTCGAGTTGGCACTTGAACTAGTTGGTGTAAATTATGCTGGTAACAAAATGATATAAACTCTTTAGTTTGTGGCAATTCCTCATTTAATAAGTTAATGTTTAGATCACCAAATAAGCAAATGTACGTATTTTGACCCATGAGGTTGACTGAATCGCTAAGGGCGTCCAATGCGTCCCGAACACTGACACTTTCAGGTCTGTAGGCCGTGCCGAGAGCCATTGTAGCGCCCGGTAGTTGAACTTGTAACCACAGTTGCTCTAAGTTGGCCTGTGGGTGGCGTTTGACCCGGGCATGTAAGCCTTCCCTAATATAAAACCCAACTCCTCCACCTATCCTTTTCCCAGGCCGAGCTCTGTGTACAAAGCTATAGTTAGGTATCGCTGGAGCAAGGTTCTCTTCTCCTTCTCTAATCCAGGTTTCATTTATACAAAGTATATCAGGTTTGTAATTTGAGACACTTACCAATAGCTCGTCTGTGCCGGTGTTCAGCGATCTGGCGTTCAATAACCCTACCTTCAAACGTTTTTTACTGATATTAGTCATTGCTATAATATATGTATATAAATGTGTTCAATATAATTTGTTGTGCGTGTGTGAGATATGTGTTGTATAAATTGTATGTTAGTGTATGAGTGTATTGTGTATAATTTGTTATGTACGATTTGTATTTATAACAGTAGACTTGATATGTGTTGTATAAATTGTATGTTAGTGTATGAGTGTATTGTGTATAATTTGTTATGTACGATTTGTATTTAGAACAGTAGACTTTATTAAAACACGTACATATATAATAAAATCTTAGGATAGCTTTGATGTATAATTGTTGTGAGTATGTGTGAGTGTTGTATATATTCCGTGTGAGTTTATAATATTGTGTTTTTGTATATGCTGTGAAATTCGGTGTGTACGCTATACACGAATTTAATGAAGAAAACAGTTTATATGAATAGGAACTATAACAAACACTTAGAACCTTAAATATATAATAAAAGAAAACAAATATTAAAGTTTTCCAAAAACCCGTAACAAGTCGCTCTCTAGACACATCCGATGACGTTCCTTCCCTTGTTCTTTTCTTACATATATCTTTCCATCGCGTGTCCATACATATTTATATTGAAGATCACGAGCGAGGATACGTGCCTTTTGAAAAATATATGCACTGTGTCCGGTTAGCCGCTCGTTGATGTAGAGCGGGCAAGGCGCGCCCGGCAGCTGTAGACCGCTGGTGTCGAGCGAGCGGCGCACTCGAGCGGCCCGCAGCATAGCGTCGCGCGGCTCGCAACGCGCCAATCGCACAGCGAGCTGTCGCGGCCTTGTCTCCTTCTCCGTCCTCTTCGATCCCACACGCTCCACACCAACGATGTCTCTTTCCTCAAGAGGCACACCTATTTTGTTAGCTATCGCTAGCACTAGGTGGGTAGGGTTCTCTGTGGGGACTTCTACGCAGCCCGATATTGCGATATCGTTGCAAAGAAGAGATTGCTCTTGGTCTAATATTTTGATATTCAGTTTCGCTATAGTTTCTTGAAATACTGTAGAATCAGGAGATCTACTTTCCAATTCCTGAACTCGGGCTTCCAGTTGTTGTATGCGAGAGTTCTGTTCCTTAAGAGTATCGGTCAACAAAGTAACCGCCTCTTTTAGTCCCGACATTTGTGTAGCAAACAAATCGCTCATATGATGTTTCAATTCGGTCAGCATGAAGTCACGGAATTTCTCCGGGGAGAATTCGTCTTCAGGTGAGATGCGGGCCAGTGGTCTTGCTGAAGCTTTTACGCGCTGCGTGATATTTTGGTCTTGGTTCTCTTGTATTTCACTTGCAGTATTTGTGTTGCGTATAGGGGTATTTATATTACCATTTTTTGGCCGCTTGTTAAGGCACCCAGGGCAGTTCCATTGCTCCTTGCGTTCCATAATGCAAAAAAATTTGTACGTTATGTTTGCGCAATCAAGGTCGTACTTCTCTTTACAGCCCATACATTTAAGGAACTCTCTTTTAGGGAGAATGTTTTGACATCCCGCACATTTCTGAGACGTATTCATAATGCAGAACCACTCAATATTACTATTTCAATAAATAAGTATATTGTATAATTTACTCCGATAAATGGTATATTACTGCATCTAACGCCATCTAGCGGTTAACTAAATAATAACTGGTGTCGACCTCTAGGTTAAATCTGTCCAGTTAATATTTATGTGTTCGTTTCCTCTGGCTGCGGAAATTATATTCACTTGTGCGCTCGCAAAATCTTAAAAATAAATTTCGAGTAGCGAGGTTAGAAGTCAGAATCAACTGAATAGAGATGCGGGTCGTTTCACCGTTCGGCCGCGCAGTGGATACTTGATGGTGACGAATAAGCGGTATAATATCGTGACGAGTCTATAAGATTGCAACTGCGATAAGTCCAAAGGTCAACTTTAAGTTATACGAATAGTTTTTTTCGTTAAACCGTCACAAAAAACACAAAATTTAAAATTAAGTACCTTTTCACTACTGATAACTGGCTAATTTTGCACAATATTTGTAGATCATGGTAATATCCTCCTGTTCACTTGAAAACCATTCACTTTTAATCAGTAATTATATATTAATCCGCCACTTTCACTTTTTTTATAAATATCAGAAAGGAATTGGAATTTTACGTCACAAACAATATATGTTTATAATTAAAGCACTAGTAACTCAATTAGTTAAAAATTTACTCTTTTTAACAGCGTAGTGTATTATTTCTCAGTATTTGTAACGGAGCTAATGTTTACTTATCAAGCGCCCTCTGGCGAAAAAAACTGGTGAAAAAAATATGATGTAACTCAACATTTTTGCCGACATCACAATGAAACAAATTAGGACTGGTACATGATCATAGCTTGTTTGTGTGGTATACTAATTCGTAAAGAAGTATGGGTAACAAACTGAGTGTAATGTTTTAAAGAGATGCCTAATTTAATGACGTAATTTTAATTCCAGATTCATTATATTTTTGCGTCAAAGCCGTCTGGTTGCGAAGAATTGTTCCACCCTATTGGCTAATATTTAAAGGAGCTGAACCGCCAATAATACTATGCAATACGAGACTGAACAATAATTTGAAAAAAGCTGAGATGAGTTTCTTGAGGCATTAAAAATGAAAATAAAAAAAGAAAATAAAAAAAATGAAAATGAAAAAACTTTTTACTTCATAAACTATTACACAGTACTTGAAAACGTAAAATTTAAAAAAAAATAAAATAAAATTCTTCTCAATCTCGTTGCCTTTTGGAAGCCTCGTTAGAGTAATCGACAGACTGACTGACTGCCGTCAATTCCTTTCCGTCTTTAGAACCTTTAGAAACAATAAGCTTCTTATTTAACACTTGGTATTCACCTAAAATTGTAATGACATTTAGCAATAGAATTTAATTGTGTGTAATATACTTGTACCGTGTTGGTGTTTTTTATGTTGGTGTTCAATAAATAAATAATGTATATTTAATTTTTAATTCTTTATTTTACTGACGTTAATTCGTTGGTCCACGAAAGATACACTCATTTATAATTATCCTATATTCTAAGAAGTTCTTTATTCTAAATGTAAGTGTAGCGACACCGTACAAGCGATGAACGGAACGTAAAAGATGAATGAAAAATACTGAATCGCGCAAACGAAATTCCTCAAGCTCGTAACTATATATGCAGCACCCAACCATCATCGGTTGGGCCGCGGCCCCCGGGCACATCCATCCGCCCGGTGGAAGATCTTCCCCTTAGTCGGGAGCACGTCACCCGCCCTACATAAGTAAATACCACCTATGTGTTGCCTGAGAGTGTCATTAAAGATGACTAAGGGACCTGGGATCTGTTATATCGTTTATTGTCCATATGGGCGAAGAGCTGGCCATCTCTCACCATAACGTTTCATCTAAAGTCCTCTGTAATCTTCCCCAAAATATTATGTAGTATAAATTTCATAAATACTATCATCATTTTAGCCCATTAACGTCCCACTACTGAGCTAGAGCCTCCTCTCACACACCAAGGTGCGAGGATACTGGGTCATACTCCACTACGCGGACCTAGTGCGGATTAACGGAGGCAGGTAAATGGCGTCCTGTTGTTAGAATTTTTCAAGCCGCCCAATTTGGCCTCTAACATGGCTTAACGACTACCTACCACATTTAGTTATAGCCAGGACCAACGGCTTAACGGTCCTTCCGAAGCACGGAAGCGCTCGATATCAAATGCCACACAAACGGTCACCCATCCAAGGACTGACCTCTGTAAACTCTGCTTTACTTCGGTGATCGTTTCCGACCACCTAGCACCGCAAAGCTACGAGCGCCCAAAAAATATAATAATAGTTATAAGTCCCTTTTAAATAGTTGAGGCAAGATTTCTACCAAACCCCAAATGTATAAAATCCAATATGAAAATGGAAGTATTTATATGCCAATTAATTATGCTTTGTCTAAGGATAATTATGTAATTAGAGATACGATACCCTATATGCCTAGAAAATAAGGCAACCTATATCTAGACATTAAATTTGATATTACTCTAAACAATGGTTTAACGAAAGCGCGCGTGTAACGTCTGTTTATAAAGGCGGGTTCAGATTTGTTGGTATCATTACGCTTTGCTCTCACCGTATCGTATCGTGCTTCGTTTTTAATTGTAGACGTATTCATGTATTTACGAATACACGGGTCGGGCAGTATCAAGTGTCTTGTTAGAGCAGCATATCAAGACTGTGTAGCATGGTCGCGTAGTCGTGACGCGTCCAATAGACGATCATGACACGGCTACAGTTATCGAATCAGAGGGTGACTAAGAAAAAGGTACACCAATTGCAATCCATCACTTGCTTACAATGGATTTCCGCAAAGTAACGCCTGAATCAATAAATTATGTACACATATTTTGCCGTCCATTAGCTAAAATGCGGCTAAAGATCAATAAGTTGTTTTTGGAATTTAAACGCTGCTGTAATACAATAAAGTTTTTATTTCAGAAAATACCCTCTGACAGTTAGCGGCCTTCTAGCTAAAGGACGGCAGTATTGTTGTGTTTACATGTTTAAAGCAGTGCTACTACTAAATGCTTAATATTGTCATCACCATTATTTTCTTTCACTCCTAGAAAGCCATTTCTAATGATACGCCACTGAGCTCGATCTATATTAGTAGGTTGCAGTGGGCACGCTTGTTACCGTGCTCACTTCACGATTTGAAGCGCTCTCATTTTGCTAGACTACATCGAATACTTTCCATCAGTCAGTAGTAATTAAGATGTGTCACATTAAAAATATTCAAACTTCAAATATTTTTATTTCATAAACTATTACATAGTACTTAAAAACACCAAAATTTATAACAAATATAAAAAAAACAATCAAAATATAATTGTATAGAAATCACGAAGCTTAGATTCACTTGCAATCAAACAATTAAAAAAACAAAAATATTTAAGTGTTAGTGAATCTAAGTGCCAGTTCCGAGCCACCGCTCTGTAAGAAGAACTATCAAGAAACTCACAGGCTATGCTCTTTTAAATTATCAATTGGTTAGTTACAATCTTCAGTCAATCTTAGTTACAATCAAGTACGAATAAACAGACTACTTGATACTTTGAGTATATATTAAAAAATACAAAAGTATGCCTTAACTGCAACGCCATTCATCGTAAAGATCTCTTAAATGGTGCAGTAATAGACAAAACTGCCAAATTAACACTGACAGAAGTACAACAAATTAATCTTATTAATCTGTCTACATGCGTCAATTGTTTTATAAGCAATAAAAAATTTCCCCCTCTTCAATTTCAGAGCCCCAAAAGCAAAATATAAAAAGCTATTAGTTTAAATTTCACGCAAAGAATACAAAAATATGTCTTAACTGCAACGCCATCCATTGTAAAGATCTTTTAAATGGCGTAGTTACCTGAGGAATGCACAAAGTCCCATCCACCCTGCCTCGCATTTTTCATGTGACATTTCCCCTTTGTTACAGTCGGAAAATAAATTAGTAACAATTTCATTGTTTGTGGGAATTATTTCCGTTTGTGCTCAGAGAATACAAAAACACTTGTCATCATATTTCATCTTGAGCCTTTTTTACTGTAAACTTATACGCAATTTAATACTGCATACACGCTGTCGTTTTTAACTGTTGTGTTTTTGAAGATAATTTAATACGTTTTATCTCCATTATCATAAAACCAACAAAAGCTTTCCTCTGAACCATGTTATTTCCGACAGGGTCCTTAATTGATACACTGTCATTTAAGCCACTATTTATCGAAATAAAGAAAGAACAGAAAAAATAATAGTACACAATTTGTACAAATAAGTAAATATAATATATGCCTAAGATGGTTTTCCAGAGAGACCGCAGTCGCATTTTGGAATGCAATATAGTATAAGTTAAAGTTAGAGTATAAGTTCATAAATCTTTATTGCATCAAGTAAACAAGTCGGTACCTAAGTAATACAATGGATACTGATACCCCATAGGGGCACTGCAATTAAAGAGGGAACTTAAACATATTAATACAAAACTACGTACTTAATTATTCTATAAACTAACTAACTCTAACTAAAACACAAATATAAAATCAACAAATAACAATATTTATACAATATTATTATGGAATATAATAAACTAAACCTCTAAAAAAAGCTTTTTTGATCATCAAAAATACTGAGTGAGCATCTAATGAGGTGATTAGGTGCTCAATCAGTATTTTTCATGTACAAAAAGGTTAGGTTAGGTTGGCAATTTATTAATTTTGAAGACACGTTAAATATGATCCTATTATTATTACATACAACATAAACTTATATTTTATATAAGAAATCACTATAGGCCTTTACTGGAGTTTCTTGTCAAAATATTCGTGAAGTGTATAATAACATTTCGCAAACAGTAAGTCTTTTAATTGTTTAGTAAACGGTTTTATATTATCTTCATTTTTTAGGGACTCAGGTAAGTTGTAAATATTTATTGACATTTGTAGAGAGCCATTTGTAAATGCGTAAGCACAATAAGTGTCTTTCGTGTCAAAGTAACAATGCTTACTAACAGGAGTCTACAAATATTCCAATTCATTTATCTATACGACGACCGACATGACGTGAAGACCAATGTGACATAGCGTTGAGGTCATGGGTTTGACATAGCGGAACTCTTTGAGTGCATGTGTATACGACGATAGCCCAGTGGGGAGACTAATATACATTTAATTCAGAGGGTCTAGTTTAAACCCTGGTGGCGCACCTATAACTTTTCGAAGTTATAAGCGTAATTATCACGAGCTCTGTGCCTCAGAAAGCGCGCGAAGCCGTTGGTCCCAGCTGTCATGAATATCTATGGCAGTCGTTATTAGGAAGTCAGTGCTATTTAATTTTCTGACAACTTGTTTAACCAGAGAATGATGTTTTCTTTTGGGTCGTGGAGGTCTGATGGCTATATAACTGAAGTTCAGCCAAATCTGGTTAGACCAGTGAGCAGACCCTGGGCCTCGGGCCAAGGATATGATGACATTTTTGAGAGCATGAATGTCTTTTGTATAATAATTATTTATTTAAAAAATAACTGTTTATGGATATGTATTCGTTGACTAAAAACTCATAGCACCTACAAGCTCTTCTCAATTTCCGGCTTGATGACAAGTTAGTAATTTCTGCCGGCAGTTGTCTATCACCTTATATTATCATAATTAAATACACCAAATTCATAATAAACAAAAGAAAGGCTTTTTTGATTCGAAACAAAAGTTTGAAGCAAACTTTACCGCTGCCATAAAAGAGAAAGAAAATGCCAACCTTTCAGTACTGGACATGATCGGTCTTTAGGAACACGTTAACAAAAGCTGAGCTGCTCTGAATAGGCCTAAATTGGCCTTGTGGATCAAAGGGCGACATTGATTCACCTGACGGCAGTATTCCGCTGAAACCATTTTCGAGTGGATTTGCTAATTTCCGTACTGACCGGGTGGTTTGGTGAATAGAAAATACAATAAATCGACGTTCGCACATCGCATATAAAAAGCCTGTTCACTGGTCATTCTGATAATTCTAAACTGCTTGTAGCCAGGTCTACAAATAAATAAAAACAGATCTTTATTTTCAGGCATAATAATTATGTCAATAGTAAGTAGATACAATAAATTTGCCTTACTTACTATGTTAGAAAACAGAATACGAAAATAAATAAGAAATATATCTGGAAGTCTAATTTTATAATTTTAAATTCGTAGAGACAACAAAATGAATGTTGACTGATCAATCAACTTAATCACTTAAATAATTGTACGTATTGTATGTAGTAAGCTGAATCTAAAATTATTCTTATCGCTTGTTTAAGCACATTACTTAACTACTAGTAATAGATTCTCTATTTCTAAGTGGAAGTTAAACGAGCTATATATGTCAGAAGGCGTCGTATCTTTTGGGCAAACATAATCACTATTATTTATACTAAGAACGTGTATACATGAAAATACACACACAGTTTTGAACACTAGTTTCTTCCCAACCTACGTACATACATATGTATGTATATATTTAAAAACTTATTTAAAATTTCCTTAACAATCTTACGTCTACACAGCTAATTTTGATTGCACTTTGTACCACAAACAAATCGTCGGAAAACAGCACGAGAGACGACGATCACTTAAAACTGTACGTGTTTGGAATTGTTTGGGAAAATCTTACTAACATTCGCTTCCAACTTTGAGTATGAAACGATCCTTCTAGAAAATGCTGTATACAATGTTGATCGTATTCTGAGCTTTGAGTTACTTATGAATACAACTTAAAATCTAATGTAAATTGTATATAGTTAATTCAAGGTTTGGTTTACTATATTTTAAAATTTATTACAAATTATTAAATTTTCTCCGAAGAGGTAGGCAGAGGCATATTTTAAGCCCACATTTCGCCAATTAACACTTTTGGTCCCACGTAATAGGTGGCGAGCCTATTGCCGTTTACCGGGAATTTTTATGATCGCTCGAGCCTCATCCGTTAATCGTCAGATGCACTACTTGCAGGTGAGGTTGGCTTGGATTTTAGTTGGATCCCTATACATCTTATATAAATTTATAAGACAAATATGATAATTAGTTATATTTTTTAATTTGTCCTTAATACAATGTACAGGAATATTTACTGTTTAAGAAATATATTCTCGAGTTAAGAGTCAACAGTCATTTTTATTTCTAATAATATTATTTTATTTACAACAAATAAAATAAAAAAAACAATCCAGTTTAATACAAACACAATTAATAAATGTAGAATGTATTTTAATTTGCTAACGATCTATAAATTATACAGTGGGCGTAACAAATCGTGCTGCACAATTTGTTACATCTTTTATATTGATCAATAATAATTATAATAATAATAAGATAATATTATCGATAAAGTTAAACAAAATATACTCTGTAATTTTTTATGTTGAATTTAAAGAAATAACTTATTAATATTACATGTTGGTATAAAAATTCTGAAATATAAATGTTAAATATATTTATTTTACCAACGGCGGCACTTTGACTATTGAATATTATTGTGTATCAAGTTTCAAGTAGGGTTAAGTTAGCCTTTAGGGCGCACCTCCCCGTAACCTTACAGTTGGAAGGGCAACAGGTTCAAATACTTGGAATATTTTGCGTCCTTTAGTAGTGAAAGGTAAGCCGTTGGTATTTTGTTATGGTTAATGTTGAAAATGAAAGAGGTTTCATATTATATTTCCAAAGACTTAGAAAGAATTTAAATTCTTTTATGTTTTAAAGAGTGGTGAAAGTGATGTTTAAATAAAGGTCTCCATATTTATTACAGTGTAGTTTATGAAAATTCTCTGAATCCATTATATACGTAATTTACTAGCATACATAGGTACAGAAATACATGTATACATACATACCATCACTGTACTAATCAAACATTCTAAAAAAAAATGGCGGGAATTTATACATGTATCTAATAAGAAGTGCCGTATAGGTAAAAGTAAGAAGACTAATATTTAAATTGTATTTTAGGAGTACATTGAACACCTGCTTCAAAAGAACCACGCACCAAGCTCATCCATTTTTAATACATTAACTGCCAAGCTAATTTGACCCAAATGTTCCATTGAGGCCATCTGGTATATAAGTCTTCCCTGCCGGTCACCGGTGCCCCCCATGGCCCCATAAGAAGGGTAGCATGCCGGTCACCGGTGCCCCCCATGGCGGTTAATGTGTTAAGGACAAATGTAGCAAAACATCTTGGGTCTTCATCTTATCAAATGAAAGTGATAGCACTAGTTTTAAACCTTTTTTTTTTTTTTTTTTGATTTACGTCGGTAACAAAATGCATTTACGCACTGTCTCCCGGCCAAAGGGGGAACGGGAGAGGTGTGTGGGACTCACCACCGGCAGACGCGACTGCCAGCAGTAATACCCAATAAAAATCTTCCGACGACGCCCGCCGCTTGTTGAGAAAAAGGCGGGGTCCAGTACCTGGGTTGCAGCGTCTGACACCCCGCCTGCGGCCAACGTCCCCCGGATCAAAACCGGGAGGACCTCCTTAAAGAGGCGCATTAGACGCGCCCCTCCTACCTCCTTGTGCGACCATAGCGTGTGTGGTCGACTTGTCGGAGGGTCTATGGTCAGACAGCAGGGGCCCCCTGCCCCCACTGCCTAAGACCCTCCTGGCGCTACTTGACGGGCCTTCTTGGCCCGCCCGCTGCGCCCTCCACAGGTCCCTCTTAGTTTCCCCCCCGGTAGTCAGTACTAAGGGCACCCAGAGTAGTCGGTCTCTGTGTGTTACCTTTCCCGGCTTCCGGGAGGTACTCAGCCCCCCCCACCACGCCAAGGTGGAGACCAGTCGGGAGGGACTAGTTTTAAACCTGGTCTAACTTAAGACATCGTTTTATAATAAGACCTCTTATGTTTTAAAACAAAAGGTGAAAAAATTAAATTAACGGCCTATTAGATGGAAAGTGGAGACTGCAGCCTGTAGACGCTTGCAATACAAGAGCATGTCCTACTTTTTAATAAGCATTTTACGCCCCTTATGACGAGGCTCCATGCTGTATTATTTTAAGAAAACCATACCATGAAGCATATTCTATATAACAAGCTCTATTCTCGCAATATCGCAAACTTTAGGTCTTTTAAGCGTGGCGTGAAACGGCATTTTAGCAGGCCGTCATGAGTGTATGCGCTTTGTACCGTACTTATTGCACGGTATGAAGCTTTTTTTTTTTTGTACTGCATCGACTGTTTACCATCAAGTAGGATATAGACATTATGACGTGCCACATTGAAAAAAAATGTTACACGTAAATGTATTTTTTTACTAACACTAGACTTAATGGGGCGGGGCTTATTACAAAACAAGACCTAAAATTAAACCAGTTTATCAAACGATATGGCTTTGAGGTCAGTATACCTACACTTTACTCCAGAGGTCGTGGGTTCGATTCCCATACAGGACAAATCTTTGTGTGCATGAACATGAATATGTGTTCTGGTCTGAGTGCTTTCTTATGTATATTAAGTAAGTATATACGAAAAAAAAGTATTTAAGTATATTTATCCGTTGTTTAGTATCCATAACACAAGTTCTTAATGATATGATCTACTTATCTTGGAACTAAATAATTGGTGTAATTGTCAGAAAATACTTATTTATTTATTTCAAACTATTGCTGTCACTTTTGTAGTGACTTGATTTCTTCACAGTTAAATTTACACTATTATATTTTCATTTATGTATACAAATTATGTATTAAAAAGAAAATTAAATTAAACTTAATATATATGTATTTACAAACCTAAAATTAACTTACATTTAATATTATATAACATCAAATAAATAACTTAAAATATTAACATAAAATCATAAGAAAAATTATTTACAAACAGACAAACATTTCAATATACTTACCATATTAGTATTTCTAGCCGGCCGCTGATAACAGTCCTATTGTTCTCGCGGCCACCGGCTCCTGCGCATACGTCACAGCGGCGCGACCGGTTTGCGAGCGAGAGGCAAAGATAGCGAAATATAGCGCGCCTGCTCGCACCCGTGGTCGTTATAGGGAGCCAGTCGTTATTAAGATTTTATGAGCGACGCCGCGCCGAATTCTCAATTATTTTATATTTAATTAATTATTATCCCGTGTCATCGCGCCGTGTTTATTTATGTACTTTCTTCGTTTTATATATCTTTCTCAATTCTCCTTCTTTTAAATAAACTTTTGTGTTCGTGAACTACTTATTGTGTTGTCAAAAATATATACTTTACAAGTGTGAGCAACGTTTGACTTTTAATTGTATTCACGTCCTACAATACTACATTGGTGACCCCGAAAGAGCACGAATAATAGGGAAAATGAGCCAGAACGGAGATACCGGCAGTGATGATGTCAAGACGGTGGCAGCGGAAACTTTTCGCGTTGGTGTGCGGGTCCCCCCATTCTACCCGGAGAAGCCAGGCCTTTGGTTTTGCCAGATGGAGGCACAGTTTATGCTATCCAATATCAAGGCGGACGAAACAAAATTTTACTTCGTTATTGCTAATTTGGATGCACAATACGCCGCAGAAGTGGAGGATATAATCGCCTACCCACCACCAACAGATAAGTACGAAAAAGTGAAAAGTGAGCTCATAAAACGACTTTCGGCGTCACGTGAGAAGAAAGTTAAACAGCTTCTCATGCACGAGGTGCTTGGTGACCGAAAGCCGTCACAATTTTACCGGCATCTGCTCAACCTTGCTGGGCCAGGGGTACCTGAGGAGTTCCTGCGGACAATATGGACGAGCCGCTTACCCGCCAGTATTCAAGCTATCGTTGCGTCACAATCGCGGACAGACCTAGCTGAGTTAGCGGAACTGGCGGACCGGATCCACGACGTCGTCGGTACCCAGGCATCAACATGTGCCATCATGACCTCCACAACTTCAAGTATGCCAGGGAGCAGTACCAGTGTGCACATGGAGATAGCTGAACTCGCCAAGCAGATGGGAAAGTTAGCAGAGAAGGTCGACAGAATGTCTCGACCAGGTCGCTCTCGAGATCGGTCCAGTAGTCGCAATAGACGTAACCGATCACAGTCTTCGCGGTCAGAGTCCAACTACAGAAAATTCCCGCAATGTTGGTACCACCACAAATTTGGTAGCCAGGCGAAAAGGTGCATTAAACCTTGTGACGGAGCTTCGGGAAACGGGCGGGGCAATCAGTGATGGCGACCGATGATTGTCCGAGTGCTGGTCGCTTATTTGTCACTGACCAAAGGTCAAAGGTACAGTTTTTGGTTGACACCGGCAGCGACCTCTGTGTCTACCCCCGGTCAGTGATTAAAAACCGTGTAGAAAAAACTACATATCAACTGTGTGCGGCTAACGGATCAACAATAAATACTTACGGTTTCGTAAATGTTAACCTGAACCTAGGGTTACGCCGTGACTTCACTTGGCGATTTATTGTGGCCGACGTAACAAAGGCGATAATAGGTGTGGATTTTCTTTCATTTTATAATTTAGTGGTTGATTGCAGGAATCAGCGCCTAATTGATAGCTATACAACCCTCTCCACCCCGGCTTCGCTTGCCCGTCGTTCTGAGGATATTTCCTCGGTGAAGGTAAGTCTTGGTGATTCCGCATACACACACATACTACGGGATTTTCCCGACATCACTCGCCCACCTGGTAAACACCGCACTCTCAAGCACCATACAGTACACCACATTCGTACTACACCAGGGCCACCAGTATTTTGTTCACCTCGCAGGTTGGCCCCTGATAAATTAAAAATAGCTAAAGCTGAATTCGATGCCATGTTACAGTGTGGCACCTGCCGCCCTTCAGAGTCTCCTTGGGCATCACCTCTTCACCTTGCGCCCAAGAAAGATGATGGGTGGCGTCCCTGTGGTGATTATAGGATGCTCAACGCACGTACCATCGCTGACCAGTACCCTATACGACACATCCAGGACTTTGCACATGGGTTGTCTGGCTGTACCGTCTTCTCACAAATTGACCTGGTGAAGGCCTACAATCAGATCCCTGTTCATCCTGACGACATCCCGAAGACCGCGATCACTACGCCGTTCGGCCTCTTCGAATTTCCATATATGACTTTCGGACTTCGAAATGCCGGACAGACGTTTCAGCGCTTCGTGGATGAAATGCTCAGGGGTCTGGACTTTACGTACGCTTACTTGGACGATTTCTTGGTCTATTCAAAAGACCAGAAGACCCATGAGCTTCACTTACGTCAACTCTTCACCAGACTTCGAGATTACGGTATGATCATAAACAGTTCAAAGTGTATCTTCGGTGTGTCAGAGGTTAACTTCCTAGGCTACCACATCTCAGCCAAGGGCACTAAGCCAATGCCAGCTAAAGTGGAAGCTGTTCAAAATTACCCAGCTCCAAAGACTGTTCGAGAATTACGCAGATTTCTAGGGATGCTTAACTTTTACCGTAGGTTCATGCCTGGGGCAGCTAAATTCCAAGCATCATTAAATGATCTTCTCACCGGTTCTGTTAAAGGTTCACATCCCGTAAATTTCACACCCCAGGAGTATGAAGCTTTTCAGGCATGTAAGAACAGCCTATGTCAAGCAGCACTACTGGCCCATCCTGACTGCAGCGCTAAGTTGGCGTTGGTCACGGATGCTTCCGATAAGGCCATTGGAGCGGTACTGCAGCAGTTGACTGATGAAGCATGGGAGCCCCTCGCATTCTTTTCGCGTAAGTTGACTTCAGCACAGGTTAAGTACTCTCCTTACGACCGTGAGTTGCTTGCCATTTACGAGAGTGTTAAATACTTTCGACATATGTTAGAGGCTCGTGACTTTGTGATTTACACGGACCACAAGCCTCTCACGTTCGCTTTCCACTCTCGTAAAGACAATTGTTCTCCACGACAGTTCCGTCATTTAAACCTTATTGCTCAATTTACAACAAATATCCAGCACATTTCGGGTAAAAACAATGTCGTGGCAGATGCTCTTTCACGTGTTGAGGAGATTACTCAACCTGTGCCTACTGAGAGGATCGCTGCAGCTCAACTTGAGGATCACGAACTGAAGCAGTTGTTAGCCGGAGACACATCACTGCAGTTAAAACAGGTAAGTATCCCTGGTTCTGCCAATCAGGTCTATTGTGACGTCAGCTGTAGCACTCCCAGACCATACGTGCCGAAAATCTTACGTCATGCAATTTTTAACAGTCTGCATTCCTTAAGCCATCCAGGGACAAAAGCTTCTGCAAAACTGGTCTCTGATAGATACGTTTGGCCCGGTGTTAAAAAAGACTGTCGTGAATGGGTTCGTTCATGCCTCGATTGCCAGCGTTCAAAAACGACACGACATGTATTTGCCCCTATAGGTACTTTTCCCATACCACAATCAAGATTTGCTTTTGTGCATATCGATCTTGTTGGTCCTTTGCCCCTATGTCAAGGCTTTCGCTATTGCCTCACCGCCGTCGATCGTTTCACACGATGGCCTGAGGCAATACCATTACCCGACATGACAGCAGAAACGGTGGCAAAAGCTTTACTAAGCGGGTGGATAGCGCGTTTCGGATGTCCATCCGATATCGTTACAGACAGAGGTAGGCAGTTTGAATCAGCCCTCTTTAAAACTCTGTCTGCAATTTGTGGCTTTCGACATCGCAGGACAACGGCCTATCACCCTGCCTGCTGGAAAGATTTCACCGTCAGTTCAAAGCTGCGATCACCTGTCACGCGAACAACAGCTGGGTGGAATCTCTTCCACTTGTCTTGCTTGGCATTCGCAGCGCTTTTAAAGAAGACGTACAGGCTTCTGCCGCTGAGCTGGTTTATGGTCAGCCAATGCGACTTCCAGGTGAATTTTTTGATCCACAGGCTGATGAGACTGTTGACACGACAGATTATTTGTCAAGGCTTAGGAATCACGTCAAAAACATGCAACCAACACCTGCATCGCGACACAACTCTAACACAAAAACATTTATTTTCAAGGATTTGGCAACAGCCACTCATGTTTTTCTCAGGGACTGCACTGCTGGCGGTAGTTTAAAACCGGCATATTTTGGTCCCCATAAAGTCTTAGAAAGAGGTGACAAGGTATTTACAATAGTGGTAAATGGTAAGAAGGTTACGGTATCGATAGACCGCATAAAGCCGGCCTACATATTGAGTGACCCTGACAACACACAATCACCACCTATCACTAACATTCATTATAACATACCACTGTCATCACCTAACACTACTACTAATCCTCATCACTACACGCAAAAAGCGGATAACCAGAACTTACCTTCTACTGACGATGACGTCATCAGGACGACTAGGTCAGGACGTCGCGTTAGGTTTCCCGACTATTATCGCCCTTGACGGTCTCTGGAAGGGGGTGATGTAGTGACTTGATTTCTTCACAGTTAAATTTACACTATTATATTTTCATTTATGTATACAAATTATGTATTAAAAAGAAAATTAAATTAAACTTAATATATATGTATTTACAAACCTAAAATTAACTTACATTTAATATTATATAACATCAAATAAATAACTTAAAATATTAACATAAAATCATAAGAAAAATTATTTACAAACAGACAAACATTTCAATATACTTACCATATTAGTATTTCTAGCCGGCCGCTGATAACAGTCCTATTGTTCTCGCGGCCACCGGCTCCTGCGCATACGTCACAGCGGCGCGACCGGTTTGCGAGCGAGAGGCAAAGATAGCGAAATATAGCGCGCCTGCTCGCACCCGTGGTCGTTATAGGGAGCCAGTCGTTATTAAGATTTTATGAGCGACGCCGCGCCGAATTCTCAATTATTTTATATTTAATTAATTATTATCCCGTGTCATCGCGCCGTGTTTATTTATGTACTTTCTTCGTTTTATATATCTTTCTCAATTCTCCTTCTTTTAAATAAACTTTTGTGTTCGTGAACTACTTATTGTGTTGTCAAAAATATATACTTTACAAGTGTGAGCAACGTTTGACTTTTAATTGTATTCACGTCCTACAATACTACACTTTTATTTGATAACATGAAGACAGTGACAGCACTAGCTTAAAACCTGGCTTAACTTTAGATCTGATTTTGTAATAAGGCTCAATAGGTCTTATTACCTAAGTCGAAACTAGTGCTGTCACTTTCATTTGATAAAATAAAGACATTTGACAAGTTTGAAACCTAGTTTACCTTTAGATCTTGTTTTGTGATAAGCCCCAATATATTTCAATGTTACTAACAATTTATATATGGAATCTGATATACCTATTATTATTTTTATGCCATGACTAAATTGTATGGGGTTATAATGTAAATATATATTTTAATGTAACACGTCATAATGAACACTTCCAGTCTCAGTCTCATCTATCCAAGAAAATTAGAGCACTCAGTTATTCTAAAGTAATTTTAAACTCTTTGCCTGTAGAGCAGAGGGCCGGTTATTGAATGGTCGTCGAATCCCACTCAGACTACCGCGGACACGTAAATATTTTCTATCAAAAAACTACTTACATACATACATTCACGCCTATTTCCCCATAGGGGTAGGCAGAGGCATATTATACGCCCACACTTCGCCAATAATACAGATGATCCCACGTAATAGGTGTCGACATTGTCGCTTAACGGGCACTGTTATGTTCGCCAGAGTCTCGTCCGTTGATCGGCGGGTGCACCACTTACAGGTGAGGTAAAACTAAATTTCTTATGATATGTATAAGCAAAATTTCAAAGTAAATAAATCTTACCCTGTAAGAGCGGCGATAACCCAGTGGCGAGACCCACAGCCTTCAAATTCAGAGGGTCTCGGGTTCAAAACCCTATGCCTTTTCGAAGTTAAGTGTGTAAATATCCCTTGCTCCGTGCCTCGGAAAGCACGTTAAGCCGTTGGTCCCGGCTATCAAGAACATTTGTGGCAGTGTGGAAATTCAGCCACATCTGGTTAAGCCAATGAGCAGACTTTTTGGGCTCTAAGATTAAGTCTGGGGCAACCGGGAAAATGCTAGGATACTATGACAAATCTTACCCTGTAGTTAGACAAATGGTTGACAACACAAGTAAAATGCACGTCCCGTCCCTGCGTCACGGTGTGGTTCTCCAACGCTTGAAGGAATTCAGGCTCCATTTCTGCTTGTATTGGCATTTCACCTAACAAAACAAAAACAATACTTCAATTAGAAATACAGTTACAGCTTACAAGGACATACAAAGTATTTACGATGCACAGAAAAGACTATGAGTATTTCATACTATCGACGTCGCATATCAAATAACGGATCTGGCGCAGAGACCATCGATCTTGGCGTCAAAACTTAATGCCGTGGATTAGATTCTCACGCTGTGACAAATATTTGTGTAATTAAACCCATATACAATCACCGACCAAAACGATAGTACCCAGTAATAATTTATTGATTCAGGCGTTACTTTGCGGAAATCCATTGTAAGCAAGTGATGGATTAAAAATACGCTGAAACGAGAGACTGCTGAAATTCTCGTTTCAGCGTTGCTCGTGAAGACATCGTTGTTCTGAGGCTCCTATCTTACCTGAAGATGCCCTGTGCAAGGGCGAAACACGTGTCTTGTTGAATAGTTTCTCGATTTTTCGGGAAATTATAGTAGCGCGGGAATTGTTACAAATATATTTTTAATTCATCACTTGCTTAATAGATGCAAGATCTGGGTACGATCGTTCTTTTACTTGCCACACATAATTAATTGCCTTTTTTCTTTTGTACGCTGTTATACATTTTAATATTGACACACATGTCACTTTATCTTTTTCATATCACTAATCGTGTGCTATAGTGGATGTCTTAGTGACAAAACACATCTTACAGGTTATTTTTTATAAGACTTTAACTGTTTGCTATAATTGAAAATCAAACGAACTTACAAAGTGAAGTTCTATTGCAATTATAGGACAGCTTCGAATAAATCTGAAAACATAATAAATTTCTTGTGACAATATTTTCAATTTCTAACTTTCTCTATGGTGACACTAGATATTTCAGCCTTCTGTGACTAGTCCGCAATTTGAAAACCTAAAATTATTTGATGTCACGAGTGTCAATTTGTTTAAAAACATCACCTTAAAATGTACATATGACAATTATGAATACAAGTATCACAATTAAAAAACAATTTACCTTAACGTGTTTCAAATACGGTCACATAAAATATTCATACGCTAATCCACATACCTGTGACAAAAACACTGAATAACGTTGCCAGCCACCAGGCAACCTTCGTGGGCGGCGGAAACATGTGTTCCTCGATATAACGTCTGTAACAAAGAACAACAATAATGTGACGAGTATCTAGAAGCCATCTATTACAATATTGACAAATATTTGCGTGCATGAACTTGGATATTTTTGGCGAACACCGCCCATCATTTAAAATTTTTCATCTTTGTGCTTAAGTATTTATATAACTTTCAAATTGATATAGCAAATTTTTACCCTTTTTTTTTTTTTTTTTTTTTTATTATCGTCTGTAAAAAAATGCTGCTTACGCACTGTCTCCCGGCCAAAAGGGGGAGACCGGGAGGGGGTGTGGGGCTCACTGCGGCCGACGCGACCACCGCAGTCCTACCCACTAAAAAACTTCAGACGACGCCCACCGCTGTTGAAAAGGGGCGAGGCACCAGTTCCCGGGTTTGTAGCTTCTGGTACCCCGCCCGTGGCCAACGTCCCCCGGATCAGAACCGGGGAGACCTCCTCAGGAAGGCGCAATTTGCAGCGCCCCCCCTACCTCTATGTGCGGCCATGGCGTAACTGGCCGACTTCGGGGGGGGTCTATGGCGAGACGGAAGGGGCCCCCTGCCCCCGCCGCCTAAGACCCCCCGGGCGCTGCCTGACGGGCCCTCCTGGCCCGCCCGCTGCGCCAACGGCGTAGCCGGAGAGAGAGCGGATCCCGCTCCCTCTCCCGCTCCGCGGCCTCCTTCTGCGACATCAAGCAAGTTTTTACCCTCCCAAAATGACAGGGATAGGCGTGGAATGATATAGATATGGATTATTTTTAAATATAGTACCTACAGCAGAGGCTTTAATTAATTTAGGGCTAATAATGGGCGCTTCATTTAATTTCTTAATTACCAGTTCATTTTATTTGTTTCTACGTGTGACTAGCATTGTAAGTGGGAGACATCTAAGTGTGTCTGTGCTAGACTAGAAGGTTCCCTTAGTGATACCTTATTCGTTACGGCTTCTGGGGTATCTTTCAGTATCTTCAAAATTCACTGTGTGTTCTATTTGCCTGTGAGTTTCTTGTCAGTTCTTTTATCGAGCGGTGGACCAGTACTGGCACTTAAAATAACTAACATTTTTTTTTTGCATGGAAGTGAATCTAAGCTATGTGATTTTAGTGTAGTTATATTTCGTGGTTATTTTATATATTTTATTTTAACGTTTTCAAGTGCTATGTAATAGGTAGTTTATGTCATGAAGATCTTTATACGTTACTTCTACTTAACGTGTTCTTACAATAACTAAATACACAAATCGCCACCTATAACCTAGGACCAACTATATAATTGACGAAGTGTGGGCGTATAATATGCCTCTGCCTACCCCCTCGGGGAAACAGGCCTGAATGTATGTATGTATGTATGTATGTTAATACATAAAAACTTTAGATACTGACAACTTTGTATATAAAATACTGCAAATAAAGAAACTCCTTCCATCAAACACAAAACATGTCTGCTTGACTTAAGCATGACATGAGACTTCTGTAGAATTTCTTATATTATTATTCATATCAATAAAATACTCGTAGAACGTCTATACTAACTCACAAAAAGACTAACGATTGACTAATTAATTAATTTATTAGTTACAATAGCTTGGCCCAAATGCAACAATTAATTCAGTGAGTAACGACGCAGACTTACAAATTAAAGTATAAAAACTATAGACACAGAAAAGTCCTACCATCAAACGCGCTAGATGTCTGCTTAAGTGAAACACAGTTGACAAACGATAGTGTTTGAATTACTTGTACAAAGTCCCTCCAAGGTACATGTAAAATTGATGTTTTACATGGAAAAAGATTTTTATTTATTTTAAAATTTTGTATCTATGATCCTTTCTATTAGGGTCTCTACATATAAAATTGATGTTTTACACGGAAAAAAAAAACTATTTTTTATTTATTTTTTTTAAATTAAAACAATGAAAGTATGTACTGATATCAATTCTAGCACTTTTGACATTTTATAGAAAGTTCGATAATTCCTTTGCTGAAATAACTGCAGGAGCGAGAATTAACAAAATCTTTAAAGTAGTTTTGGACTGCCTCAGTCGAAAAAAGTGGTAATCGGTTGGAGCAAGGTCCGAGGAGTATGGTGGGTTACGGAGACATTCCAATACTAGCTACTCAATTTTCGCCACCGTCCGTTGTACAGTGTGTGGCGTTGTCCTAAATCTGCAGAGGACTAGAGCAGTTGAAACCACTCGGTTGCTTGACGGGTAGCTTTTCCATCAAGGTTTCCAGTTGTTGGCAATACGGATCTGCCTTAATCGTCTATCTAGATCTTAGGAAGCTGGATGACACTAACGCTGGTCCACCATTTTTTTTCTTACTTTACTTACACAAACCACTACCTTTTTTTGGGTCAACTTCAGTTTAGGGCAAGATTTTCATGAGAATTCAACCACTGTGATGAGCATTTCCGATTATCGTATAGAATCCATTTTTCATCACAAGTTAAATGATACAATTCAAAATCCCCTCGTTATTGTGGCGGTTGAGTAATGTGACGCAGCAGTCGATGCTTGTTTATTGGTTCATCATCATCATTATTTCAGCCATCTAAAGTCCACTGCTGAACATAGGCCTCCCCAATAGATTTCCACGTAGATCGATTCTTTGCCGCCTGCATCCACCGGCTCCCCGCCGCCCTGACCAGATCATCGGTCCATCGCGTTGGAGGCCGCCCTCTACTACGTTTGCTGATTCGTGGTCGTCATTCAAGAACCTTAACGCCCCATCGGTCGTCGGTTCTTCGAGCTATGTGCCCCGCCCACTGCTAATTCAGCTTTCAAATGCGCTTCACTATGTCGGTCACTCTAGTTCACCTACAGATTTCCTTATTTCTGATTCTATCACGTAGGGACACTCCGAGCATAGCTCTCTCCATTGCACGCTGAGCGACTTTGAGCTTCCTTATGAGGCCCATAGTCAGGCACCACGTCTCAGTCCCATACGTCATCGCTGGCAACACACACTGGTCGTTTGTTGATTTGCTTCACTGTATTCATGTGGTATACATCTTTAAACCTTTTTAGTTTTCCAATTTGTTTTAATGAGCCAAGATGGTTTTATCATTCAGACCGAAGCCTGCAGCTGACTCAGACGTGTTTTGAGATAGATCCGCTTCCACGGTCGCTTTCAATTCCATATTGGCAACTAGGGTCGTCCACGAGGTTTGGACTGGAGATGGAAATTTCCAGAATTAAAGCATTGAAAACTAAAACCTACCGTGTTTTCAATTACAGTGGTCTCTGTGTACACATTATTAATCATTCAAGCTGTTTCTGTAGCGCTCATTCAGCAAAATCAGTTAATGTATTTAATTTTGAAAAAATTACATTATCAGATTAACAGTTCTCCAGCTGTTAATATGACAAATTTATTAATGTATGTATTACTAACAATAGCTTGACCCAATAACAATAACTTAGTGAAGACACAGACATATAAATCAAAGTAATGACAGACATCCAAGCAATTCAGACAGAGTGAAGTCCTACGATCAAACACGCTAGATGTCTGCTTAATTAAATCGCAGTCAACGTAAGACGGTCTGATCCAGACTTTTGCAGACTTTATTTAAATCCTTTATAAAATCTAATAATAACACAAAAATCAACAAAATAAAACGCCTCTTTGAGTCCAATAAAAAAATCCGCAAATATGAAGCTGTATGACCGGAGGCTCATTATAACTAGCACAAGATTCTTGGAATCCTGGCTACCAGTTGCGGGTATATCTACAGATGACAAAAAGCAGCTCAACAAAGACGTTTCCTTGAAGGAAATGAGGGTAGAGCGAGATGTTTGTTAGAATGGACTTTATGGAAAGTATTGAGAAATCTAACAGTCATGTCTTTAAAATGATTTCCGTTTTTGTTGAGGTTCTTTTATCTAAAAGCAAATATACAGGATAAAATAATAAACAGGATAAGATAATATAAAACCGGATACAATCTAAACTATGTATACTGCGCAGCCATGATCCGACATATTCCGGCGACATTTATTAAGTTATTGGTCGTCCTTATTTGGCTAGTCTATGCCATCATACTATAATACTAATTATTTTTATTTCAGGCAGAGCCTATAGTGTTAATAATATTTTTTCTTACTTCTTATGTTAGTATACTGTAAGACAATAAAATAACAAGACTAAAATGTGCCTGGCTTTACAGCGGAATATAGTCCTTACCGTCCTACTCTAGCAGCGGTAAGGCGAACCGCTCGGACAGAACTAGTAAAAGGGTATAAGCGTATGTATTTAATACAAGTCCCACTGCTGAGCTTGTGCCTCCTCATAAGAACTATAACCGGACGGATGCAATAAATTGTATGTGTTTAAATTTACATACATACATACATAATGTTACGCCTGTTTCCCCGAAGAGGTAGGCAGAGGCATATTATACGCGTAATATTGTTGGTTCCACGTAATAGGTGGCGAACCTATTGCCGCTTATCGAGAACTTTTATGTTCGCCAGAGCCTCGTCCGTTGTTCGGCAGGTGCACCACTTGCGGGTGAGGTTGGCTTGGGCTCTATCGATCTTGAAGGGATCCCTGTACACGTACCAATATATGATTTCCAAAAATATAAAACCTTCTTATATAGCAGTTCCTGAAACAGTCTTCTCACGACTTTCTTTTGAAAGGCATCTCTTAAAGCAACTATGCGCTGCATGTGAGAAGAACTACGTGACTAAATTAAACTTGGACGCCGCCGCGATACGTCTCTCCGCGGAATGAAAACGGCTACCGAAACTTGTTTTGGTATTCGTTACTCTGCTACTTCCACCCTGATTTTGACAAGTTACTTCTAAGACAGAAATGTAATTACATTGCTTTGAGTTGACGCTGAAATAAGAAGTGAGTAAATAGGTTTTTGAGTATGATAGCGTTGATTTTAAGGTATTTTGCTAGCCGTTACTTTGTAGCATTAAATCGGATACAATGTTTGTTTCAGCATAATTATTCTCTATACCCACCTTATTGTACAGGCTCAGCTCAGTTTCACAATACATATTTACTTGACTGTGATGGAAGGTTCCCTTAGTGCTACTTTATTGGTTACAGCTTCGGGGGACCCTTTCAGTATCATCAAATTTACACTGTGTGTGTTTTGTAATAAAAATAATTTAAAAGAGCATAGCCTGTAAGTTTCTTGTCAGTTCTTCTCACAGAGCGGGGGCTCGGAACTGGCACTTAGATTCACGTACACCTAATTTTTATTTATTTGCATGTAAGTGAATCTAAGCTTCGTGATTTCAGGGTTGATATTAAACAAATTTTTTTCATGTATATTTTGTTTTGACGTTTTCAAGTGCTATGTAATAGTTTATGAAATAAAGAACTTTTTACATTTTAGTAGGGCTTCAAATCGGAACAAGCAGACAAACAATGTTGATTATCATAAGAAAAATAAATCACAAATTAAATCCTCTGGTCGTTATGTCATGATCAGTTCTTGAAAGTAGAATCTACCTTCTTTAAAAAACACCGCGACTATAGAATTTGGATCCAGAAGTAGTTTACTCTTTGAGTCATCTTTTCTCTCACATAAAGTTTACTGCTAAAATTAGGGCTAATTTCCACATTTTTCGGTCTTGAACTGCCTGCATCCGGTTTCCCGCCTGACTATAAGTGTAATAGAACAGCTATACAATTGCTTGTAACGACAAAAAAATTGTCGGCTATAAGAAAATAGAACATCAAAGTACTTGAAGTTTATATAAAATATTAAAGAATTTATTAATTCAGGCGTTACTTTGCGGAAATCCATGAACGAGTTTTTCGTTTAAGCGTTGGTCGTAAAGACATCGTTGTTCTGAGGCTCATATTTCTAACCTGAAGATGCCCTGTGTAAGGGTGAAACAATTGTCGTGTTGAATTGTTTCTCGATTTTTCAGGAAATTAAAGTAGCACAGGAATTGTCACAAATAATTTTTAATCCATCATGTTTAAAACAATACCCAACCTGTAGTAACTGCACGTAATCCGAAACAAACCTCAAATTCGAAACTATTCGAAGAATTTCAGCTAAACCAACAAAACTGGAACGTAAACTTGTACGGCGAAGAATCTTTGAACTGCTAGTTACACTTAGTTAGGAGAAATTAGAGAATCTATCAATACACCGCTCACGTTTCTAGCGGATTGTTCTTACGGCGAACCAATAAAACTGTTCACTAAATTGGCGATACAATCAAGCAAATACTGTATTAATTACGTTACGACTAACTAATTTGCTTTCAATTCCTCTTCTATTACGTCTGGGAAACTCTGATTTAACTTGAATGTTTATTTGCTCTTATTATTTAAACATTATATCCTTATCCTGAAGCGCTCGTAGCTCCGCAGTGCTCGGTGGTCTGAAACGATCACCGAAGTAAAGCAGAGTTTACAGAGGTCAGTCCTTGGATGGGTGACCGCTTGTGTGGATTTGATATTGAGCGCTTCCGTGCTTCGGAAGGCACGTTAAGCCGTTGGTCCCGGTTATCACTAAGTGTGGTAGTCATTAAGCCATATTAGAGGCCTAAATAGGCGTCTTGAAAAATTCTAACAGCAGGACGCCATACACCTGCCTCCGCCAATCCGCACTGGGTCAGTGTGGTGAAACATGGCCCAATGCCCTCGCACCTTGGTATGTGAGAGGAGGCTCGTGGTGAGTAGTGGGACGTTAATGGGCTGAGATGATGATGATCCTTATCCTTGGCCATCTCACATACGAAAATATAATACTAAACAAAGCAGAGCTTGTGCTAATAATATATTCACTAGACAACAGTTAAATATACATAACATACATTTTGTGTTCTTAAAATTTTAATAAGGGTGTGTAGGGCTTCTACCTAGATCTGAGATGCCCAAGCCAACCTCACCTGCCAGAGGTGAACCTGCCGATTAACGGACGAGGCTCTGGCAACCGTAAAAGTTCCCGGTAAGCGGCAATAGCCTCGCCACCTATTATGTGGGGCCAACTATATAATTAGCGAAGTGTGGGCATATATTATGCCCCAGCCTACCTCTTCAGGGAAACAGGCGTGAATGTATGTATGTATATATTTTTAATTATGTCTTTCTATATATGTATTCATTCTTATTCAAAAACTTAAGATTAATATATATACAATTAATATAGCTTGAATCTAAGGTGCAATTAACATATAGGACATCTGTTTCTGGACTAGATAGATAAATAGAGAAGATGTTTTATAGAGTAGATAGATAAATAGAGTAGAATAGATGTTTCCTATTTCCTATGATCCCGGGTCTTTTAAGCGTGGCGTGAAACGGCATTTTAGCAGGCCGTCATGTGCGGATGCGCTTTATACCGTGCTTATTTCACGTTATGAAGCGTTTTCATTTTTTTACTGGACTGCATCGACTGCTTACCATCAGGAAGGATGTCGTCATTATGACGTGTCACATAATTTAAAAAAAAAAATCTGTATTCCAGATAGCAGCGCTATTTCATAAAATAGTGACTACACTTATAAGTTTATTACATTTCAAAATATTAGGACCTTATCACCGGGGGCCACAGACTGTTTGTGGCGCACTTTGACCCTTATGTCGGATCTTTTGTGCAAAAATAGTAGGATACTTAATATTATCAAGAATTTCTGATTGTCTTATTATTTGGTTGAGGCGGGTGGGAAGGCAAAGTATGCAACCGGTTCAAGATCGATCGATGTGGAAAACAATTGGAAAGGTTTATGTTCATTTGCAGACTTGCGACTTTTAATTGTATGTAATTTTACTTTTGTTATATTATGTAGTATTTACCTGTAATTGTTCGTTACAGTTCATTATGCCTGTGTACAGTGCTTGTATGTGAGTTTAGTTTTAAGATACAATGTAAACAAATGTTGGTAAATTTAATAAATAAATAAAATTTCCAAAATATGAATGGGTTTTGTTATTAACTTTATCCAGTATCAATTTGTAAGTGAACCATTTGCATGTATAATAAATATATATAATGTCTATAAATATAAATAAATATGCCTGTTTTTCTGAAGGGGTAGGCAGAGGCATATTATACGCCCACACTTCGCCTTATTAAATAAGTATTATCTGCACCAATTATTTAATTAAAAGATAAGTTTACTTAAGAACTTGTGTTATGGCTTCTAAATAACAGATAAACATGCATAAATACTTTTTAAATTTAAATATACACATAATATACATAGAAAAAATATGTGTTGAATCGATCCCACGACCTCAGGAGCGGAGGCCGGGTATACTAGGGTATGTAGTGTCAGCTCCCACTGTCAATTCATTCAAGAACAAGCCGGACAAACACATGCAACCGATTAAAAGGAACTAAGTGCAGATAAATTGGATACAGGCGCATTCTGTCTCAAACTGCTTGCCTGTTAATTAATAATAATAATACTTGTCTCCACGCTACATAGGTCGTCAAAAGCGTGCTTTTAATGCAATTAATAATGTTACTTATGCAATTTTGTCAAAATAAATCAAATTATGAGAAAAATTACGAATATACCAAACTGTAAGATATTTCGTTTTACTGTGAAATGAAGTCTGAAATAAAGGCTTAAATATTACTTGTTAATTTCTTAAATTAAGAAGAACTATGTTTTATAACAGGATATTAATTTTGGAAACGCTTCTCCTGGAAGATTAAATTGTTTGCAAAAGTGACGTTGTAGCACTGGGGGTGCGATATGGTGATTATGTGTAGTTTGGCAGTGGAGGCGTGAAAATGTCTTAAGGCTTTACTCCACTTCGCGCGACTATGACGTCATCACGATAAACAGATCGCACTGGTTACAATTGTCCTCTAAAGGAAAGTGAAGTTCGAAGGATTAAGGTCATAATTTAACTGTTCAAACAGATGGATCTTAAAGAAGTGTATCAACAAACTATGAAGTAGACGTGTCCTTAAATTATTACATACATTTTTTTTTTGAAATTTTTGATTGCATAAATTTATTAAATCTTAGAAAAACTTTATATTCTTTAATACAAATCAATAATTTTATACTTTAATACCTGGTTCTCACACACGCTTTAACAGCACCGAATTTACGAAGTCAAAACCGCGCCTTTAACCCTCTCTGCTAACTTATGGTTAACTGGTAGAGAATGCCTTCGGCATTAAGATCGCATTTGTACTTTCATTTTGTGTGCAGTAAAACTTAATAAATAAAACCAGACACATAAACCTAATAATCTTCGTTAAACTTTTATCGTACAATTCTGTAAAATTCCATTTCCCTCGGTACGTAACCGACAGATTAAAGAATACTACAAGAAAACTGTGGAGCAAAAAAAGTCGTGCAGACAAACTTGAAGTAACAATACCTTTTGCTGCGGGCTTAAAGAAGAAGGTAAAAAGGAATATAAATCCTAATCAGTATGTTTCTTTGAACCGCTGCCTTTTAGAAAGTTGGGCTGGGCACTTGACATTTTTATGGGCGGTTGGCAAGTAAACGGGCCAGATAGCATTGAGTGGCATAAAATATAAGGCTGATAGTATTTTTTATAGACACTACAAATATTTGAATGGGTGACAATAAAGTACAGGTACAAGTACAAGTAAAAGTACATTTAATAGCTTGTTGCTGATGCATCGGTTTTTCTCGCGTCATACGAATGTTTATAGTCGACTGTGTATTACGACTTCGAATATATTCGTTCGAATATGCTTTTTAAATGTTATTTTTTTCAAAAATTCACAATCAATAAATAATTTTAAATTGTTCTTAAATCACACAGCGTTTCTAACTTCAAACTTCAAATTTTTTTTTTTTGGTGAGTCCCACACCCACTTTGGAAGTCCAAAAAAGGACTTGGTAGGGTCCCTACAGACCTGCCTAATATAATAAATAATCAATATAAAGGTACTTCAAAAAATAGTACTTATTATTCAATATTTTCTGTGTACTTTCGTTTTCATATTAAAATACGAAACCCTAAACATAAAATAGCGATTGTAGTAATAAGCATGTTATTATTCATTTGAAAAATAAGTAAAAGTAAGCATATTCCCAAGAGGTCCGTCAGCCTGCGACGATGTTCAAGGGGCTACTTTGTTAGGGCTGCCAACAAAACTTTATTTCATACATTCAACTGTAAAACTAAGTTAAAGTGAGATTCTTTTAAAAAAAGAAACATTTAGTCGGATTATGAAACTCTCACTTTTTTCCAAGTCGTTTAAAGTTGTTATATCTTGTACAAATTTTCTTATTGTTTTATTTTTGTTTTAAGTTAAAAATGTGACGTAAATGTGTGTGGTTTTCTAGTTTTAAAGATAGTTGATAATATTTGCTATAAACGTTGTATATTTTAAATCTTTAACTCCGAAATTTCGAGATAATCAATATATTTTCAAAGTGTAATACTTCGACGACCTATAAGTATACCGCACTCCGCTCCTAAGTTCATGGATTCGATTCCCATACAGGACAATTTTTTTGTGTGCATAAACATGAATAATTGTTCTGGTCTGGGTATTTATATGAAATAATACGTTTATTATAATAATAATACGTTTATTTTTTCACATGATATATGTATACATATATAAAAAAAAATTATGTATTTTCATATGTAATTTAGTATCCATAACAGAAGTTCTTAATGATACTTATGTTGGAACTAAATAATTGGTGCAATTGTCAAAAATTATTAGATAAAAATATTAATCCTTAGTTTGCAGGCTTGTGTATAATATAGCCCATTTTTCTTCAGAGATGATACTTAACACTGGCAATCTAACTACTGCCGAGCAGTAAGTAGCAGTTAGTTGTATTTAGATTTGAATTTAAATTAAAATTTTAATTTTTTTTTCCAGTCGCAGTAGAGGCAATAAAGTGCGCTAAGACCTTAAATCAGCAGCCAGGGTATAAGAAGGCACTGACTTGCTAATAACGACTGCCATAGATGTTCATGACGGCCAGGACTAACTGCTTAAACTGCTTTTAGAGGCATGGAGCGATAAATGGCACATAGCTTTTAAAATTCATAGATGCGCGGCCAGTTTGAACCAGTGACCCTCTGCAAAGAAGTCCATTGATTTCGCCATACTAAATGAACATGGAAAATTGTAATATTCATGTATATGTTACCGGCCAAACCCGATTTTAGGACAAACTAGCCTAATCCAAACTAATTTAGGTGGGCTGCAACTATTATAATAAAAAGTTTTTTAATGGTAAAAAAAAATAACCTCAACCTTACCCAAAAAGAGATGTATAAGTATCTCTTTTTGGGTTAGGTTGAGGTTATTATTTTTTTTTATTCTATACTAGTTTGTACTAAATTCGGGTTTGGCCGGTAACATATACATAATGTCACGCCTCTTTCCCGTAGGGTTAGGCCGAGATCATATCCTTCTACTTGCCATGATCTTGGTACATACTCTTTGCTTCACTTACACTCATTAACCTTCTCATACATGCCCATCGGTTTAAGGTACTTTTGTCCCAAACCTTCTGCAAGGTCTTGCATGGTCTTCCCCTTTCAACATTTCCATTCACTCGTTCATCATATATCACTTTCGTTAATCTACTTACATTCATTCACGTATAATAATATTTAATTTAATTATATTATAAAGAAAAGAAGAGCCATCCCTAAATCAGTGCCCGCAAGATTCAATTACAGTCTGGCTGACGCGGCCCCACAACTTTAACCAACGGCCGGACAGACGGAGAGTTCTCGGCGAATCTTTTACAAATATCTGTCTCCACATATATTAGAACTTCTAACTGACTTCTATTGTACGGTCCTTGTAATACTTAGTACTTACAATTCAGGAATTAAGACCTTTTTTCGAAGGTGTATTAGTAGATGCACCAGCATTGAGCTGGTTTTGACAGATCGTATTTCTATAAGACCTGTCAAGGATATATTTTTATTCTTACGTCCTTGCTACTGATATCAACGCGAAACAATCAATCAAAAAATATTTATTTCATAAACTGTTACATAGTACTTGAACAAATATGGTTTTTTGAGAGGAGACCAGATCCCAGCCGTAGGATTTCGATAAGGTTAATATCTAAAGATAATAAAAATAAGGAGTTATTTAAAACTGCAGACATAAATATCATAAAATGCCTGCTTCCTCATTTAAACTTAACTGTCTTATTCATTAAGCAGTCTAATTTTGGAAGTCGACTGGCTCACATCACAAGTAAACTAGTTAAAGAAACTTTTGGTATTGAGCCCAAAGGACCAATAAAGATGTTTAGTGGCGGTAAACCAAACAAAACACAAATTTTACATTATAATTTGAACTCTAGACGGTATACTTCAGGAACCCTTAAGAACACCGTCTAGACTCAAAAGGTAAAAAGATAACACATATCATTATGTACTTCTTTGCCCTTTGGTTTATCTTTATTTCTCAATTTTTGGTTCATCGTCACCATCGCAGCTTTGACGTCCACTGCTCCGCAAAAGATTTCCACATTAAGAGCTCCTGAGTCGCCTACATCTATCGGCTTCCTGCCGCCTTGACCAGATCATCGATCCATCGCGCGGGAGGTCGGCCTCTACGTTTACCGTATAATAACATATATTTATTTTCTACCGTGCTTAGTAGTTAATTAATTTTTTTAAAAATAAATATTAGTGTATGCTTTATGCCATTGGTATAGTTGTCAAACATTGTTTTCGCGCGACGAATCTCGGTTACTTTATAATCATATCAGTACTTTTTAATCCACTGCTGAACATTAGCCTCTTAAATGTATTATATTCTTTTAGCGGTATTCGCTCATAAACACGCTAGGTGCGTGCCTGCTGGGTTGGTGATCGCAGTTCCAGACAGAACACAGGATGACGCTGCTGCCCATTATCCGGTAATATTTCTCTTCGTCGACTCTTACGAATCTCTGTGAGATGAGAGAGGTGGCACTATTATAGGCCGATATCACACTGATTACTAATTATAATACATATATAGAAATCTATAAGATGAGACGTATAAAAAAACGCAGACAGCCATGGGTTTGAGTAGTATTGCATAATCATACCGTATTGCATAATATTCTGTTCCTGACATATTAAACGAGCATTAATTTCCCAAAAAACCTGTATCAGAGCAATGTGTTGTTGACGTTATGACTTCCTGTAGGCCTTTGTTTAAAAAAACTAAAATATTAACTATTTTATCCGTATATCATGTGTTTTTGTTCGGTTACATCCCGTATTGTATCAAAGAGAGCGTAGAGATACAAGTAGGTATCCAAATAGGCTGACCTTGCTAATCATGTCTACTGCATTTTATGCGAAGAACAGCTATGTCATGTCTATAAAAGTTTATAATAGGCTCGACAATAACCTTAGGCTGATGCCATTGGACAAACTTAAAGTTCATTTAAAAAATGACTTGTTGATGAGTGTTTTTATTCACTGAGTGAATATTTTGAAGAATAAATTTATTATTGTGATATTTGTATCCTTATATTGTTGCGTACCAGTAACTGATAAAATATGCAGACTTTATTAAATTTTAAGACCACTTATGTACCATTTTTCATGTGAAATAAAAAATTTTCTGCCGCTGAGTAGTACAATTGTATACATGTTCTATTTCTTTTTTTTTATTTTACAGTTTCAAGTTTGTGTGATATGGGTTTTTTATTTTGTTTTGTTTTGCTTTAGCCCTTACTAATGTACAATATTTTCGCGTATATTATTCCATAAGGGCGGAAGTTGATCATAAAGAGGCGCCCAATAAACTCGTATTAACTATACACGTGTAAGGTTAAGGTTATATTGAACGTTTTATTAAAAATCGATAAGACTGATTGCTGATCCGTATAAACTACTTACTTCCGTCTGTATTCGATCCGTATATATATTAAATGTTTTTCCAAAGGATTTATGCACAGAACAGATAAAAACAATCCTATCAACTGGTTTTGTTTTGAAAAATTACTTATTAGCCAGCGGTTATAGTCCCCAGTACATCAACCTTTATTTTTTTTAAATGATGACCTGATTTTCAAAATGCTTATGTTCTTTGAGCAAACTTTATATGAGAAAGTAAAATCTGTTTATTTTTCATAGTTACGGCACTAATTGAATACAGTCGGTATTCCTAATCTTGATGTCAGTCCTTGGGAAGGTGACCACTTTCTTGGTACAATATCGAGCGCTTTCATGCTTTGGAAGCCACGATGTGACTTTCGGTTCTGTTATCAATATATGTGGTGGCTTGCAAAATGATAATTGCAGTACGCCGCACATTTAACTGAACGAATCCTGGGTCGTCGAGGTGGGGTATGACGGGTATGGCTTTTACCTTTATTCGTGCTGACCTGAAATGATGATAATCTTAGACCATTGACATACCTTTGTGCACGAGCAATCCACTGTGAGGTCTATTCACGTCATAATTCATCACACCGGCTCAGAGCGGATTGGCGGAGGAAGCTTATGATGATGGAAAAGTAGGTATATAATTAATTGTTAAATTAATTTCAAAGTCAATATAATTTATTCGAGTTTGGCTCAATAGAGCTCTTAGCCTGTGTCCCCAGTAGGCAAACTGTTAGCGGCCGACTGAGTGATTTAGTACGCCCTTCCATATATTTGAAATGGAGTGTCCACAGTCTGCTAGTTTTGCGCTCACTATACGCAGTTTGCAGCGTCGGTCTCTCAGTCTTGCAACTCAGTCGGCCGCTAACAGTTTGCCTACTGAGGACACGGCCTTAATATTATGAAAGTCAAATTTAGGAACTATAGCGCCCATTCACTGCGGGTGGGAGCTTGAACGTTAAAAAAAACGGTCAAGAAAATCGTCAAGGTTGGTGTTTTCTCCAGCTAGTTATAGGAAAAATGAGATTCCAGAATACACATCCAAAAACTATTGAGTTAATAATATAATTGGATGAAATGGCATGGACAGAATCTTCTGGAAACGAGTCAAACTCGCTCATATCATATTTTTTCTTACATAATATTAACGTTGAATATATTTGTCCTATAAATTAACTTTAAAAAGGTTACTGAGCTTTTAAATTCCTAGAAGCAATATGAAGTTACATTACATTTTAGTTTTTGTGTTATAAAAAACTTATTATATCAATTTAACATCATGAGTACGTTACTATTACTAAAATAAATAATGATCAAATAATATTTTCTTAATATTAGTAGACATACTTTTCAGATATCAATCATTTTCATATTTAATTATAGATAGTAACTTTCTGTCTGAGATTCGGTACTTTCAATTGTCAATGTTACATCAATGTAGCCCAAAATAATGTGAACAAATTGTCCGGACTCAATAAGCAACGATGGCTCAGTAGTGAGACCAATGTACTAAAACTCAGAGGGTCTCGGACTTAAATCCTAGCACATATGACTTTTTCTAACTTAGAACAGTAATTATCGCTTGCTTCGTTTCTCAGAAAGCACGTTAACCCTTTAAAGGCCAGAACGTGTTGACATTTTTCATTGGTTTTGTATCTTAACTCAACTCTATAAGGTTCAGTTCATGGTGGAAATATATTTATCATTGGCTTGCATAGGGTGTAGGGTGTAGCCTTTGGTCGGGCACTAATGCTAGAGCCTTTAGACCCGTTATATCTTAATATCAGATTGTCCAGTCTTACATTTGGTCTCGTTCCAGGGTTCGGACACAAGCAGAATAATGCTAAGATGATATTATATTGCTCAGTCTTATTTTATTTTATTTTATTTTCTTTGGGGGGCTTACAGCTAACACTGCTATATAATTTTAAAACATATATTCTAAAAGCCAATAACAAGCCTCCACATAATAGGTTGGGGAAAAAGTCTTTTCGTATTTTTGTATAAAAGGTCAAGACATTTTTTTCAAAGTTTATTTACATTTATTTACAATATATATGTACCGTTTTGTTGAATAACTTTCTGCCATTTTGTGGGCAGAGACATTATCCCGTTACTGTAGAAACTTTGGGACTTCTGATCAAAAAAACGGGACAAATAGTTTTGGCAGTCCTCTCTTGAGGTCAACCTTACAGAACCTAAAGAATTCTGCAGAGACCGAAACAGGTGAAAATCTGAAGGCGCAAGGTCAGGGCTATATGGTGGATGCACTAGGACCTCCCAGTCGAACTCTCTTAATTTTTGCTGAGTGGCTAAAGATGTGTGTGGTCTAGCGTTATCGTGATGAAAGACCACACCCTTCCTGTTGATCAATTCCGGCCGTTTTCTCTCGACTGCTTCCTTTAATCTCATCAGTTGCTGGCAGTAAAGATCAGAATCGATGGTTTTGCCGGGCGGTAAAAGCTCATAATAAACAATGCCCTTCCAATCCCACCATACACACAGCATCACCTTATTTCGTGTTAGGCCAGGTTTGGCCACAGTCTGTGAAGCCTGGCCAACTTTCGACCACGACCTTTTTCGCACGTTCTTGTCGTACGTGATCCACTTTTCATCGCCAGTTATCAATCTCTTCAAAAACGGCTCGGTTTCATTACGTCTCAATAATGAATCGCAAATGAGTACACGGTTCATTAAGTTTCTTTGAGTGAGCTCGTGTGGCACCCAAATATCGAGCTTTTTTGTATAACCAGCTTTCTTCAAATGGGTCAAAACTGTTTTGTGGTCAATTCCCAGTTCTTCAGCTACATCGTAACTACTAATATGCCGATCTTGCTCCACTCTTTCAAAAATGGCGTCCATTTTATTCGTAACAGGGCGACCAGAGCGAGGTGCATCTTTAACATCAAAATTTCCGGACTGAAAACGTTTGAACCAAATTTGTGCTACTCTTACTGACACTGCATCAGGTCCATAAACATCACAAATTTTTTTCACTGCTTGAGTTGCATTTTTGCCTTTTTTATAATAAAATTTTAAAATGTATCGAATTTCTTCATTAGATTCACTCATTTTAACGGAGAGAAAAACAAATGAAAAATAGCGGGAAACAACTTTTTTTTATTTTTTTCTTTTCTTTATAATGGAACCTTTTTGATGTTACCAAAACAAGCCAGACACAAATAGTACAGTCAAAAAAATTTTATAATAAGTTTATACCCTACGTTATGCGAAAAGACTTTTTCCCCGACCTAATATAACACTTGGCTAACATTAACTAGAAATGTACATTTTAATTTAGACTAATAATCAATTTAAACAGTTAACATAAAAATTCACTAACCTATACTAAGTGAAGTAGTCTGCAGACAGAATTTTATTAATTATAGATATATTGCTGCAGTAGATATCGAGGGTATCAGAATGATTATTATGAGTTGAATTAAAAAGCTTGCTAACGCGAATTAAGTAGGAGTTGCCACGATAAACACTACGGTGGGTTGGAACATGGAGTAGATATCTCGGACGACAATGTCGGGGAGGTACATTAATATACAGTTGACACAGAAGTTCAGGACAATTATTAAGGAGATACTGTATTTGGATATGAAATAGGCAACTAAGAAAAAAAACCACAATTCTTATATACATATCGCACCTATGGTGCTACTACGTCACTAATGCAATTTTGTCGAAATTGATGTGATTATGAGAAAAAATGCTAATGTACCAAATTGTAAGATGTTTCGTTTTACTTTGAAATGAAGTCTCAAAAAAAGGCTTAAATATATCTAGTTAATTTCTTAAATTAAGAAGAGCTATATTTTATACCACGATATTTAATTTTGAAACGCTTCTCCTGAAAAATTACATTATTTGCAGAAATGACTGTTTCGCACCGGAGATGCGATTAGTAGCTCAAGAAATCTAAGAACATGACTATACCTCTCTAACAATAAAGTACTCAAGAGACCTAACGCAATTACCGAAGATGTTAACCAACCGCCGCGGATTAATTCTGTCGCCACAAACCCGGGAATAGTTCCATTGGATGTGAACAGCAATCAGTAAACAGTGGCCAAGAAATAAATATCCAGCCAGGGTTCCCGGAACTAATTGCTGACCTATCTGTATTGATGGCATACTACCGACAGAGGGATCAATGTAAATTATCTGCCACCGTCCGCATGGGACGATTATCGTACATCACTAGAGTGTTTTATTTGGTGCGACTTGTCGATTTCATGAGTCGTTCAATTAGTTATTGATACTTTTTTGGATTGATTTTCATTTGATTGTTGAGGTTATGGTCCTGGCTTACAGTTAAACTTAGCATTTTCTTTAACTTTTGAATGAAGAACAATAGAAAACTCTTTCTTTGTTTTAAATAATGGCTTCGTGCGTCTAGCACATTTAGCCAGTAAGTAAGTGATATATTAATAATATAAAATTCATAGTAAATGGGATTGAGTGGTGATAAAGGTGATAAATGCTAAATGAGATACCCGGGTCCCTATCGGATCAGCAAATTTTTTGTACACCTAATTTGTAATGGCACCCAAACGAAAAGCCTAAAATTTTTTCGCCTAATTCACTCTTCAGAATCGTGTTTGCCCTAATTTCACTTCGCCTAACTTTTTATCGCCACATTGTCATTTACCAAATGCGTCATTTGGCAGAACAATTTGTAATCCCTAAAGTTTACAATTCCTAAATATTCATTCGCACAAAATTAAAAAATCATAAAGTACAAAACGCCTACTCATTTTTATGCAAACATGCAGCATACAAGCAGGCATGCATCATGCATGCAGACATGCAACATGCGTGAGTCATGTAGCATGTAAGCGTGCAAGCAGGCATGCAGCATGCATAGTTTCCGTATCGGCTTCGGCGCTGCAGGACGGCGGTCCCACGCGAGCTTTTCGTCGCAGATGGTTTTCGCTCACCACCGACGCTTCGGCTTGCTGGCCAGCCTCAGCCACGGCGGCGAGCTCCACCCACCTGCTCCGCGCCTACGCGGGCTTATATTGCACTTTAGGGTAGGGCAGACAAGACTACGTGGAGTCGGGTTTGCAGCGATTCGCTTCTGTCAATTTATTTTCTCACTTCTATTTATAATGATATTTGAAGATCAAATAGACCAGGTGGTAAAAATTGTTTCCAACATTAGTTAGCATAAAAAAATATCGTTTTATTCCTAGAAATCCCACTTTACGTAATTTATCCCTGAGCTAAATAGAATCCATACTATGGGCGCTAGACAATGTATAAACTACATATACAAGTAGAAATAAGGGTTTAAATTCATATTTTTTATAGTATATACTACATCGTTTATATTAACTGCCTATTCCAGACCGTATGGCGTGGTGGTGAGTATCCGAACTCCGCTCCTAAGGTCGTGGGTTCGATTCCCACACCGGATAATCTTTGTGTGCATGATCCTATGTATATTAAGTATGTATTAACACAACAAAGGAATTTTTATATGTTTATAAGTTATTTACTATCATTTACTTACATATCTATATAATAAAGCCTGTGGCGAGCCTGTTTACGCATACTAGGAACTTTCATATTTGCCAGAGTCTCATCCTGAGGCTGAGGCTCCTATTCACTCCCCCCCCAACTGGTCTCCACCTTGTCGTGGTGGGGGAGCTGGCGCTAGGGAAAAGATAACACCCAGAGATTGGCGACTCTGGGTGCCCTTAGTACTGACTAACGGGGGGGAACTAAGAGGGACCTGTGGAGGGCGCAGCGGGCGGGTATTTGGGTATTACTGCTGGCGGTCGTGTCTGCCGGTGGTGAGTCCCACACACCTCTCTCGGTCCCCCTTTGGCCGGGAGACATTGCGTAAATGCATTTTATTACCGACTTAAATTAAAAAAAAAGGCTCCTATTCACACAACCTATCCTATATGTTCCTTACTTCCCACAATATAATTTGAAAATATCTTCTATTAGTACGAATTATATAATTTACTTTAAAACATGTAATATGTAGGTATTATTTATATTGGTTTTTAATAACTAATACCAAACTATATACATAAAATTATTCTAAAACGTTAGGACGAACATGAATAAGTACAATTATAAATAAAACCATGAGAATGAATAATCGAGACAAGTAAATATTATTTAAAACTTTTAGTCATAAACTATGACTTAAAACTGCCACAGAAGAAACTGTCATGCAAGTTACGGAAATTTTCCAACTTTGTAAACAAAAGCTTTACTTATGCAGCCCTGCATTCTCATTTGGAAATGAAAAGATGGGACAGAAGGTAATTGGAAGTTGGATTTATTTTAAAGAGTTGTACCACTCTACGCGTACGTATTAGACTTTTTTGTCGAATGAAATTCATCAAATGACCCACTCCCGTTGTGGGTGAATCGGATGAGTGTGTCACATTTACTGAATAGAAACCACCAAAAGTGAAATACATTTTCACATGAATAACACACTGAGAATAATATTAATTCATTCTTAAGTAGATATTAGTAGTTTTAGAACAACTGAGCTTAAAGAACAATCTTAGTATTTTTTTTTGATTGTATGAGATTTTAAGACATAATTTGAAAAGAAATGAGTTTCTTAAGGCATTCTTCTCAATCTCGTTGCCTTTTGGTACCGGGTGACTGACGGATTATCCCCTCCTTCTTATAAATCACGAAAGGCTGACCGACAAATAGCCCTGATAAGAGTCACCGACAGACTAACAAATCTTGAGAAAAAACCACAATAGACAGATTAACCTTGTCAAATTCTGACAACAAATCCATTTTGCTTTTAATTCTTGATTATGGTACCACTCATATCTCATTCATTGTTGATAAAACAAATTATCGAATTTCCATTTTGTTTGAAAATGACGAATAAAAATGATCCTGCTGATCTTAATTACAATAAAGTATATTTTTTTGTTTTTTCTTCCCATGTTCCGGCGCCTTGATCTAGAGCCTGCTATGTGCCGTCATTCAAAATTCAAATTCATTTATTCAAGTTTGGCTCAAAAGAGCTCTTATGAACGTCTAAACTTAAAAACTAGCGCACCTATTCACTGCGGGCGGGAGCTTGATCGTAAAAGAACGGGCAAGAAAATCGTCAAAGTTAGTTTTTTCTCCCGCCAGTTACAAGAAAATGTACTTAGTAGTAAAACAATTTGACAAATCCTATACCTTCCTAATACACCTACGGCCCCCACCTTAAAGTTCTACCTAAAGCCAAATTATATGGTCCTAAAGTCAGTAGTACATTCCAGAACAAGGATATTATTGGGAGTTGAATTTGTTTGTAGAAGTTGAATGCAGTAAAAATAGCTTAACTTTGAGCGATGAGTACATTATAGGGGGAAATTGAAACCTACAACACAAGGTATCCTAGCATTCTCATTTGGAAGCTGGGTTTATTTTAAGGCGTTCAGAGTAATTTTAGAACAGGTAGTGTAAGTGTGTAAAGTAGATGACTGTACGAACTATAACACAACATAGGGGACTGTAAGTAGATTGTAAATTCTATAGAAACAGTCAGTAAACAGATAAATTCTAAGTAAGTAGTAGACAATGTATTATATAATCATTCGATTTCAAACGATGCGACTGGTTTTTAAGTTCATATAGATTTAAACCAAGTACAAAGAAAAAGTAACAACACAATAATAAAAAAGGTACAATATACTATTCATGGCGATCACTGAGACCCAACAATGGTTCTCAGTGTTGTTCAAGTTTACGCGTGAACTGGGAATCGTATCAAAGTACCTGCTTTATTTACTTGAGTAAGGCTGAGTAAATCAACACGATTCTGGCACATGTTCGCACGAGTGACAAATCAAATACCTGGGAGGTAGACAGTAATATTCAGGTTCAGCTGTGAGCAATGATGCGTTACTATTTGTTGGGTATAACAGAATCAGTTTACCCTGATTCGACCTAAGATTAATTTGAAGTATTGTAAGGGAGCGTTTATTGTGTATCGCATAAAAACCTAAAGCGTTCGTAGCTCTGTGAAAATGATTACCGAAACAAAGCCGAAAAACCTTTTGTTTGGACTGGCCCCCCCGACTGGTCTTCACCTTGACGTTTCGGGGGAGCTGAGTACCTCCCGGCAGAGCGGAGATGACACTAGAGATAAGATAAAACCCAGAGATTGGCAGCTCTGGGTGCCCCTAGTATTCTATCTAAAGATGATTCATAGAAAATCTGGACAGACCAGTGAGCGGACCTTGGATCCTCAACTTGAGTCTAGGGCAACTGGAATAATATTAGGATAATAATATGATAATGTTTAAAAGACCATTTATAAATAATTAAAACTTATTATCTAACTAAAGTTATATCAACAAAAGCGAAAGGACGCTTTAATATTATCTGGACATCCATAAGTACTCGATCGAAGAACAAATTGAACAAAATATTTTTCATTTCCATTAAGAAAATTACAATCGCTAAGTAGTTTAGCATAAAACCTCATTCTCTTAAAGTATTTTCTGACGACGAACAATTTACAAGGAAATAAACGTTCCAAGTTATTTAAAATTCGACGACCGTTAAACATTATCTTCTTTTAAAAATTATGAAACAATTTGCAGAAAGCACCGAGGCGTTCCAACGAGTCCATTAAATTGATCGTAGTCACAGTAAAACGAGATATACAGAAGTGTGTCGCCATTGATCGCTGTCTTTGGCTTTGTTTGGTACTGTTTAGTAGTTCTCTTTGTGACAGATGAGGCTTGTAGATACAGCTCGCGCTCATTCAGCGTGTAAGATAACACTGAGCAAAGCCGAAGGACACGTTTTACAAGAAATATATACAAAAAAAAAAAATCGGGTCAAGATTTATATTTTATGGTGTTAAAAAACCAAAACCAACCAAACAAACCAAAGAATAGTTTGTTATGGAATGCGCGCAACAGATTGCGTCTCCGTTTGGCCCACGCATCACAGGAGTCAAGCTGTGATGTGATACCATTTATAACCACTCATTTTGATTTACTATGATACATATGTTATTAATATATCTCTTAATTGACACTGGCTAGATGTGCTAGACGCACGAAGCCATTATTTAAAAGAAAAAAAAAAGAAAAGTTTTAGCCAAGTTCACTTTTAGCAAAGAATGAAAAGTGTCAAATGGTGACAGGTGGTCTCTAGTTTCGACACCATTGACACTACACCATCATTTCGTAATCTTAGTCGCCTTCTATGACACCTTGAGGCGAGATACTCGTAACAGTACCGGTAAGCGGCAATAGGCTCGCCAAATTACGTGGGAACAACTTTATATTTTTCTCGAGTCGATTGCATTTTCTCCACGACTAAAAAAGTTTGACAAGACCTTGTGACAAGAACGAGATTCTTTTTTTAAATAATCAAATTGTATTCGATATTTAAACCAAGTCGTTTTCAATTCTTTTCAAAAATTATAGAAGAGCGTAGAGATACAAGTAGGTATCCAAATAAGCTGACTCTGCCAATTATGTCTACTGCATCTTATGTGAAGAACAGCTATGTCATGTCTATTAAAGTCTATATTAGGCTCGACAATAACCTTAAGCTGATGCCATTGAATAAATTCAAAGTTCATTTAAAAAAATGGCTTGTTAATGCGTGTTTTTATTCACTGAGTGAATATTTTGAACAATAAATATATGATTGTTATATTAGAATCCTCTAATTATATTTTTGCATACCAGTTACTGGTGAAATATGCGGACTGTATTTAATATGAAGACCACTTATGTACCATATTTCATGTGAAATAAAAAGTCTTTGTCTTTGACGCTGGAAGAACATTTTAGCGTCAGCAAGTTCAGCAAGTGTCCAAATCACCTAGAATGTGACTTAATATAGTATTGCCGCAAGGTGACCATTAACGCTTAGACCCCAAATCAAAGGGCGAGAACAAAGAAGATCCAAGAAAATATAGCATTTTACTAGAATCCTAAACTTTTTTTAATGTGAAGTTATAGTAAAGAAAGCTAACAGTCCTTCAAAAACATTAATTGCTGAATACAGACCATTCAAAAGTGATAATAATTTAGCTGTGAAACGCAATATCGTAATTAAATATCCATAAACGTATTGATGCGCCTAATTTGCCGCTGTTAGATATTTTTGTGAGTAAACGATCTTATCTTCACTTGTAACTTTATGATAATGGAATTAATATGGTTAATAACTATAGTGTGTCTTAATTCTAAAATTGAATAACCTATAACTTAAAAGATATCTAGTTTGAAGAAATGAGCAGATTTTTTAGATCCATGCCTGCTAAAAGTAAGGTATTCCAATGAAACACCCTTGATGAACAAAGAAATATTATTGTCGTACTTGAAAAAGTTGAAATGTATTGAACAGTTTGTATTCCAATCCCTAAATGCCAATCAAGAATGAAACAATGACCTTGATAAACAATGAAATAATATTGTCGTATTTAAAATAGTAAAAAATTATGGAACATGGTTGGCTTGGGCTCCTTAGATCTTTCCCCCGGACTGGTCTCCACCTTGCCGTGGTGGGGGGGGCTGAGTAGAGGGCGCTAGGGAAAAGGTACCACCCAGAGATTGGCGACTCTGGGTGCCCTTAGTACTGACTACCGGGGGGAAAACTAAGAGGGAGGGTGCAGCGGGCGGGACAGAAGAGCCCGTCCAGCAGCGCCAGGAGGGTCTTAGGCAGTGGGGGCAGGGGGCCCCTGCTGTAAAACCATCTGAGAAGTCGGCCACACACGCTATGGTCGCACGGGGAGGTAGTAGGGGCGCGTCCACAGCGCCTCTCTGAGGAGGTCCTCTCAGTTTTGGTCCGGGGTACGTTGGCCGCAGGCGGGGTGTCAGAAGTGCAGCTAGGTACGGGGGCCTCTTTCTCAACAAGCGGCGAGACAGTGCGTAAGCAGCATTTTTTACCGACGATATTAAAAAAAAAGAAAAAGGATTTTACCAACATCTTAGGATTACAATCCTGCAAGTGGTGCACCTGCCGATTAATGAACGAGGCTCTGGCAAACATAAATGTTCCCCGTAAGCGGCAGTAGGTTCGCCAGTGTTTCACCACCTATTACGAGGAACTAAAAATAAAATGGGCGAAATATAGGTTTACAATATGCCTTTGTCTACCCCTTCAAAAATATGAGTGATTAACATACATGTATGTATATTATATAGTTTAAAATCAAACTATTTGTGCACATAGCTGAGCGGAGAATTCACCTTCACACCAGAGGGAGCCATGGTAAATATACATAACAATAAAATGTATTATTATTATTAATTTCCGTGCAGGGAAAACACTCATTTATCATTTTTCAGTTAACTGTGACTGACAGGAGTGAAATGATGGGTGTTTTTATTCCACAAAAATGGAAAATGGGTTATTCAATTTGCTGTCGAAACTGACAACTACGTGCTTCTCTGGTTCCAAATAGAAATATACTCCCACATTGTCATTCCCATTGAAATTGACACTTATAGCAATCAATTAATACTTTTATAGACGCTTTGTACAAATATAATCTTACGCCCATATCATTTTCAATTTATTTAATGCCATCCAAGTGTATTAACACGTTCTTATATACGCATTTCTTAAAGAGCCCGATATTGTAACATAGTTATTGAAATGTCACCAGAGACGTTACTCGTTCTAATAGAGATATTTCTATATATTTCTGGAGTTAGCAAAAGACTGTTAATTAATAATAATAGTGCAACCTCCTTAGTTAAAAAAATATTACTGGCTTGGATTGTCACAATAGCTAATTTTTCTTTTACCACATAGGTCTCTATCTGAAACGTCAAATAGTGGGAGGTGACTAGACCTTCGCCCATGTTGACACTGTCCCATGTTTTGTAAAATCTTGGATTAATAACGAACTATTTAGTTAAACATTTAATAATTTTCAACCACTATCAAACATATTGTATAACTTTATACCTCGCTTCTAAGTTCCGGGGCTTAAATCGGCATTTATGCGGGCCTTGTGCATTAGTGGATGCACTTGTTGCCGTTCTTATCCTGCTGTATGGAGCGCTTTAATTTTGTTGCACTTGATCGACTGCTGCTGGCCATCAGACATGATATAGTCATCATGACAAGTCACATTACAGTGAAGAAGAAGAATAAACGGTTGTAATTGACTGGCTGAAAAGCTTAAAGAGATCCTACTCATACCAGCCACATACAGTCAATCTCTTATAGATTACATTATATTGAGGGATTTGTTAATAATCACCACGCTGAGCAGGCAGGTTGGTGATCGCAGTACAAACCAGTACGCAGGATGACAACAATCCGATTTATTTTCGTTGACTTTTACGACTCCCCATGAGATGAGAGGGGGTGGCTCTATTCTAGGCCGGTACAAACATGGCACACACAACATCGTAATACCAATATTATAACTGTAAATCAGTGCTGAAACGATTTCCAGACTACAACAAAAAAAGAATAACTAGAAAAGTTTAAAAAACATACAGTAACATACGAATCGGAACAATACAAACCGTAATTCGGACACAGAGGTACAGGAGTAGCAAAACTGTGCTAACCTTTCTATTGGAAATTTTCTGCCAGAGCACAGAGCGAGGTGTGTTATTACACGGATAGAAAATTGCACATCATGTGTTCTGTGTCAAAGAGTCTATGTGAAAATCAGAGAGCACGAGATATACAGAACAAAGTTGGTGCGGAACATAATTTTACTTTGTGCATATAAATTAATGTCTAGTATGACAAACTGGATGCGAAATATATTTTTATTCTGTTTTACAGTTTCTAGTTCATTTTTGTTGGTTACCTCACCTATGTTTTTAAAAACGCATTTGGTGTTTTTTTTACGACTACGGAAAAAGAAGTGTTTTCTCCAAAGAGATTACAGTATAGGACTTTTAAAAAAATTAATAAAATGGTTTCTAAAAGGGTGTTGGTTTTGTAAGGCTTATTAGGCTGTGCCCAATTTCCCATTAGGTGAGTGTTACACTGGAGCGCCAGTATGTTGTATAAAACAGATTACTATTCACAGGGATCGATGGTTTCGTGAACTATCGATTGGCCAGGAAGTTGAAAGTTTTAAGTAATACGTAAATACATTAAACCAGTCATAAGTGTGCAGCCATCTTCTTTCTAAACAATATTTTTTTACATATCCCATGCAGGCTACCGCGAACAGGTTGAATTTTTCTCGTAAATTTTTCGTTAAAAAGCTCGAAAAGCTATTGACTTTGTCGACCGTTATGTCATAGGGTTCATTATACGTGCCCTCCGCTTCTGAGGCCATAGATTACATAGATAGAGACGACCGATATGGCGTTGAGGTCAGTATACCTGCACTTCACTCCAGAGGTCGTGGGTTCGATTCCCACACAGGACAAATCTTTGTGTGCATGAACATGAATATTTGTTCTGGTCTGGGTGTTTTCCTATGTATATTAAGTATGTATTTACGAAAAAAAAAAAAGTTTTTAAGTATGTTTATCCGTTGTTTAGTATCCATAACACAAGTTCGTAATGATACTTATCTTGGAACTGAATAATTGGTGTAATTGTCTGAAAATATTTATTATTTATTTGATTTCCTTACAGGACAAATCTTTGTGCATATTAACATAAATTAGTATTTGTTCTAGTCGAGGTGATTCATATGTATTACGTAATTTTTCCGAAGAAAAGTATTTATATATGTTTATCCATTATGTACCATCCATAACACAAGTTCTCAATAAAACGTACTTCGGTGTGATTGAAAAAACATAATGATTAATAAAAAAATAAAATCTTTTCTTGCATGCTAAGTGTGTATAATTGCAGATGTTTCACAATTTTACTAGGTTTTTTCAGACTTAGCTACTAAGAGTAGCCTAAGGTATTGATTACTGAAATAAAAAAATATATATTCAATGTCGATAAGCCCCAGGCGACGTTCTTGCAAAGTTGGCTGCGGGTGACAACTAAAATGGCTTGTATCATTTCAAAAACAAGGGTTCCCTCATTGAAAGCGCTGTTACTTTATTACGAAGTTTCGACATGGATTGCAGATTACTTAAAAAACTTTTAATACTTTGTAAGGAAATGGAGAAACGAATTTAAAAGTTCGTTCTCTCTGCGCTGACTGTGGCTTATTTCGGCCGCTCCTCGTTCAACATTTGAGTGTTCATTGAAATAAATTATTCAATAAGTGATGTTTAGCTGTCTTTCTTTAGTTACTTTTTTCTTTGGGAATATTTTTATTCTTATATAACTGAACTTAGTTCATTGTCTCCATTCCTTACTCCATGACTATAAAAGTAATGCATGTAAGAACCTTAGCTAATAAGTCTTAATAACGTAAGTACGTGCATGTCATGCTGTTGGTTTTTACCTTATTAAACATAAAAAATATTATAAAAATGACATCAACATTTGTAGAAGTTCAAAATATAAAATATACTTTATTGTCTTTAAAATCAATAGGATCATTAAGGTTCGTCATATTTTTTTTTACCAACAATAAAAGAGATATAAGCGGTACCATAATAAAGGCAACGTAGATTCTTTGTCAGTATTTGTCAAGGTTGTCAGTTTATCTGATTGTTGTGGTTTGTTCCTATCTGCTCAATTTAAGATATTAATGCAATAATTCATTGAGGGCTTTAAAATGTTCTATCTCTATTTATCTTTATAGGTGTTACAAACCTAATACGATAAATATTAATCATACAAATTATTTACATAAATTTATATACATGAACAATAACCAACAACATATAAAGCAGCCCTTGTGAGCTCACTCTAAGAACAATTATATGAATACTATTATTCCATAACTTCTTGCTATAGAACTAAGAACTAGGTTTGCATAAAGCAATATTCAATAAGTAATCATTTGTCTTTTTAAGGAGACTGCTTTGCTCTATGATGTCAATGTTAATAAGCATTTCATTATTAACAACATCATTTCAATCCGTACACCTTCCACGGGACACAGATCATTTTTCACCATGCGAGTGGTGTTGGCGTCTTACGGGAGTTTTCAAACACGCAATAAGTATGATTTTTAATTTGGCTTATCGACTTATACATGTAGTGAAAAACTGAACCTTGTGTAAAATGTGTTTATTATCCTTATAAATGTAAAAATACAGAAATTAAATAAGAAAATAAAAACCTCATATTCATGTAAAACGTTTGAACCACGATTGATTACAGACCAATTTGTTCAAACCAAACAGTCAATTTGTCTAAAATGAACAAATCAACAACGAAATTACGACACCTCTGTGGAGGGACTTAATTAGCCGAACAGCTAATAAGATAAATGGACTGTCAGAGTCGCTAATGCGCCAGCTGTATAGCGGTGACACACGGCGGTAGCCGTTGGAAGTAAAAATAAAATGAGGTTTTTTGAACAAAACAAATTTCGAGAGTGGCCTGAGCTTTTACTTCAACAACTATGAAATTAGTTACATCATCATATCAGGCATACCTACGGTAGCCCAGTGGCGAGAACCCTTTTTTTTTTCTTTTTTTTTTTTCGGATGGAAAATCATCAAATGACCGTCTTCCGCTGTGGGTGAAGCGGAAGGGTGTGTCAGACTTTTACTGACTAAATACCATCCATGTTCCTTCTTGAGCCTGTAACACCAAGGCCGCGTTAACTCTTTCGAACAGTCCCGCAACTGTGGCGAGACCCCTAGGCTTCTAATTCAGTGGATCCGGGGTGCAAACTCTTGCTTTTGAAAACAAAACCGAAAATTTTTCGAAGTTGTATGCGTAATAAGTATCGCTGGCTGTGCCTCGTTAAGACGTGAGTCCCGGCTCCCATAAACATCTATTATCACTATCGTTTTTAGAAAGGATTCTCTTCTATAATTTTGACAACTGGTTTAACCATAGAATTTCCCTTTGGGTTGTGAAAGTCAGATGGCAGTCGCTTTATGTAATAACTGAAGTTCAGCCAAATCTGGTTAGACCAGTGAGCAGACCCTGGGCCTTGGGCTTAAGTCTGGGGCAACCGGGATAATGCCAGGATATGATGATGATGTTGCTGAACATTGACCTCCACAAGAGGATTCCTCATTATATTTGGGTGGCCAGCATTCAAATTGGGGAGGTCAATGATTTTCCCATAATCCTAACCCTGGTCAGGCGGGTTGACGATCGCAGTTCGATCAAGTACCCAGGATGACGCTGCTGCCAATTATTCAGTATGTTTTCTCTTCGGTACTTTTACGACTCCCCGTGAGATGAGGGGGTTAGTTACAAAATCCGCAACCCAGAGGGAACATCATTCTATGGGTAAACCGACTGCCATCGATGTCTGTAACGTTCGATACCAACAGCTTAACGTGCTTTCGAGAAACAGACAAAGCGATAATTACGCACATAAATTCATAGTTGTCTTAGGAATCCAAGCCAACCTGACCTGCAAGTGGTCCACACGCTGATCTATGTACCATATTAAGTATGTATTTACAAAAAAATTTATTAATATATATTTATTCCGTTATTGGTATCCATAAAACAAGTTTTTAATGATACTTATCTTGGAACTAAATGATTGGTGTAATTGTTAGAATTTTTTTTTTTTATTTATTGAAATCGCGATCTACCAGAACGAAACACCAGAAATCGAAATAAAAACAGTAATATCGTTACTGTCTGTATGTATCGACGTACGCGTTACTCGCGTCACGTGACGATGACGAATGTAAAGCGCCACCAACCAACCATTGGTCGTGGGTTTCTTGTGTTCCTTTTTCCTCATTAAACGGTTACTTTTATAAATCCTTTTTAAGTAACTAACTTTCCTAATACAGTACTTCGGTTTGTAAACAAATATGTACAGAATATGTAATTTAAATTTGCGTGTTGTCTTAATTAAAAATTTACCATTTTATATATTTCAAGATTTTATTTTTTTATTATTTATTTATTTAGTACACACAGAAATATACAAACAGAAAAACTAAAAAACATATTTTACACAGCACAGCTTATTCCAAATGAAATATCTTCCAACTTCTTTTAAAGCCTTTGTAACTAATTTTTCTAATACAGCCCGCTCTTTATAAAAAAAATATTGATAGTTTAAAATAAAGCAAGTAACATAGGATTCTTTATAACCCAAAAAGTTTGATACTATTTTAGATTACGCGGACGAAGTCGTGAGCTAGTTAGGTCATCATATCCTAGCATTATCCCGGTTGCCCTAGACTTAAGCTTAGGGCCCAGGGTCAGCTCACTGGTCAAACAAATTTTAACTGGTTTTCAGTTATTACGTGGAGCGACTGTCGTCTGACCTCCGCACCCCAGAGGGAAACATCATTCTATGGTTAAACCAGCTGTCAGTCTGTTAGAAGGCACTGATAACGGCTGCCATAGATTTTCATGACAGCCGGAACCAACGGCACTTTGAGGCATGGAGCAAGCGATAATTACGCACATAACTTCGAAACGTCATAGGTGCGCTGCCAGGGTTTGAACCCGAAACCCTCTAAATTTAAAGGCAAGGGGTCTCGCCACTTTGTTTGAGCTAGTTAAGTAAAACGTTTCATTTTAAACGCAAATTAAAAGTTAGTTCTATTAATTGGTCAAAACGAGCATTGTTATTTATAGCTGTCTACTGCGGGAATGAAGGTATTCGTGGGCTCTGTTATGAGAATTTCTTCGAACATAGTTCGTATTGCTTGGAATAATAATTGTCATTGTTCTTGGTACAACTCCTTAGAGTCAACTGTAATCGATGTTCATTGTATTATCATCGCTGGTTTACTAACCGTGTTACTTTTATGTGGGTGTTCGGGTGTTCTACGATGACCTAAGGATCTCAGGCCAACCCTAAGCCAGTGGTGCACCTGCCGATTAACGAACGAGGCTCTGGTGGACATAAAGTTCCCGATAGGCGGCAATAGGTTCGCTGCTTATTTACGTGGGGCCTACTATATAATTTGCGAAGTGTGGCCGTATAATATGCCTCTGACCACCCCTTCGGGGAAACAGGGGTGATTATATGTGTCTCTAATTTTTTTAACAAAAATACTTAGAAACTATGTGAACTTTGTCATCAGTACCTTAAATACTGTGTGAACACTGTGTTGACTTTGACCCTAACATCAGGTATCTGTATGTCAGTTATAGTCTTATCAAAATAAGTCCAGCAGTCTATCAGTAAGCTAAATTCTCAGAAGATAGTTAATTAAAGTAATGAAGTAATAGCCATTAAAATATTTAGTAATGCGATGGCAAATTATAAGATTTTTTTACTTTGCTGTCTTTGAAGGCCGTTTTTAGCCAAAGTTACCGCTTTAAGTATCACTTTTTTTTCAAGTATTGTAAAAGTTGAGAGAAGTTTTCATATTTACTTTGGAACCAAAAATCAGTTGCTTCAATTTAAAGTTGAAAATTTAAGTCGTATTGCTTTGACCGTACTTTTTCACTTTATAATATTCTTATCATTTTGATTATGGCTTCGAAATAGAATATTTATATCACAAATCAAAATTTATTAAGATTTTTTTGCAATAAAAAAACGACTACAACATTTAAGTAATTCATAACTTGGAAACTATAAAAAATTGCGGAACTTCATGGGGTATTTTCGGATATCAAAATACATTCGTGGACGTCACTATTAGGACCATCCTGCATGTACAGTGTATACAACCAGTATGCATTTTGTAAAAAGCAGTTATGTTAATATTACAAGCAAACTATATAGATAAGTTTATCAAGATCTATTTTTAGTATATCCATTTTCTTAAAAGTGAAAATTTGCAATTAGCGAAAAGTGGATTTATTCTAGGTATTATAGCTGAAAATTTTCCTAAAATTAACTAAACAAACATGTCCGAGCGGGTCCCTCAACTTCTTTTGTGTTTTAGTTTTAGTTTGAGAGGTTTTACCAGTTTAAGGATTGTATGTTCATATATTATTTTCTTCTTTTAAATCTTGTGACTGCAAAACACAGGTTTTTGTAGACTTGTCAAACTGATTTAATACTAAGTACATTTTATTGTAGCTGGCGAGAGAAAAAACTAACCTTGACGATTTTCTTGGACCTCCTCAGAGGAGCGCAGTATGTCGCGCCCACAATACCTCCTTGTGCGACCATGGCGTACCTGGCCGACTTCTGGGAGGGTCTATACCTTTTGGCCCGTCCGCTGCGCCAACGGCATAGCCGAAGAAAGAGCGGATCCCGCTCCCTCTCTCGCTCCGCGGCCTCCTTCTGCGACATCACCATTTCGCAGAAGGAGGCCAGGAGCCCAAGCCAACCTCACCTGCAAGTGGTGCACCTGCTGATCAACGGACGAGGCTCTGGCGACAGTGCCCGGTAAGCGGCAATAGTGTGTGCCGAAGTGTGGGCGTATTGCATGCCTCTGCCTACCCCTTCGGGGAAACCGGCGTGACATTATGTATGTATGAAACGGCTACCTCATATAATTGTAAAGAGATATCTGGGACCAATGGCTTATCGTGACTAGAGGAAGACCCAAACAACAGGTCACCGACCACTGGACTGACCTCAGTTAACTATGTTGTACTTCAAAGATCGTTTTCACCCACCAAGAATCGCGAAGCTACGAGTTTGATATAATAACTGTTTACAGTTTCGGGGAATATGAAAGGATCTTTTCGTTTGCCATTTGCTTTTAGGAATTTATTTATTCGACTTTTTACAGCCTTCTCGCTGTCAGACCCTTATATCCAGGGGCTTAGGAATTTGCGTGTGTGAAGAATGGGGATTAATATCAATATTTGGTGACATTGCGTACGACTTTCGAGGATTGAAACCTGTAAAAAGATATATTATCTGAAAGAAAATTTGTTATTGGAAAATTGACAATTGTTTATCATATCATGTTATATCATAAAAATGATTCGCTGAATGTGTTGCTAAGGGAAAGACTCGAGAATGGTTCGTTACATACTAGATACAGGTATCTGGGTTTCTACGATTTATGGTTGAACAAAGTAGTTTTGTCGCTTTTTATGTGTTATGAAGCCTTTTGCTTTAATCAAGGACTACCTTCATTATGTATGTATCATTTAAATGCAATAATTTTAAAACATAATTTTTTTATCGCGTATTAAAAATTCAATTAAAATCTAGAACAAAATATTGCGTGAATTTATACGTTTTGAAGGCTCCTGGCAACGAGGTTAGTCCCTAATTAGATGTACGACGTCCCAAAAAGAGATTAAAACAACTAAATATATTTTATATGTAGGCGTTTAAAATCAGCGTATTGTTTTAATTGTGAGTATATTCACACTTAAGTGCAATATAGCTATTCTTATACTTTTTACTTATGTAATATACGCTTTTAAACCTAAAATGCTCTAATGCGTATAACGTTACTCACGTTTACGTTACTTATTGCCTAGATAGTAGACGTTCGGTTTCTTTGTGATATAAAACAAAGAATCCTACTAACTGTACAATAGAGAACACTTACATTATCCATCCAAGACACCTCGCTTATCATACGCATGCTTAAAGAAACATCGACCCCTTAATACTTATATAGTCTTTCCATTTCTCACTGTGATCGAATTAATAATAATCAAACGTTTAAAACATAAGCAGAAATACTAATTAATAATTTAGTATCAATTTAATGCGCTTACAAGTAGGACAAGTATTCTCTAGAAGATCTTCATTTGTGATGTCCCCCGTCTTTTTTGAGTTAAGTCACTATTCCATTAAGCATGCGATGTAGTAGCCACATGCAACCCTGAAGTGCTATTTTGCGCGAACTGTAACTATATATGTAACTTATTGTTGTATATGGTAAATATTAGAAATTATACTTAACTAGTCATCATCAGTGACAAAGAAACCGATTAAATCTATCACAAATCTTCTGAATACCAGTGTATAGTCACATTTAGTTTTTGGGTGTATAGGGATCCTACCAAGATTTAAGGAGCCCAAGCCAACCTCACCTGAAAGTAGTGCATCTGCCGATCAACGGGCTCTGGCGAACATAAAAGTTTCCGGTAAGCAGCAATAGACTCCCCACCTATTTACGTGGGGCCTACTATATAATTCGCGAAATGTGGCCGTATAATATTCCTCTACCGTTCGGAGAAACAGGCGTGTATTTATATATGTATGTATGTAATCACGTTTAAATGTAATATTACCAATCCAAGACTATATTACAGATACTCCACTGCCAACGTCACATTAGTGAACTAATAATACATGCATCATATGAATAATGTAATTATTACCGGTGGTTTGTGATTCCTCATGTCGTGACTTGAATGGCCCATTGTAATATCTGAATATGTTATTTAAATGATGATATTGTAGGTAGTAACTGCTGATTTTGTTGAATTAAAACTGGTGACGTAAAAGCTCAGTGGGCTATAAATATCGCATTGTTTTATTTATAACATTTTATTGTTTTTAAATTTTTAGAATTACTATGTATACTATGTAAAGATCTAGATCTTTAAAACTACGTAACGCATTATGATGCGGAAGTCCACTGCCGAACATAGTCCTCCCGAAGTCTACATGTTTTCCATATTTCTCGATCTCATATAAATCAAAACATAAATTATGAGCATCTAAGATGTAAGCTGAATATAATCTAATGTAATATAATATAATCACCCAGCTAGAATATGACTTGCGCAAAGCAGGCCAGTGTTCAAACAAATGATTTTTAAGCTTTATTTCGAAGAGCTATCGTTGGTTTGATTCTCTTGGCTGTAATTTTTTGGTATTATATATTTTTATTTTTATGTAGTTTATGACAAGTGTCGTTTATCTTTTTTTATGTATGTTTATTAACTGCCGCACCGCACCGCCTTTAAAGTTTTCTGCTAATCCTAAGGTTAACTGGCAGAGAATTATGTCATTAAGTTCGCCTTTTGAAATACTTTTAAGTGTGCAATAAAGATTAAATAAATAAAAACTTTGTTTTTATTTAACTTTAGTACCAACACAAAGATTTTAAATGATATTGTTTTTGGTTGTTTCTCCCTGAATACAGTTCCCACACGGATATATTTAAGTTCGGCGTCGGGAATTGAACCAGCATCTGACTACGGATGTCGGCAAACATATTCGCTATAGTCGCAACTGACTAGACATCTCGCTGGCCGATCTTTACCAATGTACAACGTTTTTAATACTTTTTGTAACTATGCATATTATTTTTGAGTAAAGTTAAATACACTGTAATTAGAATATATTAAATGATACAACGTCAGAAAGCACGCTTAGTGGACTTTATAATTTATCAATCGTAACAAAAGAATACCTGGCTACTACAGGAACGTAATATTTTATGGCAATAAAGGTACTAAGCTACATTCGAAAACCGAAGGTATTTCTCCGGATAAGCGCAATTTATTTGGATTTGGGTGTCACAGAGTGGAGCGGTGGGCCGCGGCACTTGACGAGCAGTAAATATTGACACTCCCTGTTCACTTACCGGCTTACCACACTACCTTGTGCCGCTTGTACGGTCAGCATAAACAGTACACAGAAATGCCTATGCTAATACTTCGTTGGCATCCTTTAATTATTAGATTCAATATTCATTATAAATTTTATAATTGTTGACAACGTATACTTTTATTTAATTCAGAAAATTTAGCATGTTTTTGCCATAAATGTGAGGAAAAGCAAATATTAACGCTACCTGTTCACATTACCGGCTTACCATACTAATTTGTACGGTCAGCAATAAAATTGATTAAAGTTCTATTATTATAAATATAGGAATTGTAATTGTAAGCAATTTGAATAAGTTTTAAAACTGAAAAAATAAGCTAATTTGAACAATTAGAGGGATTTTTTTCAAATCTTTTCATTTCTCACGCACTCTTTTCTTTTATTAAGAACATTTATTTTACCTACATTGCTTTTTATCTAAGAGGATTCAAAAACTTTTTCAACAGAAGCAATTAATTTGGAACTATATAGAGTAGGCGAGTGGCTGCTGCACTTGACGAGTAGCAAATATTGACACAACCTGTCCACTTACCGGCTTATCACACTACTTGGTACGGTCAACAGCTAAAATATATCGGTATTTACGGTACCAAAGTACAAGATAAGCTCGCTGTTATTTCTGAAATTGTTTACAACGGATTACTGAAAGGTTTCGAATGCTATTTTTTTTTGGTTTTTATATGTTCGGTAAAAAGAGGATTTTATTTAAAGGTGAAACCGAAATAAGTAAAAAAGAGGTGTGAGCTATATATTTTTGTTGCATCTATCTATATATGTTTGTTAAATAAATCGATATTTTTGATCAGCCAGTTCTAATATTAATAGCGTTTCGAAAGCTTGACTTTTACTTTGTTTCATTTTTAAATTTGTATTACTTGATCTTCAAAGTATGGAATACAATTAAGGTTACAAAAATATCTATCGTTTGCTGACTGTGTTTCTGCATAAAATGATAAGAGTTATACAAAAATGGGCTTGAGACCAAATTGTATCCAATCAATAATGATGGCACTTCATCATCTCAGGTATATGAAGTCCTCTGCTGAACATAGGCCTCCCCAATGGATTTTCACAGTGAGCGATTCTGGGTCACCTGTATTCACCGGCTGCTCGCCGGCTTGCTCAGATTTTGGTTCTTCGTGATTTGTGCCCCGCCTACTGCCACTTCAGCTTGCAAACTCGTTTCGCTATGATGTTTAATTGATTTAATAATATATGTATTTTTTATGCGAACTGTACCTCTAAATAAATTGGTAATATTCAATTAGTTAAATTCAATACTACTACTAAAATTAAAATAACATTTGAAATGAAACAATTCATCAATCAATATAGTTAATGTAACATTTGTTTTGAATGACTATTTAAAAAATGTTTATATTATTTTTGTTCCCTTATTAGAACGATATCTTTTTTCTATAAATTGTTTTATTTCGTTTTTGCGTAGACAGTAAAGAGGAATGAATATTAATCTATCGGGAACACAACAAAGGGATAATAATTGAGCCCTATGTGTTAAGCCACATCCAATATATGTATGTATATGCGTGTCAAATTTCAGCTAACTCCGATCAGCCGTTAAAGCGTGATTGAGTAATTAACAGACATCTCAACACACAATAACTACATACATACATAATGTCACGCTTCTTCCCCGTAGGGGTAGGCAGAGATCACATCCTTCCACTTGCTACGATCTTGGCACACACTTTTAGCTTCATTCACACTCATTAACCTGCTCATACACGCCCGTCGGCTTAGGGTAGGTACTTTTGACCTGCCCTTTCTCTAAAATTTTTTGAATTTGGTCATGGAAGGTCTTACGTGGTTTTCCCCTCCCAACACTTCCAATCACTTGTCCATCATAAATCACTTTCGTTAGTCTACTTTCATTCATCCTAGTGTAATATAAATTAAAAGGAATTGTTGTCTCTCGGTACGTGCATCACTAATGAATAAGTGAATTGAAATAAGAAATGCTGTATTGCTAATGGGGTTCCAATGGAGCCCTTATGAATGTCAAGATAAGTTAAAAACTAACGCGCCCGTTCACTGCGAAGAGCCTTGTTTTGCTTCTTATTATCAATACTTGTTACATGAATTCTACTGCTAAGAACTGGCTACCCCCAAATGCCTATCAATAAATTCTTGACAAATCAAATAATCATAGGGATGCGTCTTCTACTACGTTCGCTGGTTCTCGGTCGCCATTGGACAACGTTACGCGGCTCTTCAAGCTGTAAACTGTGTCTACAGCCAGATCAGCTTTCAAATTCGTCTTGCCCTGCTCGTCATGTTTCTTACACATTTCCTTTGTTCTGATCATATTTACATAGATACACCCTGAGTAGGTATACACATGTATGTATACACCTACACGTGTACGCTATAATTATGTTTTAAATAAAACATAAAGAACCATGATCTGTTACCATATGGCTTACAATACGTAACTGAAATCAATGTTGCTTCATAAGATATATATTTAAGTGTACTTAGTATTACAGACAAAGGCTTAGCCGTTTAAGCCTTTTAGACGAGAAAGAAATATTGCAGAAACAACTATTAGGCCAGAATTGAAATTTACTATGATATTTTTGTCCAATACTTACAATTCAGAGAAATCTCAATTCAGAGGACTCTCGTTTCAGCGTTGGTCGTGAAGACATTGTTGTTCTGAGGCTCCTATCTTACCTGAAAATGCCCTGTGTAAGGGCGAAACACGTGTCGTGTTGAATAGTTTCTCGATTTTTCGGGAAATTATAGTAGCGCGGGAATTGTTACAAAGATATTTTTAATCCATCACTTGCTTGAAATTAAGTTGTTTTAGTTGAGTCAAAGGCGCGAGGCTTATTTCACACGAATTCTAAAGCACGGACCTTCCCTTAAGCTGTACATATAAAATTATAAACGAAAACCACTAAAACTATAAATTTACATCCTAAATAAAACTTAATATAAATTTTACACACGTTTCGCCACTCCTTCCCTTTTCTCGTTACCATTAACAAATTCTATGACACTCGGACAGTTTAACAGTGTAGTAAATGCAAAGTAAAAGCCAGATGGTGTGGGTCTAACGTGCCCTCATCAATCACCCTGATATTGCGTGACGTCACCAACTTACGAATGGCCACGCGGCAACTTTATACGCTTGACCATTCATTATATTCGTTTTGTGAATATGACGCTTTCGCTTAAGGTGCTCCCTCAACAATATATAGAATAAGTAAATAATGACAATGTATTGATTATATAAATTAATTAATGAGTGAACAAAATTATTACTAATTTTATATTTTAACATGCAATGTACTTAAATATAAATATGGAGTGTTTTTTGTCAACAAACTGCTATGCAGTTTGGCGGAATGTATTCAAATTTAATTGTAATCTGGAAATAAAAGTCTTAAAATTATTATTTTTTTATTTACATTCGCCCGCAGTGTAATGTTTTAGTGTAAATGTGTGATTTCATATTCATGTGCCGTTAATGTAACAATTCAGATTTGCCTTTGATTATTTCCGTACACTACTATCTGTTTCTCTTTGAGTTGATAAGCAATCGTCTGTGTTGATTCGATTTTAAGTATATCAATACAATCGTTTTTTTTTTGACTTTACAAGTATTTGCCAGTGATTTTTTGTCCTTTGTATTCAAAGTAAATAAAGTAATGGCTTCTTGCGTTTAGCACATTTAGCCTGTAAGAAATATATTAATAAGAGAATTAGTGATGATAAATGGTAAATGAGATACGCTACCCCAAAATCCCTTGAGTCCTCAGTAAAGATGTCGGACTATACTGAGATCTCACATGGACTTCTTGAGAGAATTTGAAAAGTGATGTTGCCATGTTTTACGCTTAGAGTTCAGATCATAGAAACAGCTAGGAAGAGATAATAGGCGATGGATGAAAATTTTACCAGTCAGCAAGATCGTCAGTGTCTAAATCACCTGGAACGTGACTTTATATAGTATTGCCGATGATATCACATATTTGTGTAAATATTGCTGCAGTTGGAACTCAGTGTCTACTGGCTCTTAACCGGACGCTTATGAACCGGATGACGAAACTCGTTAGTCAAATTTGTTATGTAGGAACTAATTACTCGCGCGTGTCATTAAATTTACTTATGAATGCGCTGCTTTAACCCTGTGCATTCATTTTGAATACATTATACCCTCTATCAATCCTTTTTTACTTTACCCTTTATGTATATAATATTGAGCATAGTATTTATATGAAGCGCTCGTATCTCCGCGGTGCTCGGTGGTCGGGAACGATCACCAAAGTACAGCAGAGCTTACAGAGGTCAGTCCTTGGATGGGTGACCGTTTGTGTGGCATTTGATATCGAGCGCTTCCGTGCTTCGTAAGGCACGCTAAGCTGATGGTCCCGGTTATTATTAAATGTGGTAGTCGTCAAGCCATGTCAGAGGCCTTATTGTGCGGCTTGAAAAATTCTAACAGCAGGACGCCATACAACTGTCTCCGCCAATCAGCACTGGATCAGCGTGGTGGAGTATGACCCAATACCCAAGGTGCGAGCGACAATTATTAATTTCATTATTGCTACTTTTATTAGTAAAAGTATTCTTTTAATATAATTTTTCTTTTCTTTTTTGTCCAAATTCTAATAAATTAATTTTTTTTGTTATTTTGACTTTTAATTTTATGACATTCTATTGCTATTATTTTATCTATACTATATATGTGAATTAATTTATTAAGTTGACAACTTTTGTATATTATTCTTTATATAATTAAGTATATAATTTCGAATGACTTGTCGGCTGTTAGCCATCATGAATAATGTGGTTATAAATAAATAAATAAAATATGGCTCATTTTAAGACCGGTTTCTATAAACTCAACTTCGGTGATCATTTCCAACCTCCAAACATACTAAAAAAATCAATTAAAATATAATTATACTAAAATCACGAAGCTTAGATTCACTTGCAATCAAACAAATAAAAAAACAAAAAATATTTAAGTGTAAGTGAATCTAAGTGCCACTTCCGAGCCACCGCTCTGTAAGAACTAGCAAGAAACTCACAGGCTATGCTCTTTTAAATTATCGATTGGTTAGTTATAATCTTCATTTGTCTGTGACGCTATACCATGCAATATAATATAACATTAACAATATTCATGTTTTAAGACATTCATATTAGAATAGCCTGTATGAAACGGCAGTTTAATCCCAAGCATATTATTAAGAAAATTATACTTGTCAATTTATTATGACTTCAGGGAAATAAATTTATGTAAACTCGATCTATTAATTCGATCGTTAAACTGCCCATGTCGTACGATATGCTTTGATACTTATTGAAGAATATTTGTTTAAGTTTTAGTTTTGAAACGATCGAAATATTAATAGATGCTATTTAGATTTGAGATCAAACAACGCAGAATGATTTTATAACAGAAAGCGTGGCGAACGAGACATACAAAACCAAACATTTAAAAAAGCTATTGATGATACACTGGACCCGCTGTCAGTATCGGAATGATTGATGGTCTGGCGGTCCTATGTTTCCGGCAAAATGGTTGCACTCGGCAATGTGTTAATCAACTTCTAAATTCAAAATTATTTATAAACATTACAGAGATGAGACTAGTTTGTTAAAACTAATAAATAAACTAAAAGAAAAAAACATTCCCTGTAATTTTAGAAGACAACATACATACATACATAATGTCACGCCTCTTTCCCGTAGGGGTAGGCAGAGATCACATCCTTCCACTTGCTACGATCTTGGCACAAACTTTTAGCTTCATTCACACTCATTAACCTCCTCATACACGCCCGTCGATTTGGGGTACTTTTGACCTTACCTACCTTACTTTTTTTTTAATTTGGTCATTGAAGGTCTTATGTAGTCTTAGATGACAAAATAATTGAATATAACAGCGTACAATTCTAATTGTCATCAGTTAAAATGCTATTTAATTTTGAAATCGTTTTTAGAATTTCTTGTAGTTTTTAGAATACGATAAATTGTCACGAATAGTACCAAGTCCTAGTTACATTTACAGTATTTGCGAACTAGACTAAAAAAACGCTACATTAAAAAAAGCCAGTGATGGTACGCTGGACCTGTCGTGCAATATCGGAATGATCGATGAGCTGGCCGTCCCACGTTTCCGGCAAAATGGTTGCATTCCGCGATGTTTTAATCGACTTTTTAATTCAACACTTTTTTCAAACATCACAGAGATGGGACTGACTGTGGGGTTAATTTGTTTATAGTAGTAGCTTGCAGGTACGAGGGCGGCAATGAAAATTTCGGGAATCAAGGAAGTGACACAACATTACTATTTAAAAATGTATTTATTGCTTTTCGAAGTAATCTCCGCGAAATTTGACACATTTATCCATACAATGGAACCAATCGTTGAAGCAACCATTCCATTCGGGAATAGGGGGCTCAAAAATGGCCGTTTTGTAGGCGTACACAGCTTCTTTTGGTGATGAAAATCTCTGACCACGCAATTTTTTTCTTTTTTTAGGAAATGTACGGCGAATGATCTAATAATTTTATGTATACTTGCAACCACGCCCTATCTGTCGTAAAAAATACTGATATTCTACAGAATACATAGGGAATCTGGGCTTAAATAAGTATTTTTGATGTGCAATAAGGTTATTAAGAATAGGTTAGCAATTCACTAATTTTAGTGTCACATTAAATACAACCCGTTAAGTTTCAAAATAAAACACTTTCTAAAAACCATTATATCGACTAGTGTAGTTTCATTTCGTTTCGACTTTTTAAACAATAGTTTTAACTTTGCGTTGAGAAAGCTACAGATTCATTTTAAACTGTCTGAAGCTTTCAACTTCAATTGCGTACACTTTTGAACTAACCCAAAGTGAACGAGCGGGGGAATTTGGAATTCAGTAAAACAGGAATTCAAAAGTTTTCTATGTTGAACACTAAATTATAAGTCATAACCAGAGGTCGGAATTAGGTAGAGTTATTCATGTACTTACACTGATTTCACACAGCGAAAGAATATAGTGCAGGGTAGGCGAACCTTTATGCATCAACGTGCCATTTTTTCTAAAAAAAAGTTTAATGGGGTCATTCGCGTGCCGTCAAATAATTTTGACTTTCTCATTATTTGGAAAATAATAATTATAAATACTATCAAAACTCTTTATTAAATAAAGTAAAAGAGGTACATTTTGGTATGTTTTTATTACACGCATAAATTAAATTTTAGTAAAATTAGTGTGACTTCTGTTGCTGCAGGTTGGATGACAAATAATTTATGTTAGGGTTGTAAGATGTTACTTTTAGCAAAATGCATGCTGAACTAGATTCATCTGTCAAACGGTTTCTAACCGAGTTTTTAATGTTATTCATCTCTGAAAATAATGACTCGCAGGCATAGGTAGATGAAAACATGGTTAAAATAGCATGAGCCAGCTTCTTCAAACAGTTAAATGTGTCTGGTAACGCATTCCATGTTTCCAGAATTTTATTATTAGCATTTTTACTTAAATTACTTGTCAATCTTTCAGTTTCAATTAATTCCAACTCTTTCCTTGTTTCAATAAATTTTTGATTCCATATTGAACTAGATTGGAAATCAATCAGCTGCATTTCAAATTCTTCAATTTCCAACCAATCAAATTGAGAGAAGTTCAGTTTATGAAATGACGTCACATCTGGGTACATAATGAACTTGAGTAATTCCGACAATTCTTTGAACTGAGAAAATCTCCCTAAAAATTCCTTGATTAAAGAATCGATCACAGATATAAATTCTTCAGTATTTTTTTCTTTGTCTGCTGTCTCGTGAATATCTAAATCATTCATATATTTTTTCAAGTTTGGAAAATACTTGTAGTTTTTTGTGATAATATCGTTCCTGAAAACTTGCAGTTTTGCCTCAAAAGCGCGAACGAGATCTATCATGGCAATAATTGTTTTGTTTGTTCCTTGAAGCTTTACGTTTAATGTGTTTAAATGTTGGCATATGTCTGTAAAAAACATCAATTTTGAAAGCCACATAACGTCCAATAACTGTGGGTATTGTTCAATTTTTCCCTCATTTTGCAAAAACAGTCTGATTTCTTCCAAGCAATCAACAAATCTTTCAAGTACATTCCCGCGACTCAACCAGCGAACATTATTATACATCAGTAAGCCATTATACACCGAGTTGACTTCGTCCAACAAAGCATCGAATTTTCGCTTGTTTAAAGCCTGTGACGAGATGAGGTTGACTATTTTTGTAACTACCGCCATTATATTATCAAGAGATATTAAACCACTCTTAGCACACAAGACTTGTTGGTGAATGATGCAGTGGAATTCAAGAATCGAATGTCCTACGTCAGCTTGAAATAAACTTATGAAACCGTTTTTTTTACCCACCATACTTGGAGCACCATCAGTTGTTACAGAAACAATTTTTTTTATATCAATTTCTTTTTCAGCAAGCGAATTCCTAACTGCCATACTTATATCTGTTCCTTTTGTAGTTGTTAGCAACGATTTTATTGCAATTAATTCTTCCTTAATGACGTTTTCTACGCAATACCGAGCAAAAACAGCTAAACGTGCAGATTTAGTGACGTCAGTGCTTTCGTCAAGACATAGCGATATAAAAGAAGCATCTTTAATGTCAATTTTTTGTTGATCTGTTATATTTTCGGCCAGTTTTAAGATTCTTTCTTTTATAGTGTTTCTTGATAAAGGAGTATCTTTGATGCGCTGAATTATCTTATCTTTATTGTCGAAATCTTCAAAAAGAGAGGGCGCGCATGCTAACCAGGCTTCCTTCAAAAACTCACCTTCTTGAAAAGGTTTACCATGCCGAGCAATGACATTTGCAGCCGCGTAACTTGCCGCGCTTGTATTACAATTTTTGCCAACAAATTTAATCATAGACGTTGACTGTTTATTTCTGTCATTCAATGCACTTGCAATTAATTCTTTTTGCTCTGCCTCGCTTTTTTGACTGACAGATTTATGATTTGTTTCAAAATGCCGTTTAACAGACGATGTTCTACACACCACTGTTCCAGAACATAAAAGACACAACGCTTTGTCACCTTTACTCATCATGCCATATTTCTCAGTCCACCAAGTTTGAAATTCTCTGTTAAACTTAGTATCATGAACTTTTTGTTTTTTTGCTGAGCTGGCCATATTAAAATTTAATAATAACAAAAATATTTAATATCAGTTTAAAATCACTCGAATAAACTTTACAATACAATTATTATGTCAACAAAACTCACTATTACTTTATGCATAAGCAAACAATGCGTCATTCGCAATTGAAACCCACGTCATTATAAAAACAAAACAAACTAGCGCCGTGCAGTGCTTCCTGCCTGCCGCCGCGCTGCCCCCACCCCGCGCATCGAAAACTCCGCAGCGTAGGAGCATCGCGTTCGATCGTCATGAAATACCTAATTCTGCGACGTGCCCAAAATATTGTGTCGCGTGCCATCAATGGCACGCGTGCCATTGGTTCGCCTACCCTGATATAGTGGATATGCCTCAAACCCCGGGATTAATTTTAAAGAATAGAAAAAATCCCGTTACTTTTTAATAAAAAGTTATTTACTTTTACTTTTTTAATTTAGACTACTGCACGCGCGACGTTGCCAAACTTACATCAATGACCGAATATTTGTAATATTGTTGGCCACACGGGATTGTCCATTTGAAATCCCGGGAAGGTCCACATTAATATCAACATTTCGATGCAAGTACATAAATAACTCTACCTAATTCCGACCTCTGGTCATAACACATATATAACATACTTTTTTTGCCCAAAATGGCAAAGGTAGTTTAAAATAGATCTACAAAACATAACTGGAAAATATTTTATCCCAAAGTACGTCGAAAATGGAGACAAAACACTTTTTAATACAGATATATAAACAAATAATACATACATACATTCACGCCTGTTTCCCCGAAGGAGTAGGCAGAGGCATATAATACGCCCACACTTCGCCAAATATCTAGTTGCTCCCACGTAATATTATTATGGCGAGCATATTACCGCTTATCGGGCACTGTTATGTTCGCCAGAGCCTCGTCCGTTGATCGGCCGGCAGCGCTTCAACATCAGCGGGCGGGCCAGGAAGGCCCGTCAAGCAGCGCCAGGAGGGTCTTTGGCGGCTCCGCCCTGCACCGGACACTGTGGTGCGGTGGCATAGAGACTCTCCGGCTACCCCGTTGGCGCAGCGGGCGGGCCAGAAGGGCCCGTCAGGCGGCACCCGGGCTGTCTTAGGCGGCGGGGGCAGGGGGCCCCTTCCATCTAGCTATAGACCCCTCCAGAAGTCGGCCAGTTACGCCATGGCCGCACAAGGAGATAGGGGGAGCGCATCACATCGCGCCTCCCTGAGGAGGTCCTCCTGGTTCTGATCCGGGGGACGTTGGCCGCGGGCGGGGTGCCAGAAGCTACAAACCCAGGCACTGGTGCCTCGCCCCTTTTCAACAGCGGTGGGCGTCGTCGGAAGTTTTTTAGTGGGTAGGACTGCGGTGGTCGCGTCTGCCACAGTGAGCCCTAAACTCCCCTCCCGGTCACTCATTGGCCAGGAGACAGTGCGTAATCAGCATTTTTTTTACTGACGATAAAAAAAAAAGCGTCTTTGGCCCCTACTATCTAACTCTGGACCCTCCGAAAAGTCGGCCACACATGCTATGGTCGCACAGGGAGGTAAGAGGGGCGCGTTCACTGCGTCTCTCTGCGGAGGTCCTCCCAGTTTAGGTCCGGGGTACGTTGGCCGCGGCGGGCGGAGTGTCAGAGCTGCGCCCCAGGTACTCTTTCTTAACAAGCGGCGGCCGTGTCTGCCGGTGGTTAGTCCCACACATCTCTCTCGGTCTTCCTTTGGCCGGGAGACAGTGCGTAAATGCCTTTTGTTACCGACGTAAATAAAAAAAAGGCATTGCTAACATCCTGATTGACGAAAAGTGGTTTTCACTCACATTATGTTAAACGATTGCACCACCATAACACGGGTATTTTACGGCATTACCGATTTCTAATGTCATTTTACATATTTTTGGAGAGCCTCGTGCTGGAATCTCTAGCTTAATTGTTACACTATTTGCTAAGATCGTCGCTAAGAAATTATTCAAATTCAATTCGAATAATATGCATGCACTTGATGACTGAATATTAAAAACTATAGAATATAGAAATTCTGCTGTATTGTATTTGCACGAAGTGAGTTGTAGCATCACTAGACTATGCCCTGAGAGAATATGAGCTTATTGTACAAATAGTGTGGCGAATGTTTGCACAATACCAAATAATAAACAAGAGAAATTTTACATCTGTGAGAAATATCATAAATTCCGTCGGTTATTAAAACGATATGCGAATGTTAAACAAAAATATAAATTGCGATAACTTTGACTTTGTTTATTGATTATGCATAAACAGATTGATGTCGATAAATAAATAAAAATAGTGGTTTTGACAAAGAAAAACACCTTTTTTGACAATGTAATATGGTTTCTTGCCGTATTATAGATAGGCATACATATTAGTTCCGGTAACTAGATATTGTCGGACTACGCTCACCTAGAACCTCCTTCGTGTACTACTACGTAGTAGGTACTATATTTCTTGAATATGGACTTATTTAGTAGGGTGGTGAGACCCAGATATATATACTGTTATTACTTTTATATTCAGGAAATAATCAATACTTTTAAACGATAAAACTATTGTGCATGGATGTAATTAATAAGAAACCCATCTATTTGATTGGGATTATTAATAAAAAGACGATTCGAACTACACTGCTGCCGTTGTTTCGACACAGCAATAGCTATGCTCATGTTATCCTCTTTTAAAATTTACCAAAGTATTGCGTATACCAAAACTATTCTGCGGAAGAATATCAGGCACTGCAGTGAAATGAATAATAACAAAACAAACACACTAAAGAATATTAAATATGCAGAAAATGCACAACAAAAGCTAGCTAATATTCGGTGAGAATAAGACAGAAAGGGAAAGCTGTCACGTGTTGTTGTTCACTAGAAAATAAATGAAACGGGACAATGGGACGGGGTGCAACACAATTGCAGTGAAAAGACGAGCGAAGCGGCCGTGTGTCCCAGTTGCGAACAAGAGTGAGTGTCCCAGGTGCGCCGCGGGACGGCTACAATACACGGAGCGACAATACTCTGAGTCTGTGCGGTACTGATTGTAGCCTATGTTGACTGACGCATGGCATTTAAAGTTTCAGCGAACTACTTCTTAGTCTAATGTTGGGTTGTGCTTCTTTTTCTTTCAGTTTTTTATGAACACAGAAACAGACACGTTTACTAGCACTATAAGGACATAACGCGCACAACGAATTCTGCAGGGTTTATTTTTTATCAATAAATGGGACACCCAAGCATTACTTACGTAGTTTAATATGCAACAAAAGCAAGTAAAATGTTGGACATGTTGGTAGAGGGAGAGAATAAGTGAGTAATGATCAGTGATAGGAATAGGTAGTGCCTATTTGCCTAAACTTCGAAGAACAGAGACAAGAATCGGAGACTTCCTTAGGACAAAATTTTTTAAAATTATTTATTAAAAAATTTTATTTATTAAATTTTTTTTTTAAATATATTTAAAGTCACCTAATAGAGTGCGCTTGTTAAAAAACACCTTTCCCCACATGCCGCTTCGCAACCGCACCGCCTCCAACCAAGTACCCCATCTTGTAATAACGGGTTCTGGAGGAAGCGGCATGTGGGGAAAGGTATTTTGTAACAAGCGCACTCTATTAGGTGACTTTAAAAATATTAAAAAAAAATTAAATTTTTAATAAATATTTTTTTTTATAAATAGTTTTAAAAAAATTTGTCCTAAGGAAGTCTCCGATTCTTGTCTCTGTTCTTCGAAGTTTAGGCAAATAGGGACTACCTATTCCTATCACTGGTAATGATAAGAGTGAGTGTTCCAGGTGCGCCGCGGGACGGCTACAATGCACGGAGCGACAATACTCCGCGTCTGTGCGGTACTGATTGTAGCCTATGTTGACTGACGCATGGCATTTAAAGTTTCAGCGAACTGCTTCTTACTATTCTAATATGGGGTTTTGCTTCTTTTTCTTTTAGTTCTTCTTTGGTATTTACATGCGTGTATGATTGTTTTAATACTAGTTGTATAAGTGTTTTTTGTTACAAGCAAAGTGTACAATCATAATGCCCAATAAACGTTTTTTTTTTTTTCTTTTACTTCTATGAACACAGAAACAGACATGTATATTAGTACTATAAGGACATAACGCGCACAATGAATTCTGCAGGGTTATTTTTTTATTAATAACATGCATAAATGGGGCACCCAAGCATTACTTACGTAGTGCAATATGCAACTAAGGTAAGTAAAATTTTAGTAGAGAGAGAATAAGTGAGAAATTACCCTATGTCCCAGTTGCGAACAAGAGTAAGCGTCCCAGGTGCGCCGCGGGACGGCTACACTGCACGGAGCGACAATACAACGCGTCTGTGCGATACTGATTGCTGCTTTCGTTGAGTGAAACAATTGAAGTTTTGGTGTGCACATACCATTTATAAAAATAAAAAGTCATTTATTGCTTTTAAGGAATACATTAATGACAAAATACAAAATTAAAAATAGTCGTAATCCTAAAAGCAACTGGAGTAAGCTCAGCTTATGCTGCACAGAGTAGGCTACTCTACGCAGCGCTGGTTTTCAGCCCCCCCCCCCCTGTTTCATTGGGCTCGCAACATAGTAGTGACCACGTAGAAAAAAAAAACAAAAATTACAAGTTAACACTTCAGCAAAACCGAAACAGTAAACAAGCAAAAATTTTACTACAAACAAAAACAAACCACAAAATAGAAACAAACATAATTATTATATAAAATTTCACTTTTCTTAATTTAACAAACAATAATATAAAAATTTAGTTGTGTGTATACGTGTGAGTGTGTGCGTGTGTGTGTGTCTGTGTGCGTGCGTGCGTATGTGTGTGCGTGCGCGTGTGTGTAAGTATGTGAGAGTTTTCATAAGGTAAGGTAAGGAGTTATTAACACACAAAAATGGTCTTACATCTATCCGAAACTAATCGGTTTTGAGTTACCTGTCGCCGTAAATCGCGGCGAATTCAACCACGCTACTGTATGGTAATACCGAAACCAGGTTTTAAACATAATATACTTTTAATACATGTTTTTTTCAAGTGGAATAAAATCTTATAATTTTTAATTCATGCCATTTAGAAAAATTTCGGTCCAGTATTATACCGCGTCCATTACCCAATCTTAAATTGATATAATTAATCGAGCTATAGTGATAGCCGCAGTTTTTTCAAACTGGAGCACAGTAAGTTTTACATAAGGCGAAACAATACAAAAAAATGTATGTAAGTATGTTTATCCGTTCTTTAGTATACATAACACAAGTTCTTCATGATACTTACCTTGGAGCCAAATAATTGGAGTGATTGTAAAATAATATTTAATTATTTATTTAAATGGCGTGATACAATACTAAAATATCTACTGTACTTCTAAGGCCGACCTTGCCTATATAGACGTCCATTATCATGAAGAGAACTGCAACCTATTACATACAAGATAGGGAAGATATTTGCATTTAAAATCCACTGCCGAAGCTATGTAAGTCCAGACGTTAGCAATAACTTAATTCTCGCCAGTTAGACGGATGACCGAAATATTACAGTGGGCTACAGAGTATGCGGCATAATTAATTTCGGTCTCAACCGAATACGGCACGTAATGTTATTGTTGCCTGCAAATACGCGCGCTTCAAGCGGTTCCTTCCAATCTAGGAATTTAGAGGCAAAGGTGTTGCATAAACAGGGCTAAATTGCAGTGCACCGAAAATGTACCACATAGTACACAGTCAGAGGACGTTGGGTTTCCCGGGGGAGCTGGGGGAGTTACAAACTTCAGAGTTAGCATTGTCGCTCTCGACCACTACTCGCTTCCAACTCACAGCGGGATTAGATTGGACGTAATGTCGGTCCTACATGCGAATGAAATTGGAGGCGTCTATATGAGTTTTGAATCTCGCAAAGCATTAATTTGGACTTATGATCGTTATAACTTTTCCTGTGAATTATGCGTAATTATAACGATTATTTTCACATTGTTTGAGCAATGGTACGGAAGTTTTCGATTTTAACGAGTTATAAATGAGATAACGCTGGGTTTAAAGTTAATAATTAGGAGTTTAGGTAGAGTATTAGGCTCGGTTGATTATTTTGGAATTTTTGTTCATATTATGATTGTATCATTATAATTTTGTACACTTGTACAAGACATAAATTGTACTTGACTACTTTAAACTTTCAGTCCACATACATACATATAAACGGCCACACTTCGCCAGTTATAATGTTCGCCCCATGTAATAGGTGGCGAGCCTATTGCCGCTTATCGGGAACTGTTTTGTTTGCCAGAGCCTCTTCCGTTGATCGGCAGGTGCACCACCACCAGCATATTAATCTCGAGCGGTATTTGAGATGTGCCGAGATCAGAAGTAACTGCATTGAAGTTACGAAGCGCAGATAAAACGCCGATTGCAGATGCGTAAACAAATAGGTTTGTGTAAGTTAACCTCTTTATTGTTTACTAGCAGTCGCCCGCGGCTCCGCCCGCGTGGATGTCGGCTACCGCTGTAAAATGCCTACCCAGAAAAGACACGGTCAGCAAAATGATTTCCAGATCAATTCACAGACACGGACACTAACATCGACGACGCAGTCATTATCCGCAGGCTGCATAGATTGTCTTTATGTGGATGTTGAAGTTGTTAATGATGAAAATATTTAAATCTAATTAATACTTAGTTTTTACTCTTACCGGCAGTCCCGGAGAGCAAACTGTTGTTTTGGGATAGATAACCAAAGCGATTATTGTAAATCTTCCCCATAAACAACATTTGACATTAAATTATTTTTAGGTGACAAAATAAACTGATGGTCGGGAGCCCCGACCCGTGATAGGGCGCTGTGCAGCAGAAATCGTAATAATTTAAGTTCGCCATAACTTCAAAAACAAACGTCCAATTTTGATCATTCCAAGACCAAATATTATCTACATAAACTGCACTTAGTGATGAAATAATTAATTTTGATAGGGCATATTAATAGCATAAGTAAAATAAATGCGTATAAATATAGTACAAAAAAAAATTAAGATTTTTAAATAAAAAAAAGGGTTGTTGTGCCTCACTCGCCATATATAGGTATAGTGTGTCGCGGACTTTTTAGTAGGTGGTATAAGATCTTTAATTCATTCATAAATTTTGTGGTTCTATCTTTTATAGTTTAGGCAGCGTACGCAACTGTTCTGGTTGATTTTTACACTTTGTGTCCGAAAAACCCAAATATTTTACGGAACCCTATTTTTTTCGAAATTATAATATAGCCTATGTTACTCAGTGATAATGTAGCTTTCTATTGAAAAAAGAATTATTAATATCGGTCCAGTAATTTTTGAGTTTATTCGTTACATACATAATATTAGTATAGATTACATTGACTCCCCCCCCCCCCCCGTACCACCCCAGTGACGCTTACGTGGAGCCTACATCGCATGCTGGCTAGCTGAGCGCGGTGAGCGGCACTACGCGACTTTTTTCTAATACTTGCATTTTTAAACTCGTGATATCTTCCTAATGAAATGTCCGAATTGAATAATTCAAAAAGTTATAAAAAGGTATTGAAGCCGTCTTAAATACAAAGTAATTTTTTTAAGGATTAATACAAAGGTACAAATATAGAGCCTATTCAAGCGGCGGCATATAAATTAAATTTTTAGAATAAAAAACCGCTTACTGTGACGTAACTATAATATTTAGACATATGCTGTCGCGACACTTTTTGTAGATAATGATGAGTACTGCAAAGTCGTAGTACATAATTTTGTTCTATCATCAATAGTTTTCGCTGCGCACGCTATGTAAGGAATTTTTCAGGTCATTTTTTTACACCTTGGGTTACATTATTGGATTTTTAGTAAGGATCCCTAATTTTTAAAAAAAAATAATATAGCCTATGTTACTCGGGGATAATGTAGCTTTCCAAAGGTGAAAGAATTTTTGAAATCGGTCCAGTAGTTTCGGAGCCTATTCATTACAAACAAACAAACAAACAAACAAATCTTTCCTCTTTATAATATTAGTATAGATATAGATATAGAAGTATAGATAATAGATAGTATAGATGTAAAATGAAGGTGATTTCACAAGTAATTATTACATACATACATTCACGCCTATTTCCCGTGTTGGCAAAGTGTGGGCGTATTATAATGCCTCTGCCTACCCCTTCGGGGAAACAGGCGTGAATGTATGTATTTATATGTTTATATTAATATGCTGCTTTTTAGACGGTTCATGTAACAACTAGCCGCTACACTCTATCTACATTGAAATATTTGTCTGTTTAATATTCTCTTGAGTATAAAATAAATAACTATTTTCTGACCGACACCTATTAGTTAGTTCCAAGATAAGTATCATTAAGGACTTGTGTTATGGACACTAAACAACGGACAAACAAGACAACGGTTTTTTTATATAGACCCAATCTACATAGGAAAACACCCAGACCAAAACATTATGCACACAAATATTTGTCCTGAGTGGAAATCGAACCCACGACCTCAGAAGTGGAATGCGGGTATACACACCATCACGCCATATTGGTTCTAATAGAAATTAGTAGTAAATTAAATTAATCAATAATTATCATAGCATTGTGCATGTCATTGTCAGGTTCATGCTCTCGGTGGTTATAGATTGAATAATAATTATTAAAATCACTAGGTTACGAAAGAGTTATTTCTAAGTTTAATGTTTACTTTGTAGGTAAATTTCCATATGGCATAAGTGATGATCAGCAGCTTACAAGTTTAGTTTGAAATTAAATTATCATAGACACGTTACTTGACAAAGTAGAAGATTTTTATGTTCATGTTAATAGATTTCCAAAACACAACTTCGTTCATTGAAAACGTCTGTAACCAACCTTCTTAGTCATTTTGCAAAATATAAAATCAAATAAGTACTATTGTATATAGTAACTTTAAAAATGCACTCCTTGATTTCAGAGTTCTATCTGAAACAGCAGGTGGGGTACGCTTTTAAATTTGTTCCTTGCAATTCTTGTTTTCTCGCCTCGGCAAGGCTAACTTGCTCCAACAGCTGATTGAGACTTTCTACAAAAGTATCGTCAATTCCTTTTTCCTTGCTATTCTTGACAGCGCCAAGTTATTCTTGGCAAGAAATAAGTTGAGAAAGTCAAGGAACTATCGGGTTCACGTCAATAAACTATATAGTTTGTTTCTGAAACATACGTAGGTGTTGAGAACTCAACCGATGTCATGACTTTGGGTCAAGCGTCATAATTTTTAAAAGAATATCGAAATTAAAATCGTAAGGCATTTGTCAAAAATAATTCGAGTAAGTTTCATTGTTTCATAGAATATCGAAATTAGAAACTATAAATGTGAAACTATTTTGACGACAGATACGGCGTGGAGGTCACTATACCTATACTATACTCCAGAGGTCGTGGGTTCGATTCCCACACAGGACAAATCTTTGTGTGCATGAACATGAATATTTCTTCTGGTCTGAGTGTTTTCCTATGTATATTAAGTATGTATTTACAAAAAAAAGTATTTAAGTATGTTTATCCGTTGTTTAGTATCCATAACACAAGTTCTTAATTATACTTATCTTGGAACTAAATAATTGGTGTAATTGTCAGAAATAATTTATTTATTATTTATTTATTTTAGTCTTGCCTTTGTTTTGTGTTTTTATATTTAATCCGATAAAGTTATGTATATAAAAGTTGGTAATGTGATAGTAAGTAAAGGGGTGTGTTACATAATTGGTAAAATCGAGGAAAGCATACATTTAGGAGCTAAAAAGGAGGGTGTAAATTTTATGCTCCTTTATTTCTTAAGACTAGATGAAATATGATCTTTAGATATTAGATTTTATTAGTTTTAAGAACAGCAGTAATCTTAATAATTTATTTCTTTAATTGTATTAGATCTTAAGACATAATTTGAAAAAAGCCGAGATGAGTTTCTTGAGGCCTTCTTTTCAATCTCGTTGCCTTTTGAAAGCTTCGTTAGAGTCACCGACAGACTGTTTGACTGACGAACAATCCCCTCCCTCCTTTAGAATCACGACAGGCTGACTGACAGATACAGACTGACAAATCTTGAGAAAACCACAACAGACAGATAAACTGACAAATTCTGACAAAGAAACCATTTGCTTTTACTCCTTTATTATGTTACCGCTCATATTTCTTTCATTGTTGTCAAAAAAATATATAGAATTTTCATTTTGTGTAAATGTTCGACAAATCTAAATGATCATGTTGATCTTACAGACAATAAAGTATATTTTATTTTTATTTTATTTTATGGAGAAAGAAAAGGAAACCATTCCAATACTCATAATGATTTGGCTTTTGGTAAATAATTAAGAATGTTTGAGTGTGATCAACTATACGGTAATATATTTTGTTTGTAGTTACCAATGGAGTATCGCGGGCATTTACTAATGGGGACAAAATAAAAAAGAAATATTTAAATTAATTGGAAAAGTAACAAAATCTTACTATTATCTTTAATTAAATTTAATATGGACTTTGTACTATTACTTCATTATTTACATAGCATATTCAGTCCACTGCTGAACGTTAGCCTCCTTAATAGTTAACGTTTTATTGGGGGTATTTGGCCATAATCACCACGCTGGTCAGGCAGGTTGGTGATTGCAGTTCAAGCCAATACGCCGGATGACGCTGCTCATCATACGGCACGATTTCTTTTCGTCAACTCTGACATCCCGTGAGATTAAAGGGGATGGTACTATTTTAGGCCTATATCACACGGCACCGATTACATAGCAATAGCTGATACTCTAAACATAGACAAACCAGTCAAACGGTTTTGTGGGATATGTTTTATATAACTTGTATTATTTAAAAGAAATAAACGTTTTAATAACTTTAATGTTTTAACACAACTTCAAACACTGAAGTGACGAAATAACACATGCATGTACTATTATAGCTATACATGACATAGATTTTGTTTTAAAATACATCCTAACTCCCTAACTTACTTTGGCCAATCAAACTTTTTTGGGTTAATTCTCGCTTCCGTGGATTTTACCCTAGAGACCCTCGGCTGGTGCAAAGTAAGCATGTTCTCGCGCGAGTGAGCACACTATATTTACAGAGACAGATAGTAAGTAGTAGACAGCAGTGGTAGGTAAATAGAATACATACAATCACGCCTGTTTCTCCGAAGGGGTAGGCAGAGGCATATTATACGCCCACACACACACGACGACCGATATGGCGTGGAGGTTAGTATAATAATAATAATAATCATTTAAGAATAAATTCCATATACAAATTTGTTAGTAGGTACATTGGCAAGCTTATAGCCTATTGTTAGTAATTACAATTATATTATTATTTATTAACAATTTAACTCAATTCATATATAATAAATTTACTTTAGCTTACTTTACTAGCATATTATTATTATTTTACTTCAAAACAATATGAGCAAATGAACAAAACAATATAATATGAGCAGGGGGCCTACCGCCGAGTTCGATGGCAATCGATTATAAGGCAAAATGGATTTCGAATTGATTCTGTCGTACCGCCGAACTCATGGAAATCGAAACAAAATGACGTTCTCCATTTACCTATTGGTCTGTCACGGACTGAAGGTCATGAATGAGAGGTGGCTGTCGGCAGATTCCCCGGTACGGATTAATGAACATAAACAAAGTTTGATCTAGATGGATTACCGGTAATCCATCGAATTCGGCGGTAGGCCCCCAGGTTCGGGTGGACTTCCCGAGGATGGTGGCGTTCAACTAAACGACTGCATGCAGCCTTATCCAACGAGCCAGCATCGGAGAGTCCCACCGGCCGCCAACGCTCGTAGGATGGTGTGTAGTATACCTGTACTTCACTCCAGAGGTCGTGGGTTCGATTCCCACACAGGACAAATCTTTGTGTGCAAGAACATGAATATTTGTTCTGGTCTGGGTGTTTTCCCATCTATATTAAGTGTGTATATACAAAAAAAAGGTATTTAAGTATGTTTATCCGTTGTTTAGTATCCATAACATGAGTTCTTAATGATACTTATCTTGGAACTAAATAATTGGTGTGATTGTAAGAGAATATTTATTTATTTACTTCGCCAATTGATTTGTTGGTCCCACGTCATAGGTGGCGAGCCTGTTGCCCTATATAGAATAGTTATATTTAATAGTTATTGTGACATTTAAGTAACGTGTCGCAGCAGTCGATGCGTGTTTGCGTCACTTAAGTCAAGTGGTCAATCAATTTCTTTTAAATCATCCAAGATGGTTTTATTATATACAACGAAGCCTGCTAGATAACTAACTAACTCCAGCATGAAACCAAAACCGTACCGTGTTTTCTATTACAGTGGCTTTTGAGTACACATCATTAATCCATTCAGCTGTTTCCGCAGCGCTTGTGCCACGATGGAACTGGTATATAAAATTAACGAGGTATTTTAACTTTTTCATATTGAGCACAGAACGATGTCAAAATATATTAAATGCCGCGAAAACAAATGAATTATCACATTTAGAACACGAATTAGAATTAGAACGCTTTAAATTAAAATTAATTGGAATTTGGAATTCCTAACCAAACTCCGAATTTTTGAGATCAAAGCGGCCAGTTCGATAAAACGCCAATTTCCTATGTTAATGTATAGACCTAAAAATTATGCAACGCATTTTTTTTAAAGTAAGAATATTTGTTGTTGTCAAATTCAGGGCCTCGAAGTATGGGTACTATACGGAACGGTAATGGCAGCTATACACGCATACCGTGCTTATATACCTAGATAATATAGGAAGATATACAATGCAATTCATTGGTGGGTAAAGACCTCAATGTAACATCATGGGCAACTTGAGGGATGGGTTACTTTGAGGAGTAGTGTTAAAATAGTTAAAATAGTTAGCCTAAATTAATTTAAATTAACAATTAAACGCAAGCTATGGCACTTAAATATTCAACTTAAATATGTTTTGTTTTTTAATTGTTTTGTTGCATGAAAGTGAGAAGTGAATCTAAGCTCTGTGATTTCAGTGTAATTATATTTCGATTTTTTTGTATTAAATTTTGACGATTTAAGTACAATATAATAGTAAATACAATAAAAAGATTTGAACTTTTAACTTTGAACTTTATGACTTAGCTTGATCCTTTAGTCACTATAGATTAGACTATAGATGATTGGTACCAGATTTTCTGAAGAAAGTCGGTCATTGACTTCTTGGCGGGAAAGTAAAGCGTCATGACTGTAGTTTTGTTTTATTTTGTGAGATTTTGAACATTAATGTGTAAAAACGGTGGATTATTAACCGTTAAGTTTTTGTGAACGTGCATGAGTGTTTGTAAATGAAACAAAACAGTGCAACATCACTTTTCAAATTCTCTCAATAAGTCCATGTGAGATCTCAGTATAGTCCCAATCTTTACTGAGGACTCAAGGGGTATAGGGGGAGGACATCTCATTTATCATCTTTATCACCACTCATTCTCATGTAATATATTTTATGTTATTACAATATCTCTTACTTGACACTGGCTAAATGTGCAAACAGCACGAAACCATTATTTAAAAAAAAAGAAAGTTGGTCATGAAAGCTGTGTTTGGTAAACTTAATATGTAAATGCTATTATATTATTATTCTTTTATATGTTAAGCTTTAAATTAGCCTATAATTATTAATGCAAGTTTTATATTGTGTACTGTAAACTTTCTAAAATAAAATAAAATTAAATATGCTAGTGACCGAATCCGCCTTTCATTGTTTCATTTATATTTTTTCCATCATCATCATCATCTCAGCCCATTAACGTCCCACTACTGAGCACGAGCCTCCTCTCACGAGCCTCCTCTCACATACCAAGGTGTGAGGGTATTGGGTCATACTCCACCTCGCTGACCCAGTGCGGATTGGCGGAGGCAGGTGTATGGCGTCCTGCTGTTAGAATTTTTTAAGCCGCCCATTAGGCCTCTAACATAGCTTAACGACTACCACATTTAGTGATAACCGGGACCAACGGCTTAACGTGCCTTCCGAAGCACGGAAGCGCTCGATATCAAATGCCACACAAACGGTCACCCATCCACGGACTGACCTTTGTAAACTCTGCTGTACTTCGGTGATCGATTCCGACCACCGAGCACCGCAGAGCTACGAGCGCTTCAATTTTATTTTGTTAGTTAAGCCATTATTTATAGAACTGTGCAACTGGATATGACAAAAAAAATACAATTTTACTCATTTTAGGAATCGCCTGCAATACAAATAGCTGGGTGTTAGTCTATTTTCATACAATAGCTAACAATTTAATGTAATTATAATTATAGCTAAATGTTCACTTAAATGTAGGGTAGAGTAGAAACACGCACACATACAAACAAATACTTATTTAACATTTATTTCCTTAAGTGCTACAGTATCGGTATCAGGATACTAAAGTATTTATGCATATTAATTATATCGATGAATTGGTGTTATACCTACTGTGTTAAACTAGAGACATATAATATTCTATATCGTAGCGAACGATTCAAGTCATTATTTCGATTGGATATATCGCATGCTTGAAGAAATATCGACCCATTAAAAGATAGGTCAGGTTTGAGTTACGTACTTATACAGTTTTTCTAGTTGTTACTGAGATTGAATCAATGTTAATCAAACGTTAAAAACACAAGCAGAATTACTAATTAATAAATTTTAATCAGTATCTATTTAATGCGCCTACTAGTAGGACAAGTACTCTTTAAAAGATCTTCTTTTGAGATGTCCCAAAAATCTACTGTTTTGAGTTAAGTCACTATTCCATTAAGCATGCGATGTATATTTTATTGTTTTAGGTAGTGGAAAGCAAGACCTTTTCTTGATGTAATTTGACAGACTTGCTCGTTTTTTTAGTTAGGAATTAGGTCTTTATATAACTAAGGAATCAAAAAGGCATCCAGTACTGAATAGAGGCCGGATCTACCAAACCGAATTAAAAGAGGTTTAGATGATATTTCACCAAGCGGTACCAGCGCGGAAAGATGGACGCTGGTATGTCGACTGTTCACAAAATATTGGAAATAGTTGAAAAAAAATGGTAATTAAATGCCACACAAACGGTCACTTACTACATTAAGGATTTAATTATTTTAAGGACTGATTTTTGTAAAATATGCATCACTTCGGTGATTCTTTTCGACCAGCTGTACAATGGAGGTTTGAGCGTTATATAAAAGATAAAAAATATATTATTGTATTTGCTTGACGTTTCGTTTGGGTTTAATCTACTTTGCTCGAAGGTAGATTTTAAGTCGCCCTGATTTTAATATTTGACTTGGCTTAACGACTGATAACCGTTACCGTTTTATACCCTTGCTACTGATTCCACACACGGGGCCCCCAATCAGAAGACAAACCTTTTTAAACTAGGCTGTATATCGGAGATTGTTTTCGAGCAACTCGTAGTTTCGCGCTTCGAGAAACACCTAACAGTAAATAAATTCGTAACATAAACGCGAGCTCGTACAAACGCAGGCTCAGTAAATGCATTCCATAATCCTAGTTTAAACCACCCATCCCCTTTGTTCATAAAGAAACAAAGAAAGCGTTCATAGCCGATACGAGACGCGAATGCATGAAAATGCAGGTGACACAGCGAGAGGACTGACTGCGCGCTTTCAAATCGCATTTTACAGCCGCATCTCCATACACAATGCATTTCAAATGACATTACTTTAAAAGCCATAACATTTGTTTCTTGTCGAGCATCGTTAGATATGTAAATAATTTGCTATTGTGACGTTATAAAACGTTGGTCTGTTGCCTACTTAAAATTTCACCAAATAGCTTTAATTAGTATTAGTATTTTTTTATGTTTTTGAAAATTTAATTTTAGCATATAAGGTAGAGGTGTATCTAGAGCATATAACTTATTATCTATCGTAATCTCTGTCATTTTGGCTTTTAATTGCTGGTGGCAAATAAGGTTTCAACAAGAACATTGTTTTGTATTTGAAAATAAAATATCGAATAGATGTCCATGATTCAAGTTTTATTGTATAAAAAAGTATGGCAATTGATTCAACTGGCTTCTATTAACTTTGACAAAAAATCAGCGGTATAAAACCACATGATCGAGCTGGCCATTTAACAGCTGAATTTGAAAACGGTAAGAAACTTTTAAATACGTTTGAATGAGACGTGAGTATTAGCATACCTAAAACCATATAGTTCCTGTTAAACATAATTACGTTACGTTTGAAAAGCTAGCGTGAACCAAAACTTACTAGCGTAAAACAGCTAGAAATATAAATTATAACTTAGTCTCCAAATTAGAACTGTGAAATCCAATTGAAATCGGTCGAAAGATTAAAAAAAAATAATGGTAAATACTTTTGTTAAGTTGTTCGAAAATCTTATGACTATCAAATCATATATTAAATTGACATTATTAACGATGTTCTCTATGATAAATTTTATGCAATTTGGCATCGATTGCATTATCTAAAATGTAATCAACTTTCAAAAACATTGAAAACTATACTTAAGTGTCTCAAACTTAAAACTGATTGCTAGAGTTAATTTTATTAGGTATACCCTACTGAATAAACCTTTTGATCACATATATTTTAATGTCGTCGGCGTACAGCAGAAAGTAAAAACAATTGAATTATTTCTTTTAATTAACAGTATAGAGAGCCTAATTTTCAAACTGCTTATGTCCTTTTGAGCAACCTTTATAAAAGGAAGTAAAAACTTTTTATTATTTATAGTTAAAGCAATAATTGAATAAAGATGTAATTCCAATTCTTTCATAACTAATTAAATATGAATTCATGCGACTTGAGAGATATTTCAATCGATAGACCTTAACACTTTCTACTGGATGGCATTATAAGTCAAATGTTGTATTTTTGGAGTTAAGCAGTTTGAAAATTAGAAAACTAGTAACGGCCCAGTAATTCAGCCCTGGGGCACAACAGAAGTGTCAATTAGTATGATTTAGAGTGAATTCTAGCTATTTTTTAAATCTGTCAATTATGTTTTTTTAGGCTATGAACCTAAGCAACAAGTTGCCACGAATGCCGCTGCATTAATTTTAATTTTAAGCAGTTTTTGAGTTTGGTCTTTGGTCAAAAGGTTTATTACTCCCATTTTTACCATAGCAAACAATAAACAAAATAACAATTAAATAAAGTTTAAGTTAAGAGTATCACCTTTTGTAATCCAGTTTTTTTTAATGATCCGATATTTAAATACACATAAATTAAAAATGCATTCATGTAATCTGTCATACATAACTTGACTTGTGACATTTATTTTTAGTGAATTAATAATTTATCCAACTGATATATTTTATACACGAATTGGAAAATGTATATAAGCTGCGACACGTGCTGAGTGGTACACATTTAGCCTGTGCTATATTTTGTGCCATGTTTCGCCGGTCTAAAATAATGTAAACGATCCGTAGACTCTTTGATATTGTCAAATATAGATAAAAAGGAGAAAACTATAGATAAATGTAATAAGTTTGCTATTAGATTTAAGGAAGATATACATTATATTACATATACATGTGGTTAAATAGCATACTTGGAACCAACTGACAGGTGCATGAGGTGGCAACCAGTGAACTTCGAACTAGTTAAAAAAGTAAAGGTTTTGTGGGATATGTTTTTATGTAACTTGTATTACTTAAAGGAAATAAACGTTTTATCTATCTAAAATCACCCCCTCTCATCTCAAGGGGAGTCGTAAGAGTCAATGAAGAAAAATCCTACCAGATGATGGGCAGCATTGTCATCCTGTGTACTGGCTTGAACTGCGATCACCAACTCGCCTGTCCAGCGTGGTGATTATGGGCAATTACCACAAACTATTGAGATGGCCATTACTCACCATTAGACTTTAAATGGCTTAAATGATGATGAGGATATTTTTCAATAGTATGTATTAGTATTCTATTTGTTTTTTTCATAACAGAACTGTTTGACCCATTTAACATCCTATTTAGGGGGCCGGAAGCAAAGCAGCTCGTGAAAGAGTTAAGTGCTCGCCTCATTGACGCTTCCGATGACAAGAAGGCTGGCAGCTTCTGCCAGCGTATTGGCCTGGCAATCCAAAAAGAAAATGTTGCCAGCATTCTTGGCACCATACCCACGGGCCCACAGTTGAAAGACAGTATTATTTATAGTTTTTATTTTTAATAATTATGTAAGTAAGTATGTTACGTGCAGCCATAACTAAGGAATCGCCGAGATGCAGTTACCTAGTTATTCCACAGCACACAGGCATCGGGCACGAGGTGCTGACGCTGCGGAACGTGCAGGCATCGGACACCGGATCTAGCACCGAGGCCTTTCGTCACTTTTGGTTCTAACATCGAACATTTGTCACGATAACTTTTAATTCATTTGTAATTTTTATATTTAAATTTTATTAAACATAAATTGTATTTTTTTGCAATCTCCGACTGCAGAGTCTTTAAGTAGTAGATTAATAAGAGTTATTTGTAATTTATAATAATTAGATTATACTGTTCACCAGAAAATGTAAATATAATATCTAGATGTAATAAACAATAAATTATGAATACATCCTAGTGTGTTTGTAACTGGATCGAAATTGGTTTTTTTCTGTAAAATCAAATCTTAGCGCGGAAGATTTCCCGCGTTACCCTGGTAACTTAAAGCCAGGAAACAAAGGCGAGCAAGATTGTAATTTACGCAAAGTGAACGAGTAACGGGCTTATGGGGCACTTTATTACTATGTGATATTTATTTGACATCTCCTCCGTGTGGTGTCACGTCTCCAGACAACGAAATATGAGGCTCCGTGGCGTATTACGTCACTCGCGTAGGATTACAGAGATATTTTTTTGGATACATTGTTTTGACATATATTTCGTTTCAAATTTCACTCAGCGCTAAACTAGCAGTGCTTTCGATATGGGTACAAAAAATAACGGATAATAATACTAACATACTATTTTTATACATACAGCTGGGGTCATCACCCTAAATACTAACAAAATAAAATTGCATTGGACTTTCCTTTTAATAAAAAATAGTATAAGATTCTTTTTAAATTTACACGAGTTCGTAGTTGATAGATTATTTCGAAAATGCTTACGCTCCGGTTAGAAATTACTTGTAAGTTTGTGAAGCGAGAAAAGATAATGTTAATGCTGTAAAACAAGTTTTACTATCTATGTTGTGGTTTTAGGCGAACACAGATTTTTTTATAGTAAAGTTTTCTTAAAGACGTTTTTATAAGAGATAGGTATATAGTAATTTTACTTGTCGGAGGTAGTATTTGTAGACAAAATAAGATTACAGATTATTTAATGAGTTTTTTTTAATTGACAGCACTATTTAAAAAAAAACAAATTAAATAATCTATATCTCGTTAACTCGTCCGCGATGTCCCAAGTAGGAAACAACGATTCGATCTTTGGATAGCAGGGCCACTGCAGCTAACTGGTTTTGGTAGAAATGTTGTCTTATTAATTAACATTAACATTTGGAAATGACTGAAATATTCTTTTGAATAAAAGTTCAAAATTGACGAGTACGCCAGTTATCAGAAACACAACCATATTTAAAATAACATAGACTGTATACGAATTGAAAACCTTGGAGAAATGATAACACTGGAGGATAATACTTCTAAACTAGTTGCATGTAAATAAATCAAAGCTCAATGAAATTAGTATAATCATATTATATCGATTGTTTTTTAAATAAAATTTTGACGTTTTCAAAAACTATGTGATTGTTTATGACAGAAAAAAAAATTGATATTTGACGCTGCACTTTAATTTGCGTGGTATTATAACCGGGTTGTATCAAATTATTACAACTACAAGTTTTTGCTTGAAGGTGTAATAATGAATCAGTCAGCCTGCATAGTTGATGCCGGCCGGCATAGTCTATAAGCACAAGTGCAGTCGAAAACGCGTTAAAACCAATTTCGAGTTATAAAATTACAAAACTGTGTTGAACCCTTACAAAAAGAGGGACAATGTTGAAAGATGGTATGACGAATACATATTTTCACGCCTATTTTCTCGAAGGTGGCGAGCCAATTGCCGCTTATCGGGCACTGATTTTATGTTCGCCAGAGCCTCGTCCGTTGATCGGCAGGTGCACCAATTGCAGGTGAGGTTGAGGTTCCTTAGGTCTTGGCAAGATCGCTATACACCATATAAGTACTATAAAAGTAAAGTGGAGCACCTGTTAAACTTTAATTTAAAATTTATTAATAAAATGATTTTTGAATCATAATTCTGAAATATGTAGTTTTTACAGGTAATTTAAGCTGCCCTTTTTTGTAAATATTTTTTAAAAACTAAAGAATCAAATAAGAAGTGCTAAAGAAATATATAACAAAAGCTCTTTGCAGAAGGCTGCGGGACGATCAATTTTATTAGACGATGTATGATAATGTAAAAGTAAAGTGAAACTGTAAAACTTCAATATAAATTGTTTTTTTTATTTTAAATAATGGCTTCGTGCATCTAGCACATATAGCCAGTGTCAAGTAAGTGATATATTAATAATATATAATTCATAGTAAATAAAAATGAGTGATGATAAAGATGATAAATGGTAAATGAGATACCCTCCCCTAAGCCCCTTGAGTCCTCAGTAAAGATGTGGAACTATACTGAGATCTCACATGAACTCCTTGAGAGAATTTGAAAAGTGATGTTGCACTGCTTTGTTTGATTTACCAACACTCATGTATATTCACAAACACTTAACGGTTAATAATCCAACGTTATTACACATTAATGTTAGAAATATCACAAATTTTAGAAAATAAAAAAAACTGCATACATGACGCTTCACTTTCCCGCTAAGAAGTCCATATAAATTGTTATCTTTACATGAAATTTCTATTATTTCAAAAAAGAGGCACATTTGTTTAATAAAACATAACGCTGCCATTTTGTTGTAAAAAGTTTGCATATCATTCTTCCAAAACAAATAAAAGTTCTCTTGTGAAATATAAAACAAAAGCCCCTTGCAGAAGGCAGCGCGGCGATCAATTTGAACCTTTAACGAAAAGCGCTTATAAAACCGTACTATATTCTTTCGAGAAAGAGTACGCTACGCCGTAGTGCTACGAGCTACGACATCGCTACGAAATTTATATCTTACGTTAGTACTTAGACTGTCAAGTTGGTTTCACTTGAAAGCGACTTACAAAGGTTCTACTTTAAATTAAATAAGGTTGTAATTTACTTTAAATGTCACAGGTTCCTTACAAAGTTTCCATTTTAAGCTGTTTGATATTAGTTTTTAATTGTTGTTAAACTTTCTATAATTGTTTTATGTTCTATCACATAAAGCCGTAAAATAACTTTTTTTTTATTTACATCGTGAATATTATGAATACATGAAAATTGTTAGTACAAAATAACATACAAGAAATAAGGTGTTTTTTTTCTGTTGCCGCTTATTAAAGCAGCAATAGGCTTGCCACCTATTACGTGGGGCCAACTATATAATTGGCGAAGTGTGGGAGTATAATATGCCTCTGCCTACCCCTTCGAGGAAACATTATTGAACTTTTTTGTGTTATTATTATTTTATACTCAAGGTGTGAGGGTATTTACTATTACACTACACTGACCCTGTTTAATGATGAATCTGGCCCCTGCTGAAAATCAGTGCAGTGGGTTTGTTCACAGACTCTGCTAATACTGAGCAGGGGCCTTTTTCGATATCCTGCAGCCTGTACGTGTTCTGTGTATTGTTTTATTGCTTCATTATGTTGTGTGATGTTGAAATAAATAATTTTTCATTTTATTTCATATAAATAGGTTAAAGCAGGCTTATTTATACTACAAGGTGACTTTCAAGCATGTGACCCACTGACGTAAAGTAAAAAGCAGTAACGGCAGGATTACTAGAGCGTGGACGACCCTTTCTGTGGCGTCCTGCTGTTGGAATGATTTAATCCCGTAGTCTATAACTTGACTAAACTTCTAGGCCTGGTGTCACATACACATATTGTGGGACTATTGGTTTAACGTGCCTTCAATAAAAAAAACAATAACAATATATAGACCGCAAATGCGTTTAAACTAAATTTAAACTAAACACATACTGTTCTAAGGGGATACCTCAGTGTCTCAAGATGAAACTCATCGATCATTGTGTGTTTAGAAACCACACCTCAGCGCCATTCGTCAACGCTTGCAACACACACAACGAAACTCTTCAACCAGTGTGTGTTGCTAGCAATTATAAGCAGCTTGAGTATGAGCGTTATAAGAAAGCTTAAAGTCGCTAAGCGTGCAACGGAGCGAGCTATACTCGGAATGTCCCTACGCGATAGAGAAATGAGTAATTCCGTAGGAGAACTGGAGTGATCGACATAGCTAGGCGAGTTTGCAAGCTGAAGTGGCAGTGGGCGGGGCACATAGCACGAAGAGTCGACAGATGGAGCAGTAAGGTTCTTTAATGGCGACCGCGTAACAAACGTAATAGAGAGCGGCCTCCTACCCGATGACATGGTCAAGGCGGCGGGTAGCCGGTGGAGGCATGCGATATAAGATTGATTAACGTGGAAGACAATTGGGGAGGCCTCTGAAACCATATTTAATAATCAAAATCCCTCTAACTAGTCAAAGAACAACTAAAAAACATTAAGAGTCATTACTAATACCTGCACGCGCATTCCTAAAGAGCCTTATTTTTTTTTAGTTTTCATTGAATTATATGTTAGAAGGTTAATTAATTACAAAAGTATATAATTTCACATTACTTTTTCTAATGCTATGTCTTAATTATAATTATATTGATTATATATTTATGTAAGATCATACAACTTCTTCAAAAACTTGTATGTCATAAACTACTATAATTATAATAGTTACCTTTAAAATTAAATATAACTTACAATTGAAATATGATTACAATATAGTCACAAAGCTTTTCACTTACATCAAAAGACAAAAAGTATTTAAGTGAAAATCAATCTAAGTGCCAGTTCCGCAAATATACAAATAAAAAAATTAAGAATTAAAATATATAATTAAAAAAACATACTGACTAATATTGCAAATACCCAAAAATACGCTAAAATATTATTTTTATACCTGTCTTTTTTTCTAAATATTTATATTAACGCGATATTCTATCCATTAAAGTTTCATTTCGTATGTATAAATGATATTAATTATTGTTGATTAAATAAACACCTCATTAACAAAACATAATATCACTTGTGTACCATTAAAAGGTTTAGTACCATTAAATTTAGTAACTTAAGCTTTTAACTAAATTCATTATTATTTAAAAGTAAGTAAACGATACCTTTTAAATGACCTTACCTTTACTTACTTTAGCGTTTATCTTGCTTGATAGCTAGTATACTCTCACTATTTAATTTAATTTAAACCTTTACATATTTAATTATACTTTTTCTAGTCGTTCTATCTTAATGAAATATTAATAATGATAAACAGACAATGATATAATTATATTTAAGTGTAATTTCTTATTCCCTGTCTTAAATTTGTATTGAATTGTTTGTATGTCACATAATAATATCACATAAGTGTCATCGAGTGGTAATATTAAATTTACAGACGCATTAAATTTAATTGATTAATAATTCAAAGTAAGTAAGTAAAAGTAATCACTTACTTTCTCATAACATCGAAGTGTAAAGTAGCACAGCACTACCATGAGTCCAAAATAACTTTAAAAAACTTATCAAAACCAACGTTGCAGTGTCATTTACACACTCAAATAAGTTTTTACTCAGTTAAATAACATTTTAAGCAGTAATTCTCATCAAAGACGAATGGTTCCAAGCAACACGTGATAATATTATGCCGGCACAAGTTCGTAAAATTTGCCGCCAAATTTGAACAAACGCGAAACGACCGTCCCCTTTGAAAGCCGACAGGGTACTGCCGACTGTCATTACGCGAACCCGCTTCGCCTTTCGTCTCGAAAATTTATATACACACAGACGTAGGATACACAAACACTTTACAAGTTACCTTATGTGTGTGTGTGTGTTCATATGTAGACCTGTTAGACGCATCCTAGATGTAACTCCAGTGCACACAATAAAACAAACGTTAGTAAATTGTAAACTTTAATGATTTCACACAGAGCGCACTTCTGTCTGTCGCGTTTCTTGTTCATTCAGTGACATCTCCAAAGTTGAATTGCGCATGTCTGCTATCAATCTTGTAATAGAACTACCAAAACTACAGCTATCCCTTTTTTTTCTTCAAGTTTATATGTAAATGATACCCGAGTCTATGAGAAAGCTGAAGTACTTCATATCTTTTCCAGTGGAGTGCTTTAATATAATTAATCTAATTGTTCGATAACTTAGTTTACTGGTTTAATAAACCCCTGGAGGCGATAAAAACGGGTTATATCAAATTTGGGAACATTTTGAGTTAGCTGTAGGTTGTTGTATTGCTTATTACTGATATATTTTGAATACTTGTATATCTATATTATTAATGACATTATAAAATTGTGTGACATTAAAACTTATTTGTGAACGTCAACTATATCTTTGATGGATTTGTGTTTGTATTATATGATTCTTATTATTTTTCAATATTAATCTTGTTGTTTTTATATAATTTTTTAATTTTTGTTTTAATTTTTTATGCTCTAATTTTGCTCTTAATTTTTTTAAATTATTTTATATATCCGCCAAACAGTCTATTTTAACTTTTTTTTCTTTTAAATAATGGTGGCTTCGTGCGGTTTGCACATTAAGTCACACTCAAACTTTTATTTACATAGTTGTTTAATTTTTTTTAATTTACAATTCAGTGAGCAGACCCTGGGCCCCTAAGCTTACGACAAGGGCAACCGGTGTTATGCTTGTATAAAATGATCAAAATATATCAATATTAATATGGAAAAAGCCGAAATGAGTTTCTTGAGGCATTCTTCTCAATCTCGTTGCCTTTTGGAAGCCTCGTTAGAGTCACCGACAGACTGACTGATTGACGGACAAACCCTCCCTCCTTTAGAATCACGACAGGTTGACTGACAGATCCCTCCGATAAGAGTCACAGACAGACTGACAAATCTTGAGAAAGAAGACAACAGACGAATAAACTGACAAACCTTGACAAATACTGACGAAGAACTCATTTGCTTTCATTTCTTTATTATGGTACCGCTCATATCTCTTTCATTGTTGTTAAAGAAATATATATAAGCATTCTTCTCAATGTCGTTGCCTTTTTAAGCCTCGTTAGAGTCACCGACAGACTGACTGATTGACGGACAATTCCCTCCCTCCTTTAGAATCACGACAGGTTGACTGACAGATCCCTCCGATAAGAGTGTACAGACAGACTGACAAATCTTGGGAAAAAAGACAACAGACGAATAAACTGACAAACCTTGACAAATACTGACAAAGAAATCATTTGCTTTTATTTCTTTATTATTGTACCGCTCATATCTACATTTTTGCATGTAAAAATAGTATTAGAGAATGGTTAAAAACCAAAAACTACACAGAAACAGAGTACTTATTATTGGTTGTTAAATAGTACGATAGTCTTTAAGTAATATAAATAATGCTACATAGAATAAGTAAAATGTTGTTGTTGTTAAAATAAATTGAATTGCGTAAGCACACTCCATTGTTATTTGTAAGGACTTTTGTCAAATAAGCACTAACACGTATTTATTGAGAATACCTAAGACACAAGTAATTAAGTTTACTTAGTTTAGGTAGATAACACTTTAATTAATTGCATTACTAACCCAATTTATGTTCGTAAAATATTGTAATTAGGCTAGTTATCATACAGAAATAAATTATTATTATATTATATTATTATTATTATTTATTATTATCTCTTTCATTGTTGTTAAAGAAATATATCGAATTTCAATTTTGTGTCTGAATGTTTGACGAATAATAATATAAAAAAATCATCTAAATGATCATGTTGATCTTAAAGACATTAAAGAATATTTTATTTTAATTTTATTTATTTTTTTCGAGTTGTTCGTGGAAATAGCTAATATCTAATATTGAAATAGTAAAAAATATGGACGAGAATACATTTATAGCCTAAAAGATCGTAAGTACGAGGTTCTCCACAGTAAAAAACTGTGGAGAACCTCGTACTTTTATTTAGAACAGTTTTCTATGCATTACATATTTTAATTTTACATTTTTTTTTTACGAAATATAACTTTAAAATAAATGTTTATATGGTGTGTCAAACCCATAGTACAATCTGCTTAGAGACTAAATGATGCTATGTGAAATGTCCGTAAAATAACATTAACACGTAATATCTAAGAAGAAAAACCAATAACATTACAACTGTATCTCGATCAGTCCCCAACTACTCCGAAACAAAGCTAAAGGAGGAAAAATAATTTCCTTTTAACTAAACATGATATTAACCCAAAGATAAGACGAGTGAAGCACTCTTTCGGGTTGGGGGCGTTTATACAGCTATGAATAACAATTTGCCGAGGAGCCGAGAGCGCAAACACTCGACCGAACTTTGTTCTGAAGTGCCGAAACTCGGAACAATACAGTCACGGGGAGTCAAGAAAGGCGAGCGATATACTCGCTCGTCGATGGGACGCCATGTATCGTCTATGTATTCGAATTTAAAAGCGTTTTACAAACATGGAATATTCAAAATTAGAAACTTTTGTAGATATGAAATGTCTATTTTTTTACACTAATTTGAAAAAAGGTTTTATTTCTCTATTTAGCTAGTCGTGTAATTCATCTCCACTAAAATAAAATTATAACTATATTATGATATGCGTGCTAGCACGACGATGTGCCGTGATGGTTTTATTTTTCACTTATTAAAAAAACAGGTTTTATTCTTATCAGAGCGTTAAGGTTCGGTGTTGTAGAACCACACGATTTGCTCATACGATGCGTGCGGTGACAATCGACCCTTCTAAATGATGACTCATTATTTTTTTTACAATTTTCAATGGCGTTCCACCTTGAGCTGTCTTCATCCACTAGTTCTTAGCCAAGCATTCCTTAGGGCGCAAGGCTGTCTTCTGGTTTACTGGTTCGTGGTCGTCAACAAAAAAACGTGTTCTATGTGCCCCGTCCATTGCTACTTTAACTAGCTTATCCCCCTTGTATGTTGCTTCTGACATAGCCAATTAAAGATAATTTCGAAAGTGTTACCACGGTCTCGGAACATGAAAGGCTCAAGAAAGAACATAGATGGTTTGTAGTCAAAGTCTGACCACATTTTCTCTGCTCCACCTGAGAAACAGTTATTTAATAATTTTCCATCCGAGTAAGAAGAATAACACAAAGTCTTGTGAGTTCCTAGCAATATGATTTTCCATTCTAGTAAGAAGAATAACACGAAGTCTTGTGAGTACCTAGCAATATACCTAATGAACAAAAACTGAGGAACCTACACCTCTACACCTGCGGCCTTTGGCTTAAGTATACGCGGTGTACATTCGGTACATTGCGTGTCCAGTATAATGACACTTTTAGGATGTTGTTCGCACTTCTGCGGCACAGCAGTGGATCCGCAATGTTTGCCGAAGCCCACGTTGCCTGTTTGTACAGTATTAGGCTGCCTATCCACTGAAGCGGAGCGAGGATACGGAGCGGAAAAACGGACAAATATTAACTATTGAGATTTCATAAAATCTTCACTCCTCTCCTTTCCGCGATTCCTATTGGATAATATTTCTCCGTTTCTCCACTCTGCTGCCTCTCTCCACTTCAGTAGACAGGCAGCCTTATTCGTAAGCGCAGTGTTTCGCTGCAGGGCTGCTGGCGCTAGTGCGAGCACCATCCTGAGAGTATTATCTGACCTGTGGTTCTCGCCTCAACTAAAACCTACTAGACCAGCTCAACGCTGTAAAGCCTAGCAGATTTTAGTTTTATTATTTTTACTGACCTACGTATTATAAAATAAAATAAAATATACTTTATTGTCTTTAAGATCAACATGATCATTTAGTTTTGTCAAAGATTCACACACAAAATAAAAATTCGATGTATCATTTTTAACAACAATGAAAGAGATTAAAAAATAAAAGAAAATGGGTTCTTCGTCAGAATTTGTTCCGGTTTGTCAGTTTATCTGTCTGTTCCGGTTTTTTCTCCAGATTTGTCAGTCTGTCGGTCACTCTTATCGGGGGTGTATGTCAGTCAGCCTGTCGTGATTCTAAAGGAGGGAGGGGATTGTCCGTCAGTCAGTCAGTCTGTCGGTGACTCTAACGAGGCTTCCAAAAGGCAACGAGATTGTAATGCCAACATTAGCAAATAACAATAATTGTTACTAACTCTATGGAATTTGCCTGAAATAAAATTATTAATTTACAAGGGTACCGATATATAATCATAATGAATATTATTCTTAGCTTCATGGGCGAAACATTGGAGTATTTCGTTTGGTCGGGACGCCTATGAAGGCGCCACTTTGTCACACTCGCGAGTTTAACTGAGATAACGACTTCATATACAGACTTTAATATTTTGCGGATTGTCGACGCCATGTTCCGCATTGTTTGTTGGCAGTTGGGATATTTACTGCAGTTTAGTACTTTATGTATTATGTACTAGCAGTCGCCCGCGACTTTGTACAGGTGACATACCTGTAGCGATGTTGCTATTTTAATAAAATTTAACACAACTGTAGTCCCTTAATTATCAATAAACTATGTGTCAGTAAAAATGTCGTTAAGATCGGTCCAGCTCTTTTTATTGTCGTGATTGGCCATTACATTCAAACATTTCTAAAAGAACGACTTCATATATTGACTAACATTTTGCAGATTGTCGACGCCATGTTCCGAGTTTTTTCATATTTACGGCTGTTTAGTACTTGCAGTGGCCGACTTTAATATTTTTGGGTAAAAAAGTCAAATAAGTTACTTAATAAAAAATAAGCTATCTGCCTGTTAAAATCCCGTTAAAATCAAGATTTTTAAATTGAGTGCTTTTTCCGGCACCCTCTGTATTTCACAGTAGGTACTCATCGAAAGTCTTTTCCTCATCGTTCCCTTAATTATAATCATTACAAAATAGCAGTTAGCAGTAAGGTCGGACATTGTACTACAGATTTCAATAATTCATTATTTTAATTCAATTTAAATAATTAATTCGTTGTTGTTAAAAAATGAACAGTTTTTCCATTTTGTTTGTGAAAATTTGAAGAATCTAGATGATCTTGTTGATCTCAAAGACAATATAGTATATATTTCATATAAATATATTTCATAAAGTGTTTATTCATTAATCTCAGCTCAAAATATTTCTATAAAAAACACCCAAAATTTCCTTTACGACGGTGGCAGAATATGCCGATCATTGTAATTATTTATAACACCATAATGTATACCATATTCTTAGAAATAAATAAATTGAATCGAATTGAATTGCATAGGATTGAATTGCATTGAATTGAATTTCACTTCTGCGCACGGGCTTCTCACGTAAGAACATAAGAAAATAAAAGGAATTCATACTCCACCACGAGGAGCCAGTGTAAAAAGACGGCGGAATTTCTTTTCCCTTTATGTCTGTTCCTAACTGGTATAATATAACTCACAATAACATTTTTGCCTAAACAAAAGTATTTTAAAAGCACAATAACATTTTTGCCTAAACAAAAGTATTATAATTCTAGTGCTTTTTCCGGCACCAACTATAATACACAATGAGTACTTACTGAAAATTATTTCCAAATTTTTAACTTTCTTAACATAATTTCAATCCACAAGCGGCCTACGACTGAACACAACTTTCAGGTCACCACGAGGTCATAGTGTGCAATGATTGAATGCATTTCTGTTCCCTACTAAAAACCCAACTGTTAGATATAAAAAATAATTCACAACGAAAATCAAGCCTTAACAAAAGGGGCCGAAATCCCTCACCCTACTAATTTAATTCTAAACGGAAGCGTCAAATCGTTAACATTCTATTTAACGCGACTATAAACTGTCTGAGAGTTGTTGTGTCAGCGAGAAACTTGTTAAACTCCTCCAAGCAAAGAAAGAGTTATGAAAATGCCAACTTTCGGGATGGCGAGAAAAAACTGTGGACACTTGGGCCGAGTTCGGTCTTTAACAGAATTTTATAAATATTAATATCTAAAGGGAAAACTTTTTAAAAGCGGAAACTAATTTCGTAGCCTGTGTTTGCATTTTCATGGCTTTTTGAATTTGTATTGCGTCATTTTATGAGGGGACATATTTTTATATTTGTTGAATATGAGTGAAAGAGTAGATGAATTGCTTTTTTTAAATATATTAAACAGCGTTATTAAGTTTTAAACTAAAAAGAGGTTTTGCTATACGCCAGACAGATGATAAACACATTTCACATACATACATACATTCAAGCCCGCTTCCACACTTCGCCAATTATATTGTTGTACCCACGTAATAGGTGGCGAACCTATTGCCGCTTATGAGGATCTGTAACATTCGGCAGAGCCTCGTCTATTGATCAGCAGGTGTACCACTTGCAGGTGCGGTTGGCTTGGGCTCCTTAGATGGATCCCTGTACTATACCCACCCTATGCAAACATAATTCCATAATATCTTATTTTAATAACATAGAAACATTCTGACTGAGACTAGCTACATTTGTGAAACAGTGTATTCTATATGAATTCAAGTCGACTCATAGGTCGGTGTTAGCATAGTATTCAAACTTAGTCTAAACACCTACTTTAAAACAAACGGTTTGAACTAGACAGTAAGTTGCCACTCAAATTCAACATGTGTGAACATGTCATGTAACATAATATAACGTTTCGTACAGCAACGTTAACGCATAAGATTTCTAAAGTAGCCATCTGCCAGGACAAACCTTAACAAGTTTATCGCCAGTCTCCCAGACACAATAGAAATGCGATTGTAATAGTATGTCGGTCACTTGGCGTTTAACGTCTTAAACAATTCTCTGCCATATCTCGACTTGCAAAAACTTATAACAGTATTAGTGAGGAAGTGGATATCTTCAAAGATACATTACCTGTATTTAAAAAAGATGTGTTAGAGATTTTTAAGAGAACTGAATTTTAATTTTGATTTTGTAATATTTGGATAAGTAATGTTTGTGTGTGTAATCTGTAATTACTTATTTTATTTTAATTTAGAATTGTAATTTTGGCAACTTTTAGGTAATTTTTTTTCTCTATTATTTTAAATTATTTTCTTTCTTATTTTTTGGTTCACTACAAAACATTTGGTGCATGTTGTGACACCTTTAAATGCTGTACATTTAACTTTCATATAGTGTATTTTGATGTTTAGATGTAAGAAATAATGTAACAGCTACTGGTTGTCCATAATTAAATAAATAAATAAATTGTCTACAAAAGAAGCCCGATAACGACGCTACAGTATTGAACGAGGTAGAATAAAATAATACTTAAGTTATGGCTTAAACTATAAACAGTTTTTACACTAGATGGCAATAATAATAAATAAATATTATCTTACAATCACACCAGTTACTTAGTTCCAAGATAAGTATCAGTAAGAACTTGTGTTATGGATACTAAAGAACGGATAAACATACTTAAATAATTTAAATTTGATGGTACTTCTTTAAGATTTGACCATTGAACAAACAAAAGCGCCACTCGCTAAAATAAAGGAATTAACTTGACGTAAGCCGTCACCACATCAACAAACCCCAAATAAATTTATAACCCAAGTAAAAAATGTTTTGCCTGTATGATTACAGAATACATAATCTAGTCTTTAGTGACTTATTAAGTTCGATACAAAAATGTATTTAATTCATTAACTTATTTGCATTAAAAATGGGATTGGCAAAAAAAAAACTGATATGAAAAAAAATTTGAACAATTTCAATATGACGCGAAAATTTCGATGAGTATTCCAAGAATTTATTCTAAAATTTTATTTTATCATAGGGGACACTTGGGCGATAATTTCATACGTTTTAAAACTCGCTTTAAATCCATATGATAACCATTTTGAACTTTCGAATTTGATCATTTAATTTTTTGTTTTAAATTGTTTAAATTTTTTGTCGACAATATATGTAGACGGCCAATTTAATGCTGATATCTTATTTTATTGCCTTAATGGGCCGGGGTTGGATTTATATACCGGACATATAATTGTTATATGTCCGGTATATAAATAATAATAATTGTTATATGTTATATGGACTTATGTTTGTGAGCATAAAATGTATGTGTCCCGGGCTAAGTTTGCTCTATTTTATAATATTTATAATATTATTTCCACAAAAACTTAAGACTAATACAAGTACAGCTTTAAACCTAAGGTACAATTAATATAAAGGAAATCTTTTTCTGGACTAGACAAATAATATCTGTATTCCAGAAAACAGCGCTCTTCCATAAAGTAGTAACTACACTTATAAGCTAATTCCATTTCCAAACATAATCAAGAACCGACATTTCGTGTATATTCATACTTAAATTCAAGGCTATTGCAATTAATAAAGTAAAAAGGGTTTACAAATGTTTCAACAGTTTCATAACGATATTACGCCCTTTATTATAATAACAATAATTTTAGAAGCTGCACTACTTAAAACACATTGTAATATTCGCGAAATAAAATAATAATTAACGTGGGCGTTCACGAGTAGGAATATGAATGGTTTTTAATTATTTGACGACCGATATGGCGTGGTGGTGAGAATGCCCGCTTTTCGCTCCTAAGGTCGTGGGTTCAATTCCAACGCAGGACAAATTATTGTGCGCATGAACAAGAATATTTGTTATGGTCCGGGTGTTGTCCTATGCATATTAAGTATGTAAATATTTACAAAAAAAAAGTATTTATGTATGTTTATCCGTTATTTAGTATCCATAACACAAGTTCTTAATGATACTTATCTTGGAATTGGTGTAGTTTTTAGAAAAAAAATATTTATTTTATAATCAGTAAAAGTCTGACATACCCTCCCGCTTCACCCAGAGCGGGAGAAGATCAATTGACGATTTTCCATCCAAAACAAAAATTAGGCTATACTGCCTATCTCTGTCAATCGGAACTGCGTGGTGGAGTATAGACCAATACCCTCTTACTTAGGTTCGTTACAGAAGGCTAGTGCTCAGTAGTGCAACGCTTGTGAGCTGATAATAATATGATGTGTACACAAAGTCGCCTATTGAATAAGAATATCATTTATCATAATTATATTTCAACAAGCTTAATTAATCTAAATAATAATAATATACCGTATTCGTAAAGTTACATATTAAATTGGTAAGGTTTATACAATGTGTCTCCATGATGTATGTTATTAGACAGACGAAAAGTGGTTTATAGAAAAAACAATTATTTCAAGTCGACTACTTACATTATCAATAGACTTCAGTCGTTTAGGTAATAAAACAATTCATTTTGAAACATCTGTTTCTATAAACAATAAAAAAAATATATTAAATCCTGTCAAACAAAGCCACTATAAACTAAATTAATATAAATTATCTCTGGTCATGTTGGTAGTACCAATTATAGTTAATTGAAATTTAAAATTTAAATAATTATTAAATGTTACTAAACAAAGTCAATATACATTAAAATATCAGATATTTGCGTCCATAAGGTATTCATGAATATTATAATAGCACTTATCTTATAGAAGTGAAGTCAATATGGTCTTATTTTATTTAAACGCTGTTTTTATTGATTCCGATAGTTTATTAATTAGTTTTGGTGCCATCTCAATCAAACTTTTTTCAGAAGTGCAGTTTTACATAAATTAGAACGGAGTGTCGTGTAAATGGAATTGTAATAGGTGCAAAATGATGTGACACAATTTGTTAATATTCTTTTAAAGCTCCATATTAAGAAAATTTATATGGCAAAACAAAGTCGCCTTTTATAAGGGTAATATTCACTGAATTATATTTGTTAAGCTTTATTATTTAAAAAATACATTGCAATATTCGCAGAATGAAAAGAAAGAAAGTATCAACAAGAGCGTTTAAAAGTTATTATTCTTTTTTGAATTCTTAACGGTAAATATTTTCATAGGACAAAATTAAGTCGCCAGTTTAAAAAGAATAATACGCACTCGTTTTCAACCAACTTCATTATTTAAAATATATTGCAATATTTGCAAAATGAGAACGGAATTAGTATCAACGTGGGCGTTCGTAGTTATTATGTAATTGGAAATCAATTCTGGTCCATTAATGAAGCACTATTGAAGTCGATGGCCCTTGTAAAGTTATGCATTATAATTGGCTGCTTCTCCCAATTAACGTCTATGAACAAAGACGGCGATTCAACTGCGGTGGGCGGCCGATCTCAATATTCTACGGAAATGAATTACAACTTGTTTATTCATTGTACACTGCTTGTTGGGTTTAAATTTGTGTTGTTCATTTGTTTAATGTTCTATTATATATTATAAAAACATAAAAACCTATACTTCCATAAATTGATACATTGTTCTTGGCGGGAAAATGAAGCGTCATGAAGCGTCTGCAGTTTTGTTTTATTTTCCAAAATTTGTGATATTTCCAACATTTATGTATAATAACGGTGGATTATTAACCGTTAAGTATTTGTGAACGTACATAAGTGGTAAATGAAACATTACAGTGCAACATAACTTTTTAAATTCTCTCAAGAAGTCCATGTGAGATCTCAGTATAGCCTGAATTACTGAAGACTCAAGGGATTTGGGGGAGGGCATCTCATTTACCATTTATCATCATTATCACCACCCATTCTCATTTACTATGATTTATATATTATGAATTTATCTCTTACTTGACACTGGCAAAATGTGGTAAACGCAAGAAGCCCGTATTCAAAACAAAAAAAAAACTTGATACATTCTTTGCAAGGTCAGAGACTTTCAGATCATACTCCACCACTTGGACTCAATACGGATTGGCAAAGACAGGTGTGTGGCCCTAATAATAGGGAAAATTAATCCCAGGAAGTTGGAGAGCATGTCACCCGAGGGATCTCTACTTTCTACAAACGAAAAGAATACTTCATAGTATTCAGAAAGGATTTCTAAGCAGTTAAAAAACAAAAACAGCTGTGTGGCGTCCTGGTGTTAGAATTATGACACAGGAATATGTTCTTACACACACTCATTTAGGTCAATATAACGTCGTTTGTCGTTCGTTAAAACAGGCAAAGACTGCGTAGATGGTGACGATGTGAAATATGAGTTATAAGGTACCATGGGGTAACCATAGAGTCCAGCACTGCTCATAGGAGCTGCTATGGCTTTCTTAACCGTCTTTGTCACGTATGATTTTAAGTGTATATGTCCGAGAAGTTTAAATACAAAGGTTTGATGAGGCCATAACTAAAAATATAAAGTAAGTATTTAACCGCCCTGCCCTACCTGCCCTACCCTCCTAAGAAGGTCCGTCTTAGCCCCCCCCCCCCCCCCCCCCGGTCAACTCCGCCCCAACTCAGCCGCCCCACCACGCCTAGGTGGAGACCTGTCGGATGGGAGACAGTACCAAGCATACCTAACGCTTACTTTACAACTTAAATGAGTAAAATGCCCATTTGAAATCAAGTGCTTTTCGTTTATGTCAGGAGAACTGGAAAAACTGTTCGTCCACTTAATGACGCAAAATGTACGCTATTTAAAACTTCAAACATTAATCTGCGTCATAATTTTAATGAATATTAAAATCTAATAAACAGTCCAAGGGTACACATTATCTCAGCAGATAGCTATATTAATAACGGAGATGCCAAGCTGGCAGTGAATATAAGCAGAAACCGCAGCGAGGCAGCGTTTGGAACGAGCGAGTGGAATTGCTACACAATAAACCACTAGGTAATTAAACTCAGCGCAGCAATGGGCAAGCTTGAATAATATTATGGTAAACTAATGCTGTAATCCAACTTGGCACAGCTCGATTTCCCACGGATATTCCGGACCACTTCAAACCAACTTAAAGACCTACCACCAACTGAAGAAAGCTTTAAACCTGTGGTCTCTTGATTGAACATAAAATAAAACTTTAAATCAAAAGAATATTAAAGAGATAAACACACATAAACCATTAATACGTGTTATAAAGTTAACAAATATTAAAATCTAATAAACAGTCTAAGGGTATACATTATCTTAGCAGATAGCTTTATTAATAACGGAGATGCCAAGCTGGTAGTGGATATGAGCAGAAACCGCAGCGAGGCAGCGTTTGGACCGAGCGAGTGGAATTGCTATACAATAAACCACTTGGTAATTAAACTCAGCTCAGGCAGCCAAGCTTGAATATTATTATGGAAAAATAGTGCTTAAACACAATATGGTAAAGCTCGATTTGCCTGGGTATAATATTTGATACTGTTTTGTTTTCAGATGCTATTGCTGAACATTTTATAGCATACGGTAGCATACATTTTGTATGTTATTTCTTTTGGCTACTGGAATCGTAAGTGATTAACATACTCTCTTTATGAATGTGATTTTAATAGTACCCTGTACGTCAGATATTATAATGTATTATATTATATTATTTACTTTAAAAAAACTACATAATGACACACTTGAAAACGTCTTTTACATATAGGAGAGCCACTTGACTACAGCAAGAGCCTGCAACTCAGAAATAAACAAAACGGTTGCTAGAAAAAATCTAGAAAACGTTAACACTAGCTTCAGTATTCGTTAAAACATTTATAGTGAAAATGAAATAGTCGAATGAACAGACCAAAAAAATATTATAATTCACTCCTTGTAATATATTCCTTATAATATATTTATTGTAAAATATTCCTTAGAATATTCTATCTTGCATAGGGTGTCTACTAAGATCTTGGGAGTACGAGCCAATCTCACCTGCAAGTGGTGCAGCTGCCGATCAACGGACGAGGCTCTGGCGAACGGAATAGATCCCGGGTAAGCGGCAATAGGCTCGCCACATATTACTTGGGCCCTCAATTTGGTTGGCGAAGTGTGGGCAAATAGTATGCCTCTGCCTACCTTTTCGACGAAACAGCCGTTATATCGCACCCTTATTTTGAAACCGTCACTAAACGATTGTATTACGAAAATAATGATATAACGCCATCTTCTTTAAATCGATGAAAGCTATAAATACGGCTTATAAAACTATTATATTTATACAAGATGGTTCTTATAGCGACGTCAAGTATTTTATTTTCAGTTTGCCATCAATCTTTGAAACTTTAAAAATTCGCGGAACATAATTATATCGGATATTTACGGTAGTACAAAAATGTGATTACTATTTTATAAAATACTAGGACTAACCTGTATAGAAATAAATATTATTTTGTATTATACTATACCACCATACCATACCATAGCATTATATACCATTTTGTATTGTTTCTTTTTTGTGTTATTTCTTTTTTTATTTACTTTTTTAATGTATAATTGTTTTTTTTTTACTTTTTTGTTTATTGTATTACAATGCACATACTAGCCAGTTTAATCTTACGCGGGCCAGCTAAAGGATTCTTTTTTGAATAAGCTGTGCCCTGTACCCGATGTTTCTTAGTTTTTAGTTTTTCTGTTTGTATATTTCTGTGTATACTATGTGTACTGTTTGTACTGTACTAAATAAATATATTAATATTTCAAAAACCATGATTAGAATCCGTTTAATAAGACGTATATGAGCCAACTCCTCTCAAAAGGAGAGAGAGAAGGGATAGGAGATTCATATAGGAGATATTCGGCATTTAAAGTAAAAGTTTTGTATGGTCTATATTCTCTTAAGTTAACGCTTGCGAAAACGTATCATACAAAAGAGACCTCAGATTCAACTCCCATATTAGGCTAAGAAACTCCCTTGTAAACAAGATTTGTAATATAAATGTACGAAATCTTTCAGTACAATTTACCACTTTGGTTAAAATGCAAAGTATGACACCAATAAATAGTATCTCAACTTGGAAGTTATCTTGAAAGTGAACATTAATTGGTGGCTCACGTACTCACAACGTATAGAAGTTGCATCAAGTTGCCTTCTTGAATAGCTAATTATTGTTGAACCGCTGAATGTAAACGGGCCTTTGTGTGCACGGAATACTTATGAGGGAATCGATAGAAATTTAATTAGAACTAAAGTGTATTATATGGCTTTACATTTTTTGTTTGGTTATTAGTGACTAGTTTTTATTGTGAGAAGTTGCTTAAATTGGCTAAGTATCCGATATTTTGTTCCGGTTTCTTGTTGCCGCCATATGTAAAACTGTCTTTAGCTAATAGCAAAAAAAATACCTTGAAATATAATCATTATCATTATAATCTCAAATAGTGCTATGTAATACCAGCACACTTTCAGAAATATGTTTTATTTGATATACAAAAGAGTAATTTCTAGATTCAACTCCCATACTACGCAAGGCTTGTAAGTGAGAATTAACTTCATATTTTACTATTATTAACAACGTTAGTTAAATTGCAAATAATTACACTAATAAATTATATTTTAACTTGAAAGTTTCCATTAATTGGTGGCTCACGTACTGGCACAACGTACAGTAGGCGAATTAAGTTGCCTACTTGAATAGATAATTATTGTTAAACAGCTGAATGTAAATGAGCTTGAATGTAAACTTTGTGTGTGCGGAATACTTATTAGCGAATCAATAGAAATTGAATTTTAATGAAGGATATGCCTATATAGTTTTTATTTTATATAATAGAGCGTAGATTTTTTAGCTTCATTATATTTGCGTTATGTAATAGTGGTTTCTGATTTGATGGGTAGATAGCAAATATTTGGGCATATAAGACTTTTTAATATATCACCATAATCTCTAACAGTGCCGAGTGGTAGCGGCACAGCTTAAAGAGTATTATGTCATTGAAAGTACAGAGATGTAGTTTTTAGACACTTGAACATTACATGAACATTAATTGGTGGTTCACGTACTCACAACGTATAGTAGTCGCATCAAGTTGCCTTTTTGAATAGCTAATTATTGTTAAACCGCTGAATGTAAACGGGGCTTTATGTGCATGAATACATATGAGGGAATCGATAGAAATTTGATCAAAGAAAAATTTTGTGACTTTACAGATTTTTATTTTGTTCACTGAAGACTAGTACAACTTAAAACAAGCTGAAGCTCGCTAAGCATTGAATTGTAAGATATTTGCCGTTAAGGCCATTATCTATACTTTGCACTGCCATAGTCGGTCTCAAGAGAGTCTCAGATGAGAAAAGAGGAGGGTTGACCTGTACACGACACTCAACATCCATACCTAACCACTTTAGCTTGAGTATGGAATTTTCTGCCGTTGCATGTGTTTTCCATAATAGTCCCGGGTATATTTCTGCCTTTACATGTGTTTTCCATCATATCGATTATGTTACCCTGGGTATGTTATAAGCGTGTTGAATGTCGAATGTTCAAATCGAATGTCTCTATTCTTACAGCCAGGGATTGAACCGGCCTCTAGCCATACCGGCTTCCCTTGTAGCGACGGACTCCCCAAAAAATTGAAATTTGAAGAAAGTTGAAAATTGCATTTTTGTTGGCTAAATGTACTTGACAGCCTGCATAAATGTGTTGTTTATTTTTGTTATATTAAGGCTAGTTGTTGGCTTTTGGATGATAAGTTTTTATAATTATATTGTTGGGTGAGTTGTAAGCTTCAAAATAAAATAAAATTTAAATGCGAGAAGGTGGACCTTTTAACATAGTATAACGTATAACACATAGTTGACGACCGATATGGCGTGGTGACGAGTATACCCGCATTCCACTCCTAAGGTCGTGGGTTCGATTCCCACACAGGACAATATTTGTGTGTATAAATATAAATATTTGTTCTGGTCTGGGTGTTTTTCTATGTATATTAAGTATGTATTTACAAAAAAAAAAGTATTTATGTATGTTTATCCGTTATTTAGTATCCATAACACAAGTTCTTAATGATACTTATCTTGGAACTAAATAATTGGTGTAAGTGTCAGAAATATTTATTATTAATTTATTATTATTATAGTAACACTTTAAAGCTGCCTTACTCTACCGTATCGTGAATAAAACCTCTGCGGCACAGCAGCATTATGAAGAGTTATTTAGTCGCATCTCGTTACCGGCGCGACATCCTGTGCACAAATAATTACGTTTTTAGACATTTTTGTCGTCAACTTTCATATGACTCGTTTGTATATTCTAGTACGTAAGAAGGCGCACGACTGCCAGAAGACAGACTGTGCCGAAACAGTAGAAGATTAATTTTCTTAATTCAGTTTTTTCATAATGACTATATTGTGCCTGTCGATGTAGTACAACAAAATGAAGGCGCTTCATACCGTGAAATAAGCACGCGCAAGCGCACCAACTTATGATGGCCTGCATAAATTACGTTTCACGCTTAAAACCCGCTTAAAACCCCGCTTAAAAGACGCGTGCGTCTGTCGGTTTTTGGTCACGTCAAGAAGCACGCTTAAGCCTTTGTTTTACCATCTCGTCTTTTTGTCAGACTTTTACTGACTAAATACCATACATGTTTCTTCTTAAGCCTGCTATGTCCCGAAACCGCGGTAACCCTTTCGAACAGTCCCGCGCACGCCTGTATTCGCTACATTTGGACGAGACTAAGGATTGATACAAGTTTCAATAATTAAACCATTATCAGATGAGGCTCGCTTAGCGCTGTGAATTGAATGACAAGGTCATTCGTCGTACAGGTTCGCAGTAGTCCGTATAGGAGCTGTACGCATATCCGATAGCGTATCCCGACTAGACAGAAACGCGCTACCCGTACGCAGCTATACAAATCTTTGTTTTTCTCCTACATATGAACTCAATCGTTTAAAATATTTTCCAGAGTCAATTCAAGTTGATATAATATCTAGTTATTTGCATAAATAAATATAAAATAAATATTTTCTGACAATTACACCAAGTATTTAGTTCCAAGATAAGTATCATTAAGAACTTGTGTTATGGATACTAAACAACGGATAAACATTCTTAAATATTTTTATTTGTAAATACATAGGTACTTAATATACATAGGAAAACACCCATACCAGAACAAATATGCATGTTCATGTTCACACAAAGATTTGTCCTGTGTGGGAATCGAACCCACGACCTCTGGAGTGAAGTGTAGGTATACTGACCTCCACGCCATATCGGTCGTCGATATGGAATGCAGCGTTTTTGTCATTTAGTCACAGTTAAAGTCAAGTAAAACCTTGTAAAAACCTGTAGAGTCCTGTAAAAGTCATATCCCAGTAAAGAAGAGTCTATGGGGTTTTGAAGTCAACACGGAAAAATCACAATTCACTGTTATATGCCACTTTTCTACACTTTTATTCTTTCCCGAAGAAGTTATGTCGACAAATCCACTATTTTTACACATAAAAACTTGAATGTACACTTTGCCGCAATGTGCTTTTTACGCATTGGCGCCAAAACTCTTACAAAAACATATTTAAGCAGACGAACCTTTCCATATTATAAAGTCGATTAAAAGAAAACTGACTTGGCAATGTTCCCTGTTTATCACGAAAACCGTACATGATGCACTTTGCATTTAAAGCGACTGTTGACATACGGAATTAAATTTAAAAGATGAACATTAAAACGCCCTCAGTCAAAATGCACGAGGCGTAATAACCCTCTTTTGTTTGCGTTCGTTCGTATTCCAAAATTCAATTTAAATATGATGGGGCGGGCACAAACATGAGATCGGCAGAATTAAATGACGAGCGCCATTTGTCGGCGTTTCACGGCTCCGGACCGAAGCAAAGCCGGCCAATTCCCAAATTAATTGCTTTCCGATAGTATTTTTTTTACACAAATTCAGGATCCGGTTTTCATAATTGTATGCCGTGTTAAATAATCAATTTCAAGCCGGTCTTCGGTCAGCGGTGTGCGTGTGCTGATTGATTGGTTTGAAGTGTCGTAATGCGCTAATACGGGGTCATAGCATAACTCATTTATTTTTATTTGTATAACTTACCGAAATAAAATTTTCTTCATAGCTTTACAGAATCCTCCTAGCCTTTTTTCGTTAAAGTAAATCAATGATAAAAGCACCTATGTATGTACTTAAATTCGGCTCTTTTAGCTAATATGGACATTAATTATATTCAAACTATGATTAACTAAAAAAATTTTTTTTACAGTAAAAATAACGTAACAATACGGTTGATTACAAAATAATACTACCAATATCGTGTCATTTTACATGTCGTAATGATATATACAAATTATTTACATGTCCGGGCATACATTATACTTTGATAAAATTATTCTTTCTTACTATCACTTAAAAAGCAAGAAAATCGAGATGGTTGGCGCTCTCAGTGGACGGCTATAAGCTGATTGACAACTTTGAACTAATGAGTCCATTAATTACGGGCCGAACAATTAGCCGACGAAGAATTGGGCAAGATGCTTTTATAGTTTAGTTCTTTTGCTATAAAATAGCCACTTACGTTAAAACAGAATTTTCAATTTACGATTTACTATTAAGTCTATATAAACTTGTCCTCATGAGCACACTAGAATAAAAATAACATACATACATACATTCACGCCAGTTTTCTCAAAGGGGTAGGCAGAGGCATATTATACGCCCACACTTCGCCAATTATATAGTCCCACCTAATAGATTGCGAGCCTATTGCCGCTTACCGGGCACTGTTATGTTCGCCAGAGCCTCGTCCGTTGAAGGGCAGGTGCGTCACTAGCAGATGAGGTTGGCTTGGGCTCCTTTGGTCTTGGTAAGATCCCTATAAATCCATAATAAAAATAACTTTTCATAACATGACTCTACGAATATTACCGTTACTATTATTCCAATGTGATTTTTCTCAAACGATATTCGAGTTAACCTCGCAATATTTACGATAGAGAAGCAAATCTGAAATGTGTATGGTAAATAATATATGACCTAATCCTTACGAGCACACAAATATATGACTTGACAAGCAATATGCATAATTCACTTTAAAGTAATATATCTACGGTGCATGACTTTATTGCATATGTAGCCCATTCTTGATTTAGTGCACGATATCATGTTGATAAACTCCTAGATTATTCATTGAAGCATGCTTCGTAAACATGTCTTGTCCTGTTGTAACATTAATGAGGTCTGCTGTGCCTAAAAGTTTTGAATAACTCGTGGGATTTCTTGGTGTATAAACGGTGTCAAAAGACTTTGATTGAAACTAAGAGTTACGTATTCTGCCCAGAATCAGTTTATGTTTTTTTCTAATTATAAGTTAATGTCATAAACTTTTTCATGTTTTTTCATAAAACAAAATTTTATAAGCGTTACTTTTTCAGTTTTTTTTTACATAATGACAGTACGCTTGGGCCATAAAATATTTATTTATTTATATATAAAATATCACTTAAAGTGAGGTTAAAAGCAAAATTTCAGGGATTGGAGTGTCGGACCGCCTCAATTCGTATTTCGATACAAAGTCTTGATTGTGATCAATTGTCTTCCCATATATTCTTTCTTTAGAATATCAATTCTAATTCCCTATGAACATAAAGCTCGAACGCAGAGTTTGTATATCCTGCGCTCTTGTTCTACAATATAATTCAAGCAGGCCTGTCTCGAAGGGGTAGGCAGAGGCACATATTTGACGACCGATATGGCGTGGAGGTCAGTATACCTGCACTTCACTCGAGAGGTCGTGGGTTCGATTCCCACACAGGACAAATTTTTGTGTGCATGAACATGAATATTTGTTCTGGTCTGGGTGTTCTCCTATGTATCTTAAGTATGTATTTACAAAAAAAAAAAAAAAGTATTTATGTATGTTTATCCGTTATTTAGTATCCATAACACAAGTTCTTAATGATACTTATCTTGGAACTAAATAATTGGTGTAATTGTAAGAGAATATTTATTTATTTATATTATACGCCCACATTTCGGTAAATTTAACTTTCGTAAATAACCTATTCATTCTTCACGGACCTGATCCATCTTATAGCATCATCACATGATTACATTAATGAAAGTGTTTTTTTTTTCGTTATGTTTTATATTCCAATATAATATAGAATATACAAACATGACAGGATGGTTCATCTCATACTACGTGATGCAGCATAAAATTAATAAAAACTTCAAAATGCTTAAAACTAGAAACTGGGTTAACATAATAAAATGAAATCCAGGTTTTTATTAAAAATTGTAAAATCATTTTGCAACATTCCATTTGAGTTGGTTTGAATAGCACCGACTCCGCTGTGGAGCCCTCCAGCTATGTAATTAGTAAGTCGACTCGTTTCTGTAATTACAGGTTCGATGCCTGTCGGATTTGTGTCGACGAAGAACGAATTCAATAAAATATATTTATATTGCTAGTGATAGTCGCTGACAATAACGGGTTGTTAAATGCAATGCTAATTAAGTTTATAGACATAATATCACATATCTGTCAGGTAATCGCCCACATTTCGCCAGTTATATTCTTGATCCCACGTAATAAGTGGAGTGCCTATCGACGATAATCGGGAACTTTTATGTTCGCAATAGTCTCAACCGATGACCGGGAGGCGCACTTGCAGGTGAGGTTCGCTTGCGCTGATCAGATCTTGGTAGGAACCATAAACGATCGATCGTGGTCTTCTACGTGAGCCCCCGCAGGGGGGTCACGGCGCGGTATCGGGGCAGTGCCCCCTGACCGCAGTTTCTTACGGCGTCCGTGGCGACGGACGCGTCGTTGAGGCGGCTGAAAAGCCTGGTATGGTCCGGGGTGTCAGTCCGGTGGTGGCTGCGATCAAGCCCCTAGGCAGTTGGCCCTGGGGCGATCAGCTAGCATGTAGTCAGTCCTGTGCTCGTGGTCTGGTCAATCCTACGTCGTTCGAGGGATCAGGCTTCGGGCATATGCCTTAGCATCCGGTGGTCGCGCGTGCAGCGGCGCCAGGCCGCGAAGTGATTCACGGCCTGACGCATCCGCCCGCGCGAACATCGGTCCCGCTAGGCGTCCCACGAAGGCTTCAATGCTCTCTGATTTCAGATCCCTCGCAATCGTCGCGTTCCTCACGTAACGTGGAGCTCGCACGATGGTTCGGAGGGACACGTTCTGATATGTCTCGAGCTTCTTCTTGAGCGAGGTTCTCAGTAGTGCGTACCAGGCTGGGGCTGCGTATGTAATCAGGGGTCTGAGGTAAATTCATAAATTCATAAATTCATATTCATTTATTCAAGTTTGGCTCAAAAGAGCTCTTATGAACGTCAAAACTTAAAAACTAGCGCGTATGTTTTGTATACCCCGAGCTTCGTTCGTAACGGCAGCTTGGAGTCGAGCACTGGTCGCAGGAGGTTCCGAGCTGCTTTGGCCTTGTTGATCGTGTTCGTTACGTGAGGCGTCATGTTGAGGTCGCGATCTATGCAGACTCCTAGGTACTTGACCTTGAGAGACCACGAGATATCCTGTCCGTGTAGTCGGAGTGGTGGTGGGTAATTCAGCACCTTGCGTACCAGAATGGCTTGGGTCTTCGCTACGTTGACCGTCAGACGCCACTTGTTGAGCCATTCTGGCAGGGAGTCTAGTGTGTTCTGTACTCTGGCTGCAGCGATGTTCCTTCGATAGGAGGAGGCGTAGTACGCGGCGTCGTCCGCGTATAGGGCGAGTTGTACGCCTTCTGATTTAGGGATGTCGTCAGTGTAGCGAGAGTACAGAACTGGCGAAAGGCAGCTGCCTTGGGGTACTCCGGCCTCTATCTTCTTCTCTCCAGATAGGGCGTCCTCCACCACCACCCTGAAGCGTCTGTCCTCGAGGAACGAGGACAGGACACGGATGATGCGTCTGGGCGCTGGGGACGTTGACAGCTTGTACAGCAGACCTTCGTGCCACACTCTGTCGAAGGCCTTCTCCATATCAAGTAGGACTGCAGCCGTGAACTCCTTCTTGTTATGGGCTACAGTCATGTGGTGCAGAACTCTTGACAACTGCAGAGTTGTGGAGTGTTCGGCACGGAATCCATACTGCTCGTCTCGCGGCTCTATGTGTGGGAGTAGGTGGACGAGGAGTAGTCTCTCGAACAGCTTTGAGAGGGTAGGAAGCAAGGTAATAGGTCGGTAGCTCGCAGGCTTCGTGACGTCCTTCCCAGGTTTCGGGATCATAATGACGTGGCCCATCTTCCAGGCCCCTGGGAAGCGTCCGGTTCTCATTATGCCGTTGAATAGGCGTGTAATCGCGGCTATTGAACGGGGAGGGAGGTGTCGGAGGGCAGCGTTAGGAATCTTGTCTGCACCCGGAGCCTTCCTAGGTGCTAGTTTAACTATAGCTTTCCGCACTTGGCCAGGAGAGAAGACAATAGGGTCCTCCTCGTAGGCTATTGGTGCAGAGAGGTAGTTAAGTAGGTGCTCACGGGTGTGACGTTCGTGGTCTACGTCGACGGAGGGGTTGGGACGGAACTGCTGTTCGAGGTGCTCAGCGAGAATTTCAGCTCTGTCTGCTGCACGGTACTTCAGCTGGCCATCTGGGCTTCTAAGTGGTCTGACTGGGGGTGGGGCCTTGGAGAGCTGGCGGCAAAGCCGGTGAATGCCTGTCCAGTCTTTGGATGCGCTCTCCAGGTATCTTTCCCAGCGTTCGGAGTCCAATGAGCTGATAGCCTCCTTCACTTGTTCAGTGGCGACATTTAGCTGCGTCTTGGTGGCGGGGCAGCGAGTTCGCTGCCATTCTTTCCTTAAGCGCCGCTTCTTCGCTAGTAGGATCCTGATGCCGGCGGGCAGGGGCTGTGGTGCCCTTGTCGCCGGCATGGTGTGCGATGCTGAGTCCAGGGTGCTCTGGAGGCAAGACGATATGTCGGCAGCTAAAGTCTCCACGTGTTCTGGCTCCGTGATGGGGTAAGTGGGGGTATTCTTGTGTGCCAGCTCATTGAACTTCTCCCAGTCAGTGCATCGGCGAGGAGCTGTCAACGTCACTGTTGGTGAGTCCGGCAGTACCATGAGTACCGGCATGTGATCCGACTGTAGGTCCTCGAGCAAGGTTTCCTGCGTCGGTTGGCAGTCGAGGTTCTTGAAGATGGCTATGTCTAGCACGTCGGGTGTGTGCGTTGCGGCGTGCGGGTAGTGAGTCGGCGTCTCCGGGCCGTGCACGACATAGCCATTAGCCTCTGCGTCCGCGAAGAGTCGGCGGCCGTTTCGGTTGATGGAGTTTGAGTTCCAGGCCGTGTGCTTGCAGTTCAAGTCTCCTACAATGACTGTCTGCGTCGTTGTTGGTGAGACTAGCTGGTGGACGTCATTCATGTCTAGCAGCGTCAGTGGCGGTTTGTAGACCGCAAACACACGGAGTGGAACCCGGTTCCTGCAGATCTCCACGCCCAGGGCGTAGAGTGAAGTCAGTGGGCTTGCAGGCGGCGGGATGAGCTGGTGCACGACTCTTCTCCTCACGAGGACTGCCAACCCGCGATAGGCCCGGTAGGGCGCGATGGCGGTTCGCTCGTCTTGCCGGTACACATGGTAGTTGGGGATCTTCAGTGGGCAGCTGGGGCTGAGGTGCGTCTCCGACACTAGACAAACATCTATGTTGTGAGTGCGGAGGGCGAGTTTGAGTAGGCCGACTTTCCTTCTCAGCCCGGCAGCGTTCCAGTGCTCCTGAGGTCAGCCATTGGACTGGAGCAGGCTGGTAACTCTTCCTAGGAGTGCCGGGACGGCGTCCTTCCCCTGCTGTAGGGCCGTCAGCACCTCCATGAGGATGTCAATCTGGGCGTTCCTCATGGTGCTTCCAGATTCGGCGTGGTCAGTCTTGTGCGCCGCGGGGGTGGTAGCGGCGGTGGTGACGACGACTGGGGCAGCTTTTTCTTGTGTGCCCCCTCTCTTCTTCTTGTTCTTGCCTCTCTTTCGGCGAGTTGGGGCAGAGCGCTTGTTCGCGTCGTCGGCTTCTGCCATCAGATGAGGCGTTTGCGCTGAAGCTTGGACTGTGGAGGTTTTCACCAGGTGTCTTCCTGCTAGGGCGATAGTGCCCGCGCGCTTAACCTTCTTCTCGGTTTGGAAGGCTGGGCATCTGGTGTGGTTGGCCGGGTGAGCGCCTCCACAGTTAGCGCAGGTCGCTGGTTCCGAGAGGGGTCTGGGGCACTCCTTTGCGGGATGTTCGTCCCCGCAGCGCACGCACGCCTGTTGTCTGTGACAACAGTGGGAAGAGTGCCGAAATTGTTGGCATCGATGGCATTGAGCGGGCCCCTGCTTCTTCCTCCATGCCTCGATTTTGACTCCTGGCATACACAGGAGCTCTTCAATGCCATATATGTTGGCGACGCCTTCGCACCTCCGGAGCTGGGCGAAGAAGATGCAGCCCGCTCTTCCTTGGCGGGCTTTGATTGGGCGGACGAACTCTGGCTCGAACCCCAAGTTTCGGAGTTCCTCCTCTATTTCCGCGGCTTCGGTGTCGGCAGGTATTCCTCTGATGGCTACCTTGAGGCTCTTCTCTGCGGGCAGTGAGTAAGAGAACCACGCGAGGTTGGTGGTCTTCGTCAGCTCTGCAAGGTAGCGTTGTACTGTCCTGAATTCGTCTTCGTCGACGGGCGTGAAACGGACTCCCTTTTGGAAGGGACGCGCGCTTGGGGCCCTGCCAATCAGTCGCTTCAGCTCCCGGAAGTGCGTGCTCCAGTCCGGTAATTTCTCGACGACGAGCGGAGGGTATCTGGCCTTCTTAGTGGGCACGGGCGCAACGGGCGCCGCGGCGGTGGCGGCCGGCGCGTGCGCGGTGGCAGCGCCGGCAATCGCAGCGTACGAAGCAGCGGCGGCGGTCGTCGCGACGGTGGCGGTCGTCGTATGTGTGGCGGCGGCGGCGCTCGCCCTGAACACGGCGGCGGCGGGTGTGCGGGCCGTAGGGGGGGCGGGGGAATAATCGGGGTTGGGGGGAGTGTTGTTTGGGTGGGGATTGAGTGGGGAGGGACCCCCGCTGAGGTACGGGGGGCAGGGGTGGGTGACGCCCCACCACTGGCGGTGGTGGGGGTGGGAGGGGATTTGGGGTGGGGATACGCGGGTGCGAAAGGGCGCGCGGTTCGCGGCGCGCGCTGCGGCTTCGGCGTCGGTAAAAGTGGCGAGGCGTCGTAAAGCTCCGGCGTCGGCGGGGCTATAGGCGTCGAAGGCGGCGTCGCCGTGGTCGGCGGCTTCCTCTTCGGCGGCGGTGTCGGTGGTGGTGGCATATTTGACGTGGAGGCCTCCACGCGTCCGCTGGCACTACGGGACCTCGGCTGTTCAATCGCGGTGCGTCGCTTCTTGTCGGCGTTTCTCACAGCGGGCGATATCTCCTTCCTCTTCCTCGACCTCAGCGGAGGGAGGATGAATGGTATCTGGGAGGCTAGTTCCAGGGCCGCGCTGTCTATCGGCAACAGTTCCTCCGTGTAGCCGAGGTCAAATTCGGCCAAGCGGATGTATGCCGACATCCAGCGGAGTAGGCCCTCAGACAGAAATCCCGATTCGGACAGTCTGGCCGTCATGACGCAGTCGCGGTCATGCTGCGATCTCGGCGACGTCGCTGGAGGGGCCCGAATCGTCACGGGGCTTTCTTCAGGCGTCGGTACATAGAAGTGCCCGGAGAGCGTCGGCGTCGACGGGCCGGGCGCGCGCCCCCCCCCCACCTCATGCCCTTCCCCGGCATGGGGTCGGTCATGAGTGGTGGGGGTACGCGGCTCCTCGGCTCGCTCTTCACCTGCGGAGTCTCTGGGCGAGGTGTTCATCTCTTCTTCGGCTTCTTCTTTGTCTTCTTCCGTCACCAAGTACTACTTACTCGTTCGCGGGCGCGATGCCCACCAAACAACGTGTGCAAAGGATCGGGAAGGGTATGGGGAGTCGGGCGTGCACGCGCGCACGGCTGCTAAGGGCGACGGGTTGTGGTCCGCCGCCCCGGAAGCACTGTGGGGGTGAGAGGTCCCCTCCAGGCGTAGGCCTAGGCGCAATTACGCCCCTTTTCAACAAAAGGGGAAATAATTCGCAGGTTAATTGCAACCCGTGTGCGTGCGCGTGCGATTCGGAACGATAACTGTTGGCACCGTTAGGTTGCTACCGTTCCGAAACCGTCCGGAACCATAAACACCAATGCAAGTTATTGTTATGTAAAAATATGTTTGACACACTTCACTACTCAAACAGAGAGAGGAAGAGAGAGAGAGAGAGAGAGAGAGAGAGAGAGTGAGATACAATATATGACGTAGACCAAGCCGTCAAAAATCGCTTCTGACTTGGTAATCGTTTTCGAAAGAATATGTGAGTTTTGATTGATATCTAGCTTTTTCGTTTGCTCAAGCAAGCACACGATATAAGCTAAGATATAGAAGAATAGCTTGGTTTATAAACATCAAACAAAAACAAACATTATACAGAATTTCTTTGAATGTTATCAAAGAAATAAAAGAGCAAAAGTTTGTACTTTCATTCAAAATAAATGCGTCATTGGTGCAGACGAAGCCGCAGGCAGAAGTAAGTCTTTAACATTAGTAAGCTTAGCTTATTAGTATTAAACAAAAAAAGGAACGCTACTAAATTGCATACAGAGAGCCATCAAATTTCGAGTGCGACAGACGAAGTAAAAGCCAATAATGACTCCCATCAGATCCCTCAATACATTTCATAATGATTGAGCATTACAGCGCTGAAGCACTGCATCCATTACTATATTCTGTGCAGCCAAGGAGGAACAAAGAGACAAAGCCCGAGCACAATAGGCTGTAGCGACATCTAGCACCTGAGTCCGCCATTAATCCACGCCCTACAACTGAATCCTCTCAAACTTCACTCATTGTTTCAAATTCGGTGCATTGTCTCCTTGTCTTTGATTTGCATGTATCAGACGAGATTTTAGTCACTTTCTTGGATAGGTTCAACTCATATTGGGACAATAATTATTCTGGGACTTGCAAGTCAATTGTAGTTACAATATGAATTAAACCCCATCAAAAAATGAAAATGCCGCAAGCAGAAGCAAATTTATATTTTTATAACATACTTTATACAAAGATCCATCAAACTAGACGTACAAAATAAGGATAGTAGAAGAAAAAGTTGCCTATGTCTCCCATCAGATCCCTCAACACATTTAATAATAATTGAGCATTACAGCGCTAAAGCACTGCATCCATTACTATGAGGAACAAAGAGACAGACCTCCGAGCACAATAGGCTTTAGCAACATCTAGCACCTGAGTCCGCCATTAATCCACGCCCTACAACTGAATCTTCTCAAAGTTTATTCATTGTTTCAAATTCGGTGCACCGTCTCCCTGCCTTTTTGGCGGGATGAGATATGTCTTTGCAAAACAATTATATAGTTTATTTCTTATATAAATTTTATTCAAATTAAGACAATAATTAATCTGTGACTAGCAAGTCAATCGATGTCCCAATTTCAATCAAACCCCATTAAAGAAAGAACCTAGAGAAGGACGTAAGTTAGGTACTTTTATTACAAAAAAAGGACAATGCCAATAGCGTCTTTCATCAAACCTCTAAATATATTTCATAATAATTGAGCATTACAGCGCTGCAGCACTGCATCCATAACTATACTGTGAGTTTCTTTTCAGTTCTTCTCACAGAGCGGGGGCTCGGAACTGGCACTTAGATTCACTTATACCAAATTTTTATTTATTTGCATGTAAGTGAATCTAAGCTTCGTGATTTCAGTGTAGTAATATTTAGTTTTTTTTTATTTATATTTTGTTTTGTTTTGACGTTTTCAAATACTATGTAATAGTTTATGAAAACTTTATACTTTACTTTACTATACTTTGTGCAGCCAAGGATATTGGAACAAAGAGACAAAGCCCGAGCACAATAGGCTGTAGCGACATCTAGCACCTGAGTCCGCCATTAATCCACGCCCTACAACTGAATCTCCTCAAACTTTACTCATTGTTTCAAATTCGATGCACCGTCTCCGGTGCACATTTATTACTTTCTTATATTTGTAGGTACAAGTTAATTTCGTAAATGTCGATAAAAAATAAATGTCGAGTAATGGATTCAGGTATAATGCGGTTGTCATAACACCAGAGGGCCAGGGGAATTATTCCATTCGTTACTTTACTAGTATTGAAATTAAATTACAGTATTTTAAGGACATAAATATACGTCACATCAGCATCATCGTCCCAGCCACAAGAAGCCCATAGCTTGACATAGATCTCCCCAAACATCACATTGTTAACATTTAGGGATCATTTTTCTTCATACATACATACATTCACGCCTGTTTCCCCGAAGAGGTAGGCAGGGGCATACAATACGCCCACACTTCGCTAATTATATAGTTGGTCCCACGTAATAGGTGGCGAGCCTATTGCCGCTTACCGGGCACTGTAATGTTCGCCAGAGCGGTCTTTGTAGGATCCTTATACACTATAATACACTATATTTTCTTGGGGATATAATAATAATTTACAGTTGAACTGAACATTGACTTTAAATCATTTGATAAGGTAACAAAAATACTATGCAATAAAATATAATACGACTAAATCCATACTGAATAACGTTTACGAATGACATTTAATATTCGCTTGTGTCATACTTTTAATGGATGACAACATGCCTAAATAAGTCGTATTATATTTTATTTGATGTAAAAATGATGACAGTTGTTAAAAAATCAGCCCTATGTAACATAAATGTGTCTGTAAATATTTTATTCGATTTTGTATGTCTATATATCAACTTTTTAAACCTACATAGCATATATTATTATTTTTAAAAGATAAATGATAACCATCCCCAAAAAACATTAAAACGAATATTTCCACCACGCTTATTAGTTTCAATATTTAATTTCGTTTCGTATGGAATATACAATAATTCCTTAAAGCTTAAAACCTAAAATATTTGTGTTAAATATATAGGTACTTAAAATATAGATGGAAGAGTAATAATTAATGTAAACATTTTCACAGCGCTTAATAGTGCGACCATGAAACAGCTTCTTCGTGGGAATGTGCAATGGATGCGAGCGTCTCACGTGTCGCGGCCACCGCAACGCCACGGACTCCTGTCCGCAACGTTGTGCACAGCGCTCACAGCAAATGGGAATGCGGTCGTGTGAAGATGGGACCGGCGTATGAGCTATTTATATTTACCGTACCATTTCATTTCAATATAAACTTTAGAATACAACAATTTGTACTAATTATATATAAGAACATTAAGGAATCTCAATGTCTTAATTTTTGTTTCCTGATTGGAATATATTATGTCATTTACATTTAGGAATTTAAATTATTGTCTAATGAACTGTTTTGATACGATGTGCCCAATACTTTAAAATGATTTTTGTCGAAAGGTAGGTCCACTCAGGTATTTGATAATAATTATATGTAAAAAAATGCGATTATACAAGAGAGAAAGGTTGCTGTATATTACTAGTTAGAACAGTCGTTATTTTTGTTTCATTGAACGATATTGATAACTCAAGATACAAAATTATCACCCGTATTTGTTTAGTTAATATTATTATATTTTGACAACTGAAAATTAAAGTAACTTAATAATTAAATTAATAAAACTCAAATCGTATGTCTGTGAGACTATATCTTCTTCAGGACTTGTAACGGCGGATGTCACACTTGTCGTGTGGTCACCGCACTGTCACGCAGCTACCACGAACTATAATAATAATTGCGCTTCACACGCGGGTGTGAGTAAGACAACACTCTACACGTTATATAGCGACATCTCACTCTTTCAACAGCATGTACATCGTATTGACAGCTCATGGCTCAAGTGGGCCGCACACAATTTACCTACTCAATTTTTAAGGTCTTTCTATATTGCATCTTGAAATCTATATGCACGAATTTCTTTACACGAATACTTAATTGAACATAAATATTAGGTCGGGGAAAAAGTCTTTTCGCATAACGTAGGTATAAACTTATTATAAAATTTTTTTGACTGTGCTATTTGTGTCTGGCTGGTTTTGGTAACATTAAAAAGGTTCCATTATAAAGAAAAGAAAAAAATAAAAAAAAGTTGTTTCCCGCTATTTTTCATTTGTTTTTCTCTCCGTAAAAATGAGTGAATCTAATGAAGAAATTCGATACAATTTAAAATTTTATTATTAAAAAGGCAAAAATGCAACTCAAGCAGTGAAAAAAATTTGTGATGTTTATGGACCTGATGCAGTGTCAGTAAGAGTAGCACAAATTTGGTTCAAACGTTTTCAGTCCGGAAATTTTGATGTTAAAGATGCACCTTGCTCTGGTCGCCCTGTTACGAATAAAATGGACGCCATTTTTGAAAGAGTGGAGCAAGATCGGCATATTAGTAGTTACGATGTAGCTGAAGAACTGGGAATTGACCACAAAACAGTTTTGACCCATTTGAAGAAAGCTGGTTATACAAAAAAGCTCGATATTTGGGTGCCACACGAGCTCACTCAAAGAAACTTAATGAACCGTGTACTCATTTGCGATTCATTATTGAGACGTAATGAAACCGAGCCGTTTTTGAAGAGATTGATAACTGGCGATGAAAAGTGGATCACGTACGACAAGAACGTGCGAAAAAGGTCGTGGTCGAAAGTTGGCCAGGCTTCACAGACTGTGGCCAAACCTGGCCTAACACGAAATAAGGTGATGCTGTGTGTATGGTGGGATTGGAAGGGCATTGTTTATTATGAGCTTTTACCGCCCGGCAAAACCATCGATTCTGATCTTTACTGCCAGCAACTGATGAGATTAAAGGAAGCAGTCGAGAGAAAACGGCCGGAATTGATCAACAGGAAGGGTGTGGTCTTTCATCACGATAACGCTAGACCACACACATCTTTAGCCACTCAGCAAAAATTAAGAGAGTTCGACTGGGAGGTCCTAGTGCATCCACCATATAGCCCTGACCTTGCGCCTTCAGATTTTCACCTGTTTCGGTCTCTGCAGAATTCTTTAGGTTCTGTAAGGTTGACCTCAAGAGAGGACTGCCAAAACTATTTGTCCCGTTTTTTTGATCAGAAGTCCCAAAGTTTCTACAGTAACGGGATAATGTCTCTGCCCACAAAATGGCAGACAGTTATTCAACAAAACGGTACATATATATTGTAAATAAATGTAAATAAACTTTGAAAAAAATGTCTTGACTTTTCATACAAAAATACGAAAAGACTTTTTCCCCAACCTATTATAATAACTAAAGTACGATTCATATATACATAATGAAATAAAAATTATGTACACATAGAAAAGTTAATATATTATTTTGATAAGCTGATCTTTGATATATATAATGTCATACATTTTATTATAATTATAAATAAATTGTCCTAACAATATCGAACTCAAAAAATAAAGAACTATCCGATTTGTTTCATTTTTTCAAAAGTTATGCGCGATTTGATGAAAATTAAGATTTTGTTATATCAAATACGTTACGATATCCCTTTTTAGTAAATTTTGTATTAGGACGATTACCTACGGAGTTACACACCGAACGTCGCGATATAGATGGAACGCCAGCGCAGACATGCATCTAAAGCCTCCTCTACACGTCGACAGATGCGTCTGCGGACGTCGGCAGATGCATCAGCAGATAGATCACCACGAACCGTCCACACGTCTGTGCCAGTCCGTGGGTGAATCAGTCTATGTTCATTCTTGACAGACTTCGCACGTAACGCTCAAAAAATGGTTATTGAGACCGTGGCTGCAGCAGCTAGGTATTTACTAAATTATTATTATTAATAATTTATTAATTATATTATATTTGACGACCGATATGGCGTGGTGGCGAGTATACCCGCACTCCACTCCTGAGGTTGTGGGTTCGATTCCCACACAGGACAAATCTTTGTGTGTATAAATATGAATATTTGTTCTGGTCTGGGTGTTTTCCTATGTATATGGAGTATTTATTTACAAAAAAAAAACAGTATTTATGTATGTTTATCCGTTATTTAGTATCCCATAACACAAGTTCTTAATGATACTTATCTTGGAACTAAATAATTGGTGTAAGTGTCAAAAATATTTATTTATTTATTTATTTATTTATTTATTATCTTAAGTATTGTGTTATTGTCAAATCAAAACTATGATATTGATCGGTATTATGATAATGTAGACGATTAAAAATATATATTACTAATTTATTTTTCGGAAAACGTATTTTTAACTTGCAAAATGAATTATTTTTACGGAACAATCACAAAATACACCTTCTTTCACGCCTACCGAAATATAACAGGTAAATGAGTGTGAGTCAAGCTAAGCACGCGTGCACTCTCAATCGCAACTCCGTTCGAACTGATTCGTCGGCCGACGTGTGGGCAGGCGCACCGGACGTTCGCGCCAAAACCCTTTGATCTGTGACTCAAAAACCGACAACAAACGGATTCGAAGCGGACGCATCTGCAGATGTTACATACCTACAACAGACGCGCAAATTACCCCCTCTATACGTTGGCAGACGCATCCGAAGATGACGTCTGCAGATGCATCCGCTGACGTGTAGAGGAGCCTTGATATTATCGCCGGGTAACAAATGCTCCACAGGATGAGACTGGTGCAATCGCCGCTATGTCTCAGATGTGGAGACCATGAGGAGTCTATAAAACACCTGTTACCCGCTGGTTAGGGTCTCTTGGGGGTGGCCTACCCACAACTAAGGATTGAGGAAGATTATGAACTCCAATCATAAGGACTGTCATAAAGAGTACGACCACACTATTTAGGGCTATGGAGTAAAAGGCAAGGGGTGACACAAAAAATTCACCTACTTTATTTATTTATTTATTTATTTATGGTACAGCAACAGAGTACAAATCAGGAATCATTATTCTTAAATAAACTAAACACTGTATAATTAAACCTGCACTCCGATTACAGCCGAACACGGCATTCACTTATTCTAAGTACACCCATACATATTCAATTCAATCAAGTATTAAAAAAAAGAATTAACAAAAAAATACACAGACACACAAATTATTTAAAAATATAAATTTTAAACATTAAAAAAATAAAAACCACCGACAATAAATAACTATAATTTACTTTTATATAAATTTAAAAATGATGCATGCGAAATTGAAAATATATCCAACTCCTTAGCGATGACATTATAGGATCTACACATTCGGAATATAGGATCATTGTACACAACGTTATTACTGCAGGCTGGTAAAGAGAAAATCTTTTGGGCTCTTGTGCTACCACCTATCTTAAATGAAATATGTCTTAATAGCTCCTCTGTGTCCCACACTGAGTTTACAATTTTGTAAAGCGTAGAAAGTTTAGCAACATCCCGCCTAGACTGAAGAGTGCTCACTCCGAAATATTTGAGTCTAGTCTCATATGTTGGCAATTTACGCCTTAGACCGAATTTCGCACTTAGGTATCGCAGAAAGCGCCTTTGAATGGCCTCCAATCTGTCTATATGAGTGCTGTAAAATGGTGACCACACTACCGAGCAATATTCCAATACGCTTCTGACTAGAGAGTAAAACAGGGTCAGTATACTTGCTGGCTTACGAAAAGGCTTTATTGTTCGGAGTATAAATCCCATAATTTTATTAGCTTTTAAGACAATGTGATCGTAGTGACCATTGAATGATAACTTACTGTCCAATATTATCCCAAGATCCTTAACTGCGTCCTGACGCGTTAATGATACATCATTGATGGTATATGTGTTCTTGATTAGATGTTTATTCTTAGTAAATGTAATCAAATGACATTTTGAGATATTCAGTGACATATTGTTGTCTAGGCACCACTGGTACAACCTATTGATGTCGCTCTGTAATGCTGCGCAGTCATCTAGAGACTTAATCATTCTGTAAATCTTTATATCATCAGCGTAAGCAAGACAGTCGCAAGTAATTGAGTCAATCAGATCGTTAATGAATAGTGTGAATAGCAATGGACCCAAATTTGAGCCCTGAGGTATACCAGATTTAGGAACAAACGGCGCAGACTCGTAACCATATACTCTTACTGTTTGCGTTCGATTGAGAAGGTAAGAAGCCAACCAGCGTAAGAGCGATCCATGAATGCCGAGATGATATGCCTTACGGATTAAGATGTTATGATCAACTCTGTCGAACGCTTTAGAGAAGTCTGTGTATAAGGAATCTACCTGTACACGCTTATCGAAAGCGGAAGTTAAGTAATGTACATAACATAACAGGTTCGAAGAAGTGGAGCGACCTTTAACAAACCCATGTTGTCTGCAACTAATAAAGTGTCTCAATTGAAAATTTATATGCTTATAGACAAGGCTTTCGAAAATTTTTGAAAAGCAGCTCAATACACTAATTGGCCTATAGTTTGTTACGTCTGATTTGTTGCCTGACTTGTGTACTGGAATTACCCTAGCATTCTTCCATAGAGTTGGAAAAAAACCAGAGGCAAGACTTTTATTAAATAATGTAAGCAGAGGCACGACCAAGACGTCAGCACACGACCTTACAAAAACAGGAGGAATGCCATCTGGGCCCGGACCCTTCGAAGCATCCAGGGACTTTAAAGCAGTTTTTATTTCTCTTTCTGTAAGGATAATGGATGAGATAGATGAGTATGACTCTGGGAAACCCGGCGTAAACGTACTTGAGGAGGGCTCACTATATATCGAAGCAAAATGTCTTGCAAACATATCGGCTATATCATAACCATTATCAGCTTGATGACTGCCGTAAAACATTTGGTTAGGTAAAGCATTCGTATTACGTTTAGACCTTGTATAACTCCAAAACAATCTTATGTCATCTTTCAAGCGTTCTTCAATACTGCTAAGATATGATTTGAAATTAGCGTCACAAACAGTTTTAGCTCTTGACCTCAGCATGGAATAGGTGTCAAAATCACGTGGGTTGCCGATTTTTTTATATTTTGAGTGATATTTATCCTTTTCCTTAAGTATTTTAAGTAAAGCTTGTGAGAACCATGGTGGACAAGATTTTTTAGTTTTCGTCTTAGGGGTATATTTATCAATGCAGACCCACAAGTGATTGTATAAACCTTTCAGATATTGATCACAAGTTAAATTCGCGTACTGGTCCCAGTTAATTTGGAAGAGCTCCGCGATACAGTTGTGATAATCGGTTTTTTTGAATCTATATCTCGCGTCGTCCTTTACTTTCAATGAGAGCTGCTTATCAACTTTTATAGTTACGTCTAACGGTGGATGGTGATTGTCGCGGCGACTTAGGCCGTCAGACTCCATAACTTTGCAGAATAAGCTATTTTGACTCAGAACTAGGTCCAAAATTCTGTTGTTATCATTTTTGACGTTGTTGCACTGAGTCAGATGAGTTCGTACTAAAAATTCCTGCAAAGCCTGAGTTCTAAAGTTTTTTGTCAAAGTTGAAGGGGGACAGGACCAGTCAATACTGGGAATGTTAAAATCACCAACAATAAGAGTCTCGTTTTCCGGACTTGACAGGGCCACTCTTTCACCATTATCCAGGAATACCAAAAAGTCCTCGTTTGTAAGATATGATGGTATATAAGCTGTACAGATATTAAGTGTAACATTTTTTAAACGTATGCACACCCATATATCTTCCGCATAGGGTGATTGCCACTCAACCTTTTCCAAACACAAAAAAGACCTTTTTATCGCAATGAGCACACTCCCGCCGTGAGATTTGTTGTATTTACTCATGAATTTGTGCGATCTGTCTCTACGATAGATTGAGTATCTTTGATCAAACAACTCCGATGAGGTGACGGAACTATCAAGCCACGTTTCGCATAGACATATAATATCATAACTATTAACTAATACAGAATTCAATACATCAAATGTTTTTGTTTTTAGTCCTCTTACATTTTGAAAATATATAGACATTAAATCCATGAAAATTAAAGTAAAATTGTACATAGTTTAGAACAATAGGTAAGAAAAATTTAATAAAAAAAAAACAATAAAAAAACATACTTCATTCCAGGCCTTGCAAGATGTGTTCACCTTTAACATGAATAAATGGGGAAGTTTCATTTTTCCGCATAAAGATACGACCGCCTCGCACCCATACAAATTTATAAGATAGCTCCTTGGCTCTGACTCTAACAGCGGCATGGAGAGCTTTATTAGCCGGAGAGAGGTGTTCAGATAGATAAACTGGCACGTTGTCACCAGCTATACCCAGTAATGAAGAACAGAGCTTATTTGTGGGGTGAGATCTATTATAGCGCGTTACAGCCGAGATAAATTCATCGCGGCAACGTGTACTTCTTAGCTTTGCCACAATAGTTCTTGGTCGCTTGCTATCTTTGTTTGTACTAGCTACTCGCGTGCAGTTTAATAAATCTGTGTCGCTAATTTTCAGGGAAACAACTTCAGCTATTTTTGTAATGATCTCAACGACGTTCTCTGTTTTATGCTGAGGCACACCCTGAACTTCAATGTTATTATCTCGCTGCTGTTGCTCCATAATGTTTATACGGTCTGACAATGTTGTTACCGTGGATCGGAGACTAGCGCACTCAGCTTGCATGTTCTTGTAGTCGCTAACTAATGTATTAGTTGTCTGTATAATGTGATCATACTGCTTGCTAACGAAATCTAGACTTTCCTGAAGAGTGCTCAACTGATTTTTAATAGGTGACAGTTCAGAACGGATAACTCCCTGTATTAAGCGCTGGAGGTTATTATCCATCTCGCTAGAAGGCCCGGCACTGGAGTAGGAAGAGGATTTTGATCTGTCGCGAAGCGTAACATTGTCTACGTCATCGCAGGAACTTCCAGCGGCAAACATGTTAGATGCATCGTCCTGGGTTGGGTCGCGCCGAATGGGAGTCTTTGAGTTATCCCCCTTCGGTAGCTTTGTTTCACAACAAGGGCAAGTCCAGGTGGTTTTCTCCTTTAATGTCGCGCTATACAATTTGTGAAAGCGCCTCTCCGTTATATTGGCGCACTGCAAATCATAAGTGCTGTTACAATTGCGACACCTCAAAAACTCCTTGCATGATATGATGGTTAGACATCCTGCGCACGTAATGCTCTTTGGCGCCATTGTACCAAAAAATACTATTCTTGAGAAAAAATTAAAACCAACGCGAAAAAAAAACGAAGTAGTAGTGTATTTGATCTCAGTGACTGTAGACTGCACGGTGACGTTCGTACGATTGCGCCATTTGGTAGTTATAGAAAAGGGTGAAATAAAATGTCACAACATTCAGCTCAGTGACCAATAAATCGTTCGGTGCTTGCTTATAATGTTTCCAAGGTTGCGGGTGTTAAGATATTTATGTCACTCACTGTGTGTCGGTAGATCGAAAATCCCGGTGAGGTAAACTTTCACATTTGACGAGCTTGTTTCTATTTGGATTAGATCATTATTGTATATTAATAATATATGCCAAGCACGAGCACTTTTCGTTGATCAATAGTTTACACCATTTATTAAAGATATATTATAAGCACAAACATCACATTAAATAAACATGTTTTGTATTTTTGCGGAATTAAAAACGTTAAGAGTGTACTGTAAAGCTGTTAACCGCTCGGGCGGCATGCGCGAATACTGACTGACACGGACTTCTGGGTTAAAGTTCGCCAATGGCTCGTCTTTGACTCCAATGAAAAATATGATATGATCGACAGATAATAACGCACCTATGGGAGATTGCTTACGGGTTTTAAACGCTTTACACAATTTGACCAAATTATGGTTACCTTATTAACTAAAAGCTTAATACAGGCCTCCACATGTGTATTAAAAAAAACCTAAAATCTTTAAAATTTTTAATTTTTACCACCTTACAATAATATTTAAGATAAATTAATTTCAGTTTTGCAACTACTGTTTAATTCAGTAATGAGATCTATTTAGTCATGCATCTTCTTCTTATATAATTTAATTCAGTTATAATATCTAAAGTACAACTTTTAAGTTATAAGAGATACTTGAGCCCGGGTTGGAACGGTAAGTTTCCCATTTTTAGTTGTAAACAGAAACTGTGCAAGTAACTATGAAACTTAAAACTTTACATCATTAGCACAAGCTTTTTCTCTTTATGAAATACTCTGCATATCCATAGAGTACATTCGCAAACTTGATCTCGCAAAAGAACTTGTACAGACAGACTTTGGACAATACTAGATAGAGTCGAGAATGTTCCTTAGAACTTCACACTTGTTTGCATTGAGTTTAGTGTGGAGACATCGAAAATTTAGTTACAGTCACACTGTGAGCGAGCGACGGGATGGCAACGGGAGGCCGGCGATTTCTAATAATAATAAATAACTCATTTATTCTACTAATATTATAAATTCGAAAGTTTGTGAGAATATTTGTTACTCTTTCACGCGAAAACTACCGAACAAAATTGAATAAAATTTGACACGCAGATAGTATATAACCTGATTTAACACATAGGATACTTTTATCCTGCTATTCTCACGGGAACGGGAGGCACGCGAGTGACACCGCTGGGCGCTGTTAGTAAGTCTATAATATATTAAAAAAATTTCAAAACTTGCTGTTTACAAATTTTTAATACATCGGAAAAAAGAAGTAAAAAATATGACTGAACTTAATTTAAAGGCTTAATTTTAAGAAAATAAACTCAAATTGTGTTTTCTCCTTACAAGATTTTTCTCTATGTGAAGTACTAGCTGTATCCATAATACATTCGCAAACTTGATCTCGCAAGAGAACTAGTTCAGACAGAATTTGGACAATACTAGATAGAGTCGAGAAAGTTCTTACTTCTTTGCATTGTGTCTTAGTGTAAAGGCAACGAAAATTTAAATACATTTACACTGTGAGCAGGCGGCGGGACGGCACATGAGTTTGGCGATTATACATAAAGCATTTATGCATTGATCTGTATAGATCTTATGTTCACAAAATTTCATATGAAGATGAAAATTTCAATCATAGATAGATTTTTTACGACATTTTATTAAAAGTATACTGATTTTACAATTGATCTTTAATATACTTTGTAGTGTAGTCATGAAGAATAACATATTTTCTGTAAGAAAGCGAAAACTACGGTTAATTCTTTCCTTAGCATAAAAATATACAATGTGAAATCTTACAATAACTCGCAACGCTAGAACCCCGATGTTATTTTACTTGCCATAGCCATATATTATGGGCACAGTCTGACTGTGGTCGCTAATACATACTTCTCAGTTCATTCAAATCCGCATTACCGTCCAGTTCACGTCCGCTGTATGTACAGAGATTTCGAAAGTAGATTGAAGTGTCTCCATGAGTAAAGGGAAGCCTTGGAAGTTCAACACAAACATTCCCTAAAATAGCAAGAATCTCTAATTTAATTACAAATTAACGATATGTTAGATATTTCTATCAGATATGACGCGGTTGCCTATTGGTATATTCAAATTCAAATTCATATTCATTTATTCAAGTTTGGCTCAAAAGAGCTCTTATGAACGTCAAAACTTAAAAACTAGCGCGCCCATTCACTGCGGGCGGGAGCTTGATCGTAAAAGAACGGGCAAGAAAATCGTCAAGGTTAGTTTTTTCTCCCGCCAGTTACAAGAATATGTACTTAATAGTAAAACAATTTGACAAATCTACAAAAACATGTGTTCTGCAGTCACATGATTTAAAATAAAAGAAGAAAATAACTTTTTATTTTAAGTTATACGAGTACGAATAAACATAGTAGACATGAGCAGACCAGTCCTCACTGGTGGCACCCGTTCACGAGTATGACGCATGAACCAGCCATCGTTTCGCTCAACCATATTTTAGGGAACGCAACGACCCGACGCATGACGCCACCACCGCAAAGACATTTGAGTGAGCATGACATACTCAAGCTACAGGATAAACAAATTTTAACAAAAATAACATTATATTAATTAAATGTGCTGCAAACCACAAATATTTTTGGTCTTATGAAAGATATAATTTACAGCAATATAGTCATTATAAAGTAAGGACTATAGAAAAGAACATATTTCTAATTCATACAGATGGGACTGAGCGTCTTTCCTAGATGTATGAAGAGGCACGCTCTTGCATTGCTACGGTAGCAATTTTTGCATATTTTACATCCTGTGTAACATGATTGGAGTTTTTGTAAAAATGCCTAATTTAAATCGTATAATAATATAGCCGACGTTTCACGAAAATAACTAGTGGAAGAATTTACTAAAACTTGCAGGAATTTTGGATAATATTTAATGTAAACATTGTGTTATTTGTGTTTATATATGTATATGTGTGTGTATTTTTATGAAGATCATTGTACTATTTTATGTAAGTATATCATAACTACAAATATTATCTCTAACTCGCACCGCCTTTAATGTCTCTCTGCTAACTTCAAGGTTGACTGGTAGAGAATGCCTAATGGCATTAAGTTCGCCTTTTGTACATTGTATTTTTATGTGTGTGCAATAAAGATTAAATAAATAAATAAACGAAAAAACAATTAAATCGTTCCGCCTTACAGTAATAGTTTACTTCATATTTTATTACTACGAGAACTATCAAATGTCTGGTAAAGACACATTGTATATAATTTTAATACATACATACATTCACGCCTGTTTCCTCGAAGGGATAGGCAGAGGTATAGTATACGCCCATACTTCGCCAATTGTATATTAAGCCCCACGTAATAAGTGGCGAGCCTCTTGCCGCTTACCGGGCACTGTTATGTTCGCCAGAGCCTCGTCCGTTGATCGGCAGGTGCACCACTTGCAGGTGATGTTGACTTGGGCTCCTCAGGTCTTGGTAGGATCCCTAAACACCCTTTATTAATCGTTGTTTCTAATAATATTTTTAGTATATCGATGTTCTGAATACTTTTCAGTGAACCGTGGGCACAGTTAGACTGGCGTAACCGTTAGTCCTACAGTTAGATTTTTGTATGTCCCCAAATGGCAATTTAGTATTTGCCAATATCCAGAATATTTCAAAAATAAATTTATACAAAACTAGCTAACCCGGCCACGCGTTGCTGTTGCTGAATTCAAATTAAATTATAAAGTTTTGATCAATGAAGCACAAATAAGTAAAAAACAGGATTAATTTCACTGCATTATCTTCATTATAATATGAATTCAATTTACACTTCAGTCTAAGTAACACGTGGCCGGCTATGCTAACACCCTATGAATTATACGGTATTTCGTTCACTACAAAATAAATTTAATTAATTTTATAGCGTTAACAACACGTGGTAATGATGCTGTTAAAATGTAGCTTATATGACACGTTCGTAGATTTACCATAGCAGCGCCATCTATTGATTACTTACTCAACCCAGTCGAAAGGTATCGACATCTGTTAGAATCATTTGGAGTTAACAGATAATTGTGACTGTCAAAAAATAACAGACAAATAATTAGCAATAAATTAAAATTGCGACTATAATTTGAGATTTAAACTATTCTTTCTCTCAAGTTGGATCGAACTGCACATGGTGTGCGAATTTTATTATAATCGGTTAAGTGGTTTAGGAGTCCATTGAGGACAAACATTGTGACACGAGATTTATATATATTAAGATTAAACGTTGCTTTCCAATGAGAACTTTAACTCACTGTAACAAAATTAATAAATTCTACATTAAGACTTTAAATGACAACAAAGTTACATTACATTACATACAACAAAACAAATCTAATCATACACTTAGTAAAATAACTTTATGAAACTTAAAGGTATATATAATTCACTAAATACACTAACAAGTAAAGAGTGTAAAGAAGAAAGTGAAATATCAGTAGGAAATGGGCAAGTTACCATTTCCACTCTGATAGTGTTTGTGTAATAATTTAACAGCATGGATGTCACTCATGCACATATTAATATTCTTGTATTTTTTTTAATTAAATGAGAAATAAGTAGTCATTCAAAACTTGAACTTACCTCTCAGAGTATAAGATTAACACTACAATACACCTCTGTCTACGTCTGCCATGACGTAGAAGCAGTGTACTTTAATAGAATTAGCCCCAGTATAAGTTATTTCTATGCCAAACCAAAGCTACGTGACATTGTCGTGTTTCCTTATAAAGATTGGAGTCAGTTTTCAGGTGTCAATATTAAGCTCCATAACGTCTAAAGTTAAACGTTATATCATTCGACAGAAGTATTATCCGCATAAGCTCGCCGGCGGCGCTCACTACCACTAGTTGTTTGTTTTTACTCGTAATTAAAAAAAACTCTGAATATGTCTAGAAATCTATGGATGAAGATGGATAATTGTCCTTTAGACGTATATAAATAAACGCCTATACGAATCCCACTTGATCTCTTACATGGTTTCTAGTCCCAAATTAAGCACAGCTCATACTAAGTGTACTTTGTGAAATTTTAATTAAATTCACGCCTGTTTCCCCGAAGGGGTAGGCAGAGGCATATTATACGCCCACACTTCGCCAATTATATAGTTGGTCCCACGTAATAGGGGGCGAGCCTATTTCCGCTTACCGGGCACTGTTATGTTTTCCAGAGCCTCGTCTGTTGATCGGCAGGTGCACCACTTTCAGGTGAGGTTAGCTTGGGCTCCTTTGGTCTCGGTGGGAACCCTATACACACCTTGTAAAATATAATGCATAGAAAAACCCAAACCAAGACAAGTATTCATATTCATGCACTAAAACATTTTCCTGTGTGCCAATGCGGATGTGAGTAAGACAACGCTCTATACGTTATATAGCGGCATCTCACTCTTTCAACAGCATGTACATCGTATTGACAGCTCATGGTTAGTGGGCCGCACACAATGTACCTACTCAATTTTCAAGGTCTTTCTATATAGCATCTTGAAATCTAAATGCACGAATTTCTTTACACGAATACTTAATTGAACATAAATATAATAACTAATTTTTTTGACTTTGACTTTAAAGTACGATTCATATATACATAATAAAATAAAAATTATGTACGCATAGAAAAGTTAATATATTATATTATTTTGATTAGCTGATCTTTGATATATATAATGTCATACATTTTATTATAATTATAAATAAATTGTCCTAATAATATGGAACTCAAAAAATAAAGAACTATCCAATTTGTTTCATTTTTTCATAAGTTATGCGCGATTTTATGAAAATTAAGATTTTGTAATATCAAATACGTTACGATATCCCTTTTTAGTAAATTTTGTATTAGTACGATTACCTACGGAGTTACACACCGAACGTCGCGATATAGATGGAACGCCAGCGCAGACATGCATCTGATATTATTGCCGGATAACAAATTTATTAAGAGATTTATTACGGGTTTTAAACGCTTTACATAGTTTAACCAAATTATGGTTACCTTATTAACTAAAAGCTTAATACAGACCTCCACATGTGTATTAAAAAAAACCTAAAATCTTTAAAATTTCATTATGTTTACCACCTTACAATAATATAGAAGATAAATTAATTTCAGTTATGCAACTACTGTTTAATTCAGTAATGAGATCTATTTAGTCATGCATCTTCTTCTTATATAATTTAATTCAGTTATAATATCTAAAGTACAACTTTTAAGTTATAAGAGATACTTGAGCCCGGGTTGGAACGGTAAGTTTCCCATTTTTAGTTGTAAACAGAAACTGTGCAAGTAACTATGAAACTTAAAACTTTACATCATTAGCACAAGCTTTTTCTCTTTATGAAATACTCTGCATATCCATAGAGTACATTCGCAAACTTGATCTCGCAAAAGAACTTGTACAGACAGACTTTGGACAATACTAGATAGAGTCGAGAATGTTCCTTAGAACTTCACACTTGTTTGCATTGAGTTTAGTGTGGAGACATCGAAAATTTAGTTACAGTCACACTGTGAGCGAGCGACGGGATGGCAACGGGAGGCCGGCGATTTCTAATAATAATAAATAACTCATTTATTCTACTAATATTATAAATTCGAAAGTTTGTGAGAATATTTGTTACTCTTTCACGCGAAAACTACCGAACAAAATTGAATAAAATTTGACACGCAGATAGTATATAACCTGATTTAACACATAGGATACTTTTATCCTGCTATTCTCACGGGAACGGGAGGCACGCGAGTGACACCGCTGGGCGCTGTTAGTAAGTCTATAATATATTAAAAAAATTTCAAAACTTGCTGTTTACAAATTTTTAATACATCGGAAAAAAGAAGTAAAAAATATGACTGAACTTAATTTAAAGGCTTAATTTTAAGAAAATAAACTCAAATTGTGTTTTCTCCTTACAAGATTTTTCTCTATGTGAAGTACTAGCTGTATCCATAATACATTCGCAAACTTGATCTCGCAAGAGAACTAGTTCAGACAGAATTTGGACAATACTAGATAGAGTCGAGAAAGTTCTTACTTCTTTGCATTGTGTCTTAGTGTAAAGGCAACGAAAATTTAAATACATTTACACTGTGAGCAGGCGGCGGGACGGCACATGAGTTTGGCGATTATACATAAAGCATTTATGCATTGATCTGTATAGATCTTATGTTCACAAAATTTCATATGAAGATGAAAATTTCAATCATAGATAGATTTTTTACGACATTTTATTAAAAGTATACTGATTTTACAATTGATCTTTAATATACTTTGTAGTGTAGTCATGAAGAATAACATATTTTCTGTAAGAAAGCGAAAACTACGGTTAATTCTTTCCTTAGCATAAAAATATACAATGTGAAATCTTACAATAACTCGCAACGCTAGAACCCCGATGTTATTTTACTTGCCATAGCCATATATTATGGGCACAGTCTGACTGTGGTCGCTAATACATACTTCTCAGTTCATTCAAATCCGCATTACCGTCCAGTTCACGTCCGCTGTATGTACAGAGATTTCGAAAGTAGATTGAAGTGTCTCCATGAGTAAAGGGAAGCCTTGGAAGTTCAACACAAACATTCCCTAAAATAGCAAGAATCTCTAATTTAATTACAAATTAACGATATGTTAGATATTTCTATCAGATATGACGCGGTTGCCTATTGGTATATTCAAATTCAAATTCATATTCATTTATTCAAGTTTGGCTCAAAAGAGCTCTTATGAACGTCAAAACTTAAAAACTAGCGCGCCCATTCACTGCGGGCGGGAGCTTGATCGTAAAAGAACGGGCAAGAAAATCGTCAAGGTTAGTTTTTTCTCCCGCCAGTTACAAGAATATGTACTTAATAGTAAAACAATTTGACAAATCTACAAAAACATGTGTTCTGCAGTCACATGATTTAAAATAAAAGAAGAAAATAACTTTTTATTTTAAGTTATACGAGTACGAATAAACATAGTAGACATGAGCAGACCAGTCCTCACTGGTGGCACCCGTTCACGAGTATGACGCATGAACCAGCCATCGTTTCGCTCAACCATATTTTAGGGAACGCAACGACCCGACGCATGACGCCACCACCGCAAAGACATTTGAGTGAGCATGACATACTCAAGCTACAGGATAAACAAATTTTAACAAAAATAACATTATATTAATTAAATGTGCTGCAAACCACAAATATTTTTGGTCTTATGAAAGATATAATTTACAGCAATATAGTCATTATAAAGTAAGGACTATAGAAAAGAACATATTTCTAATTCATACAGATGGGACTGAGCGTCTTTCCTAGATGTATGAAGAGGCACGCTCTTGCATTGCTACGGTAGCAATTTTTGCATATTTTACATCCTGTGTAACATGATTGGAGTTTTTGTAAAAATGCCTAATTTAAATCGTATAATAATATAGCCGACGTTTCACGAAAATAACTAGTGGAAGAATTTACTAAAACTTGCAGGAATTTTGGATAATATTTAATGTAAACATTGTGTTATTTGTGTTTATATATGTATATGTGTGTGTATTTTTATGAAGATCATTGTACTATTTTATGTAAGTATATCATAACTACAAATATTATCTCTAACTCGCACCGCCTTTAATGTCTCTCTGCTAACTTCAAGGTTGACTGGTAGAGAATGCCTAATGGCATTAAGTTCGCCTTTTGTACATTGTATTTTTATGTGTGTGCAATAAAGATTAAATAAATAAATAAACGAAAAAACAATTAAATCGTTCCGCCTTACAGTAATAGTTTACTTCATATTTTATTACTACGAGAACTATCAAATGTCTGGTAAAGACACATTGTATATAATTTTAATACATACATACATTCACGCCTGTTTCCTCGAAGGGATAGGCAGAGGTATAGTATACGCCCATACTTCGCCAATTGTATATTAAGCCCCACGTAATAAGTGGCGAGCCTCTTGCCGCTTACCGGGCACTGTTATGTTCGCCAGAGCCTCGTCCGTTGATCGGCAGGTGCACCACTTGCAGGTGATGTTGACTTGGGCTCCTCAGGTCTTGGTAGGATCCCTAAACACCCTTTATTAATCGTTGTTTCTAATAATATTTTTAGTATATCGATGTTCTGAATACTTTTCAGTGAACCGTGGGCACAGTTAGACTGGCGTAACCGTTAGTCCTACAGTTAGATTTTTGTATGTCCCCAAATGGCAATTTAGTATTTGCCAATATCCAGAATATTTCAAAAATAAATTTATACAAAACTAGCTAACCCGGCCACGCGTTGCTGTTGCTGAATTCAAATTAAATTATAAAGTTTTGATCAATGAAGCACAAATAAGTAAAAAACAGGATTAATTTCACTGCATTATCTTCATTATAATATGAATTCAATTTACACTTCAGTCTAAGTAACACGTGGCCGGCTATGCTAACACCCTATGAATTATACGGTATTTCGTTCACTACAAAATAAATTTAATTAATTTTATAGCGTTAACAACACGTGGTAATGATGCTGTTAAAATGTAGCTTATATGACACGTTCGTAGATTTACCATAGCAGCGCCATCTATTGATTACTTACTCAACCCAGTCGAAAGGTATCGACATCTGTTAGAATCATTTGGAGTTAACAGATAATTGTGACTGTCAAAAAATAACAGACAAATAATTAGCAATAAATTAAAATTGCGACTATAATTTGAGATTTAAACTATTCTTTCTCTCAAGTTGGATCGAACTGCACATGGTGTGCGAATTTTATTATAATCGGTTAAGTGGTTTAGGAGTCCATTGAGGACAAACATTGTGACACGAGATTTATATATATTAAGATTAAACGTTGCTTTCCAATGAGAACTTTAACTCACTGTAACAAAATTAATAAATTCTACATTAAGACTTTAAATGACAACAAAGTTACATTACATTACATACAACAAAACAAATCTAATCATACACTTAGTAAAATAACTTTATGAAACTTAAAGGTATATATAATTCACTAAATACACTAACAAGTAAAGAGTGTAAAGAAGAAAGTGAAATATCAGTAGGAAATGGGCAAGTTACCATTTCCACTCTGATAGTGTTTGTGTAATAATTTAACAGCATGGATGTCACTCATGCACATATTAATATTCTTGTATTTTTTTTAATTAAATGAGAAATAAGTAGTCATTCAAAACTTGAACTTACCTCTCAGAGTATAAGATTAACACTACAATACACCTCTGTCTACGTCTGCCATGACGTAGAAGCAGTGTACTTTAATAGAATTAGCCCCAGTATAAGTTATTTCTATGCCAAACCAAAGCTACGTGACATTGTCGTGTTTCCTTATAAAGATTGGAGTCAGTTTTCAGGTGTCAATATTAAGCTCCATAACGTCTAAAGTTAAACGTTATATCATTCGACAGAAGTATTATCCGCATAAGCTCGCCGGCGGCGCTCACTACCACTAGTTGTTTGTTTTTACTCGTAATTAAAAAAAACTCTGAATATGTCTAGAAATCTATGGATGAAGATGGATAATTGTCCTTTAGACGTATATAAATAAACGCCTATACGAATCCCACTTGATCTCTTACATGGTTTCTAGTCCCAAATTAAGCACAGCTCATACTAAGTGTACTTTGTGAAATTTTAATTAAATTCACGCCTGTTTCCCCGAAGGGGTAGGCAGAGGCATATTATACGCCCACACTTCGCCAATTATATAGTTGGTCCCACGTAATAGGGGGCGAGCCTATTTCCGCTTACCGGGCACTGTTATGTTTTCCAGAGCCTCGTCTGTTGATCGGCAGGTGCACCACTTTCAGGTGAGGTTAGCTTGGGCTCCTTTGGTCTCGGTGGGAACCCTATACACACCTTGTAAAATATAATGCATAGAAAAACCCAAACCAAGACAAGTATTCATATTCATGCACTAAAACATTTTCCTGTGTGCCAATGCGGATGTGAGTAAGACAACGCTCTATACGTTATATAGCGGCATCTCACTCTTTCAACAGCATGTACATCGTATTGACAGCTCATGGTTAGTGGGCCGCACACAATGTACCTACTCAATTTTCAAGGTCTTTCTATATAGCATCTTGAAATCTAAATGCACGAATTTCTTTACACGAATACTTAATTGAACATAAATATAATAACTAATTTTTTTGACTTTGACTTTAAAGTACGATTCATATATACATAATAAAATAAAAATTATGTACGCATAGAAAAGTTAATATATTATATTATTTTGATTAGCTGATCTTTGATATATATAATGTCATACATTTTATTATAATTATAAATAAATTGTCCTAATAATATGGAACTCAAAAAATAAAGAACTATCCAATTTGTTTCATTTTTTCATAAGTTATGCGCGATTTTATGAAAATTAAGATTTTGTAATATCAAATACGTTACGATATCCCTTTTTAGTAAATTTTGTATTAGTACGATTACCTACGGAGTTACACACCGAACGTCGCGATATAGATGGAACGCCAGCGCAGACATGCATCTGATATTATTGCCGGATAACAAATTTATTAAGAGATTTATTACGGGTTTTAAACGCTTTACATAGTTTAACCAAATTATGGTTACCTTATTAACTAAAAGCTTAATACAGACCTCCACATGTGTATTAAAAAAAACCTAAAATCTTTAAAATTTCATTATGTTTACCACCTTACAATAATATAGAAGATAAATTAATTTCAGTTATGCAACTACTGTTTAATTCAGTAATGAGATCTATTTAGTCATGCATCTTCTTCTTATATAATTTAATTCAGTTATAATATCTAAAGTACAACTTTTAAGTTATAAGAGATACTTGAGCCCGGGTTGGAACGGTAAGTTTCCCATTTTTAGTTGTAAACAGAAACTGTGCAAGTAACTATGAAACTTAAAACTTTACATCATTAGCACAAGCTTTTTCTCTTTATGAAATACTCTGCATATCCATAGAGTACATTCGCAAACTTGATCTCGCAAAAGAACTTGTACAGACAGACTTTGGACAATACTAGATAGAGTCGAGAATGTTCCTTAGAACTTCACACTTGTTTGCATTGAGTTTAGTGTGGAGACATCGAAAATTTAGTTACAGTCACACTGTGAGCGAGCGACGGGATGACAACGGGAGGCCGGCGATTTCTAATAATAATAAATAACTCATTTATTCTACTAATATTATAAATTCGAAAGTTTGTGAGAATATTTGTTACTCTTTCACGCGAAAACTACCGAACAAAATTGAATAAAATTTGACACGCAGATAGTATATAACCTGATTTAACACATAGGATACTTTTATCCTGCTATTCTCACGGGAACGGGAGGCACGCGAGTGACACCGCTGGGCGCTGTTAGTAAGTCTATAATATATTAAAAAAATTTCAAAACTTGCTGTTTACAAATTTTTAATACATCGGAAAAAAGAAGTAAAAAATATGACTGAACTTAATTTAAAGGCTTAATTTTAAGAAAATAAACTCAAATTGTGTTTTCTCCTTACAAGATTTTTCTCTATGTGAAGTACTAGCTGTATCCATAATACATTCGCAAACTTGATCTCGCAAGAGAACTAGTTCAGACAGAATTTGGACAATACTAGATAGAGTCGAGAAAGTTCTTACTTCTTTGCATTGTGTCTTAGTGTAAAGGCAACGAAAATTTAAATACATTTACACTGTGAGCAGGCGGCGGGACGGCACATGAGTTTGGCGATTATACATAAAGCATTTATGCATTGATCTGTATAGATCTTATGTTCACAAAATTTCATATGAAGATGAAAATTTCAATCATAGATAGATTTTTTACGACAATTTATTAAAAGTATACTGATTTTACAATTGATCTTTAATATACTTTGTAGTGTAGTCATGAAGAATAACATATTTTCTGTAAGAAAGCGAAAACTACGGTTAATTCTTTCCTTAGCATAAAAATATACAATGTGAAATCTTACAATAACTCGCAACGCTAGAACCCCGATGTTATTTTACTTGCCATAGCCATATATTATGGGCACAGTCTGACTGTGGTCGCTAATACATACTTCTCAGTTCATTCAAATCCGCATTACCGTCCAGTTCACGTCCGCTGTATGTACAGAGATTTCGAAAGTAGATTGAAGTGTCTCCATGAGTAAAGGGAAGCCTTGGAAGTTCAACACAAACATTCCCTAAAATAGCAAGAATCTCTAATTTAATTACAAATTAACGATATGTTAGATATTTCTATCAGATATGACGCGGTTGCCTATTGGTATATTCAAATTCAAATTCATATTCATTTATTCAAGTTTGGCTCAAAAGAGCTCTTATGAACGTCAAAACTTAAAAACTAGCGCGCCCATTCACTGCGGGCGGGAGCTTGATCGTAAAAGAACGGGCAAGAAAATCGTCAAGGTTAGTTTTTTCTCCCGCCAGTTACAAGAATATGTACTTAATAGTAAAACAATTTGACAAATCTACAAAAACATGTGTTCTGCAGTCACATGATTTAAAATAAAAGAAGAAAATAACTTTTTATTTTAAGTTATACGAGTACGAATAAACATAGTAGACATGAGCAGACCAGTCCTCACTGGTGGCACCCGTTCACGAGTATGACGCATGAACCAGCCATCGTTTCGCTCAACCATATTTTAGGGAACGCAACGACCCGACGCATGACGCCACCACCGCAAAGACATTTGAGTGAGCATGACATACTCAAGCTACAGGATAAACAAATTTTAACAAAAATAACATTATATTAATTAAATGTGCTGCAAACCACAAATATTTTTGGTCTTATGAAAGATATAATTTACAGCAATATAGTCATTATAAAGTAAGGACTATAGAAAAGAACATATTTCTAATTCATACAGATGGGACTGAGCGTCTTTCCTAGATGTATGAAGAGGCACGCTCTTGCATTGCTACGGTAGCAATTTTTGCATATTTTACATCCTGTGTAACATGATTGGAGTTTTTGTAAAAATGCCTAATTTAAATCGTATAATAATATAGCCGACGTTTCACGAAAATAACTAGTGGAAGAATTTACTAAAACTTGCAGGAATTTTGGATAATATTTAATGTAAACATTGTGTTATTTGTGTTTATATATGTATATGTGTGTGTATTTTTATGAAGATCATTGTACTATTTTATGTAAGTATATCATAACTACAAATATTATCTCTAACTCGCACCGCCTTTAATGTCTCTCTGCTAACTTCAAGGTTGACTGGTAGAGAATGCCTAATGGCATTAAGTTCGCCTTTTGTACATTGTATTTTTATGTGTGTGCAATAAAGATTAAATAAATAAATAAACGAAAAAACAATTAAATCGTTCCGCCTTACAGTAATAGTTTACTTCATATTTTATTACTACGAGAACTATCAAATGTCTGGTAAAGACACATTGTATATAATTTTAATACATACATACATTCACGCCTGTTTCCTCGAAGGGATAGGCAGAGGTATAGTATACGCCCATACTTCGCCAATTGTATATTAAGCCCCACGTAATAAGTGGCGAGCCTCTTGCCGCTTACCGGGCACTGTTATGTTCGCCAGAGCCTCGTCCGTTGATCGGCAGGTGCACCACTTGCAGGTGATGTTGACTTGGGCTCCTCAGGTCTTGGTAGGATCCCTAAACACCCTTTATTAATCGTTGTTTCTAATAATATTTTTAGTATATCGATGTTCTGAATACTTTTCAGTGAACCGTGGGCACAGTTAGACTGGCGTAACCGTTAGTCCTACAGTTAGACTTTTGTATGTCCCCAAATGGCAATTTAGTATTTGCCAATATCCAGAATATTTCAAAAATAAATTTATACAAAACTAGCTAACCCGGCCACGCGTTGCTGTTGCTGAATTCAAATTAAATTATAAAGTTTTGATCAATGAAGCACAAATAAGTAAAAAACAGGATTAATTTCACTGCATTATCTTCATTATAATATGAATTCAATTTACACTTCAGTCTAAGTAACACGTGGCCGGCTATGCTAACACCCTATGAATTATACGGTATTTCGTTCACTACAAAATAAATTTAATTAATTTTATAGCGTTAACAACACGTGGTAATGATGCTGTTAAAATGTAGCTTATATGACACGTTCGTAGATTTACCATAGCAGCGCCATCTATTGATTACTTACTCAACCCAGTCGAAAGGTATTGACATCTGTTAGAATCATTTGGAGTTAACAGATAATTGTGACTGTCAAAAAATAACAGACAAATAATTAGCAATAAATTAAAATTGCGACTATAATTTGAGATTTAAACTATTCTTTCTCTCAAGTTGGATCGAACTGCACATGGTGTGCGAATTTTATTATAATCGGTTAAGTGGTTTAGGAGTCCATTGAGGACAAACATTGTGACACGAGATTTATATATATTAAGATTAAACGTTGCTTTCCAATGAGAACTTTAACTCACTGTAACAAAATTAATAAATTCTACATTAAGACTTTAAATGACAACAAAGTTACATTACATTACATACAACAAAACAAATCTAATCATACACTTAGTAAAATAACTTTATGAAACTTAAAGGTATATATAATTCACTAAATACACTAACAAGTAAAGAGTGTAAAGAAGAAAGTGAAATATCAGTAGGAAATGGGCAAGTTACCATTTCCACTCTGATAGTGTTTGTGTAATAATTTAACAGCATGGATGTCACTCATGCACATATTAATATTCTTGTATTTTTTTTAATTAAATGAGAAATAAGTAGTCATTCAAAACTTGAACTTACCTCTCAGAGTATAAGATTAACACTACAATACACCTCTGTCTACGTCTGCCATGACGTAGAAGCAGTGTACTTTAATAGAATTAGCCCCAGTATAAGTTATTTCTATGCCAAACCAAAGCTACGTGACATTGTCGTGTTTCCTTATAAAGATTGGAGTCAGTTTTCAGGTGTCAATATTAAGCTCCATAACGTCTAAAGTTAAACGTTATATCATTCGACAGAAGTATTATCCGCATAAGCTCGCCGGCGGCGCTCACTACCACTAGTTGTTTGTTTTTACTCGTAATTAAAAAAAACTCTGAATATGTCTAGAAATCTATGGATGAAGATGGATAATTGTCCTTTAGACGTATATAAATAAACGCCTATACGAATCCCACTTGATCTCTTACATGGTTTCTAGTCCCAAATTAAGCACAGCTCATACTAAGTGTACTTTGTGAAATTTTAATTAAATTCACGCCTGTTTCCCCGAAGGGGTAGGCAGAGGCATATTATACGCCCACACTTCGCCAATTATATAGTTGGTCCCACGTAATAGGGGGCGAGCCTATTTCCGCTTACCGGGCACTGTTATGTTTTCCAGAGCCTCGTCTGTTGATCGGCAGGTGCACCACTTTCAGGTGAGGTTAGCTTGGGCTCCTTTGGTCTCGGTGGGAACCCTATACACACCTTGTAAAATATAATGCATAGAAAAACCCAAACCAAGACAAGTATTCATATTCATGCACTAAAACATTTTCCTGTGTGCCAATGCGGATGTGAGTAAGACAACGCTCTATACGTTATATAGCGGCATCTCACTCTTTCAACAGCATGTACATCGTATTGACAGCTCATGGTTAGTGGGCCGCACACAATGTACCTACTCAATTTTCAAGGTCTTTCTATATAGCATCTTGAAATCTAAATGCACGAATTTCTTTACACGAATACTTAATTGAACATAAATATAATAACTAATTTTTTTGACTTTGACTTTAAAGTACGATTCATATATACATAATAAAATAAAAATTATGTACGCATAGAAAAGTTAATATATTATATTATTTTGATTAGCTGATCTTTGATATATATAATGTCATACATTTTATTATAATTATAAATAAATTGTCCTAATAATATGGAACTCAAAAAATAAAGAACTATCCAATTTGTTTCATTTTTTCATAAGTTATGCGCGATTTTATGAAAATTAAGATTTTGTAATATCAAATACGTTACGATATCCCTTTTTAGTAAATTTTGTATTAGTACGATTACCTACGGAGTTACACACCGAACGTCGCGATATAGATGGAACGCCAGCGCAGACATGCATCTGATATTATTGCCGGATAACAAATTTATTAAGAGATTTATTACGGGTTTTAAACGCTTTACATAGTTTAACCAAATTATGGTTACCTTATTAACTAAAAGCTTAATACAGACCTCCACATGTGTATTAAAAAAAACCTAAAATCTTTAAAATTTCATTATGTTTACCACCTTACAATAATATAGAAGATAAATTAATTTCAGTTATGCAACTACTGTTTAATTCAGTAATGAGATCTATTTAGTCATGCATCTTCTTCTTATATAATTTAATTCAGTTATAATATCTAAAGTACAACTTTTAAGTTATAAGAGATACTTGAGCCCGGGTTGGAACGGTAAGTTTCCCATTTTTAGTTGTAAACAGAAACTGTGCAAGTAACTATGAAACTTAAAACTTTACATCATTAGCACAAGCTTTTTCTCTTTATGAAATACTCTGCATATCCATAGAGTACATTCGCAAACTTGATCTCGCAAAAGAACTTGTACAGACAGACTTTGGACAATACTAGATAGAGTCGAGAATGTTCCTTAGAACTTCACACTTGTTTGCATTGAGTTTAGTGTGGAGACATCGAAAATTTAGTTACAGTCACACTGTGAGCGAGCGACGGGATGGCAACGGGAGGCCGGCGATTTCTAATAATAATAAATAACTCATTTATTCTACTAATATTATAAATTCGAAAGTTTGTGAGAATATTTGTTACTCTTTCACGCGTAAACTACTGAACGGATATGAATAAAATTTGACACGCAGATAGTATATAACCTGATTTAACACATAGGATAGTTTTATCCTGCTATTCTCACGGGAACGGGAGGCACGCGAGTGACACCGCTGGGCGCTGTTAGTAAGTCTATAATATATTGATAATGTTTCAAAACTTGCTGTTTACAAATTTTTAATACATCGGAAAAAAGAAGTAAAAAATATGACTGAACTTATTTTAAAGGCTTAATTTTAAGAAAATAAACTCAAATTGTGTTTTCTCCTTACAAGATTTTTCTCTATGTGAAATACTAGCTGTATCCATAATACATTAGCAAACTTGATCTCGCAAAAGAACTAGTTCAGACAGAATTTGGACAATACTAGATAGAATCGAGAAGGTTCTTACTTCTTTGCATTGTGTCTTAGTGTAGAGGCAGCGAAAATTTTAATCACAGTTACACTGTGAGCAGGTGGCGGGACGGAACATGAGTTTGGCGATTATACATAAAGCATTTTTGCATTGATATGATAAATCTTATGTTCACAAAATTTCATATGAAGATGAAAATTTCAATCATTTTATTTTCATCTTAGATAGATTTTTTATAACAATTTATTAAAAGTATACTGATTTTACAATTGATCTTTAATATACTTTGTAGTGTAGATAATATGTTATTCTTCATGAATGAATTCAGAAAGCGAAAACTACGGTTAATTCTTTCCTTAGCATAAAAATATACAATGTGAAATCTTACAATAACTCGCAACGCAAACAACGGGGTTCTACCCCGATGTTATTTTACTTGCCATAGCCATATATTATGGCCACAGTCTGACTGTGGTCGCTAATACATACTTCTCAGTTCATTCAAATCCGCATTACCGTCCCGTTCACGTCCGCTGTATGTACAGAGATTTCGAAAGTAGATTGAAGTGTCTCCATGAGTAAAGGGGAGCCTTGGAAGTTCAACACAAACATTCCCCAAAATAGCACGAATCTCTAATTTAATTACAAATTAACGATATGTTAGATATTTCCATCAGATATGACGCGGTTGCCGTTTTGGTATAGTCATTATAACATAATTATAAAACATATTTCTAATTCATACATCTGTATGAATGACCATCTGGTCCTGAGCGTCTTTCCTAGATGTATGAAGAGGCACGCTCTTGGATTGCTACGGTAGCAATTTTTGCAAATTTTACATCCTGTGTAACATAAATAGAGTTTTTGTAAGGATGCCTTATTTAAATCGCATAATAATATAGCCGACGTTTCACGAAAATAACTAGTGGAAGAATTTACTAAAACTTGCAGGAATTTTGGATTGTATATAATGTAAACATTGTGTTATTTGTGTTTATATATGTGTATGTGTGTATATTTTTATGTAGATCATCGTACTATTTTATGTAAGTATATCATAACTATAAATAGTATCTCTTACTCGCACCGCTTTTAATGTCTCTGCTAACCCCAAGGTTGACTGTTAGAGAACGCCTAATGGCATGAAGTTCGCCTTTTGTACATTGTATTTTTATGTGTGTGCAATAAAGATTAAAAAAATAAATAAATGAAAAAACAATTAAATCGTTCCGCCTTACAGTAATACATAGTTTACTTCATATTTTATTACTACGAGTACTATCAAATGTCTGGTAAAGAAACATTGTAAATAATTTTAATACATACATACATTCACGCCTGTTTCCTCGAAGGGACAGGCAGAGGTATAGTATACGCCCATACTTCGCCAATTGTATATTTAGTCCCACGTAAAAGGTGGCGAGCCTCTTGCCGCTTACCGGGCACTTTTATGTTCTCCAGAGCCTCTTCCGTTGATCGGCAGGTGCACCACTTGCAGGTAAGGTTGGCTTGGGCTCCTCAGGTCTTGGTAGGATCACTAAACACCCTATATTAATTGTTGTTTTTAATAATACTTTTAGTCTGTCGATGTTTCGAATACTTTAAAGTGAAACATGGGCACAGGAAGACTGGCGTAACCGTTAGTCCTACAGTTAGACTTTTGTATGTCCCCAATTGGTAATTTAGTATTTGCCAATATCCAGAATATTTCAAAAAACCATTTGAACAATAAATTTATATAAAATCAAACGTTGCTTTCCAATGAGAACTTTAACTCACTGTAACAAAAATAATAAATTCTACATTAAGACAAATCTAATCATACACTTAGTAAAATAACTTTATGAAACTTAAAGGTATATAATATAATTAATTAATATTATATATAATTTACTAAATACACTAACAAGTAAAGAGTGTAAAGAAGAAAGTGAAATATCAGTAGGAAAAGGGCAAGTTACCGTTTCCACTCTGATAGTGTTTGTTTAATAATAGTTAACAGCATGGTTGTCACTCATGCACATATTAATATTCTTGTAAATTTTTTAATTAAATGAGAAATAAGTAGTCATTCAAAACTTGAACTTACCTCTCAGAGTATAAGATTAACACTACTATACACCACTGTCTACGTCTGCCATGACGTAGAAGCAGTGTACTTTAATAGAATTAGCCCCAGTTTTTCTCAATTGTCATCGTCTGCTTCCATTTTTTTAATATAAGTTATTTCTATGTCAAACCAAAGCTACGTGACATTTTCGTGTTTGCTTATAAAGATTGGAGTCAGTTTTCAGGTGTCAATATTAAGCTCCATAACGTCTAAAGTTAAACGTTATATAATGATATCGAAATAGCAATAATATATAATGATGTCGAATGCGACAGAAGTATTATCCGCATAAGCTCGCCGGCGGCGCTCACTACCACTAGTTGTTTGTTTCACCCGTAAATTAAAAAAACACTGAATATGTCTAGAAATCTATGGATGAAGATGGATAATTGTCCTTGGGACGTATATAAATAAGCGCCTATACGAATCCCACTTGATCTCTTTCATGGTTTCTAGTCCCAAATTAAGCACAGCTCATACTAAGTGTACTTTGTGAAATTTTAATTAAATTCACCATTTTAAATTCACCATTCATTTTCCAGAGTCTCGTCCGATCATCGGCAGGTGCACCACTTGCAGGTGAGGTTGGCTTGGACTCCTTTGGTCTTGGTAGGAACCTTATTACAACCCTTATAAAATATATTGCATAGAAAAACCCAAACCAAGACAAGTATTCATATTCATGCACTAAAACATTTTTCATGTGTGCCAATCGGACTAACGACTTCTTTATGCTTCTTTATCGCCATGCAGGCAAGAGTATCAGCTCGATTACTCTAATCATTCCTGCTCCTCAAGGAATACTGCCTGTTGTCATCGGGTCATTGCCCGGCATTCGGAAACATCTTACTTATTGATATTGTTATATTCTTATCAATCTTCATCTACGTTTTGAAAATGTTGCTTAGTCTAAGTGCAAAGGCCTTATCTATCACACCGCTCGTCATTGCCAGGAAGCTCATATTCACGCCTTAAATATGACGGGTACAGTGCGTTTCAAAATAAACAACCATTTACCCGGCAACGCGCTAGTTAAGCCCCTGGCGATGGCGTAGCAACTTTGGAATTACTGATATCGATGGCTGCGGTGATCAGTTTCCATCAAGTAGGCCGCATGGTTGAATACCACCCAATGGTTTAAAAAAAGAAGTGTTCTTATTATATTTTAACCATACCTATACGAGAGAGTCTTGGCGGGAAAGTGAAGCGTCATGTCTGCAGTTTTGATTTCAAAAAAATTGTGATATGTTGAACATTAATGTGTTATAGCGGTGGTTTATTAACCGTTAATTGTTTGTGAACGTACATAAGTGTTGGAAAATAAAACAAAACAGTGCAATATTAGGTACTTTTCAAATTCTCTTAAGAATTCCATGTAAGATCTCAGTATAGTCCCACATCTTTACGAAGGAATCAAGGGTTTAGGGGGACTTCTTCTTATTTACTATGATTTATCTGTTATTAATATATCTATTACTTGACACCGGCAAAATGTGCTTAACGCTCGACAATTTACAATTAGAATTCTTGGCGGGAAAGTGAAGCGTCATGTCTGCAGTTTTGTTTTATTTTCTAAAATTTGTGATATTTCTAACATTAATGTGTGATAACGGTGGATTATTAACCGTCAAGTGTTTGTGAATATACATGAGTGTTGGTAAATCAAACAAAACAGTGCAACATCACTTTAAAAGTTTCTCTCAAAGAGTCCATTGTGAGATCTCAGTATAGTCCCACATCTTTACTGAGGACTCAAGGGGTTTAGGGGAGGGTATTTCATCTTCAATTTATCATCTTGATCACCACTCATTCTCATTTACTATAAATTATATATAATTAATATATCACTTACTTGACACTGTCTAAATATGCTAGACGCACGAAGCCATTATTTAAATGGAAGAAGAAGAAGAATTTACAATTATCAAATTAATGCAATTGCAAAAATATTACAAACTGTTATTGCTAAGACTAATACTATTTGTAACTATTTGCAATAATATAAGGAGCGCACACAAAGGATTTTATTTCACAAATAGAAATAACCAGCAACATTTTATAATGCCAAAATTTGTCTGCAGACAAACAGCTTAGTTCTCGGCGAATCCCTGAAAAATGTAAGTGATATTTTAAGAGCGGAAACATATTTCATCTAAACCATTTTAACAAGAGCATAACCTGCCGAGTTGAAATATAAGGAAAACAAGCACCACAAATTTCTTAACGAAATCTTTAAGCAAATGTAATTTTACTAAAGAAAAATAATATGTTAGAGTAGTAATTTTTTAGGTTACATATTGTCAGCCTCTTTTTCGAACTGATTATGTCCTTTTGAGCAAACTTTGTAGGAGGAAGAAAAAACTGTATATTTTTCATTGTTAAATAAATATGTTATTTCAATTCGTTCATAAATAATTTCGAAATTAAATAAATATTTTTGGTACTTAGAACACAAGTGTCATTAAGAACTTGTGTTATGATACTCAATAACATACATTTATAAATACTTTATTTTTTGTAAATATATACTTAATATAGATAGAAAACACCCAGACATGAACACATTTTCATGTTTATACACACAAAGATTTGTTCTAACTGGGAATCGAACCCACGACCTCAGGCGTGAAGTGCGGGTATACTCGCCACCACGGCATATCGGTCGTCAAATTTCACACCAGATGGTATTAAAAGTCATTTTTGTATTTTTTGGAGTTAAAAATTAGACTGACAATGAAACGTACTTGTAAATATTATGTTTAAAATATTTTCTTCTTTTTTTTTATGTAACTCGTCGTAGTGGCTACATATTGTTTGATGATCAACTTTCGAGGACAAAAAATTAATTGATGACATAACTGCAAGTTACTTGAACCTTGAACACTACTGTTTTCATTTTATTAAATAAAAGTGACAGCACTAGTTTTAAACTTGGTTCAACATTAGATCTTGTTTTGTTAGAAGCCCCTAATTGATTTTTCACGACTTTATCCGCCATAGTTTTTTTTGATTTACGTCGGTAACAAAATGCATTTACGCACTGTCTCCCGGACAAAGGGGGACCGAGTGAGTTGTATTGGACTCACCACCGGCAGACACGACCGCCAGCAGTTATACTCACTAAAAATCTTTCGACGACGCCCGCCGCTTGTTGAGAAAGAGGCAGGGGCCAGTACCTGGGTTGCAGCTCTGACACCAACGTCCCCCGGACCAAAACCGGGAGGACCTCCTAAAAGAGACGCAGTAGACGTGCCCCTCCTACCTCCTTGTGCGACCATAGCGTGTGTAGCCGACTTCTCGGAGGGTCCATGGTTAGACAGCAGGGGCCCCCTGCCCTCGCTGCCTAAGACCCTCCTGACGCTGCTTGACGGGCCCTCCTGACCCGCCCGCTGAGGCGTCCACAGGTCCCTCTTAGTTTCCTCCCCCGTAGGCAGTAATAAGGGCACCCAGAGTCGCCAATCTCTGGGTGTTACCTTTTCCCTAGCGCCCTCTGCGCCCTATCGGGAGGTACTCAGCCCCCTCACCACGACAAGGTGGTCGTGCAAGCCAGTCGGGGGGGATAGTGGAGGATCTGGCCAATGTCGGTGGAACTATACAACACATGTTACATACAGCATCTTGATTTCTGTAACCTAATCCCTCAGTTATAATTCCATATCCCATTATTCAGATAATATGTGGACATATTGGGGCATAAAATGCTTTTTGAACTTAAAACAATGCATAATTAGGTATACAACGGAGCTCCTTGATTAACATTCTTGGCATTCAAGAGAGCTTATCCTTTGACGGGTTGACATTCCCGGGTAAAACTATTTTGTTAGCGTAATATAAGCACATAATCACATAGTGCGGGTACAGAGTAGTTACTGGTTGAAAATGTGCCATCCTCAGCTACACACTCGATAAACAAACTCGTCTTTTAATAATAAAGTACCGGCATGATCGCGTAATACTCAAAATTAACTTTTGTTTTTAATTCATCTATTAAAACTTTAAGCAAATGATGGATTAAATATTTATCTTTGTAACAATTCCCGCGCTATTGTAATTTCAAAACGAGAGCTCGTTTTAGCGTTGGTCGTGAAGACATCGTTGTTCTGAGGCTCCTATTTTACCTGTAAGGGCGAAACACGTGTCGTGTTAAATAGTTTCTCAATTTTTCGGGAAATTGTAGTAGCGCGGGAATTATAACAAAGATATTTTTAATCCATCACTTGCTTACAATGGATTTCCGCAAAATAACGCCTGAATTAATAAATTATTTATAAAAACTTTTTCGAAAAGTTCTAAAATAAAGACACTTGGACAGAAAGCGTTCTGTGTCGTCGTCCCGCAAGAAGGACAGAGGGGCTGACAAAGATCACAGGATCACGTTGTATGCTGGCTGCCTGCAATTGGTCACGCTGGAAATTTATGGAGAAGGCATAATATGTTCAGAAGTGGACTTCTTGAACTGATGATGAGGATGATAATTGATACCTTTTAGAATGTATTTAGTTTATACCACATGGTAGCCACATACCACATGGTAGGATGGTAGCATTTTTTAAGAACAGCGGTAATCTTAATATTAATTTCTTAATATTAATCTTAATAATAATTTCTTCAATTGTATTAGATCTTAAGACATAATTTGAAAAAAACCGAGGTGAGTTTCTTAAGGCATTCTTCTCAATCTCGTTGCCTTTTGGAAGCCTCGTTAGATTCACCGACAGACTGACTGTCTGACTGACAGAGAATCCCCTCCCCTTTAAAATCACGACACACTGACTAACAGATCCCCCCGATAAGAGTCACTGACAGACTGACAAATCTTATGAAAAACCACAACAGACAAATAAACATTCACATTTGCTTTTATTTCTTGATTATGGTACCGCTCATAACTCTTTCATTGTTGTGTAAAAATATCGAATTTCCATTTTGTGTGTAAAAATTTGACGAATAAAAATGATCATGTTGATCTTAAAGACAATAAAGTATATTTTATTTTATTTTATTTCATTCAACCATAAAACCTATCGGAATAGAAGGTTTTCACCGCAGCATATGAAGCATCTAGATGAAACGGGTTAAATGGTATGTGGTAGCTTGCCCTTCGCTCACATAGGCTCTAGACGAGATCCCATTCCCAAGACCATCGCCTTTGCCACTATAAGTCCACTGCTGAACATAGGCATCCTCATTTGAATTCTTCGTCAATCGATATGCCGCTGCAGCTTGAGTATATCACGCTCACTTATATGTTTCTGCGGTGGTGGCGTCATGCGTCGGGTCGTTACGCTCCCTAAAATATGGTTGAGCGTAACGCGTCTGCTCATGTCTACTATGTTTATCCGTAACTATGTTAATATTGCTAAAAAGAGTTTTATCTTCTTTTCTTTTAAATCTTGTGAGTGCAGAACACAATTGTTTTAATATTATGTATTTTAATTGTAACTGGCGGGAGAAAAAACCAACCTTGACGATTTTCTTGCCCGTTCTTTTACGATCAAGCTCCCGCCCGCAGTGAATGGGCGCGTTAGTTTATAAGTATGACATTCATAAGAGCTCTATTGAGCCAAACTTTAATAAATGAAATTTGATTTAATATCCACCTCCTTCCTGCTGTCTTGACCAGATGATTAATCCTCCTGTGGGAGCCCGTCCTCTACTACGCTAGTCAGTCACGGTCGCCTTAGGTCAAATGTTTAGACACACAAGAACTGACGTGCTTAACTTATTCCTCTGCTTAAATGTGAATCGTTAAAGTTGAACGATTCCACTGACGTATCATCCAGCGCCATCTACTCGTTCCTAATATCAGGAGCAAGAAGATGCTATGGGGTGCAAAACGTACAATTCTTATATAAAATCTCACGCCCGTAATATCTTATTTGGGGTGGTCAGAAAACTTGCCATAACTCATATAAGCAAACATTTATTTATTTAAACTAGGAGGTCTGTATTTGAAACAAATGACGAAATCTGGCTAGCTTATTGCATACATTGATATTAGACAAGACCCTAGATAATTATTAATTTTATGGAAAAAAAAGTTAAAATTCATCTTAGCCACTAGAAGTTCACTCCACATTGATTTGCACGTCAATCGATATGAGCGGCCTGCCTTCACCGGTTCTTCGCCTTCTTGACCAGACGTTCTTCTACTACGTCTGCCGGTTCAAGGTCACCAATAGAACAATAGTGTAGACTCATAAAAACTCAAATACTTCCCTCTATTCCATTCTTTGCTTGAATGTGAATCGCTAAAGTTGAACGTATCCATTTACGTATCATACAGCGCCAGTGTTCACAGTTTCGTATTCTACTCGTTCACTATTTGCTGATATCATTAAGGAGCAAGACGATGCTATGGGGTGCAAAATGTTCCATTTGCATTTTCATATACGGTAGTGCGTGTTCTAATGCGATAGGGCAGGGGAGAACAATGCACCGCTGAATACATATTACGTCATTGTATTAGTGTAATTCTGTATTCTGTGGCATGCGTCATTTTGTGTGATATTGAAATAGAGCACGGTTATTCTCTTTGCTTTAGTGTAATTTAGTATTTCATTATTTAGAAAGAAGGGCACAGAGAAATATGGCCTAGTGGCATATGATAAAATAATAATAAAATTTGTATTCATTTATATATATTCATTTGAGGTATTATTTATTTAACAACTGAAATATTGGTCTAAAATTACTGCTGTAAAGATCAAAGATATGAACAAGTATGTGATAGTTTCTTTAATAAATTTACAACTCTAGACTGCTATCGGATGGTTTATAAAAATATATCTATGATCTAGTGGTTATTTACTAAAGATAAGCCCAGGCTAGTGTATAAATAAAAAAAGGTTTTTATACACCTTCGATTACGTGACAGGAGACTGTAATCAATACTAACCAAGATCAGATTATATATAATGGTCTTCATAAACAAGTCTTCAAACGCCACATGACCATCAAACAATAGGTTTTCTATTGTGTCCGGAGCCGATGGCGTTCAACGAGTATGCAAAAAACACAACAAAGCTTAATCCATTTTAAATATATTTTTTAAAGATACTCTACAGCAAGTGATGTATGGATGGAGTGAAATCTCGTTTCAACGTTGGTCGTGAAGATATCGTTGTTCTGAGGCTCCTATCTTACCTGAAGATGCCCTGTGTAAGGGCGAAACACGTGTCATGTTGAATAGTTTCTCGATTTTTTCGGGAATTTATTGTAGCTCGGGAATTGTTACAAAGATACTTTTAATCCATCACTTGCCTACAATGGATTTCCACAAAGTAACGCCTAAATCAATAAATTATTTGAGATACTCTGCAGTTAAAATGACAGTTCCGTGTGGACTATCAGGTTAACGCTTATTGTAACTTAATTGGACATTGTGAATAATGGCCTAAAAATTACTATAGTACGCATATCATCATAGCTTAGCACTATCGCGGTTGCCCTAGACTTAAACCCAGGGCCAGGGTGTGCTTACTGGTCTAACCAGATTTGTCTGCACTTCAGTTGTTACATGGCGCGACTGCCATCTGACCACAACCACCCAAAGGGAAACATCATTCTATGGTTAAGCCAGTTGTCAGAATATTAGAAGGCACTGACTTCCTAATAACGACTGCCATAGATGTTCACGACAGCCGGGACCAACGTATTAAAGTGCTTTCCGAGGCACAGAGCAAACAATAATTACGAATATTGTATCTAAATCAGACAGCGAGTAATTGAGAATCAAGTACCTAAGTACCTATTTTAGTCAAAAAATCTTTTTTTTTTTTAAATATTTGTTTAAGTTTTTCTCAAAGCATATGAAAGTCAAACATCTAACCAGAAATCTAACCCTCATTTAATCTATCTAAATAGATACAATCATACACACATGAGTACAATATGGCGACCGATATGGCATGGCGATCAGCACTCCTTTCCTAAGGTCGTGGGTTCGACTCCCACACAGGACAAATCTTTGTGTACATGAACATGTATATTTGTTTGGGTCTGAGGGTTTTCTATGTAAATTAAGTATATATTGAATAAAAGATATGTTTATTTGTTATTTAGTATCCATAACACACGTTCTTAATGATACTGATCCTGCAACTAAATAATAGGTGTAATTGTTAGAAATTAGTTACTTGTTATTTTGCACATTTTGAATATTAGATCTCATATTTTATATTTGGACTCCTTTTGGAAATGCATTTTTTGAACGGCTGCATAACAGTTTTAAATTTAATTTAAAAAGTCATTATATTTCAGTCATTTGTTTGAAGAGCTCTAATCGTGATTAATAATCGTTGTGCAGGACTTCTTGGCGGGAAAGTGAAGCGTCATGTCCGCAGTTTTGTGTTATTTTCTTAAATTTGTGATATTTCTAACATTAATGTGTAATATAACGGTGGATTATTAACCGTAAAGTGTTTGTGAACATACATGAGTGTTGGTAAATCAAACAAAACAGTGCCACGTCATTTTTCAAATTTTCTCTCAAGGAGTCCATGTGAGATCTCAGTATAGTCCCATAGTTACTGAAGACTCAAGGGGTATAGGGGAGGGTATTTCAACTTCGATTTATCATTTTGATTACCACTCATTCTCATTTACTATGAATTATATATAATTAATATATCACTTACTTGACACTAGCTAAATGTGCTAGACGCACGAAGCCATTATTTAAATGGAAGAAGAAGAATCGTTGTGCAAGACACCCTTAGATATAAAACATAGGTCTCAACCAGACAGCGCGTGATTAAGCATCAAAATATAATCACGAATTCAGTTATCGAAGCCTCATATAAACTTTAATATAATACCAAACACAAACAAGTGAACAACGAATAGTTATCGAATCCTATTACAGACAAACAATGATTTAATATTCTCGTCACGTACATATCGGTTCCTAAGTCAACTACAGACGAATCTCTCACAAATAATCGTCCTTTTTCAAATCAGTCGAGTGGTGAGCTGTATTCGGTCGGTTGCTACATTACTTATATAAACAAAGTAATCTAAGATACCGATAAAATAAGGTTTATGGCATAAAGGTATCTATATTTGCAATCTGTTTCTAAGGTCGTGGGTTTAATACCCAGACAGAAGAAATTTTTACATACATGATTAATATTATGGACAAATCCCATGTGATAGGTGGCGAGTATATTGCCGCTTTTCGGACACTGTTATGTTCGCCAGAGCCTCGTCCGTTGATCGGCAGGTGGAACCACTTGCAGGTGAGGTTGGCTTGGGCTCCTTAGGTCTTGGTAGGATCCCTATACACCCTCTCGACGAATCGGTCACAGATTACAAAAACACGGTTATCAGTGCAGTGGTCAGCTGTATTCAGTCAGTTGCTATATTACTTACTGATTATACGATTATTTATTTACACAAAGTCATCTAAGATACTTACAATTTGTTCCTAAGGTCGTGGTTTTAATAGCCAGATAGAAGAAATATTTATTTGCATTAGTCTTGCTTTCAGTGTTTTTTGTTTGGTTAAAAAAAAAATATGATTAGATGTATTAACAATACATACAATAGGGTGTATAGGAATCCTACTGTAATTTTAGGAACCCCTTTTTTGATTGGAACGGCGTGATTATGTATGTATTAACAATAAAAAATCATCAAAAAAACCTATATGAGCCTTATTAACTTGTAGGCTGAATGAAGCTAAGAATGTGTGCCAGGCTCCTAGCAAGTATAAGGATGTGATATCTGCTTGCCCCTATGTATGTATGTAAGTACCTATCGTCAATTTACCATAAAAATACTTAAGACAACTACACGCCAATTTTAAAAAAAATCCCAGTTTCCTTCAATATCGCAAAGCGTTAACCAACATTTCAATACAAGTTGAGTACTTCTTCCACTTAAGTTCTTATTGGTATTGATTTGTGTTGACTATATTTTATGTTTTTTTTTTCTTGCAACTCGTATTTAATAAATATTTTTCTTTCTTTCTTTTTCAACAATATAGCACTAAAACAATACCACTCTCTAAGTCGTTCCGTCCCTAAATCGTCTCAAGGATACTGCATGTACCTATGTAATATCGGTTCCTAAGTCAATTACAGATGAGTCTCTCACGAATAATCGGCCTTTTCTAAATCAGTCGAGTGGCGTGTTTGGTTGGTTGCTTAATAATATATTATTACAACAAAGTAATCTCAGATATTAATACACGTAATCTACACCTGATTTTATATCGTCTTACAAAACAAGGGAAATTAGTTTATATTTCATCTCGACTTGTTGTGAATTTTTAGCGTTATGTGTGTGTGTATTTTTATGTAGATATCATAACTATAAATAATTTATTGCTCACTCCGCCTTTAATCTCTTTGCTAACCCCAAAGTTGACTGGTAGAGAATGCCTAATGGCATTAAGTTTGTTTTTTGTACATTAGTATTGGACTGAGACGATGACAAGTAACATGTAAAAAAAACAAAATTAAATAAAAAATACAATAATGGATTAGTTTTATGTAACAAATTTTAATTATGTAAATTTAAGTATGTACCTTTACAGTATTCACGCAAACCGACCGAATATATTTCAATATTTCTTTGAACTTTTATGAACGAAAGCGAAAGTCATTCATATCACATAATACAGTAAATACTCGCGTTAAACAGGAAACAGGTTTATTTCATCTTTGACATTTAGAAAAAACATCACAAACCCACACATGTAAGGAAAAACTTCAAAGAAGTAAAAGTGACGCTTTCATATAATAATATTCATTTGGGGCTTTTTTCAATTCGGGTTTCAGCGGCATCTGTGGCTTATTGAAAAGCCAAGTGTGGCTTGTTATTTCCAAGAGGTTCAAATTCCTCATTTAACTAAACTACTTTGCAAAAAACATAAACTAGTTTGACTTAGGCAAAATCTATTGTCATAATCTCTGTCGTTAGAAGGCCTTCTTAATTGTTTTTCACGTCGATTAATTTTGAGCCGCTTGCATCTACCAGCTTTCCGCCATCTTCACCAGATCATCGGCCCATCGGGTGGAAGGCCGTCCTTTAATCCGTCCTCTGCTGAACATAGGTCTTCCCCATAAGCTTGCAATGTGACTAATAAAAGGCAGCTGGCATCCAACGTGTTCCCTTTTTTTTTCGGATGAAAAGTCATCAAATGTTCGTCTCCCGCCCGAGGGTGTGTCAAACTTCTACTGACTAAGAACCATCCATGTTTCTTCTTGAGCCTGCTATGTCCAGGGGCCGCGGTAACCCATTCCAATAGCGGCAAACTATAAACTAACTTTCATCATATCCTAGCATTTTCCCGATTGCCCTAGACTTCAGCCAGGCCCAGGCTTAGCCCAGGGTCTGTTCAGTCCCCCCCGACTGGTCTCCACCTTGTCGTGGTGGGGGGGCTGAGTACCTCCCGGTAGGGCGCAGGAGGCGCTAGGGAAAAGGTAACACCCAGAGACCGACGACTCTGGGTGCCCTTAGTACTGACTACCGGGGGGGAAACTAAGAGGGACCTATGGAGGGTGCAGTGGGCGGGCCAGGAGGGCTCGCCCAGCAGCGTCAGGAGGGTCTAGGCAGTGGGGGCAGGGGGCCCCTGCTGTCTAACCATGGACCCTCCGGGAAGTCGGCCACACACGCTATGGTCGCACGGGGAGGTAGGAGGGGCGCGTCCACTGCGCCTCTCTGAGGAGGTCCTCCCGGTTTTGCTCCGGGGGACGTTGGCCGCAGGCGGGGTGTCAGAAGCTGCAACCCAGGTACTGGCCCCCGCCTCTTTCTCAACAAGCGGTGGGCGTCGTCGGAAGATTTTTAGTGGGTATTACTTGGCGGTCGTGTCTGCCGGTGGTGAGTACCACACCCCCTTACGGTCCCCCTTTGGCCGGAAGGCAGTGCGTAAATGCATTTTGTTACCGACGTAAAACAAAAAAAAAAAGGGTCTGTTCAGTGGTTCAACCTGACTGAATTTCAGTCAATACGTGGAGTGTCTGCCGTCTGACCTCAACAACCCAGAGGAAAACAACTTTCTATGGTTACACAAGCTGTCAGGATTTTAGAAGGTACTGACTTTCTAATAACGACTGCCATAGATGTTCATGACAACCGGGACCAACGGCTTTACGAGCTTTCAAAGGCACGGAACAAGCGATAATTACGCACATAATACCGAAAATTCATAGGTGCGCCATCAGGATTTAATAAACCAAATTAAATTTTAAAATATTTTAGGGAACCCCAATTATTATCGCTTTCATAGCTTGAGGCAATATCAGGCTATATATCATGAAGGCCATATTAAACGAATAGGTATGACTTTGTAAACCACATTCCATGTGTCACACACTTTTATCTAGTAAACGAGAAATTTACATTTCTTTTTGATTAAATACTTAACCGCTTTGTGTTGTGTAACAGTGGTGAGCTGAATATTCATGTATGCCATTTTGCGGTCTTACCTTAGCGGCGATATAGTAAATGAAATTAAGCCGCTATTAAAAGTTTAATGAATGTATGTAAAAAGACTTAGCATGGTTGAACTAGATACGACTTAGTTCATATTATGGCAATTAAAAAAAGCACAATAATTTAGGCTCATCTAGTTTTTTTTCAGTGTTCCACAACCAAAGACCTACCGCTCGCGGTAGAGGTTTCAGTGCTTTTTCAAACATGAACATACCTCACTCCAAAACCACCTACAACGTACATCGTCGACAACGTATCGATTATTTAAGGACTGACAGTTTCTCGATACCTTGCAAAACCAGTATATCCTGGACCATCGGGGAAGTCTCATGGAATTTTTTTTCTTTCATTGGGAGCACACCTTGACTCCCTACAAAAGGAGAGCAGTGCTACCTAGCGTATTTCTTTATTAGTATGATATGATAAGCAGCTGCCCGTGACTACGTCAGTTTGACCTAACTATGAACCTTTATTTTGAAGCAGTATCCATTTAAGAAAACCGCATAGGAGACAGCGAAAAGCTTTGTTTGTTTTGCAATATGTAGTGAAAGGAAACGGGAAGCGAATATCTTTCTATTTAGTTACATTGAGACTTATTTCTTTTGTGTTTCGAGGAACAAAAAAAACAGTAACATTGGCCTCAATTTTATATTCACTGAAAATCGATGGGGTACAACCTAATGAACTGATGTCAAAATACACCTTCTTCATTTAATTAAATCACGTCCAAATTCTAGTTTTCCAGGTGCAAATGTTTGCAACCCCACTTGTTCTGAAAGTGGTCTAATTAAAGCGAATTCATTACGTGCTATTGAAACGTGTTCGGGAAATCGTGATCCTTCGAAAGAACCCTCTGGATCCTCAGCCTCTCTTAAGACCCCCTCATGCTCGATTAGTGCTGGAGTACACTTCAGTACAGCCAATGGATAAACAGACATAGCACTTTATATTTAATTTCTCACGGTAGCTATATACTTATGAAATTACTAGCAGCGCCCTGCGATTTTACCCGCGTGGTCCCCGTTTCCGTGAAAATATCGGGATCAAGATGGAGATGGATCGGATGTCCTATATGTTAGTCCAGGTCTGCAGCTATACACGTACAAAGTTTCATCACAATCGCTCCAGTAGTTTTTGCATGAAAGAGTAACAAACATCCATCCACACATACAAACTTTCACGTTTATAATATTAATAGGATTTACATCTTGGATTATGGATTATTGGAGTTTGCATCTAGTTCCTTAATTTAAAACGCTTAATAATTATGTTTATCATAAACTTAGCGAAAATTTACAAAATAATGTAGCTTTCTATTGGTAAAGTATTACTTAAAACCGGTTCAGAAGTTTCAAAGCCCATTCAATGCAAACTGACAAAAAATCAAAGCCTCATTTATAATATTTGCTTTCTTTTTTCCCCGTTTTTCTAGTTTAAGCAGTAGGTTTGCCGAGGCTAAAATAATGAAAATGTAATATTATCGGGTAAAGTGACAGTTATAAGATTGACAGTTGTACCTGTATGACGGAACACACTCTGCAGTATCAGGTATTCGGCTGTCAAATAGCTTTACGTATTACAGTGTTTCGTCTTAAATCATGCTTTAACGAACTAATTATGTTTTCTATAATTTCCATCCCTCCTCAGATTTTGTTATTTTTGTAAAACATTTTATGAAGAAAATTATATAGAAAACTAAAAACAGCAGAGCAGCGTAGGCAAATTTTTAATTTTGAGTGAACTCGCTGTTTGTTTCAGCCTGTTTTGCTGTCAGTGGTCTTTTATTCTTTATGTGTGTGTATTGTGTACTCTCTTATTGGCTAATAGACGGAATCATAATAACGGGTAGAGGACGTCATACGAATAATTAACTGATTGTTATGTGTTTTATACCATCATCCTACTCCTAAAACAGTAAATAATTCACAGTGGGCTGCAATGGAGAATCAAACGACGTATAACGACTGGGGTGCATAGTGATTCTATTAAGACCTATGGAGGTGTATGGGGATCGTATCGAAACCTTAGGAGCCCAAGCCAACTTTATCTGCAAGTGCTGCACCTACCAATCAACGAATGAGGCTCTGGCAAACATAAAAAATCCCGGCAAGCGGCGATGGGCTAACATCATTAATATAATTATATAAATTGTAGGCGTTTAATATGCTTCTGCCTACTCCTAAAGGAGACAGGCGTGATTATATGTATGAATAAATAAATAAATATTTTCTGACAATTACACCAATTATTTAGTTTCAAGATAAGTATCAATTAGAACTTGTGTTATGGACATAAAAACTATTTCTTTTTGTAAATACATACCTAATATACATAGGAAAACACCCGGACCAGTACAAATATTCATGATCATGCACACAAAGATTTGTCCTGCGTGGGAATTGAACCCACGACCTTAGAAGCGGAGAGCGGCTATTCTCGCCACCACGCCATATCGGTCGTCAAAATGTAGTATGTTTATACCTCATAACTGGGAGGAGGCTCGTGTCAGTAGCAGCACGTTAAAACGGGCTAAAGATGCTTTCAAAAATAGTAAAATATTCACTGCGGACTGCATATGAGGCCATTTTGGATCAAACGACGTATCAAAGCATTTAGGAGTGTCATTTGAAAGCTAGCCTGTTTCAAAGAGCAAAATCACGGACCTGGAGTGATGCGCTTTGTGACACAGGCCTTTGCTAAAATCTAGTCACGGGATTATATAAACTGTGTCTTGGAGCGTATTTACTTTTTTTAACAGGAATTCCAGGATTGGGAAAATAGAATTTGATTTTTAATTTTCTCTCCAATTTTCACTTTTATGTGTTTAATGTAATGCACATCGCGTAAAAAGTACACAAATATTAACGTTATGACATTTCTACTGATGACATACTAACATAACATATTCATTCTCGCAAAAGTCAAAAATCATTTTTTTCATAAACTGTAGTAAGTAGGTACATATAATCTATATAATTATACATATTACTTCAAATCGTCAAAATTATATATAAAAAAAGCAATCGAAATATTATTACACTCAAATCACGAAGCTTAGATTCAATTATACGCAACAAAACAATTTAAAAACAAAAAAATATTAAGTGAAAGTGAATCTAAGTGCCAGTTCCGAGCCACCGCTCTGTAAGAAGAACCGGCAAGAAACTCACAGGCTATGCTCTATTAAATTTATTCATTGGTTTGGTACTTGAATTACAATCTGCATTTGTCTGTGAAGCTATACAATGCAATATAATATAACATTAACAATATTCAAGTTTTAAGTCATTCATATTAGAATGACCGCAAATAGCTAGTTTAAGACGATTTTGAGTGGCTAGGTTATATTTAAATAAATATAGTTAAACCAGTCGTTACAATATAGAAGGCACTGACTTCCTAATAACGACTGCCATAGATGTTCATGACATCCGGGACCAACGGCTTAGCGTGCTTTCCGAGGCACCGACCAAGTTATAATAATGCAAATAACTTCGAAAGGTCATAGCTACGCCACTAGGATTTGAACCCTAGACCCTTTGAAGTAGAAGTCTAGGGGTGTCACCGCTGGGCTGTCGTCGCTCGCGTAATCTACCTTTCTCCCAATCTCTTTAATAATCGATAAAGTGCAGGAAGTCCCAAACTTTAGTCATTTTTATTATGAAATACACATTGCATAAATAGAACACTAATATCGTTATAACATTTCCATGGCACTTATATTAAATCAATTATTTATGAACTAACATAACACATTAATTCCTAGCGAATAGCTAGTTGACGTCGCTTTTGAGTAGCGAGGTAGTATTTAAATAAATTTACTAGCTAAGTAGAAACCTATCTGTTCATATACGAGTGTAAATAGAAGCGCATTTGCATCCCAGTTTAATTGGAAATCAATTGAGCTTAATGTATTGGGAACTGCTTTAATGAAAGCTTCTAGTTTCCGAAACCAATATCAAAAGCAAACTAATTAGTAAATGAATATGAATTAACACAGGAATATAGAAATATATAGTAATTTATAATATAGCAATGATAGATTTGAATAAAATACGGTTGTGAGTAAGTACAACGTTTTATGTCCCTAATGATATACACACTACATTATTTACATAGTGTTACAATTAATAATTCAATAATAAGATAGGGATCCTACCAAGAACGTTTTTAATTTTGATTTAATTTCACCATTTATATTATTGATCCCACGAAATAGGCGCAAGCCTATTGCCGTTTTATTTATTATCTATTATTGTACAATAAAAACATTGATGGTTGTCTCTTTAAGTGTCATATAGATATATATATATTATAATAATTAAGGTGTATAGGGATCCTACCAAGACCTAAGAAGCCTTTTTTTTTTGTTGTTCGTCGGTAACAAAATGCATTTACGCACTGCCTTCCGGCCAAAGGGGGACCGAAAGGGGTGTGGGGCTCACCACCGGCAGACGCGACTGCCAGCAGTAATATCCACAAAAAAAATTCCGACGACGCCCGCCGCTTGTTGAGAAAAAGGCGAGGGCCAGTACCTGGGTTGCAGCGTCTGTCACCCCGCCTGCGGCCAATGTCCCCCGGACCAAAACCAGGAGGACCTCCTCAGAGAGGCGCATTGGACGCGCCCCTCCTACCTCCCTTTGCGACCATCGCGTGTGTGGCCGGCTTTTCGGAGGGTCCATGGCTAGACAGCAATGGCCCCCTGCCCCCGGTGCCTAAGACACTCCTACCTAACCTACCCACCACCACCTAAGGCGCTGCTTGACGGACCCTCCCGGCCCGCCCGCTGCGCCCTCCACAGGTCCCTCTTAGTTTCTCTGGTAGTCAATACTAAAGGCACCCAGAGTCGCCAATCTGTGGGTGTTACCTTTTCCCTAGTGCCCTCTGCGCCCTGACGGAGACAAGTGGTGCATCTGCCGATCAACGGAGCCTCGTCCGCTCTGGCGAACATTACAGTTCCCGATAAGCGGCAATAGGCTCGCCACCTATTACGTGGGACTAACTTTACAATTGGCGAAGTGTAGGCGTATAATCTGCCTACCTTGCCTTCGGGGAAACAGGCGTGATATTATGTATGTAAGTATGTAATCATTTTACAACGATATGAAATAGTTTATTCATTGATAAGAACACCAAATAACAAACAATTCTAAAAAAAAACCCAACAGATGAAGACACCATGCAATTACAAAGAAAAGTGAGTTGAAATACGACATCACATCACATCACAAATTGACAGTGTTTCACTACTATATTATGCATGTATTATACATATAAACCTTCCTCTTGAATCACTCTATCTATTGGAAAAAACTGCATCAAAATCCGTTGCGTAGTTTTAAAGATTTAAGCGCACATAGGGATATAGGGACAGAAAAGGCGACTTTGTTTTATACTATGTAGTGATACTACACTAATAGTATAGAATTATCGTCCAATAAAATTATATAACAAAGTATGTATTTTTTTTTGTTCGCGTAAGTGTGGTTTTGTTCTACGAGTTGGATGGAGTAAAAATTTACGATAATATTTTCATACGCAATTTGAATTTATTTCACTACTACCCCTATCAATCTACATATTCTAAACGTTCACGCTGAAAGCAACGCACCGTACCCTCTAGCGGGCATCTTTTAAGCTATTCCCTCCATGTCGTTTCTTAAGATATGCAAAATTACAGGCGAGAAGTGATTCGCATGCAGCCCACGGCTCCCAGACATAATGGGACAATTTCCCTGCTCATTTCCTGGTGGCTGCAAGCAATCCGACATCTTGTGGTACTTTCTGATGCTACAAGGGAACGCTTGTCAAAGGCCTATTTCTTTGTGGCAGTATCCTTGAGATGTTTTAGGGACGGGGCGACTTAGAGTGTCGCATTGTTTTACTGCTATTCTGTTGGTTAATGCGTAACGGTTGAGAAGGAAAGTGGTTTGTGTTTAATGATTTATATTGAGTTGGTGTTTAAGTATTTTTTGGAAAGTTTTGTATATGTGGCTAATTTCGGCGCTAGATGCGTATTGTTGACGCATCATTTGGAAGTATTTAAATCAATTTAAGGGTTAATGTAAACCACCATTATTGTATGTCATCCGCTATTCTGCCACTAAATGCTGGAACAACATACCGCCTCCTATTAGAAACTGTCTCACTGTTAGATCTTTCCGTTGCAATTATAGGAAATATTTATTGAACAAACAGAAATGTCTATGAATATAATATATGTGCTCGTCATCGGTTGTGCTGTCCTCTTACTTGTGCTACTCAGGTTCCCTGCAAGCTTGTATGTCTTGTTTGTATGCTTATGTCTTGTTTGTATGCTTATGTCTTATTTGTATGCTTATGTCTTATTTGTATGCTTATGTCTTACTGTCACTGGATGTATGTATTGTGTTTTACCATGTATAGAATGAATGTGTCACAGCAGTGCTCTCACAAACGGTATCTACGGAAGACCAGCGTCGAGGCGTTTTCGTGACATCTCGGATTTATGCTAAGTGGATACCTTTTCTGTGACACTCTTCAAATAGTTACTTAAATATAATGTATCTGTTTTCTTTTGATGTTGTCACAGAATAAATTCTTTTTCTTTCTTTCTTTCATCGGATTATTTTTTAATCGCATATTTGGAATGTTCCATTGTTTTTTTGCAAGAGGAGATTTCCTTAAACATCATTGTTCATTTCCAAAACAAAATTAACTTTGTGTGTTTAATATTAACTGTAATTATAAAGCAAATAATGTACTAATATCTAAATCATAATGCCATTGTAACTGCTCGAAAACAGCGAATTATTAACCGATAAAACCTACAAATTAGGAACTAAGAGGCAACAAAATGAATGCTTTCAAAGTTATTGACTAAATGCAGAAAATAGCTTGTTTCTATACCAACAGCCGGGGTTCATAAAACTTAACTGAACTAATAGGGAAGTGGAAACTAAGTTATATTGAGCAACTTGCCGGTCGCGCTGCATCGTTAGGTGAATCGAGAAGGTTCTATGGAAATCAGTTTCACGAGTAGGTACTTCGCTGTGACATAATATTTCCGGGATCATTTCATTCGCCGACCGATATAGCGAAGATGTAACTATATTTCGCTCCTGAGGTTCTATTTTTTACAAAAGACATAGAGAACAAACTTTTGTCGTGGTATTTGTGTTTTTAAAATCTAATTATATATGAAAAATAACCTTGAAACATATGTATATACAAAAAAAATTGTACATTCATTGTCTAGGGCAAGCTTTGCGCTTTTCTTACTGAAAGTGCTGTCAAATAATACTTTTATGTTTATTAAGCGAAGCGCTCGCAGCTCTAAAAACTGGGCAGTCAGAAACGATTCAACAGGGAAGGTATACTGGGGTTAGTCCTCGGAATTGAGCAGTTTAACAGGCACGTAATGTTGGTTAATATTTTACATATGGTAGTCATGAAACCAAGTTGAGGTTTAATACGCAATATTCATTCATGGATAAAAAAAATTTCACGTTACAGAAGTTAATATACATTATCATTAAATAATAACAAATTTTTTATGTAAATTGATTTCTAATGAACTTCTATTTGAAATTCTAATGAGTTTACCTGCTTACTTACATATTGAACATAAAAACTGTACATAAAAGATTGTTTTTTTACCCTTAGGTATAACATACTTTCCTTTTTGAAGGAGGTATCTTACTTATGTCAACTACAATCTAGCCTATCTAAAGATTAATAAGTAACTTTCTTTTATCATAAACTATTATGTATTTTAAAAGTTAGAATTTGCACTAAAGTAACTCTAAAACTTTTAACCAACTCAGTCTTCTCACTAGGTCTGTGTTGCCGAAGAGCTGGATAGCATTTACATTGTGATGAAGTCTTCTTTCATTAGCTGTTGAAATGTCATGCATCTGTGAGTTTCACACAGCAAGTTACCATGTCGAGTGTTACATGCACACCACGCGCGTTGTGAAGTTAAGCTCGTTAGACCCAACAACCGCGTTATCACGATGCTTGCGAACGTCAGAACACCGAGCGACTTGAACCATGGCCCGGCGGATTCGTCCTGAAACGTCCCCGACGATCGCACGAATGGCACGCTTTTCCATCCGGAAGGCACACTTCCATTCCCAAGCCCTTTAACACAGCTCTGCGTCATACTGCACCAGCGAGTGCACCGTCGTGAAATAGCACGCCCGAGCCACTCTCCGAGGAACTACCCTCGCTACGCGATACAGCGTGTTCGTGTTCTAGAAGGCGGCTGCGGCTTGAAAATTTCTAACAGCAGGACGCCTCATACCTTCCTCCGCCAAGCCGTAATGAGGCCGCCTGGTAGAATATAGCCTGAATCCCTCTTACCTTAGCTTTTAAGAGAAGGCTCATCAGTGGGCCCGTAACAGGCTTCGATGTTTAAGCACAAAATATTCAGATAGTATTTTATATTATTATTTACATACATATATACTTTCGCACAACGCATGTTTAGGCAGAGGCATATTATGCGCCCACGCTTCGCTAATTACATAGTTCTTCCCACGAAATAGGTGGCGAGCCTATTGCCGCTTATTGGAAACCGGTTATTACCAGAGCCTCGTCCGTTGATCGGCAGGTGCACCAATTGTCCCCCCCCCCGACTGGTCTCCACCTTGTCGTGGTGGTGGGGAGTACATCCCGGTAGGGCGCGGAGGGCGCTAGGGGAAAGGTAACACCCAGAGATTGGCGACTCTGGGTGCCTTTAGTACTGACTACCGGGGGGGAAACTAAGAGGGACCTGTGGAGGGCGCAACGGGCAGGCCAAGAGGGCCCGTCAAGCAGCGCCAGGAGGGTCTTAGGCAGCGAGGGCAGAGGGCCCCTGCTGTCTAACCATGGACCCTCCAAGAAGTCGGCCACACACGCTATAGTCGAACAAGGAGGTAGGAGGGGTACGTCCACTGCGCCTCTCTGAGGAGGTCCTCCCGGTTTTGGTCCGGGAGACGTTGACCGCAGGCGGGGTGTCAAACGCCGCAACCCAAGTACTGGCCTCCGCCTTTTTCTCAACAAGCAGCGGGCGTCGACGGTAGTCGCGTCTTGCGGTGGTGAGTCCCACACCCCCTTTCGGTCCCCCTTTTGCCGGAAAGCAGTGCATAACCGCATTTTGTTACCGACGTAAAAAAAAACGGCTTCTAAGATGTTGGTAAAATGGTGGATAAAATTCATAGGGATCCTCCCTATGAATTTATTATTTTAGTATTCAAATGAAATATTTTAAATAATTTATTGATTCAGGCGTTACTTTGCGGAAATCCATTGTAAGCAAGTGATGGATTAAAAATATCTTTTTAACAATTCCCGCGCTACTATAATTTTCCGAAAAATCGAGAAACTATTCAACACGACACGTGTTTCGCCCTGACACAGGGCATCTTCAGGTAAGATAGGAGCCTCAGAACAACGATGTCTTCACGACCAACGCTGAAACGAGAGTTAACTCTCTAGTTAGTTATAGTAGCGCGGGAATTGTTACAAAGATATTTTTAATCCATCACTTGCTTAAATATTTTTCTAAATTTTCATGTAGTAAACTTCATTTCAAGTTATTCTGAAGGGAAAAGACTGAGTTACCGTTTTCCATTAGTTGCGCTGTGTGTTACGTCTGCAAGCACGAATAACAAAAAAAATATCAAAAGAATCAAACATAACGAGTTCAATGTACTTAAACTTCAATATTCTAAATGAAAACCATAATATTCTTTGTGTTATTGAGGGGTTGAAGGTTCTTTGATCTCCGGATTTTTTAACATTATTATTACTACAAACAGTAATTTAATAAGTGCTTACTTATATAAAGGGGTTTTGTTGAACAGCTACTTTGATTAGAAAATACTGGCTGGTTTTGGTTCGGAATTTCTTATTGAAATTAAATTTTTTAATTTTTAAGTTTTGTTTGATTCTCCTGCGTGCTGTCAGTTACCATCAGCCTCATCAAGTCCACTACTGAACATAAACCTCCTCAACAGAATGTAATAGGTATATATTTATGATATTTGCCCATAACCACATTTTTATTTATTATTTTTAAAGTACTTGAAAACGTCAAAACTTATTATAAATTTAAAAAACAATCAAAATATATTTTTATTGAAATCACGAATTATATTATTATTATTATAATCTAAGTGCCAGTTCCGAGCCACCGCTTTATGAGAAGAACTAGCAAGAAACTCACAGGCTATGCTCTTTTAAATTATCAATTGGTTAATTACAATCTTCATTTGTCTGTGAAGCTATACGATGCAATATAATATAACATTAACAATAATCATGTTTTAAGTCATTCATATTAGAATCATCATCTCATCAGCCTATTAACGTCCCACTACTGAGCACGAGCCTCCTCTTACATGCCAAGGTGCGAGGGTATTGGGTCATACTCGACCACGCTGACCCAGTGCGGATTGGCGGAGACAGGTGTATGGCATCCTGCTGTTAGAATTTTTAAGCCGCCCATTTAGGCCTCAAAAATGGCTTAACGACTACCATATTTAGTAATAACCGGAACCAACGGCTTAACGTGCCTTCCGAAGCACGGGAGCGCTCGATATCAAATGCCACACAAACGGTCACCAACCCAAGGACTGACCTCTGTAAGCTCTGCTTTACTTCGGTGATCGTTTCCGACCACCGAGTACCGCGAAACTACGAGCGTTTCGATTCATATTAGAACGTACAAACGAATATTCCCCCACTCATCTCATGGGGAGTCTTAAGAGACGACGAAGAGAAATCTTACCGGATAATGGGCAGCAGTGTCATTCGGCGTTATGGTTGAAACTGTGATCACCAACCCGCCTGCCCAGCGAGGTGATTACCGTGTGAAATTGGGTAGACTTATGTATGTTCAGAAGCGGACTTCACCTTAAAATGATGATGATGATACAGGCCCCTTCCTAAGAATGACATTAGAAATAAAACGTTCTATATGAATGAATAAAAACTTTATTGTACACCAAAATAAACAGAATTACAGGCGTGGAAAAATTACATATAAATTAAGTGTACAATGGGTCTTATTGCTCACCACAATTTCTCTAAGCAACCTTGGGATGGACAGGACATGAGAAGAAGTATACACGTAGGGTAGCGCAATAGAGTGCTCCAATTAAGATTAATACATTCACGCCTGTTTCCCCGAAGGGGTAGGCAAAGGCATATTATACGCCCACACTTCGCCAATTATATAGTTGGTCCCACGTAATAGGTGGCGAGTTTATTGCCGCTTACCGGGCACTGTTATGTTCGCCAGAGCCTCGTCCGTTGATCGGCAGGTGCACCACTTGCAGGTGACTTGGCTTGGGCTCCTTGGGTCTTGGTAGTTTCCCTATACACCTTGATTATTAATAACATTTATTATTATAATTTATATACCTATATCTCACTTTAAGAGACAACCATCAATGTTTTTTATTATACAAAAATAGAAAAGAAATAAAACGGCAATAGGCTCGCCGCTTATTTTGTGGGATCAACAATATAAATGGTGAAATGTAGGCGTATAATATGCCTCTGCCTACTTCTTCGGGGAAACAGGTGTGGTATTGTGTATGTACATACGTATGTTTTATAAATGAAAGAAAATTGGCTTCTATTCAGTACGAAACATTACTATTAGGTCGGGGAAAAAGTCTTTTCGCATAACGTAGGTATAAACTTAGTATAAAATTTTTTTGACTGTACTATTTGTGTCTGGCTGGTTTTGGTAACATTAAAAAGGTTCCATTATAAAGAAAAGAAAAAAATAAAAAAAAGTTGTTTCCCGCTATTTTTCATTTGTTTTTCTCTCCGTAAAAATGAGTGAATCTAATGAAGAAATTCGATACATTTTAAAATTTTATTATAAAAAAGGCAAAAATGCAACTCAAGCAGTGAAAAAAATTTGTGATGTTTATGGACCTGATGCAGTGTCAGTAAGAGTAGCACAAATTTGGTTCAAACGTTTTCAGTCCGGAAATTTTGATGTTAAAGATGCACCTCGCTCTGGTCGCCCTGTTACGAATAAAATGGACGCCATTTTTGAAAGAGTGGAGCAAGATCGGCATATTAGTAGTTACGATGCAGCTGAAGAACTGGGAATTGACCACAAAACAGTTTTGACCCATTTGAAGAAAGCTGGTTATACAAAAAAGCTCGATATTTGGGTGCCACACGAGCTCACTCAAAGAAACTTAATGAACCGTGTACTCATTTGCGATTCATTATTGAGACGTAATGAAACCGAGCCGTTTTTGAAGAGATTGATAACTGGCGATGAAAAGTGGATCACGTACGACAAGAACGTGCGAAAAAGGTCGTGGTCGAAAGTTGGCCAGGCTTCACAGACTGTGGCCAAACCTGGCCTAACACGAAATAAGGTGATGCTGTGTGTATGGTGGGATTGGAAGGGCATTGTTTATTATGAGCTTTTACCGCCCGGCAAAACCATCGATTCTGATCTTTACTGCCAGCAACTGATGAGATTAAAGGAAGCAGTCGAGAGAAAACGGCCGGAATTGATCAACAGGAAGGGTGTGGTCTTTCATCACGATAACGCTAGACCACACACATCTTTAGCCACTCAGCAAAAATTAAGAGAGTTCGACTGGGAGGTCCTAGTGCATCCACCATATAGCCCTGACCTTGCGCCTTCAGATTTTCACCTGTTTCGGTCTCTGCAGAATTCTTTAGGTTCTGTAAGGTTGACCTCAAGAGAGGACTGCCAAAACTATTTGTCCCGTTTTTTTGATCAGAAGTCCCAAAGTTTCTACAGTAACGGGATAATGTCTCTGCCCACAAAATGGCAGAAAGTTATTCAACAAAACGGTACATATATATTGTAAATAAATGTAAATAAACTTTGAAAAAAATGTCTTGACTTTTCATACAAAAATACGAAAAGACTTTTTCCCCAACCTATTATTTCACCAAGCGGATATCCATTTCTCACTTATTATAAAATGTCTGATAATGCAAACATAATACGAAAAAATATAATATATAATATAATACGGTAATGAAAAAATAATACGCTTTCACGTCTGGTGCTAAAATATCTTATTTAATTTCCAATAATCTTGTAAACATTGTTGAACGTTTTTCTCTGAACAGTAACCACAAATCGATTAAATGGAAAGATCAAAATTTATTCCCGGAACAATAACTTCCGCCGAACACAGTCGCCGGGAACATCCAGAAGTTTTCTTGTTAAAAGTTCTCTATTGCAGAATGAGAATAATAATTCTTCGAATCACTTCCTTATTAAGAGTCTTACAACTATATCTTTTAAAAATTACAGTTTTATTCTTTCGCTATTTGCGTTTTCATTGAGTTTTTCATTACATTCTTTGTATCAGCTTTATAAAGTCCACTGCTGAGCTTTAGCCGTCCTAATAGATTTTATATTCATTTTATTATATTTAGGACAACAAACAGTTACACAATATATAATATTAAAAAGGCTAAAACTAAATTTGGTTCATTGCGTAACCAGCGACGATATCCACGACAGAATGTTAAACATATGAAACGAAACTTAACTTAATCAATTATAGACATATTACTTAATCTAATAATAAATACAATAGTATTTGATCCTTTAAAAAATATTTTACTTACTTACTATTCTTTTATTTATGATAGGATTAGATTTATGTGTACATTTAAAAAATAAATAATAATTAAAGCCAAAAAATAAATAGAAAACATTATATTGGGGGTATCTGACATAATCACCACGCTGGGCAGGCGGGTTGAAGATTGAAAGAAAGAAAGAAAATAAATTTATTCAGTACAAATAAACATAGTAAGTACACAGAAAAAGAAACAATTAGATTTACACAAGCAAAATAAAATATTAAAACATGTACTGACACGGTGTCCACTCAGCGCACGTTCGGACACAACAAGAAGTCACGACGCTGATCTTTCGTGGACACTTAGGCATTAAGTGTTACGCGCAGTATTTGTAAAATACATCTATTTAAATAATTAAAAATAAGTATATTTAGTACTCTCCCACCTGCTTTCCTGTTCTCTCCTTTGCGTCGGGTTGTCTGGAAGAGATTCGCTTTTAGCGATAAGACCGCCTAGATTGGCTTTAAATTATTTTTTTTTATATTGTAATCTGTAGTTTATAAGTTTCTTGGCCAATAAAGAGAATATCTATCTATCTATGTAGTAGTTTGTGTAATGAATGGAATACTATAATAAAAAGTTTAAGTATTATTGCAGTTCAAGTTAGTACTCATAATGACGCTGCTGCCAATCTCTGCCTCTTACGACTCCCCGTAAGATGAGAGGGTGTGGCACTATTATGGATACCACACGGCACATTACATTGATAGTCTCAAAACGTTATTACAAAACTTAACATTTTAATTTGTATATCTGTAACATTATTCACTGAAGCCACCAAAACAGACAGATAAACTGACTAACCTTTACAAATTCTGACAAAGAACCCATTTGCTGTTGTTTCTTTATTATGGTACCGCTCTTTTACATTGTTGTTAAAAAAATATATCGAACTTCCATTTTGTGTGTGAATGTTTGACGAAACTAAATGATTATGTTGATCTTAAAGTCAATAAAGTTTTTTTTTTTAAGTAGTTATTCTAATAGGACAGGTCCGTGTAGATACTACAGTAATACATTTAAATACTTGAAGCTTAAGTACATTGGCAAAAATGACTTCTTGGCGGGAAACTGAAGTGTCTTGTCTGCAGTTTTGTTTTATTTTCTAAAATTTGTGATATTTCGAACATTAATGTGTAATAACGGTGGATTATTAGCCGTTAAGTGTTTGTGAACATACATGAGTATTGGTAAATGAAACAAAACAGTGCAACATCACTTTTCATATTTTCTCTCAAGGAGTCCATGTGAGATCTCAGTATAGTCCCACATCTTTACTGAGGACTCAAGGGGCTTAGGGGATGGTACCTCATTTACCATTTATCGTCTTTATCACCACTCATTCTCATTTACTATGAATTATATATTATTAATATATATCTAACTTGACACTGGCTAAATGTGCAAACCGCACAAAGCTATTATTTAAAAGAAGAATTGGCACAAATCACTTCCTTCCCTAATAAGACACCTTTCACCATCGTTCAAAAGTTACAGTTTTATTCCTTCGCCATTTGAGTTTTCAATGAGTTTTGAATTTCCATGAAATTTTTGAAATCTCAATACATAGCTTATATTGGTGTTACTTTCCTGTATGTTGAGTAGATATTTGTGATACATGAAAATTGCTCATATGTATATATATAATCACGTCTGTTTCCCCGAAGGGGTAGGCAGAGGCATATAATACGCTCACAGCTTGCCAATTTTATTATTGGTCCCACGTAATAGGAAGCGAGCCTATTGCAGCTTAATCCCGGTAAGCGGCAATAGGATCGCCAGTTATTTCTTTTTCAATATAAATGGCAAAATGTGGGAGTATAATATGCCTCTTCGGGGAAACAGGCGGGATTCTGTGTATGTATAATCTAATCTACAACTATTTGCGTTTTTCATTGAAGAACCTTTAACGCCCTGTCAGTCGTTGTTTCCTTGAGTTATGTGTCCGCTCACCACTACTTCAACCAGTAAATTCGTCTTATTATATTGGTTTCGTTAAATCACTTTTACAATCGATTATATCGCATGCTTAATGGAATAGTAAAACAATTACGAATTAGAACAATTACGGATAATACACTGAAGAACTTTTCGATTGAATCTCTTTCCTCTTCAAGTGTATTAATGGTCTAAAGAATCACCCTGGTACTGGGCACATAATCTTCTCATCCATATCGACTTAACTCAAAAAAGTCGATTTTTGGGACATCACAAAAGAAGATCTACTAAAGAATACTTGTCCTACTTGTGAGCGCATTAAATTGATATTGATATATTAATTAGTAATTCTGCTTGTGTTTTGAACGTTTGATTATCATTGATTCAATATCAATAAGAAATATATAGCCTTTTTAAGTACGTAACTCAAACCAGTCCTATCTATTAATGGGTCGATGTTCCTTTAAGCATGCGATATACTATAGCAAAATCTTAGGAAACAATATACGTAAAAGAGTCATTTTTCTGTCAGTCAGTCAGTATTTTTTTAAGAATTTAATTTGGAGATACGTACTCGTAAAGAAACGGTTCACCCAGTTTGTTCGATTGTTCCCAAATCAGTGAACTGTGAAGTCGGAACTCGAACGAACTGATAATGACTTGGTAAAGTAAGAAACGTTCCGATACAAATGTTGGAACGTAATTGAAGAAAACCATAAAAATATTTATGTAAAGTAAAACTTAATATTATTTATTGTTTTGGTGCCCGGTCTCAATAAGTAGTTTCTCGTAAATCGTAGCGTCTACAATAATTGATAATGGAATATAATAAACTAAACCTCTAAAAAAAGCTTTTTTGATCATCAAAAATACTGAGTGAGCATCTAATAGGTGATTAGGTGCTCAATCAGTATTTTTGATGTACAAAAAGGTTAGGTTAGGTTGGCAATTTATTAATTTTGAAGACACGTTAAATAACACCCATTGATAATTACTGATAATAGTTTTCTCTGAAAATCTTTATCAAGTCGACAAGTCATATTTCATCGTTTAGACCATTGGGGAAAAACACAGTCATCAAAACTATAAACAAACAGGTAAGTTAAAACAAATCTATGGACATGACTAATTAATATTTAATCTATTTATGCGAGCAAAAACTCCTTTATCAATATTGTTAACATATAGGTAAAATAAAACGACCTGTGGATAAGACTAAGACATAATTGATTTATTTACAACTTTCTGCAAAAATTCATCATCAATACTGACAACCCCATCACTATTCTGATTACTGCATTATTTATGCATAGGGTCTGATTACTGGTCTACCCAGATTTTAGCGGAATTTCAGTTATTACGTGGAGCGACTGCCGTCTAAGCTCCGCAACCCAGAGGGAAAAGTCATTAATGGTTAAACCAGCTGTCGGAATGTTAGACGGCAATGACTTCCTCATAACGAGTGCCATAGATGTTCATGACAGCTGTGACCAACGTTCTTTCAGAGCCACGGAGCAAGTGCTAATTACGCACATAACTTCGAAAAGTCATAGGTTTGAACCCAAGACCCTCAGAATTTGAAGGTTTTGAGTCTTGCCACTGAGCTATCGCCGCTTGCCCATCAATACTGTAAACAAAAAGGTACAATAAAAAATAATCTATGGATAAGACTAATTCATATTTGATCTCTTTACACCATTGAGCAAAAACTTCTTTATCAATACTGTTAATGTGCTCCTTGGACTGATAATAAGCAATTTATATGAACCATTAGAGAATCAGCACGCCCGTTAAGATAAATGTAAAGGATAAAGTCTTAATTGCTCTATTGAAACAAGAACGAGGAATATCTGCTGCAATGGCTTTCTGGATCGAAACCTTCGCTTATGGGCTTGACTCGCATTAAATTGGTGATCGAGATATCAAAGTACCTTTTCCATGGGAAAGGTTTTAATTATATAATAATATGTGTTTAAGCGATCTTGTGTAGTTAAGGTGTTTATTTTGTTACCAGGAGATCGTAGTTTCCATTTCTTAGATCTGATCTACAATGCTATAAATATATAAAATGTAAAATTGGATCATCGTAATTATCATTATAACTTCATCCATGTAAAGTCCACTGCTGAAAACTAGCTTCTCCAATAGCTTTGTGTTATATTGGAGGTATTTGCCCAAAGTAATCACGCTGGGAAGACGAGTTGATGATCGCAGTTCCAGCAAGACGCTACGGCCCATTATCCGGTAGAATTTCTCTTCGTCGACTCTTACGAGATGAAATTGAGGGTGTGACACTATTCTACTGCCGTGCTAGAAAGCCGCTAACTGTCAGTGGGTAATTACTGCAATATAAACTCTATTGTATTACAGCAGCGTTTAAATTCCAAAAATTATCCACTGACAGTGAGGGGCTTTCTGATATAGCTTGGCAGTCTAGGCCACCACTCGGCACGGGATTCCCTTGCATAAATTTATTGATCTTGATATCAAAATACCTTTATTATGCGAAAGGTTGCAACCTTTAGGACGGTTCTACCTACTCGACGCAGTCGACAGACTTCAAAGGCGAACGGTTCGCTTTATAGAGGACGCTGAGGTTACAGATTCTCTCGAGGATCTACAGCTACGTAGGGACTTTGCCCCTCTCAGTGTCTTCTACCGGATCTACTATGGTGAGTGTTCTGATGAGCTTCTCGATCTCATACGCCCTTTCCTTTCCTCTCCCGAACAACACGCAAACAGGCGTATAATATGCTTCTGCGTACCCCTTAGGTACCGAACTTAGGCGTGATGATATAAATATACCTATTTATAAATTTTTTTAAATCTTTATGTATGCGTTGTCCAGTACCCATAATAAGCCAACCAACCAATCCAACCCACGGGGGGCCAATGCCTGGTTTGTATCGTCTGGCTCCCCGCCTGCCGCCAACGTCCCCCGGGCCAAAACCTGAAGGACCTCCTCAGAGAGGCGCAGTGTTCCCCCCTTATCTCCTTGTGCGACCATAGCGTATGTGGCCGTCTTCGCGGGGGATCTATAGTTAGATGGTAGGGGCCAAGAATATTTTATATCTAACTATTTCAAGCCCAAAGAAAAAGCCAAATTAGAAAATTAATGGTTTTAGTCCGGACTTTTGCAGCCGTGTTACTATGTAAGTGTAAACCACAAACAAACGGTAATTAGATCCCAACGAACCAAAATAGCAGAATGAATGTAGATGAGGTTACAAAATTACTACCTCGCGATGTTCTCTCATGTAGGTAAAGTAAAGGCTTAAAATAATAAGCTTTAAGCCGAAATTTTAATTATCTAACAATTGGATCGTATTGAAATAAACAAAAATATAATATAATAGGTTGGTTTTTGCCTAAATTTTTCCTGAAAGTAGATTCCGGGTCAACATCATTTATCAACGGTCAACGGCATTTAAAGCCAAAGTATTTTGTATTATTTAAGTTTGGCTCAATAAAGCTCTTCTGACCGTCAACTTCATATTAACACACCCAATCACCACACATCTAAGTAAATAAATCACCACAAATTTATGTGGCGGTATCAAATCAAAAGTGAAAGTCAAAGTCAAAATCATTCAAGTTTGGCTCAACAGAGCTCTGATGAAGGTCAAAACTTAAAAACTAGCGCGCCCATGCAATGCGGGCGGGAGATTGATCGTAAAAAAACGGACAAGAAAATCGTTAAGGTAATTTTTTTTTCTTCAGCCAGTTACAAGAAATTGTACAAATGGTAAAACATATGAAAACCTTTTTAAGTTTTCGATTTGATGTAGAAACAATAATAATTACTAAGAAAATTCTCCTTTAAAAGTCTATGAAATTCTCCAGCGCTTCAGTCTATCAAAAGCATTTTGTATTAGGTCCTCGTGAGTCTCCACATATAACATAGCAGGCGTCGCCCCGCCCGCCTCCGACCTCGGCTAGACAACCGGAAAATTAGAAAGTAAACACTCCATACCGGATTTTACACTGAAGATTTACGGCCACGATAAAAAAGCAAATGAAACCTTGTTTCATTTTCGTGTGAGCAAATAAAACAGGCATTGGCACAAATAAGATGAAATATTATTTAAATAAATAAGTAATTCTGGATAATATATTAATAATTAATAAGTTAAAACTTTTATATTACTTACGTTTGTAACTAACCAAAAATATAAATAAAACTCATTAAAATTAAATAAAACAAAAATCAAAATAAACAAAAAAATTCGTCACATGAACGACACACAAATAAACAAAGCTATGATGTCAATTAAAGAACCATTTATCGATACCTTTATCAGAAACCATATTTTTAAATGTATGTCTGTCTACCTGTCAGTTTGTTTTGGCAAATTTATGAACCAGCTGAACCGATTAACATTTCAATTTGTTAAAAGAAATGACTTGGATGGAATATTGTTTCAAATACGCATTATACTTATCACGAAAGCGTATTTCAGGTTGAAGAAAATTTATTCATATACAAAGCAATTTAATTATTATGAGTATTTACAAAATTAAAACAGGTTACTGCCAATTAGGTATTCATCTCATTAAACATCAAGGATGATAACTCCCCACTGAACCCGTCCAATGATCTTAATTAAGATTTGGATTGCAAGAAGTAATTATACCGTTTTAATCTAAGCTTGTACGATGTATATTTTATTTATTTTGAAGAATTTTGACCATTGAAGGAACAGGGCGAGGTTTTTGGTTTTTAGCCATAAAGAAGTAGATAGTTGTAATTTTATTGCTTCCTGAAAATTTACATACAGACATACAATCACGACTGTTTCCCGGAGGCATATTTAATGCCCACATTTCGCCAATTATATTATTGGTCGCACGTAATATGCCGTGGCGTAGTGGTGGCGAGCCTATTGCCGCTTACCAGGAACTGTTATGTTCGCCAGAGCCTCGCCCGTTGATCGGCAGGTGCACCACTTGCAGGTGAGGTTGGTTTGGGCTCCTAAGATCACGGTAGGATCCCTATGCACCTCAAATTTACATACTTACGTTAAAAGGACTCCTGAATGGGTTGGATATTATATACATATTGTAAGAAAGTATATTTTAGTAATGAATATGATAAACTTAACCTCTAAAAAAATCATTTTTGATCATTAAAAATACTTTCAATTCAAAAAATTCTAACCTAACCTTTTGTACATCAAAAAATATTTTGATGTACAAAAGGTTAGGTTAGGTTGGCAATTTATTAATTTTGATAACACGTTAAATATAATTATTTTAATAAACACGAAAGTTATAGCGAAAATAGTTGATTTTATTTTGTTTATATGTCTATTTGTTATGGCTGATCTCCGAAATAACTGGACGAATGCTGATAATTAAAGGCCCCTCTTAGGCTACGTTTTAACCCAAAAATAACTAAGTACTTGCAGGTCCGCCTACTTAGTCCCGGCAGCAGCTACTTTCGACTAAAAGGGCGAAATTTTATGAATATATCCATACATCCAACCATCTATGGTTGTTACTCAAATTTAAAATAGTTCATTGGGTTACATGTATAGTTTACATCTACAAAATAGACTTGTTTGTAGATGGCTTATCAAAATTAATATCAATTATGCATAATTATATTCCTTGACAATAGTAGTTCAAGTTCTCAAAGAGGTTGCAATAAATGCACACATTGCTACCTCCACGGCGCGGTGACCTTTATAGAAGTATTTAGACGGAAGGTTATCCCATATCTGCCGTCTGACACTCCCCCAGCGGGCCATTTGTTGTTTGCGACGACTTGTCATAACGCGGAGCGGAGAGACAGCGGATAGGGTTTACAGTATAACTAGCAGCGCCCCGCGTAGTCGCCACGCGTGGTCCCCATTCCTGAGGGAACATTATAATAAAAAGTACCCTGTTTTAAAAATACAGGTTGTAAACTAGTTGTATAAGAAAAGTAAAAAAAATATTTATTTCATAAACTATTATATATAGTTCTTGAAAACGTCATAATTAAAATATTTAAAAAAAATTATCAAAATATTATTACACTAAATCACGAAGCTTAGATTCACTTACATGAAACAAAACAATTTAAAAACAAAAAATAATTAAGTGTAATGAATCTAAGTGCCAGTTCCGAGCCACCGCTCTGTAAGAAGAACTGGCAAGAAACTCACAGGCTATGATGCTCTTTTAAATATATCCATTGGTTTGGTACTTGAATTACAATCTTCATTTGTCTGTGAAGCTATACAATGCAATATAATATAACATTAACAATATTCATGCTTTAAGTCATTCATGTTAGAATAGCCTGTATGAAACGGCAGTTTAATCCCAAGCATTTTTATCTGCCATATAGTCTTTAATAGAATAGTATCCATTGATATAGTATATATTGTGTGCCAAATTTCATTAAAATCCATTCTGTAGTTTATGCGTGAACTAGTAAAGTAACTCTGTAACATCCTAAGCCTAATATACTTTAATTTTATTTATTTATTTATTCATATGTACATGTCAACTTACAGAAAGTTTCCAAACGTTAATATACCTTAAAATATAAAAAGTACACAAACATGTCAAAAAATTAAAAATTAATTAATTATAACCTTAATGTCCAAAATCGAATTAATTAATTATAGTCAATAAAAAAGAAAATAAAAGAAAAACACAATTTGACCTCAAGTGTCAGAATTTGAAATAAATGAATCATACAGACCATATCGAAAAAAAATAACTTTAAAATTTAAGTCGACAACAGTTTGGTCCAACGTAATAGATAGCGAGCCTATTGCTGCTTGCCGAAAACTTTTATGTTCGCCAGAGCCTCGTCCATTGTTTGGCAGGTGCAACACTTGCAGTTGAGGTTGGCATGGGCTGTTCAGATCTTGGTAGGAGCCCATACACCCATTTCGGCGAGTTGATGGCGTTTTATCAAAATAATTGTAAACACATATTTGCAGGCTAAAGTGGCAATAGGAGAGGCACCGACGACCAATTGTGCGTCAAAGTTCTCGATTGGCAATCTTGAAACGGCGGCCTCGTGTCCGACTGACTGATAAACTGGTCAAAACGGGCGGCGGTAAGTCAGTGTTTGCGAGAGCTCGAGATCGACTTGGAAAACTGACCTACGTTTTACTTCTGAAATATACCCAGAATGGCTGAAATGACAAAGTTAATTTACACTATGTCAAGGTCTTTTACCTCTTTACAATAATAATTAAAATAATAAGTACCTACTTATTTTGCGTAAATTGCCAGAACATGTTTGTATATATAACAAAACTAATTTTACGCTGCCCGCTAGCGTACAAACGACGAAATTAATTACCTTAATGTGTCGACATATTCTCTAGAGACGTCTAGAGATGACTGTCCAAATTATGGATTTATAATGGATATAATAATTTGGACAGGCATACATATTTTTTAGAGATATCTACCTTCTTTGAAATCAGTATTTATTAAGTACAAATAAAGAAATATTTTTAAAAAGATTGACTGTGAATTGCGAAAATAAAAGTTAGCCTTTTATATTTCTATAATATGACATACATTTAATTTTAACACAGTAGTTATTTACTAGCTTTTCTTGTAAATAAACCATATGAAACCGTAATGTAGTCTATAAGCAACTATCCATTCTACTAACTCTCGTTGTTAGCATCTTTTACTTTAAGAGTACGTAATAAGTACTACTATGGCGTCTTGTTGGTCTTCACAATTTACAAAAAGAGATAATAATATATTATTAATATTTGATCTCAAAAAAATTGTCTTGAATAAAAAGACGTGTGGCACTCGGAGACTGCCGCAGTAAAGCTATTGCATAGCATTTTTTATCAACTTATGCAATTATAATTATTAATTTTATTTACGCAGTTCTTTTTTCTTTGATATTAATTCGAGTTACACTTTGAGCGTGGTGACCGAATGCCACCTAAAGGCGGGCTGCTGGACTAAAGAGACAAGCGTAACATTTTCACAAAGTCATTAAATGTTATGCTATATATCGATAGATGGAAAAACTAAACAGTACCACCGCTGTGCCGGTCAGAGTGTTAGGTTCTTTCATTACGGAATTTCTGGATTCGGTCTCCATGCTCAAGGCCCGCGATAGAATCTAAGCAATAGCTTAACTGAATTATTTTTTTCTATGCGTCTCTATACGACACATGGCTTGATTTCTATATTTTACGCAAAAATGCACTTTTCATGTTACCTACACGTGGCTGGAGTCGTAGTATAAAAACGATTCGTCTTAATTTCAGGCCACTAACATCGCACTACCATAGGCTTGGAAAATCAGGGATTTTATCTGCACATTGCTCTTATTTTTGTCGTATTTTTTATTGACCAGAGGGTGTTGCCAGCTATGATGTGCTGCCTGACTATGGGCCTCATAAGAAAGCACTAAGTCGCTCAGCGTGCAATGGAGAGAGCTATGCTCTAAGTACCCCTACGTGATAATATCGGAAATGAGTATATATCCGTAGGAGAATTGGAGTGACGATCAACGTGGAAAGCAGTTAGGCAGGCCTATGTTCAGCAGTGGACTTCAAATGGCTGAAATGATGATGATGAAGTATTGGTTCACCTGGTAGGGGCTTCAAGTCCGCTTTTAAACTTTTACTATGCTGTGTGGTAATCAAAAGGTATATCATAAACTAGGTACTGCCTGCGTAGTCTTTGGTTTTAAGTGTGTCGTGGCATGAACGTGGGGTTTACACACAGTAAAACTAAAGTTACAAAACTATATATTTGACATATTTTACTAGATTTTTTTAAGCTAATTTTGTAATATTTAGCAAGTGGGGACGTTTATTAATTACGTGAGGTGTTTTTTTTAACTTTGCCCCCCCCCTCCCCCTTGGTGAGATTTGGTGAGATGTGGTCGGACCCCCCCCCCCCGTCACGTGAGATTTACTCAATAATAACGAATTTAATTTTATTATACGTAAAAGTAAAAAATAGGCTGCGAACCATCTGATTCCTAATTCTTCATTCACTCCATCCATGAGCATTCATGTGCTTTCTCTATTGTCATGATTGGACACATGACGTCCATGTCTTTTGGTAGTATAGGAAAACAGTAATTAGTCGTATCTACATCCTCCTCGTGCAGCCACTCCAGCCTATCGTCCACGGCGCACAGCAGGCACTTGTTTCATTTTCGGGAATCCCGGGCATAGACAATAATATTTAGTATTGTCTATGGCGTGCAATTGGGGAGGCGTATGTTTAGCAGTGGATTAATATAGGCTGATAATGATGATGATGATGACCGGTATTGATATTGTAACACAAAATTTTACTGTGGTATAAAAATGTATATTCTCTGAATTAAAAAGTTGTCACGAGATTTTTATTGACCCCCCCTCCCCTTTGGTGAGTTTTGGTGAGGTGTGGCCGGACCCCCCCTCCCCTATTTTAGACTCACGTAATTAATGGATGCCCCCTATCGGTTGAGTTTTCAGTCAATAAATCAGATGGCACCGAATTTAAGGATCACAAAGCACGTCTGAATGTCTAGTCTGTGCCTTCACATTTTAACCTAGTTAGTTCTAATCTTATTTAATTAGCTCACTCAACCCTACACAGCGGCCACTAATTAAGCAGAGCTTGATATGTAAGCATTATTTAATACCTAGTTCTTATTTTAATAAATGGTGTATAGGTATACTTTTGATCACTAGACTCACTTAGTGACTCACATGAACGAGCACGGAAAAATAATAATTGAATGATTTTCCACTAAATATTTAATTAATTTATTACATTCCAGTGCATAACAAAAGATCTTCCAGTTAAAGTTACAAATAACCATGAACCTTGTCGGGCGCAACAATATTCGAGAGAGGAGAAAGTATTGTGTACATTAATTATCACATTTCGTCTCTAGACACTACCCTTAATGCCTTAATGTGCTATTTTATATACCAAAGATAACAATAATAAACGTACACAAGAACAGAATGAAGTCTTTATTCAATTAAAAGAGACTGAGCACCACAACCGTACCCAGAAACCCTCCAGAGGCTTAGGAGACAAATTTGTCTGGAAACAAATGCGATTCAAATTCAGACAAATAGTCCCGGAGCGGCACAGGCGTTTACCGGGAAATTTGTCCATCAGTCTTGGCCTGGGCAAAATTTGTTTTTTCTTTTTGTTTAGTAGCCTCCCGCTTGCACGCAAATGTTGGTAATCCGGCCGCTTAATAACGGTGTTAAAGTAGTCTAAGGACTGGTTTTACGCGAAAATATTGTCATTGGGTGTTCTTTGGTACAACGTTAAGGGTGGAGAATCAAAGTTTATGTTTATTTTACCATAAGCTCAAAGTATAGCTCAAAGATATAATAGCTAGAGAAAATGATGATCGGATTGAGGCAGCGGGAAGCCGGCGGATGTAGGCGACGACTCAAGATTAAATTTTTCTTTTAGTTTAGTAGCCTCCGCTTGCAAGCAAATTTAGGTAATCCGGCCGCTTTATAACTGTGCTAAAGTAGTCTAAGTACTGGTTTTACGCGAAACAGTTGTCGTTTGAGTGTCTTTTAGCACTATGATAAGAGTGGAAAATCAAAGTTGTATGTTTATAAAAAGAAATTGAAGTTTGTATCTTATTTTTAAATGAACTGTAATGTTTTTAATAAAAAATAAATCTCTTTAAACATAAAGGAGGCTATTACAAAATAAGATCTAAAGTTCAAAACTAGTGCTGTCACTGTCTTAATTTCACAAATAAAAGTGACAGCACTAGTTTTAAAAAACCTAGTATAACTTTCGATCTTGTTTTGAAATAAATAAGCCTAAAGTGTTTTCTTTATAACAGCCTCGCAGATTATCCTAAAATTCAAAATTCAAATTTTTTTTATTTCATAAACTATTACATAGTAACTTGAAAACGTCAATATTATAAAAAAATAAAAAAAACAATTAAAATATAATTATACTAAAATCACGAAGCGTAGATTTACTTGCAACCAAACAATTAAAAAAACAAAAAATATTCAAGTGTGAATTTAAGTGCCAGTTCCGAGCCAGAAACTTACAGGCTATGCTCTTTTAAATTATCGATTGGTTAGTTACAATCTTCATTTGTCTGTGACGCTATACAATGCAATATTATATAACATTAACAATATTTATGTTTTAAGTCATTCATATTAGAAAAGCCTGTATGAAACGGCAGTTTAATCCCAAGCATTTTTATCAGCCACATAGTCTTTGATAGAATAGTAACCCTTGTTTTATTGTTAATTTAAATTTATTTAGGCTTAATTGCTGTATAAAATTAAATTAAGTAGGTATTTATTAAAATTTCATATTTTTCGCTTCAAAGGCATTGGATATCATATCTCCAAGTATTGTTCCCACATCACCGCGCCCGATATTGCTCGGCGTGAGGCAAGCAATAACGATTGTGGGAATACAATGAAAGGGTTCTTGCCACTTGCTCTAAACTAGCAATTTCCAACCAATTCGTCGGTACAATTCCGTAGAAGCGTGTTGTTCCTGACTTTCCGCGATAAGGCGTCCTTTAAACGGCTATTCAGACAGTCTTATTATGGTAAAACTATTGAATGATTACATATGAATATCAGATTATTATGTAATTTCTGAACTTATAGAGATTTTTTTTCTTTCTTAGATGTGGATTTAATCCCGTACCTACAAATGTATACACAACTGCTAGGGTTGGCTGGTAGAGATGTCTTCTAGAAATAAGTCCACCTTTGTATTTTTAGTTTTATATACCTTTTCTAATTTATTTATGTTTTATTTGCAATAAAGGATTATTATTCTCTTGTTTAGAGTATTTGCAAGTATCAAGTAATATAATGTTTTTATGTATAATATTATTAACTTAAATAAAATTAATAAAAATCAGATCTATTTAATATAATTAAATGCATTAATGCAGCATTTTTGTCATATAGTCACAGTCCAAGTAAAGTAAAGTCCGACAATGTCAATTCAAGTCAAAGTTGAGGCTTGACTAGAGGCTCTTAGGGAGTTTTGGAATCATCTCGGAAAATCGTAATTCATTGCAATATATCATACATACATAATGTCACGCCTCTTTACCGTAGGGGTAGACAGAGATCACATACTTCCACTTGCTACGAAAGATCATAGCTAAATTAAGTAAGCTTCATTCACACTCATTAACCTCATCATACACGCCCGTCGGTTTAAGGTACTTTTGACCTGCGCTTTCTCCAAATTTTTCTGAATTTGGTCATGAAAGGTCTTACGTGGTCTTCCCCTCCCAACACTTCCAATCACGTGTCCGTCATAAATCAGTTTTAGTGTTGTACCGAGTTTTTTTATTTTGCCATTTCAGAACTGTTATTTTTATTTTATTTTATTTGGAAAGCTTACAGCTGCTTTTCATAACAAAAAAAACTTATATTAATAATAACTTTATACTAACTTATATCAGTCATTTACATCTGATTGATGAGACAGTCGTTCGCATAAGCGTCTAAGATCCGCCTAACACAAGCGAAAATGATTTTATTTCTGCATACTCGTACAAGCTCGAAAATGTTCTAGTGAAAAATAATATTTTTAAATCGAAATAGAAAACGGTTGCACCATAACATTGACTGGCTGTAATAACTGCGGACGTGCTCATAAAAGGCGCCTAACCAATTTATCATGGCGTCTTTGGTACTCAGCGTTAATATTAGGTTAGATGAAGTTTTAAGCCAAAATACGAGTAGTGAAGCGCTTGTAGCTTCACGGGGCTAAAAAATTGAACACGATCACTGAAGTTAAACAAAATTTACAGAGATCCGTCCTAAGTCCCATAAAGGTAGGAATAAGTCCACCCGGTTCTGGCCTGTTCGTTCGTTCCTCAGTCACACCATTTGAAATTTGGAATTCTCCGTCCCAGCACTTTTCTTTCTTCTTTCTTCACAGGTCTTTTAAGCGAGGCGTGAAACGATGTATATGCAAGCGACCATAAGTTTCTGCACCGTGCTTGATCCACGAACATACAGCGCTCCATTTTTTTTACTACATCGATTGCCTCTTAGTTTTACACATTAAAAACCAACAATAAACTTATTTAACCGAATTTTATTAATAACGAAAATATATGAATTATTTTTAAGTACCGTTATTCTGGTAGATAATATGCGTAAAAAGTAAATACCCGGGTCTGCCAATAGCGATATCCTGTCCAAACAGAGTCGTATTGCTTGCGGATAATCTCCCCGCCCTCACCAGAGCCGCGTTTTGTGGAGACTCTGCTCGCTGTCGGTTATTCATTAATTTATAAGCTGATAATTGTTTTTTTTGGGAAAATTTGTGTGCACACTAGCATGTTATCATTACCAGCTTTGCCATTGCGACGCCTTTACATAGTACCATTTAGTTATAACACATAAAGTATGACTGCTCTATGTAATCTCTATCTGATTTCAATCACACCAGCAATTACTAGTTATTTCATTGCCAAAATGTTTCATGAATACAACTATTAGTTAGTAACAGTAAAATAATACTACATCGTATTCTGTACACATAACACAACAAGCTTCATCCACTTAATTGCGAGTAATGGCAGCGATACCTCGGTAAAAAGAACATTTTTTTCCCCTATTACTTGTCATTACTCGTAAATAATAGTTTCACTATAACAATAAGAAATAGGCACGTCTTTATGAAATTGGTGTATGGATTTATATCGGTTTGGACAGTCTTACCATTTTATTCTTTAATTATATATTGTTCGAAATATTCCTTTAGTTAGTACAGACCATAAGCCTAATTATAAGGTAGTTCTTAATTTTTTACGATAATTTACATCAATCAATGTGGTTTTGCTTAATTATATTTTTAGCAAAACTCTGCGCTTTTAGATACATAATATTACGCCTATTTCCACGAAGGGGCCTACCCCTTAGGGGCATATTATACGCCTACATTTAGCCAGTTATATTGTTGGTCCCACGTAATAGGTGGCGAGCCTGTTGCCGCTTACCGAGAAGTTGTATGTTCGCCAGAGCCTCGTCCGTTGAACGGCAGGTGCACCACTTGCAGGTGATGAGGATGGCTTCTAGTGTTACCCAAAATGCACACATTTTACAAAAGTAGTAACCCCAATTGCATTGGAATATATAATAAGTTGCCTTTTACTTTAAATTACCTTAGTTTACCCGAATTTCAAAGTAAGTGGTTACGCTTGCTCAAACTGAAGTGCTTTTATTCAGTCCAGGATTTATAAAATTATAAAAAAGTAGTTATGTAACACTTTTAATGATTACATTTTTATCTGACAATTTAATGTGATCATAATTTTCAACTTTTTTTGATATTTTACGTCGTTTTTTTTTTTTTGTTTTACGTCGGTAACAAAATGCATTTACGCACTGCCTTACGGCCAAAGGGGGACCGAAAGGGGGTGTGGGACTCACCACCGGCGGACACGACCGCCAAGTAATATCCACTAAAAATCTTCCGACGACGCCCGCCGCTTGTTAAGAAAGAGGCGGGGGCCAGTACCTGGGTTGCAGCTTCTGACACCCCGCCTGCGGCCAACGTCCCCCGGACCAAAACCGGGAGGACCTCCTCAGAGAGGCGCAGTGGACGCGCCCCTCCTACCTCCCCGTGCGACCATTGCGTGTGTGGGTGACTTCCCGGAGGATCCATGGTTAGACAGCAGGGGCCCCCTGCACCCACTGCCTAGACCCTCCTGGCGCTGCTGAGCGAGCCCTCCTGGCCCACCCGCTGCGCCCTCCACAGGTCCCTCTTAGTTTCCCCCCCGGTAGTCAGTACTAAGGGCACCCAGAGTCGTCGGTCTCTGGGTGTAACCTTTTCCGTAGCGCCTCCTGCGCCCTACCGGGAGGTACTCAGCCCCCCCACCACGACAAGGTGGAGACCAGTCGGGGGGGATATTCATACGCCCTGCGTTGGCAAGATAATTGCTAGTTCTTCTTACAGAGCGGTGGCTCGGAACTGGCACTTAAATTCAGTTACACTTTAATATTTTTTGTTTTTTTAATTGTTTGGTTGCATGTAAGTGAATCTAAGCTTCGTGATTTCAGTATAATTATATTTTGATTGTTTTTTTACATTTGTAATAATTTTTAACGTTTTCAAGTACTAAAAAGTTTTAAAGTTTGAATAATAGAACTTTAAGAAATTGCCCTGCAACATTATCTTTTATGAATAAACATTTTTATTTCATTTCACTTGGGCTCCTTACATCTTAGCTGGAACCCTATAGACCACTTTCACATTGATACATCATATTTACATTACGTACAATATCTCTCACGTATATCTCATATACCTACCGTTTGGAGTTTACACCTTGCTACAATTATATAAAGAGGATGTTTTACCCACTAGTTTTAAACTTGGTTTAACGTTGGGTATTGTTTTGTACTAAGCCCCTTGCCGTGCTGTCACTGTCTTCATTTTGAAGAAAAGCCCCCTGCCCCCACTGCCTAGACCCTCCTGGCGCTGCTGAGCGGGCCCTCCTGGCCCGCCCACTGCGCCCTCCACAGGTCCCTCTTAGTTTCCCCCCCGGTAGTCAGCACTAAGGGCACCCAGAGTCGTCGGTCTCTGGGTGTTAGCTTTTCCCTAGCGCCTCCTGCGCCCTACCGGGAGGTACTCAGCCCCCCCACCACGACAAGGTGGAGACCAGTCGGGGGGGACTTGTTTTAAACCTGGCTTAACTTTGGATATTGTTTTGTACCAAGCCCCTTGCCTTGCTGTCACTGTCTTCATTTTGAAGAAAATGACAGTACTAGTTTTAAACCTGGTTTAACGTTGGATATTGTTTTGTAATAAGCCCCTTGCCGTGCTGTCACTGTCTTCATTTTGAAGAAAAGTGACAGTACTAGTTTTAAACCTGGCTTAACGTTGGATATTGTTTTGTAATAAGCCCCTTGCCGTGCTGTCACTGTCTTCATTTTGAAGAAAAGTGACAGTACTAGTTTTAAACCTGGCTTAACGTTGGATATTGTTTTGTAATAAGCCCCTTGCCGTGCTGTCACTGTCTTCATTTTGAAGAAAAGTGACAGTACTAGTTTTAAACCTGGCTTAACGTTGGATATTGTTTTGTACTAAGCCCCTTGCCGTGCTGTCACTGTCTTCATTTTGAAGAAAAGTGACAGTACTAGTTTTAAACCTGGTTTAACGTTGGATATTGTTTTGTACTAAGCCCCTTGCCGTGCTGTCACTGTCTTCATTATGAAGAAAAGTGACAGTACTAGTTTTAAACCTGGCTTAACGTTGGATATTGTTTTGTACTAAGCCCCTTGCCGTGCTGTCACTGTCTTCATTATGAAGAAAAGTGACAGTACTAGTTTTAAACCTGGCTTAACGTTGGATATTGTTTTGTAATAAGCCCCTTGCCGTGCTGTCACTGTCTTCATTTTGAAGAAAAGTGACAGTACTAGTTTTAAACCTGGCTTAACGTTGGATATTGTTTTGTACTAAGCCCCTTGCCGTGCTGTCACTGTCTTCATTATGAAGAAAAGTGACAGTACTAGTTTTAAACCTGGTTTAACGTTAGATCTCTTGTTTTGTGTGAAGCCTTATAAAGTGGTAGATTTCTTTTAGATGACTACCCTACTACATGACATTCTGGACATATTATGCCGAATAAGTATGTACTACGGTAAAGTATCTCATAATGTGTTGCTATTGGCACTGTCTACCTATATTACATATCTTGCTTAAAGTTCTCTAATACAAAGAAAAACCAAGTTACCTAGAAATTCGTATGTAAAATTAATATCGTCAACAATCGTACAAAAATATATCTCTGAACAATTTCATTCTGCATACAAATCTTTCTTCATATGTATATACAAACGCAATTTCATAACTTAATACCATTAATAAATTATCAAGTAGTCGCGTTTATTTGTATTACCGTGAAATACGCCCAAACAGCGCCCATCGAGCTTAAACCATCAATTTGGAAACGCTGCGGTCTCTTTAATAAATTAATCAGGGAATGCATTAATGCACGAGTGGGATAAATTGCTCAATAATGATTTTGCCCGCGCAGCTTGCACCAATTTACAATTTCAACAACGCAGTTCTAATTACCCATTTTACCAACTCAGTGGTAGGTATTTTACCTAAGTTATATAAGACTTTCATCGTTTTTGACTAGTATATTTGTACTTATGATGTTACCAGCTTAAGGACCTAACTAATGAGTCGATCGCTGTTGTAACGTTATAAAGTAACCATCGAACTGCTACTGCAATTACACAAGCACTGCCCTTGTACTGTGAAAGATAAGACGTTTAGATCTTTATTCTGACTGACGGATTTATCATAAGACGGATGAATCATTGAAAATAGTCAGCCTCCTCAAGGAGTCTTCATTTCTTTCATAAAAGTTTACACCCAGAAAAAAGGTTTATTATCCTTAAGAGGCAGTGCACAGAAAAGGGAATATAATGAGGGCAAGTGGAGAAAGCAGTAATGAATATGAATGTTAGCGGGTGGAGGGGAAGAAGGCGAAGAAACGGAGATTGATTGAGTGCATGAAGGATGACATGATTGCGGGTAAATGAGTTTTGTGACTGTTGCACACTAACTTTGTAAGGTCTCCACAGAAGACCAGCGTTGTTGTGGTCCTCCACTGTCTTAGCTTTAGTTCTTCAATTTGTATTTTATTGTTGTGTTTTCATATCAACTTTTTTATTTTAGATTTTAAAATTTACTAAATTACTTTCTTGTTAAACCAATGTTGTATGTACCTACCTGTAAATAGGTGAGCATATCAATACTGGACCTTGATTTACATTGTCATAATATGTACACTGTTGGATGTCCAATAAATACATTTCATAAAGAATAGGGGACAAATGACAAAATATTCTTTTGGGTCAAAAACAAGATATAAACTTCCTTTCAGCTATTTCTGGGTAGAATGCTTAATAAATTTGGTGGATTAGAAAAAGTTGAGTAAGTACAGCTCAAAGAACAAAAGATGTATTATGATATGAAACACGATAATAAAAATCCATCTTATCGTTGTGCCCGAGTTTTGGCCTAATTTGAAACAATGATATCCTTTTGAAACGACCAGATGAAAAGTCGATACACAATTTTGAAGTTGTGATCAGTTTCAAATTTGTTTTTGAATAAAATAAAAAGCCGAATATAAAGTACAAAAGAAGCAATTATCGGAAATTTCGAGTAAGAGTTCGCCATAACTTTTGCGGTTATTACGTTAAACCAATAATTGCGTATCTGACAAGTACGCCAATACCTATCAGATTCGCCCTCAATTTTACAGTTATTCGGTATCCATTAATGCTTAACGGTCTGTGCCTGCCTGTGTATGTGTGTGTGTGTACTTATTTGTTTTTGTCGTACTCCCTTTTGGCCATCGGCTCTGAGCGACGTTGAACTCGTTTTTGAGTAAATTGTGTTTCGTGCTGTAAATAGAATTCTTTTGCCGATAAAGTACATCCTATATATTTAACAAGACTGTATAATACTATAATATTAAAACTTTACCAAAATTTTATCAGTAAGAAAATTCTGGAATATCTGAATATCCGTACAAACAAATAGTATTAATACATACATAATGTCACGCCTCCTTCCCGTAGGGGTATGCAGAGATCACATCCTTCCACTTGCTACGATCTTGGCACACACTTTTAACTTTATTAACCTTCTCATACACTTCTTATATAATGGTAATATTTGTAGGATAATATAAGAATATATTGCTGGAATTTTTTTAAAGTTTTTGAATTTTATTTATATGTCATTATTACATATCTTTTAATTTTTTGATAAAGTATCTCATTAATTTGTTCTGAAAAATATAGATATCTGTTACCATAGACATTAAAGTCATCCTCAAACACTCACAACAGTCAGTCACAATAGTCAGTCACAATAGTCAGTCACAATAGTCAGCCACAATAGTCAGTCACAATAGTCAGTCACAACAGTCAGTCACAATAGTCAGTCACAATAGTCAGTCACAATAGTCAGTCACAATAGTCAGTCACAATAGTCCGTCACAACAGTCAGTCACAATAGTCAGTCACAATAGTCAGTCATAATAGTCAGTCACAATAGTCAGTCACAATAGTCAGTCACAACAGTCAGTCACAATAGTCAGTCACAACAGTCAGTCACAATAGTCAGTCACAATAGTCAGTCACAATAGTCAGTCACAATAGTCAGTCACAATAGTCAGTATTATAAAAATGAAATCTTTAGATCCTTCAAGTAAATTATGACGAGAGTGCATGTACACAAGTGTGAAAAAAGTTGAAAATACATACGTGCATTCAAGCCTGTTTTCCGGAACGGGAAGGCAGAGGCATATTATACGCTCACACTTCGCCAATTATATAGTTGGTCCCAAGTAATAGTCGGCGAGCCTATTGCCGCTCACCGGGCACTGTTATGTTCGCCAGAGTCTCTTCCGTTGATCGGCAGGTGCAGATGAGGTTTGGCTTGGGCTCCTTAGATATTAGTAGAACCCTATACACCCATATAGAAAGCTTTCCACCTCCATTCAAATATCAAAATTTCGAATATTTTCTTAAAACTAATTGATTTCCTTCATTCTCTTACCTTATTTTCATTCCGGAACAGAGGAACATAGGTGTTGTTCTCCTGTTAAGGAAAACTTTCCCCGCCTACAGTTGATAAGCAAAGGGCCGTCTAAATGCACTTATATAAGTGCCTCTGGAATCTAAAAGAGGGCGTTCTAAACCAATTTGTTTGTTTAAGCCCAGCCCGGCACCGACTAATTGATTTACTTTGCAAAGCGATAGCTTGGTCAATTAAAAATGTATCCTTTAACTGACTATAAAACTATATGCAAAACAAACTGTTTGCCGAGTAGTTTGCAAACGAGGTTAAACAACGATGTCATGTTCAGGTAATTAGGAATATCTATTACTCAACTTGCAAATGCTATGTAGATAGTTTAACTCCATGAGCATAAAGATTTTTTATACTTTCGACCCACTTACATAAGAGAGGGCCCACCTAATGAAAATTGGTCATAGCTGCCTACAGAAGACGCTTGCATCACTATCGCATAGTCGGATATGTGTTAAAAATGCATCATCATGTATGTATCACACCATTTTCCAAGATAAGTATCATTAAGAACTTGGAATATGTATACTTAAGAATGGTAACACATACTTTCATATATTTTTTTTTGTAAAAAAAACTTACAGAAAAAAGCACCCAGACCAGAAAAAATATTCATGTTCATGCACACAAGGATTTGTCCTGTGTGGGAATCAAACTCACGACCTCTGGAGTGAAGTGCAGGTATATACCTCCACGCCGTATCGGTCGTCAAGAAGTAATATAAATAGTATATAGTAGCTAATTATAATCAAAATAAATATACAGACTTAAATCATCGTTTTCGCACCGTCGTCGTCTCGAAAGTCACTGTGAGTTTTTAAAATTTGTTATAAAGTATGCATAGTATAGTGGAGTAAAGAAAATAAAGTAAACTAAATTATTTACTTAAAAAATATTCTTATTCAAGCAAGCATGCAGCACACAAGCAGGCATGCAGCTTGCAAGCAGCCATGCAGCATGCAAGCAACTATGCAGCTACAAGCAAACATGCAAAATGAATTTAGTCACGGCTCAAATTACACTCTAGCGCAGGGCAGGCAAGACTCCGCGTGTTGGATTTACAACGATTAGCTTCTGTCAATTATTTTTTTCAATAAAATTGGTTTTGCCCTTAATAAACTTAAATTCCATGCTTTTGTTCGGCGATTCGTTTCTTAGGCTTATAAATTGTTGGCACATGTAAAATTAGATATCCTAAAATATATCATAATTTTATAAGAGCTCTTATAAATTAAGCAAAACCGTCGTAATGCCAAAAATACGTTATGCCAATATATTTTAGAGTATTTCACATTATAGATTCTAAAATTACGGCTCTCAATTCTTAGACCAAATGATAATGTCGGCAACACAATTGAAAAAAACGAACAATTATTGTTTCGTCTATAAACAATTATTGTTCATTTTAAGTTTAGGCCAATATGGTTTGGCCTTGTAATATTAAAACTAACATATTATCTGTGTTATTACTACCGATCAACGCCTTTAGATTGCACGATGTAGACGCTGAGGTCATAAAAATGAATCTCACTTCTACAGAGCTTAATCAAGCCAGCGAGCTTATGAACCAGCTGAAACTAGGAACAACTGACCGTAGCCAGTTTCAACCGGTATTTGTTGGAATGGAAGGTGTTTTAAGTAAAACAAATTACCTGTTACGAGATGAGGCCCCGTAACCAGGGATCAGTGGGAAGCGGGCAATGAGAAATGAATTGTGGCGAGTCGAGCATTAAGTACGTACAACAGCTGTATTCCCTTCTAATTGTTTGTATGAAGTGTTTTTTGGTTTGTTAGATTATCCAAGTTTGGAAAGGTTCGGTTTTGTAATAGTGATTTTAATGGATTAATTCTATTATTGATCCATCATTAATCCATTGTAATTCAAGTACCAAACTTGAATTACAATCTTCATTTGTCTGTGAAGATATACAATTCCATATAATATAACATTAACAATATTCATGTTTCAAGTCATTCATATTAGAATAGCCTGTGTGAAACAGCAGTTTAATCCCAAGCATTTTTATCTGCCATGTAGTCTTTGATAGTATAGTATTCCTTTGAAGACAGCCTTTGTTTTATTGTTAATTCCAATTTATTTAGGCTTAATTGCTGAATATTGCTTGAGATTTTATTGTAGAATCGCACACATTGACCTTTTAATGATTTGTTTATCTTTTGGAGCCTAGTTGCAGGTACAACTAATTTATGCTTATTCCTTGTGTTTAGGTTGTGTATACAGCTTTTCTTTCTAAATGGATCAATATTCTTATGTACATAAACCAGGTTTTCATAAACAAATTGACCCGCCACTGTCAAAATACCAATTTCTTTAAGCTTTTCCCTTAGTGAATGTCCACACGGGAGATATAAATTGCTCGAATAGCCCTCTTCTGCAGCACAAAGATATTTTGAATTAAAATTGGTTTATCTGTTGTATAGCCAGTCATAACAGAGGCTGGTCAAAATCAGACTCCTACATATAAGATGTTTAGTGTAAAGCTGAGTTCGTTGCAATCACAGTTGGCTCTTTCAAACCAAAAGTGAAACCAAAATGTCTGTCATAACCATACTTTTTATAATATTCCGACTGACGAACGCAGTAGATTCTTTGAAATATATTTTTTTTAATTTGAAAGTCACTGTTGAGAATATGAAGTCCGGCGTTAAGGTTCATCAATGGCGACCGCGAACCGGCAAACGTAATAGAGGACGGCCTCTTACCCGTTGGACCGATGATCCGGTCAAGGCGGCGGGAAGCCGGTGGATGCAGGCAACTCAAGATCGCTCAATGTGGAAATCTATTGGGAGGCCTATGTCAGCAGACGACGTCATATGGCTGAGATGATGATGATGATGAGTACTGGTTTAGCTATTGAAGAGTTGAAATGCAACAGAGAAGTAGATATTAAATTCAAATTCATAATCATCTATTCAAGTTTGGCCCAAAAGAGCTCTTATGAACAATAAAACTTAGAAACTAGCGCGCCCATTCACTGCGGGCGGGACCTTAATCGTAAAAGAACGGGCAAGAAAATCGTCAAGGTTAGTTTTTTTCCCGCCAGTAAATTAATAAGTTATTTCGCATCTCTATAATATAGATAAACAAATAAGGATGAATAAGTGAAAAAAGTTCTATTTAGACATGGAAAGATACTGTTGGTGTAGTCAAATAAATTCCGGATGAGAGTTAAATTGATTTTATTCTTTGGGTCCTTTTTTCAATCAATGTCTATAGCCGTCGTATCTGCCCGAAAGTGTATTTGAAGACTCCTTGGAAAAAAAACAATTAATGTCAATAAACTTTTATACACATAAATTTCTCTTCTGAAGATTACTCATTGATTTCTTTTCAAATCACTTCGTTTATTGCAATACATGTGGTTCAGTTGTAGGATGTTATAATATATTCAATTTAGGATTAAATAATAAACAGCAAAAGTGTAATGAAATTAAAGTTCTGAAAATTTATATATATTATTGATTTATAGTGACAAGAATTGATAAAGGTATGCTTAGATGGTTTGGTCATGTTGAGAGGATGAATTGAAGTAGACTAACGAAAGTTATTTATGATGTACAAGCGAATTATACTTGTGAACGGGTGCCGCCAGTGGGGACTGATCTGCTTTTGTCTACTACGTTTATTCGTAATTATACTGGTATAACTAAAAAAAATACTTAATTACTTCTTTTTAAATCTTGCGACTGCAGAACATAGGTTTTTGTAGACTTATCACATATTTTTTTTGTAACTGGCTGGAGAATAAACTAACCTTGACGATTTACTTGCCTGTTCTTTTACGATCAAGCTCCCGCCCGCAGTGAATCAGCGCGCTAGTTTTAAAGTTTTGATCTTCGTAAGTGCTCTATTGAGGCAAACCAATGGGCCAATTCCCCAATATAATGTAATCTATTGGGGAAGTCAATATACATCAGAGGACCCCTATAAGGCTGAAATGATAAACCGAGTATAGATCATAAGTTTAATGAACATAAAAACATACATACATTACTGTTTCACCGAAGGGGTAGGCAGAGGCATATTATATGCTCACACTTCGACAATTATATAGTCCAACGTAATATGTGGCGAGCGTATTGCCTCTTACCGGGCACTGTTATGTTTGCCAGAGCCTCGTCCGTTTGTTTACTGGTGCACCACTTGCAGGTGAGGTTGGCTTTGGCTCCTTAGGTCTTGGTAGAATCCCTATACACCCTAAATAAAATGTAGTTTAACTAAATGCGATAGTAAAAAACAATAAGGATTATACATATTGAATCAGAAATCTGTTACACAAGAGCATAAACTGGCGACCGTCCATCCTGCGGTTCAAAAACGGTTGTAATTGGCGCTGCCATAATTTAATTCTGCTAACGTTGTGTTTGAGCTGATGCCAGCCAAATTCAATAAAAATTGGAGCCAGCTCCCGGTCGGGGCCATCAATTTGCAGCGGATTCTGCTTTTATTATCCCCGTATCGACGCCGCAACTACAGATCATCCCACCCATTTTATGGTCTCGGCAAAAGAGGTTACCTATGGTGAGGTATTTTCCTTTGATTTATCGCTAACTGCTCAAGTTGCCAGTAGATACTGCATTCTTTTTTTGAACGTGCATTGATTTATATATTTACTGGGTACACCCTGGGATAAATATCGCCGCGTTTTAGAAGCAATGACAGCCCAATGGCGAAATCAACACACAATGACGACGACCGATATGGAGTGGAGGTCAGTATACCTACACTTCACTCCAGAGGTAGTGGGTTCGATTCCCATACAGGACAAATCTTTGTGTGCATGAACATAAATATATGTTCTGTTCTGGGGGTTTTCCGATGTTTATTAAGTAAGTATGTACAATAAAAAATATATATGTTTATCCGTTATTTAGCATCCATAACACAAGTTCTTAATGATACTTAATAATTCTTGGAACTAAGTAATTGGTGTAAGTGTAAGAAATATTTATTTTATTTATGTAAAAATATTCCGTACTTATTTGTATAACTCGACCCATAATAAGCGTAGGACTTTTATGAAAAATTACTTTGCAAAAATAAAATGTCAAAGAAGCAGAAGGGCGTAAAAATAATACTGAAAGGAACTTTCCCTTTTCCTGACATTTATCCCATCATAATAGAAAACTCGCTGCTAAATAGCTTGTATTATTTTGGAGATGTTGACCGAAATATTCGTTAAAATATTCATGATTTTTCCACTGCTAACAACTTGAATATTTTTTGTATTAGACTTCATAAATGTTTCAGACGCTTTTAAATTGTGTTTTTTTATGTATACCGTCTCTTTCCATCACATATTTAAAAGTATAACGATTATTGTGTCTATCCTTTGTTTACGTGCAATACAATATTAAAAACAGTTTTAAAGTAAACAAATTAAGGAGGGTAAATTTTTGCGTGCATAGAAAAAAAATATTTTATGGTAATCTCTCGCACAGCACAATCTACACCTAAACTAAGCAGACTTATCTAGCTCATCCCAGACTCACAGTACTTACTATTTTCCTGCCCGAGTCGACCTCAAACACGGTATTCGTAAAGCTAAGCAGTCATAACGTATCGACTTCCTGTCTAGATGCAAATTGAAGTGACGGTACCCTGCAAGCTATAGATCAAGTAACAACACTAAATCGCGCTTAAGATATGTCTCAATCTTTAGTATATAATAAATTTAATCACAAACTACACCCAATAATAGAGCCATATGCCTTGAATACATTCCTCAATAAAAGTTGGGTTAAGTTAACAATGATCACAATACTTTTTACACTTACAATTATTAACAATACTAATACTTACACAATACACTTAAAAACTGATAACAATAACATTCAATAAAGAAGCAAGTGATGGATTAAAAATAAAATTACGAGTTTCGCGAACGAGAGTGAACTCTCGTTTCAGCGTTGGTCGTAAAGACATTGTTGTTCTGAGGCTCATATCTTACCTGAAGATGCCCTGTGTAAGGGCGAAACACGTGTCGTGTTGAATAGTTTCTCGATTTTTCGGGAAATTATGGTAGCGCGGGAATTGTTACAAAGATATTTTAGTCCATCACTTGCTTACAATGGATTTCCGCAAAGTAACGCCTGAATCGATACATTATTTATTCAATAAAGAAGACTAAAATATAAAAGACCTCCATCATCATCACATCCTAGCATTATCCCGCTTGCCCTACTTTAGCTTAGGGCCCAGGGTCTGCTCACTGGTTTCAACCAGATTTTGGCTGAATTTCAGTTATTACATGGAGCGACTGCCGTCTGACCTCCGCAACCTAAAGGGATACATCATTCTAAGCCAGGTGTCAGGATGTTAGAAGGTACTGACTTAACATGCTTTCCAATGACGGAGCAAGCGATAATTACGCACATAACTTCAAAAAGCGCTCGAAGCTCTGCGGTGCTCGGTGGTCGGAAACGATCACCAAAGAACAGCAGATTTTATAGAGGTCTGTTTTTGGATGGGTGACCGTTTGTGTGGCATTTGATATCGAGCGCTTCCGTGCTTCGGAAGGCACGCTAAGCCCTTGATCCCGGTTATCACTAAATGTGGTAGTCGTTTAGCCATGTTAGAGGCCTAATGGGGGCGGCTTGAAAAATTCTAACAGCAGGTCGCCATACACCTGCCTCCGCCAATTCGCACTGGGTCAACGTGGGGGAGTATGACCCAATACCCTCAAACCTTGATATGTGAGAAGAGGCTCGAGCTCAGTAGTGGGACGTTAATGGGCTGTGATGATGATTATGATGAACTTCAAAAGTCATACGTGCGCCAGGGTTTGAACTCTAAATTTGAAGGCTACGGGTCCCGCCACTAACTATCGGTCGAAAATATAAAAGAACTCCAAATATCCTTACAGAAACCTTAGCGGAATTTCGACTTCCATACCGAAGCAGTATAATATAAAAGAAGCTTACGACTTTTGCCATATCTATTGTAGCAAAGCAACTATGTACGTATTTGATTGCCTTTTAGCAAATACAAATGCAATTTTAAAACGTAACAGAAAACATGCTTGCGTCTTGTCACCGCCAGCAAAACAAATTTGTGTCTAAAGAAACATACTGTACGTAAAGTTAAATTCAAATGGGGCTGCAGTTTGAGCAAACGTATAGCCGCGGAGAGAAATTACATTCCGCAGGTTAACAGCGAAATGAATTGCACTGAATTCTCTAGTATTTACATATTTTCTTCGTGTTGCAAAATCTTACCTATACACATTACATATAGGGTGCTTATGGATCCTACCAAGACCTAAGAAACCCAAGCCAATCTCACCTGCAAGTAGGTCACCTGCCGGTCAACGAACGAGGCTCTGGCGAGCATAACAGTGCCCGGTAAGCAGAAATAGGCTCTCCACCTATTGTATTTATGTATGTCTGTATAATGAATAAACGGATTAGTATTATTAGTTTAAATAGTGGACTTCAAACAATGTTTATTTGAATATATTCAAACATACATAAATTCACGCCCGTTTCCCATCAGGTGTAAGCAAAGGCATATTATACGCCCACACTTCGCCAATTATATTGTTGGTCTCACGTAATACGGTGGCGAGCCTATTGCCCCATACCGAAACTTTTATATCCGCCAGACCATTACAGTATTTGCCACAGTATTTAAATATATTCAGAAACGAATCTATGACGAAACTAAAAACTTGTTCAGTGTTCTCAAATAGTCCTCATTTTCGAACCCAACCTTACACACTCATTCTAACACCACCATATTACACACAGGGAGGAAAATACACACACCCTTTTAGCTTTGTAATTTGTTTGTACGTCGTTCTTGATAACGTTAAATATCATACTAATTAGAACTTTAATTAGCTTATAAGTTTAGTCATTATTTCATGGAAGAGCGCTGTAATTCAGATATTTATATATCTAGTCCAGAAACACCTTAGATTTTTAAGATGTTTTTGTATATGGGGTAATAAATATTATTATTATTTTTATAAAAAGAACTTTGTAGTTTACTTGACGCGTTACTAAAAAATTATGGTCGACAAGTTATTTTATAAATTTTATTTTTATTAGCTCATCGTTCTTCAGAAACCACGTTAAGCCGTTGGTTCCGGCTGTTATTATCATAATAGGTTGGGGAAAAAGTCTTTTCGTATTTTTGTATGAAAAGTCAAGACATTTTTTTCAAAGTTTATTTACATTTATTTACAATATATATGTACCGTTTTGTTGAATAACTTTCTGCCATTTTGTGGGCAGAGACATTATCCCGTTACTGTAGAAACTTTGGGACTTCTGATCAAAAAAACGGGACAAATAGTTTTGGCAGTCCTCTCTTGAGGTCAACCTTACAGAACCTAAAGAATTCTGCAGAGACCGAAACAGGTGAAAATCTGAAGGCGCAAGGTCAGGGCTATATGGTGGATGCACTAGGACCTCCCAGTCGAACTCTCTTAATTTTTGCTGAGTGGCTAAAGATGTGTGTGGTCTAGCGTTATCGTGATGAAAGACCACACCCTTCCTGTTGATCAATTCCGGCCGTTTTCTCTCGACTGCTTCCTTTAATCTCATCAGTTGCTGGCAGTAAAGATCAGAATCGATGGTTTTGCCGGGCGGTAAAAGCTCATAATAAACAATGCCCTTCCAATCCCGCCATACACACAGCATCACCTTATTTCGTGTTAGGCCAGGTTTGGCCACAGTCTGTGAAGCCTGGCCAACTTTCGACCACGACCTTTTTCGCACGTTCTTGTCGTACGTGATCCACTTTTCATCGCCAGTTATCAATCTCTTCAAAAACGGCTCGGTTTCATTACGTGTCAATAATGAATCGCAAATGAGTACACGGTTCATTAAGTTTCTTTGAGTGAGCTCGTGTGGCACCCAAATATCGAGCTTTTTTGTATAACCAGCTTTCTTCAAATGGGTCAAAACTGTTTTGTGGTCGATTCCCAGTTCTTCAGCTACATCGTAACTACTAATATGCCGATCTTGCTCCACTCTTTCAAAAATGGCGTCCATTTTATTCGTAACAGGGCGACCAGAGCGAGGTGCATCTTTAACATCAAAATTTCCGGACTGAAAACGTTTGAACCAAATTTGTGCTACTCTTACTGACACTGCATCAGGTCCATAAACATCACAAATTTTTTTCACTGCTTGAGTTGCATTTTTGCCTTTTTTATAATAAAATTTTAAAATGTATCGAATTTCTTCATTAGATTCACTCATTTTTACGGAGAGAAAAACAAATGAAAAATAGCGGGAAACAATTTTTTTTTATTTTTTTCTTTTCTTTATAATGGAACCTTTTTAATGTTACCAAAACCAGACAGACACAAATAGTACAGTCAAAAAAATTTTATAATAAGTTTATACCTACGTTATGCGAAAAGACTTTTTCCCCGACCTAATATATGGTAGTCGGTATCAGAAAGTCAGTGCCTTCTAATATGCTGACAGCTGGATTAACTTTGTACTAATGTTTCCCTCTGATTTGTGGCGGTCAGGCGGCTGTCACTTCATGTAACTGATATTTAGCCAAAATCTGACCTTAAGCGCTTGAGTCTAAGGCAACCGGGATAATGCTGGGGATATGATAATAGTACTGTTAAGATGGTTGTATTAAATAATAAATCATTTTCTCTTTTATTATTCATTACGATACACATTCCTCTTACATTGTCCTATAAAAGTGGTCGACAAAACAATAAGTTGCGGAAACGGAAAAAACAATGACCATAGAGTAAAAATAAACTAAGAGTACAGATTATATAATATTGCGCAGAATTCTTCCCTACGCGATAATAGAGGGCGCTGCGTGTACAATATGTATTATGATTATAAAATTTATCTAATTATTTCTAAGTTCTATTTTTTCTAAGACGTAATTGGTGGCTACTGGACTTGTGAAAAGGGTCGATAGATAGATTGTGATCGAGTCACGATTTTCTATGTTAAACAGCTGAGTATCCTAGAACAATGTAAAATTTGATCGAACTGAATACTACTGTGCTTACTTCAAGGTGTGCAGCGCTTTTTTTTTTGGATTGCATCGACTGTTTACTGTGGACTGGACTGATAGTGCAGATATGGTGTGTCATATTAACTTCGACTCTTAACGCCCCACTTCAGGGCTTAGGACACCTTTCATAGCAAGTTAAGAGGGATTTTAATCGATGTCAATGAATATATTTTTGAAAATACGCGTGACGTGAAACGTATGAAATCAGATAATTTATCTTATTTAAATCGGAACGCCACAAATAGTCACTTTAAGCAAGCTGTTAGTACTTATATATCTATTTTAAGCTAGTGTTTTCGAAAATAAATTCAGGATATTATGTACTATTTTACCTTGAAATAAGTTCATATTAATCTACCTACGTATTTTTATTATGCGCATGTGAAGGTACTAAATATATAATTAAATTTTATCAACAAACGATTCTGTCTATTATATTGTAATTCGTTGGTTAAACAGTATATATTGGCAAAGTTTATGACAAGCTTCCATGTCTCGCAAATTACTCTCTATCGTTAATCAAATGAAGTGTTAAATGATCCAGAGGAGCGTGACAGCCGTAACTGTTACCCCTACTAAGAGTTTGCGATTGGATTTACGTAAAAAATATGCAAAATCGAATGGTGAAACTGCTTTTTGTTCAGAGCCGGTTTTATCTGTACTTGTAGAATAACCAATTGCATTCGCTTAATTAATGATGGTGCTGTCTCTTGCTAAACGTTATTTTATTTATTTTTATCTATTTATTAGGTTTGTCAACTGATGTTACAATAATAATTGCTTAAATTTAACAAATTTATGGTTATAATATAATTGTACAACAGATTTAGAGGCAAACACAACTTGCTTAATCGTATATAAAAACTAAGTACACAATTGTTAATGCGTCCAGGTTAGTAAGTTAACATACTTGACTGCAATAACCAATGTAACAAGCGCGACAAAATAAAACCGAAGAAACCAATAGATAAAAGAAACAAAAGAGACAATTAACTGTTTACAGATATAATTTTTCTTTGGTACTGTATAGAGTTTGAGTGGACATCCAGGGTTTCGGAAAACCTATTATACAGTCTGCAGAGACGTGGGTTCGGGGAGCTGCCACCGAATTGTGTCCGGCGGAAAGGCACAGAAAAAATATCTAGTATGTTGCTGCGTGGACAACGGTAGGGAATCTTATACTTAAATTTACACAGGAGTTGTGGACAATCAAAAGTTATCGGTTTAGACCAAGATTATTAGCGGAAAGTGTGATGAAGCCGCAAAATAAAATGTACTTTACTGTCTTTAAGATCTACAGGATTACTTAGATTCGTCAAATTTTTACAAACAAAATGGAAAAACATTTTTTTAGCAACAATGAAAGAGATATGAGCCCTACCATAATCAAGAAATAAAATCAAAATGGATTCTTTGTCAGTTAATTTGTTGAGTTTTTTTCTCAAGATTTTTCAGTCAGCATGTCGTGATTCTAAAGGGTGTAAAGCATTGTCCGGCTAATAAATAATACTTATACAAAGCCTGGGTACTTATACAAACCTGCAAAGTTTTTCAGTTTTTTTTCATTACAAACGGAACAGTAGTACAGTGATAGAGCCAATCATTTAAAACATAACGGATGATGTGACTGGTATGACCAACTATAGGCCGATTTTGTTAGCTTAAGATATTGCCAAGTTGCTTAACGGTTTGCTTTATTTAATCTGATTAGTTATAGATCAAGATTACTCGTATAAGCGGAAAGTGCAATTGTTTGATAATCATAATATTTTTTGTTTCAGATACTTTTTCAAATATCAAATCGTGCAGACCAAATGTAGATACAAATATATATACTTCATACTTACTTACCCTTTTCGGACACAACCATTTAATAGAGCGCTTCCAATTTGTTAGAAGAATAACACAATTAAAATTTTATTAAAAAAAAATCTAATTATCAATTTCTCCAGAATTAAATTTTTTTCTTAAACTTAAATCGTCATATCGAATTGTTACCTATATGTCGTCCATTAATATATATACACAACAACATACGTACATCCGCTTTTAGAAAAACATCATTATGTTCAATTTATCTTTGACAAGATACAATGGTAAGAGCGGAGATCTGAACTGTAAGATATTTCCGGCCCTTACCGACTTTCTGATGATTTTCCCGAACAATATTTTTTTCTTTTAGAATCAATGGACTCCGTACCAAGAACAATTTGTCAACGGCCTACACTGTCTGTTTAGATTCCGTTTGTTTATCTTTGTAGTCAAGTGGCTCGGAGCGAATGTATTACGGGAACGCGCACGCCCTTTCATGCATGATATCTGCACAAGTTTACCGCGCGAATTTGTATTTGGTGAATTCGTTTTTCACGTGTTTCATTTCACAACGATTATGAGATTATGTTTTAAAACATTAAATATAATGAGGCTTCAATGTTCAATAAGTATGAATTACTATTATACGTTTGGTACCTGCATCATTCAAATTTTAAAAGTTTAAAATACAAACATACATACACGCCTGTTTCCCCGAAGGGAAGGGAGAGGCATATTATAAGCCCACATTTCGCCTATTGCTTTATTGGTCCCATGAGTAGGTGGCGAGCCTATTGCCGGTTACCGGGTACAATTCTATTCGCCAGAGCCTCGTCTGTTGATCTGTAGGTGTATTACTTGCAGGTGAGGTTGGCTTGGGCTCCGAAGATATTGATAGAAAAAATTGAAAATTTTCATGTAAAATTATAATGTTACATACACTAATTTATCATAACTTTTGCGGAATGTCTGGCTTGAGTTTACGGGGCTTGCATCAATAAATAGCTGAAGTTGCAAGCCATTTCCCCACGGTATATCAATTTTTGAAAAATCTCTTAAGTTTTCGATGTATATTTACCAATATCATTGCATGTTCTTTGATATTAATTAAATTATAATATCTACAACCAACTTGCAAAATGAAATAACCATTTACTGCAGCGTCCGTAATGAAATCGGTAAGTTTTGACTACCAAATCAACCCAAACATCCACTCTAAAATGCACCCTATTTGAACAGACAAGTAGGTGTTTTTCCTATAACGTTTATGAATATGTTCTAACTCATTAAACTGAGCATAGAATTCGAATGCAACATCACACAGGGTCCTGTCCGCTCTTCAATTTGTTGATTGCATCTGTAGAGATAACTTTTTAATTTCAAACTATGTGTAAATGTTTCTAGAATGGAATAGTGAAATGTTAGATAGGGAGTGAGGAGGAGGATTCTACCAAGATCTTTTTTTTTTTTTTGATTTACGTCGGTAACAAAATGCATTTACGCACTGTCTCCCTGCCAAAGGGGGACCGAGAGAGGTGTGTGGGACTCACCACCGGCCGACACGACAGCCAGCAGTAATACCCACTAAAAATCTTCCGACGACGCCCGCCGCTTGCTGAGAAAAAGGCGGGCGGCCAGTACCTGTGTTGCAGCGTCTGAAACACCGCCTGCGGCCAACGTCCCCCGGACCGAAACCGGGTTGGACCTCCTCAGAGAGGCCCAGTGGACCCGCCCCTTCTAACTCCTTGTGCGATCATGACGAGTGCGGCCGACTTCCCGGAGGGTCCTTGGTTAGACAGCAGGGGCCCCCAGCCCCCGCTGCCTAAGACCCTCCTGGCGCAGCTTGGCGGGCCCTCCTGGCCTACCCGCTGCGCCCTCCATAGGTCCCTCTTAGTTTCCCCCCCGGTAATCAGTACTAAGGGCACCCAAAATCGCCAACCTCTGGGTGTTACCTTTTCCCGGCCTCCGGGAGATACTCAGCCCCCCCACCACGACCAAGATCTGCGAAACCCCAGCCAACCTTACCTGCAATTGGTGCACCTGCCGAACAACGGACATGGCTCTAGCGAACTTAACAGATCCCGGCAAACGGCAATAGGCCGCCTACTATAATTGTGGGACCGACAATGTAACTGGCGCAGGTTGGGCGTATGCCTCTGCCTACCTCCAATATCGGGGAAACAGGCGTGAATGTCCGTATGTATATTTATGAATGTAAACAAAAATAGCATGGTAAAGTGCTTTTATTTAAAAAATCTGTCGGAAACTTTTGTCAACTGGTTAACAGTTAGTATGAAAAAAAATATTAATTATTCCACTAAGCTTAACTGTTATTATGAAGTCATTAAATCTTAACCACACAATTAGAACATTATAGCATACCGGCAATCATTATTATATATATTTTCTACTAAAGTTTGCCTTTCCTGCAGAAAAGTTCCCCGGCAACTATTCCCAGAACTTTGCCGTAAACACTTAATTTCCTCTCCATAATCACCTTCATATCGTACGGAAAATTATTGAAATTTACTATAAATGCACGTAGACGTAGCGACTATAATACCTTGGCATAGTAGGAGGTCTTCAAGTGTTTGGGTTTCATTGAATAGTTGTCTGCATAGTATGGGCAGATTCTCTCCATACAACCGCACTATCCAGAATGACAATGTTAGTAGTGGCATGTTGATACTATGTGAAGCATTTGGGATCCCGTCGACGACGGTGAGGAATGAATGGCGCCAATGTGTTATGGAAGCTAGCAGATTAAATGCGTATCCTTTGAAATACATTGGCCCTTTTTTCTGACCCCGCGTAGTTTACTATTTGGGTTAGTTTAATATAATAAGGCTTTTACATTTTTTTATATGAGCGGAACGAGCGTCTGTCATGCACGTTGTTAAATATGTATTTCTGATGCTTGCTTTGGATACTCCCAAAGAGGTATAATGATAGACTCCTCCCCATCATATCCTAGCATTATCCCGGTTGCCCCAGACTTAAGCCCAGGGCCCAGGGTCTGCTCGCTGGTCTAACCAGATTTGGCAGAACTTCACTTATTAGGTACATGGAAGGACTGCCATCTGACCTCCACAACCCAAAGGGAAACATCATTCTATGGTTAAACCAGTTGTCAGAATATTAGAAGGCACTGACTTCCTAATAACGACTGCCATAGATGTTTATGCCAGCCGTCACCAACAGCTTAACGTGCTTTCCGAGGCACGGAGCAGGCGATAATAACGCACATAATTTCGAGAAGTCATGAGTGCGCCACCAGGGTTTGAGACTCTTTGAATTTGAAGTCAATGGGTCTTGCCACTGGGCTATCGTCGCTCTTTATAGTTTGAACCTTATTTTATAATAAATAGTGTCATATTCTTAGCGCTCGTAGCTTCTACGGTGCTAGTTAGTCGGAAACGATCACCGAATTCGAGCAGAGTACACAGTGGTCAGTCTTAAAATGGGTGACTGCTTAGGCAGGCTTGTTAAGCCAGCGGGAGCGGGATCCGCTCTCGTATCGAGCAGATCAGATAAGATCAGAGCGGGATCGAGGGCAGGGGGCAGAGAGCCCCGTCTGACTATAGACCCCCCGCGAAGTTAACCACATACGCCGGTGGTCGCATAAGGAGGTAGGGAGGGCGCGACACACTGCGCCTCTCTGAGGAGGTCCTCCCGGTTCTGATCCGAGGGACGTTGGCCAACGACCTGTCAGAAGCTTTATACTTTGGCACTGGCCTTTTTCAACAGCGGGGGGCGTCGTCGGATGATTTTTAGTGGATAGGACTGCTGGCGGTTGCGTCTGCCGCAATGAGCCCCACACTCCCCTCTCGGTCCCCCTTTGGCCGGGAGGCAGTGCGTAAATGCATTTTGTTATTGACGTAAAAAAAAAGAAGGCTCGTTAAGCCGTTAGTCCCGGTTATCACTATGTGTGATAGTCGTGAAGCCATATTAGACTTAGGGGCCTAATTGGACGGCTAGAAAAAATCTAACAGCAGGACGCCACACATCTGCCTCCGCAATCTCGCACTGGGTCCGTGTGGTGGAGTATGACCCAATACCCTCTCACCTTGGTTTGTAAGAGGAGGTAAAGATGTTGGTAACACATTCTACTTAATTCATAACTTCGATTCTTGCACAGTTACTTATATACAAAACACCTAAAGTATAGAATTGGTTTTTTGTGTCACAGATTCAGTGTATTTTAAATCCGAAAGCGGAGTAAGCAAAGTAATTTACTACTGTGACTTAATTCACAGAGTGGTTTAATTAATGAATAAATAAAATACGTAGGTAATAAATTTATTAGGTAAATAGCGGTGAGTTTAAAATAAACTTATTTGGACATGCTATTTCTGAGTTTATATCTCGTAACATTATGTAAACATTATCTAATAATAGCTCTTTATTTGTGTTTATTCCGCGATGATACGGCATAAAATATGCTTATCAATCATTGCGCTTTATATAGTCCATATATAAACAACCAATTTTAAAGGTAAACACAAACATAAATTCATTACTTTTCAGTGGGCATGCATGCTTTTATAGAAAGCATAACTCGCTCCGTAAATTATCTAAGCTTCGAGCGCTTTCAAAACTTTTAATGGAGCCAATTTGGCCCCGCTTCCAAAACACCCAACGTTCTCTACTAGCTACGAGAGCAGTCAGGTAGGTGCTACCTATACAAAGATAGCACCTTTACTATCGGAGACAGCCTGAAAAATATTATATGTCACTTACAAAATGGCTCCAATTGGAAGCCGAGAACTTCATTTCCGAACGACCACAGAATCGAAGCAACTTCCTATGGCTGCTGCAGTAAAACTCCGTTTTATAGTTTCATTATTTCTAAGTAAGGACGATTATTTTTATCGGCGCCGTGCATCGGGTCGTTATGCTCCATAACATATGGTTGAAGCGATTGGGGGCGGCTTTTGCTATGAACATAAATTTTAGTTACGAATATTCTAATATTAGTCTTTATTGTTTAAGATGGCTGGAATATCATAGTTATAAAATAACTTCATTGGTTGTAAGACATTTTGTGATGTATATGAAGGTATAGTTTTCTATCACTTTTTATTTGTGATGGATGGATTGTATTGGTTTACGCTTTTATCTTTGAAATAACAGGAATTAACTACTTGAAATTGTATTGCTTCCTATTTTCCGGCACTTACGGCACGGCTTTCTTTTTTGTGTGTTTTCTTTATCTACTTATCTTAATTAATCAGTTGCTAATTTTCGGTCAATTTTGTTATGTTTTCAATCTGTAATTTTGGGAAAATTGCATTGACAAATTGGTTTCTTTAATTCATTGGTTTCTTGCTTTACTAATGTCTACTAAATCTTCTGCCTACAATTATTCAAAATATTGAGTCTTATAATATTTACATTCATACATGACATGACGGCATTGGAAACCAAATGTCAATTTCAACACGCAGCACATAGCTCTTGATGCGCGATATTTACGATATTTTTTACGCCTCTAGTTTGGAAGAGCGCATACAGCCTGTATAGGACTGCTATTTGCCGCACACCTTTCTGAAAAATTCATTCAAGTGCAGCGCATACATGAATAGAGCGGAAAGAGCGACTGCATCTTTTGATCGAACTGCAAAAAAGAGGAATATCGACAAGACCCATGGCAGTCACGACAGGAGTTTGAAAGAGAGCCAAATAGTGCTAAAGTTTACTGTTTTCACATTGCTTCATTACATAGAGACGGAAAATAGAAAAAGTTCGGATAATTTCTTAGTTGGAAAAAAAATCAATTCAGATGAGGCAGTCCAAGCCTTTAATGATTTTGATGATACGTAGTTTTAGTTTTATATCAAACTTACACTAACAAAATCTAGTCTTAAACAAAACTAATCGTCCTTCATATTACGTTAAGTGGCTTCGTAATAATCATGTTAAAGTCCCTCTAAATTCAGCACGACTCTTTGCTGTAACAATGGTAAGCAATAATTCCTAGCAGATCCCCAGAATCCAGAACCGCACGGCGCAATCATTATCCCGTCGCGACATGAAAAACGATAAATGGACGTGTCGCGTCGTGTAGTCGCGCGTGGACCAACTTTTATAAAATAATTATATATATAATAAAAATAATGTCGAAATTCGTCAGGTGGTTTTCTAAGATTACCCAAAATAACGAGCAGTCACAAAATTAAATAAAAAGTCTTATGTTTTAAGTACAGTATTAAAGTCTTAAGAATTTAATAAAAATTTCCTTTTAATGACATTGCGATCAGACACAGAACTTCAATTTTACTTATGTGTGTAGGTTTTTGACGTGACAACGTCTTATAATTCGATAGAGCCGGCTGCACGCACGAAAAAACATGACTCATGCGGCGTTACCTCGCTCTGAGGCGTTTCATGTAAGGCTTGAAGTGCAAGCGAGAGCGCGGATCGAGCGACAAAGAAGCACAATCGGCCTTTGCGATTGGCAGCGTTCGACATCCGTCTCTCTCCTACTTGAGTGAGCGATGCGTCTGCGTGGACAGCTACTGCTTTATTAAACAAATGAAATTAAAATTTTCTTTTGAAAAATGCTACCATTCCATCAGTATTTTCTTAAGACGTTGTCACGTTCAACTATCGTCAGTAAACCGACTTTACAGACAACCCATTTTTTTTGTATTTACTGGTGAAATCTACCTTCATATTAAGTTGAAAGAACACGTCATAATCATGTGAAAGTAACTCTAAATTCCGTACCTACTGTACCACTGGAGCAATAATTCCTAGCAAATCCCCAGAATCCAGTACCGCACGGCGCAGTCATTATCTCGTCGCAACCTGAAAAACGATAAATCGACGGGTCGCGGCGTTTAATCGCGCGTGGACCAACTTTTATTGAACTCGCTCAATATATTTTGGCATTGGCGCAAATACCATCGTTGTTGAATTAAATAATGAAAACGCCGTTTCCCGCAGGTTTAAAATGGCTGAATGGCAAAGTGCCAAAGTTTTGTGTACCACCTAGGTGCTCTAGATAATTTGTTGTCGCAAACGGTTGTTATTGTTTTGGTTCCGCGTTTGTTTTCTGTTAAGTGGATGTGTAAAATTTGTTCTTTTACAACGGATACGGACGTTCAAATACCAGATTCATTTATTTTAAACGTTGAGTTTTGTTGTGTCTGTGTAAAAATCGGTATTAACCTAGTTATGACGTTTTACATAGATAATCTTTGCTTAAACTGTGTGTTCGAGACGACCGTAAATAATAAAAACATAAAAATATTGTTATATGTAAATAGTTCATTTAAATAGTGATTATATCCATTACTCCAAATTTGTTATTTAATTAGTCATATCTTTGTTATTTATTTGTTTATAGTTGTAAGTTACTTTTATATCAATAAAAAGTACGAGCCTACTTAGTAAAATAAATAGATTAAGAAGCATGCCTCTCGCCTCATCAACATAGAAGAAGAACAGTACCGTCCCGTACATTGTGCATAATTAGATTCACATAATGTTTTTATGGAAACGCTCATAACTCGTTGATTCTAGGTTAGAAACGATCACCGAAGTAAAGTAGAGTTCACAGATGTTAGTCATTTTCAAGAGTGACCGTTTATGAGTAGCATTTTAGACATGATTGGCATTTGATATCCAGCTCTTCCGTGCTGCGAAAGGAACGAGATGTTGGTTTCGCTTATGTATGGTAGTCGTTAAGCTATGTAAAAGGCCCTGTGGGCTTTTGTATGTGGCTTGAAAAATTCTAATAGGTGCGCAATATTAATTTTTTTTTATTTACATTTAGATTCGTCCAATTTTTTGCAAACAAAATAAAAATTCGATAATTTATTTTAACAGCAATGAAAGAGATATGAGCTGTACCACAATCAAGAAATAAAAGCAAATGAACTCTTTGTCAGCATTTTTCAGGGTTATCTGTCAGTTGTGGTTTTTTCTCAAGTCTGTCAGTGACTCTTATCGGGGGGATCTGTCAGTGACTGTCGTGATTCTAAAGGAGGGAGGAGACTATCCGTCATTCAGTCAGTCGGTGACTGTATCGAGTCTTCCCAAAGGCAACGAAGTTGAGAAGAATGCCTCAAGAAACTCATATAGATAAAGACATCGCTGTTTCTCTCTGTTTAAACATTTATACATAGGGAAATCTTACACCACACATGACGTTAGCTATATCCACTACAAATTCATTATATGAATTTTTATTTATTAAGTACACACACAAAGATACAGAAAAGGGAATCTTATCACAAAAAAAATAGGTACAGGGCACAGCATATTCCATGAATTATATAGAATTAATATATCACTTACTTAACACTGGCTAAATGTGCTAGACGCACGAAGCCATTATTTAAATGGAAGAAGAAGAACATAAGAAGCATATTTAAACGCACAACAAATATAACTTAAAGAAGTACTCGATTTTTATTAAATAAAGTAAATTTCTAAAAGATTTCTATGCCCATAAAATAATGGGAAAGCAGGAAAATTTATAGGCAGTGCGACAACCAAGTCAGGTTAAAGGTAAGCGTTACCTACTTTATGTGAAAAATAAAACTGTAGTGAACATACATACATACATACATACATACATTCACGCCTTTTTCACCGAAAGGGTAGGCAGAGGCATATTATACGCCCACACTTCGCTAATGATATAGTTGGTCGTAATAGGCGGTGAGCCTATTGCCGCTACCGGGCACTGTTATGTTCGCCAGAGCCTCATCCGTTGATCGGCAGGTGCACCACTAGCAGGTGAGGTTGGCTTGGGCTCCTTAGGTGTTGGTAGGATCCTTATACACCCTAAGTAAACCCCGCTTGATTATCTATTGTATGATTTGATATTGATTGATACAGATAGTTAAATTCAATATTAGAAACGATTAACAAACTTCAGGACGCACTGAATGTAGTGACACACTACACAGTGAAACAGGAAATTAGGTAAGTGACATAAGACAACTATGTCTTCTCCATAATTGCGGCTTCCTCACTCCGACGCGCCTTAGCCAATGTTTGGATAATTGGCAGCCAAAAGGCTAAGACAAACAATTTGTGATGCCTAATAAATTATGATCTGACGTTCACGAAGATTTTGGGTTCAGTTTGTAGCACTCATAGCTCGGTGGGACTAGATGTTCTACTTAGCTAAAGATTCCGATACGATAGCCTTAGGGGTATGCAGTGCTTATTAGCATGTATTGTGTTCAAGCTAATGAAAGGCTTTACTTTGTGTTCACGCTGAAAAGGACCAATACACTTCAGGACGCCGTCAATGTACAATTAGCCCTAAAATGAATGGTTTTTTTTACATTTGCATAAAAGATATCTGTCTATCTGATAAAGGACATGTAAAACTGAGTAGGAAAAAAATCTAGACTTCAAATTACTATTTTTGTTTTATTGACAGAAACGACAACTAGTTGCCAAAATTAATAACAAATCAAAGGAAGGTCAGTTTAATCTGTGGTTTTTAGTATGTCGTTTAAAAACAATACCGCTCGGATAGGAGTAAGAACACTGTGAAACAGGATAGTCATAAGACAGCGAAACTATTTCGTCTTGATAATAGCGACTACTATACAATTACAAAATACACTGTGAATCAGAAAATTAGGTAATTGACATAAGACAACTATGTCTTCTTGATAATTGCGGCTTCCTCACTTCGACGCGCCTTGGCCAATGCTTGGATAATTGGCCGCCAGTAAGCTGCTCCAAACCATTTGTGATTCTTATAAATGATGATGTGTGATATATGGTGTGCCACAATCTGTTTGCTTCGTATAATGGATTTTTGGATTGTTGTATGTTCTCTTAGTTGAGCGCTTTTTGTTTATAAGACTTAGAAAATTGTGAAAATTATTATATCCTCGCCTAGTTAAACAAGTTTAATATGAGTCTTGTCTATTTTTTTATACTTAAATTTGACGTTTTCATGCATGTAATAGTTTGTGAATTAAACAGTTTATGACTTGGACTTTGAAACGATATATCCCCCTTTTATTCCACATTATCTTTTTTTAACCTAATTTATTTACATGAAAGTAATGTAAGAAGGCTATAATGAGAAAATCCGTAGGAGGACTGGAGTGACCGAAATAGCGAGGCGAGTTTGCAAGCTGGAGTGGCAGTGGGCGGGGCACATAGCTCGAAGAACCGACCACTGATAGGGCGCTAAGATTCTTAAGTGGAGACCGCGAACTAGCAAACATAGAAGAGGACGGCCTCCCACGCGATGGACCGATGATCTGGTAAAGGCGGCGGGAAGCCGGTGGATGCAGGCGACTCAGGATCGCTCAATGTGGAAATCTCAATAGATTATGGGGAGGCCTATGTTCAGCAGTGGACGTCATATGAATGAGACGATGAGGCTATAATTTTTATACGGAAAGTAATTGTTATATGATAACCGATATGGCGTGTAGGTCAGTATCCTGCCCTCCACTCCTGTTATTTATTCTGGTATATGTGTTTTCCTATGTATATTAAGTATGTAAGTATGTTTATCCGTTGTTTAGTATCCATAACACAAGTTCTTAATGATACTTATCTTGGACCTAAATAATTGGTGTAATTGTTAGAAAATATTTATTTATTTATAATTATTTTAGACCTTTCAAGCCTGAAGCCTGAATAAATTTCAAAAAGCCCCAACTCACCTTTTTTGCTAAAGACAAAAAATATCGATATTTTTTACTTAATAATATTTTAAAGTACCTTCGCTTTTAAGAGCGTAATTTTTCTTAGAAATCTGTTCACTATTGAGTAGAGAAGCGAATCCTTAGTGAATCGAGCAATAAGCCCTATTATTATATTACTTAAGTTATCAGGTGCGAGCAAGCAAAGTTATAAAGCAACCTTATTTTATTTCGATTGCTCATTGTCACGCAGGATGTGGTTATATTTTTGACGAGGCGGCCTCGGAAAATGTGCAGTTTGAAATTACTCTAAGGGTTCATACAGACGAACTGCAAGTCGGAACGGCAGAGGCGACGGCAGCCGTCGCCACCTGTCGACGGCAGCAGTCAATGCGTCGACGACTGCCGCCGACAGGTGGCGACGTTTGCAGTTGTGGCGTTTTTCGTACCGACCACGACTGCTAGTACGCGGCACTCCAACTGCAAACGTTTTCGCCTGCCAACGGCAGCCGTCGACGCATTGACTGCTGCCGTCGACGCATTGACGGCTGCCGCCGACGCGTCGACGGCAGCCGTCGACAGGTGGCGACGGCTGCCGTCGCCTCTGCCGTTCCGACTTGCAGTTCGTCTGTATGAACCCTAAATCGACAGAAGTGCTTCTTATATGGACTTAAAAGTAATTGGATTTGATTTCTGCCTAGCCCGATGGAAAAACGGCGTCATGATATGTATGTAAGCAGCGTCATCCTGCGTACTGGCTTGAACTGCGATCACCAACCCAGAGCGTGGTGATTATGAGCAAATACCCCAATAGAGTGTAAGGGAAGATTAGTGTTCAACAGTGGACTGCCGAAAGCTGATATGATGATTTATGTATTTTTGGATGGCAGAAAATCCGCGAAAAACAATAATACGCTTAAAGGGAACTTTTATGTACCTATGCCAGAGCCTCGTCCGTTGATCGGCAGGTGCAACATTGCATGTGATATTGGCATGGATTCCTAAAGTCTTGGTAAGATTCCCATACCCTGATAGTGCCTACTTTAGTTTTATGTATACTTTTTATTAAATATACCAACCACCAGTGGACTACTAGTGGTTACTATGAGCTTAAGAATAAATATTTTTTAAAGTTTGAAACAGAATGAAACAAAAACATTAGCTGATAAGACTAAGCGAGCAAGGCTAAAGAAAACTTAACCAGCTAAGTTAATACCTAGACGGAAGTTTTGCCAGAAACGAGCGTTCAAGCGGGAACGCCATGAGCATTTCAAGTGATTGCGTCATTTTACAAAACTTTTCAACCTTTTTGCGTGAATTGAACAATATAAATTTGAATAAACAAACGTTTATATCATATCATAGTGTGTTTTTAATTGTGCCTAAAAATCTTTAATAACTTTATATGTGCTTATAAACCTCCTTTGATATTGTCGCGGAATACATATAAAATACGTACGTTAATAGTTGTAAGTTTCAAACAAAATTCTGAAATTCATCTTTAAGAGCTCTATGTCTTTTGAATAAATGACTTACTTACATGTAACAAATGAAAAAAGAAAAAAACCTATTAGTTAATTGTAATTATAATTTTAATTTGGTTTGGCGTGAGTTTGTTTATTAAGCCACCCCAGATGTAAATTTTTAATGGACTATCTTTATGTCCAAGACTGACTTTAAGGCGCTAGGCTAATGTAATATATCGTCCTTGTCACACCAAAATATTGTGCACCTTTATGGGATTTCAAGATTTTGACTATAGCAAACAGCTTACGTCTTATTTATCGTATAAAAGAACTGCTATGTGCATATATCCAATATTTGTCGAAATATAACCTCTTAATAAAATATGCTATGTGCAATATCTAGAACTTTATCAAATAAAAACTGCTAGATATTGCCACATAGCATATATTTGACCACTTGAGGTTTTTTTTTTTTTAATATCTTGAAAGTATACTTTTTGCAGATTTTGGTTTGACAACGATGATATAACACCTATTTATTGAGGCGTTAAAACTTAAGGAAATCCTCTTTCCTTGTAAACGGTTAGATTTTTAATTTATTTCTAACCAGCCGCATTTAGTACTGACATAGATGATTAAATATTTTAGAACTTATTACACTGCGAGTCTAACCCCAAACTACGCTCAGCTATGAGTACCAGACGACGAATAAACTTGAGGTGTGCATGGATATAAATGTTTGATGGGGTCTGGGTGGAACTTATGTATAAAAGGGATTTATGTATGTTTATCCGTTATTTAGTATGTATAACACAAGTTTTGAATGTAAGAGTAAGAGAATTTTTATTAATTATAAGAGTTATTTATTTGACGGTCGAATAACCTGCAAGAAAGCACAGAGAGTCTTGGCAGACTAGGTGAGAGCGAGGAACAGAGAAGGCTTATTGAAGATTCGATTTTGATAGATTTAGCTTAAATCAGAAATCAAGACACAGAAGAGCTAAACTCACAGACATAGGAAGCTGCAGTGGCAATGGGCAGGGCACATAAAATATGAAATCAAGCAAAAATCTTCTAAAATGAAGAGTAATTCTCAGAAAACGTAGCATGGGATGTTGAAGCTCCTAATAAACAGACGGTAATATAGGTAGCAGTATCACGATAAAAGCTGATTGGCATGCAATTACAGTTACAGTGACAGTATATGGAGAAGCCTTTATTATATAGCAATGGAAGTTCTTGGGTTGGTGATAATTATGATACAAAAGTACATACCAATTCACAAATGAAGTCAGTATTTTCGTAGCGTATTTATAGAATAAACATGGTTGAAAAAATATTTGTAAAAAATAGTTCCCTGTCGGCAAGCTCGTTACTTTATAACCCTTAAAAACTAACTCGCTCCACTGCAAAGACAAATGTTTGACGAAACAAAATTTGGTCCGGAAAAAACTGGACTGAACTGAATATAACGAGTAATCGATAAGCGCTCCGGGAACCGAAGGACGCCCAAAGAAACTAACTACAAATTAATACTGCAGTTTGGGATCCAGATTTGCTTTCTATTTTTTGGGCGGACAGATTTTTTTAGTCAATCATAATGCCTTTCTATACTAACTGAATATTATTATGTAGTACTGTTACATTATTTATCGCTCAGGACAAATTAAATATATATGGAAATAAGGCAAACTGTTCACGACAGTGTGACATGATTTTTTTAACTCCTAAAAATCAGTTTCTATATGTCTTCACGGTATAACTTTATATAGATCATTATTATATGGAATAATTTTACTTAATAATATAATTTCTGTTCTATACATGCAAATTACAGATGAGCTTTGTCTGTTATAGTGGTTATGTGACATAACTTATGATATCGGACTTGAACCGACTAAACCTCTCCCTGTAATAGTAATAGCCTTTAGTATTGCTACTGTGAAGGCGACATCTGAATAATCAGTACAACGAAATAATCTACAGTATATTATCTTAAAAACAGCAATCGCTAGCGGGAGTCAATTAAGCGGTAAAAGCGTTGCCACGCCATCTAGTGCCTTGAGGACAAATTATTTAAGATGATATACAACTTGAGTTACGAATCTCTTTAAAAAACCTTCAACAATTTGTTACTCCACTTAAGCTGAATGGTTACACTTACTAAGCCTAACTTAAGTGTAGTCTAAGTTTAGTTGGTTGGTTAGTTTGAAACAGTTCTTAAACTCCAGATCTCCATCATTTACTTCAATCCGAACTGAACAGCTTAAAGGGAATTCAATTTGCAGTGTGCTGGCTTGCTTTACTTAATGGTTCTTTAAGCGTAATTCCATTAGGTACAAAGCGTTATATAATCAGGGTCATTATTACATTTTAATATTAATAATAGTATACACCCTTTTACCAATGTGCAAATGTGAAACCCAAATTCAAATCCGTTAAAAAAATTGGGTAATTTTTAAAAAAAGTACTGTAATATCGACTGAGGAATTTCAAACATTTGTCCGCAATATTTTGTGTGAATTAATCTAATACTGAGGTTTAAATACGATACCAAATATATTTTTTTTATTTTTAAATTAATAATGGCTTTACATTTAGCCAGTGTCAATTAAAAGATATTTTAACTATATATAATTCATAGTGAAAAAATCGAGTGGTGATAAAGATGATAATGGGTAAATGAGATACCCTCCCCCTTAACCCTTTGAGTCTTCAGTAAAGATGTGGGAATATACTCAGATCTCACATGGACTTCTTGAGAGAATTTGAAAAGTAAGTAATATTGCAGGGTTTTTTTTTATTTACCAACACTCGCGTACGTTCACTAATACTTAACGGTTAATAATCAATTAAGTTCATAATGTAGTTACATATTAATGTTCGAAATATCACAAATTTTAGAACATAAAACAAAACTGCAGACATGACGCTTTACTTTCCCGCCAAGTAGTCAAATGGTTTTATATACAAAACTTAACAGATAGGCGACCGCCTTATTGTGTGAGGCATTCCTTAACATAATAATGTTGATTTATTTTTGTTGAGTATTTTTCTATGTATATTAAGTATGTATTTAAAAAAATTGTATGTATGTTTATCCGTATCCATAACACAAGTTCTTAATGATACTTATATTGGAACTAAATAATTGGTGTAAGTGTCAGAAATATTTATTTTGTGATTTAAGTAAGTACCCTCTTTTTCAGTCATCATCACCTTAACCACATCGAGTTTACTGCTGATTATAGGGAAAATGGCACGTTTGTCCATCTGCTAGCGTCTGTAAGCTGCTTGCTTACTTATCTACCGCTTTCCGCCGTATTTTAATCATTATGTTGTCTAAAATTAAAATAGATCTAGAAAACCGCTATATGTACCTATATAATGCCGGTATAGAATAGTGCTCCCTCTCATCTCACGGGGAGTCGTAAGAGTCGACGAAGAGAAATCTTACCGAATGATGAGCAGAAGCGTCATCCTGCGTACTGGCTGAATCACTAACCTGCCTGGCCAGCAAAGTGATTATGAGCAAATACCTCAAATAGATTGGAGAGGCTAATGTTCAGCAGTGGACTTACAAGGCTGTTATGATGTTATTTGTAATCCTAAAGACAAATAAAGAATTTTTTTTTGCGTTCCAGAAAAACTACAACAACCCTACAAGGAACTGCCCCCCGCGGTGGGAGGAGGGAGATAATGCCCCCGCATACCACACACCCGGTGTGTGTGGTTATGTCGGACTTGAACCTCTCCCTGTAAGAGTCTTTAGAATTTCTTCTATTGTGAAGGCGACATCTGAAGCGATCGGCACCTGGGGAGGCACCGACTCGGCGCGCACTAAGCGGAATGCTAGGTGGCGTATGTTGGAAGCCTTAGCTGAAGGGCGCGAATACAAATATGGTATTCTCCTACAAATTTTATCCCAAAAACCTTCATGAAATGCGTAAAAAACGGTATCGTACTTTGTAGCTATATGAAAGTTAATCTGACCCTTATATTGTAATTAATTTATCTTCTAATCGCTTTACACGACCGCCACATTAAAGAGTTGGCAAAGTACTTACTATTGTTCAAAGCCTGTAACGTTAAGACGAAATCATTAATAACAAAGCTTATAATGACAAAAGAATAAGGGTTTTGTAACAATTCATACAAAATTTTATGTCCCCGCCGGTCTACGCCGTGAAAACTTTTATTATGAAAGTAATTAATTTTGAAAGAATGCAAATTTTTCTTTTAATCGCTTCCCTGGATGCGCAACTTTTGTCTACCTACTTACTTTGTTTGAATTACTTTCTTTGGAGCAGTTTGCGGTAAGTTTTTCGGGTTTTGTTTTATTTCCTGATTTTTATGTATTTTTATGTCAACTAAAGACAAATGGAATAAACGAAAAAATTATTGTTTGCACGTCGACAGTTTCTGACGCAGAATAACTCATCTAAGTATATGATATGACTTAGGAACTCGAATGTTTCTCCATACGCGGTATTCAGCTAAGAATATGATTATGATCGATGGGGTAGTTCTTCAATGGCGAACGCAAACGAAGTATGAGACGGGCCTGATGGTTTAGGTGGGTGAAAGCCGTTTAATGCAGACGGCTCAACGCCTGTTGATGTGTTAAATGTTCGATGATTGTCTAAAATGATTGTTGCTATTGTAGTCTCATTAAACCATTTAATCTGTGGTCACTATGTAATTCTTAAATTGCATATATTATAGCGCAGATCAACAAGGGAATGTTAGCTTCTGCTAGGTTTTTTATCCACCTAAAAATGCCATGAATAATCGAAAATATGGAAATGCGCGATATCAAATATCACACAATCGGTCACCAGTCTCTGTTAATGCTGTTTGACTTCGGTAAACGAACGAACTAAGTCTAGCGCTACGAACGCTTCACCATGTCTATTTTTTCTAATCTGCACTGATATAACGAAAGAAAAAATCCATATACCTACAATTTAAATTCTTTTGTTCCCTGTCTCCCGACAGTCGTCCGCCACTATACACTAAACTAAAACTCCGTCTTTACGTAAAGTTAACTAATTTACTAACATTTCGCTTGAGAGCTTTAGATAGTGTCTGTTAATTTTTATTTAAAAAATAACATTTCGTTTCAAACAGAATCGGATATGCTGTTGATTTGATTCAGATCTAAGTGGAGGACGCAAGTCAACATTTCCATGCTGATTGGATTGAAATACTGCCCCGAAATGTTACCATCTAGACTCACTGTACGTCAATAGGTAACTATCCACATTCAGATATCTTATACTGCCCAAACTAGACAGAACTTCATACTATGATTGCATGCTCTCTCTAGGTTGTATCAGTATATATGTTATCGGCCAAACCCGATTTTAGGACAAACTAGGTTTGGCTGGTAACATATACAAACTTAGACCTTAACAATACCTGAATATTATCGTCATTTCTATGTGGCAGTTAATCTGTATTCTGCTTTCAAGGTCGTTGGTTCTATTCTCGCACAGGACAACGTATGCATTTATAAATTTAATACTGTTAGCGGAAGAGTGACCACACCAAAGCAATGGAGGCGTGTTTGGTGGGAGGTCCGCCATTGCCTATAAAAGCACGTGGACCGCCATTTTCGAGCCAGTTCACGTCGAGCACTCATGGATAGCCGAAACTCTGCCCGTTTGAAGAGTCGTTGATTTTAGTTTTCATAAATACTTAGTTAGAAATTTAAATTAAGAATCACCGTTATTAGTTTTGAATTGTAAAGTGAAAAACACGTGTAATAAATTAATTTCTTGTTGTTTTTTGCTATTTTTTTTAATTATTTCCATTCCTGATTCCTAAAATCAGAAGTGGGATCACTTTTCACGCGTCCTGGTCCGCTTTGCCTTCTGAAACAAGGCAATTCCTGGAGTTTGTTAACGTAAATAAGAGGTAAAAACGAAAAAGTGTGTGTTAATTGTTGGTGAGTACGTTCCGATTGTTTTTTAATTCCCTTTGTTTTAAATGATTTCTTATGCTTGTTCGCTTTGTTATTTAGTAGAACACAAAGCTATTTGAGGCTTTATCGTTTCTTTTTTCGTTGTTCACTTGTTACTCGTTTGGTAAAATGCCGAATACTGTTCGTAATAGTAGAAGCCGATCTAGAAACCGTGATTCACGGTCTAGCCGGCGTGATTTGCATTATAGCCGCCGTGATTCACGCTCTAGTCGACATAATTCAGGCTCCAGATACGCCCGAAAACGACGTAGTTCTCCCGACAACCCAATAACCCAGCAAATGCAACAAATTCTAGATCGACTGACATCGCTGGAAGAACAACGTCGTCCGCCGTCGCCGCGACTGCGCGAGCCGAGCTTGACGCGAGCTGGTGCATCTGCGACGCCGCCGCTTGCGCCGCTGCCGCCATTAGTAGGCGCGGTTCGAGATGCTGCGGAGCGTCGGGAGAGTGCAGCCCTGTCTTCGCCAGGGCGTCCCGTGAGTGCTGCTACCGATTGCGGCCCCAACGTGACGGATCGCGATTAATTAATACGATGGTGAGATCTAACCAACCTTACTATATTTCTAACTTCGATCCTGGTGTCACTGACTTATATTCCTGGTGCGAGGAGGTAGATCGTGCTATTATTTTAAACAACTGGAGTGACAATGAATGTCTTTCTCGCATCGGGAATTGTCTCAAAGGTGACGCCAGGACATGGCTCAACGAATGGATCACTAATGACCGTATTTGGTCTAATTTCAAGAGGGAATTTAAGCCTGTGTGTCCCAAGAAGCTTGATATTGCCAATATTTTATACGAAGTCATGAGCACCAACTCTGATAAGTTCCAAACTTACGCGGATTATGCGCGCCGTTCCCTATTGAGTTCCCAATCTCATTGCCCTAAAAGATTAAATACTAGTTCCAGCAACAATAATAGCTTTGAAAATCACAATAAGGACAGCACTGTTTCGAGTTCTCATAAATTTGAACCATGTGGCTTTTGTAAGAAACCCGGGCACAAAATAGAAACTTGTTTCGCAAAGCTTAAATCCGATTCCCGCAACACGAATAATGTTAACTAAGTATTGCCAAGAGAATCCTAATAGTCAGAATAGTGATATAGTTGTAGCCGTTATACAGGGTATACCCATCGATGTTCTCATCGACAGCGGTTCGAGTATATCATTAATCTCCTCATCTTTACCAAGACATTTCCAATGTGCGCGCAGACTTTCAGAGTTCTAAAAGGTATTGGATGTCAAGAGATCGAATCAACTTTTTTTGTTACATTGCCAATCGAGTTTAACGAGATTACCCTGGAAGTAGACTTGCACGCAGTATTCCTTAAGTTTATGAATACCCCGATTATTGTCGGTACGGATGTACTGAATCGCGTTGGTGTAACATATGTTCGTACGCGTGATCGACAGTTCCTTACCTGTAAACCTCGACCTACGCCTGACGTAGTGACTTGCTCCTTGCTAACCAATCAGGCCTCGATTAAGACTGCTTTAACTGGTCAAGATTTAATGAAACTACTCAATTTGATTCTTGAATTTTAATTTTTTTTCATTACTCGAACAGCTACATCTACTGTTAATACTGGTAGTATGAAATTCAAACTAAATAATATCGTACTTGTAAATTTACAGACTTTCACATGCAGAGATTTTGAAGGTTTGTGAGATCATTCGAGAGCTTCTAGATAAATAAATTATACGGGTATCAGAGTCAGAATACGCCAGTCCAATCCTATTGGTGAAAAAGAAGGGTGGAACTGACCGCATGTGTGTCGATTATCGAAGGTTGAACGAGATAACTTCCCGCTGCCTCTGATGGAAGACCACATTGACCGACTAGGCTTCGTAACACTAGAGTGTCATTATGAGTATGTCAAGATGCCTTACAGTTTCGCTAACGCACCTGTCGTTTACCAGCGCATTATGTTAAAAACGCTCCGACAGAACCTGGACCTTGGTAAAACCCTTGTGTATATAGACGATGTCTTAATACTAAGTAATACGGTACATGAAGGTCTGATGACCTTACGTAGTGTACTCCAGACGTTGACTTAATCGGGTTTTTTCCATTAATTTGAAGAAATGCTTATTTTGTTAACCGAAATAGAGTACTTAGGACGTACAATAAGTCAGGGTCAGGTACAACCGAGCAAACATAAGGTCAGAGCACTGGTCGAAGCGCCTGCCCTAAAGACCGATAAACAAGTTCGTTAATTGTTGGGTCTGGCAAGCTTGACTCGGGTATGCGCGGGCCATATCGTGTGGTCAAAGTGCTTCCCCAAGGTCGATACGAGCTGCAATTGCTAGCAGGCTCTTATGGCAGATCGACTCAAGCCGCGGCAGAGTACATGGTGCCGTGGCGAGGGGAGTGGACTCCGGAAACGTGCGCTGTTTTCTTTGAGGGTGAGGTGCATTATACATGTGCATGATATGCTAACGTCGTGCCTATGTCATGTATATGTAGAAGCTACAGTCATGATATGCTAACGTAGTGCCTATGTCATGTATATGTAGAAGCTACAGTCATGATATGCTAACGTAGTGCCTATGTCATGTATATGTAGAAGCTACAGTCATGATATGCTAACGTCGTGCCTATGTCATGTATATGTAAGAAGCTACAGTCATGATATGCTAACGTCGTGCCTATGTCATGTATATGTAAAAGCTAGTCATGATATGCTAACGTCGTGCCTATGTCATGTATATGTAAAAGCTAGTCATGATATGCTAACGTCGTGCCTATGTCATGTATATGTAAAAGCTAGTCATGATATGCTAACGTCGTGCCTATGTCATGTATATGTAAAAGCTACAGTCATGATATGCTAACGTCGTGCCTATGTCATGTATATGTAAAAGCTAGTCATGATATGCTAACGTCGTGCCTATGTCATGTATATGTAAAAGCTACAGTCATGATATGCTAACGTCGTGCCTATGTCATGTATATGTAAAAGCTACAGTCATGATATGCTAACGTCGTGCCTATGTCATGTATATGTAAAAGCTAGTCATGATATGCTAACGTCGTGCCTATGTCATGCATATGTAAAAGCTACAGTCATGATATGCTAACGTCGTGCCTATGTCATGTATATGTAAAAGCTAGTCATGATATGCTAACGTCGTGCCTATGTCATGTATATGTAAGAAGCTACAGTCATGATATGCTAACGCCGTGCCTATGTCATGTATATGTAAGAAGCTACAGTCATGATATGCTAACGCCGTGCCTATGTCATGTATATGTAAAAGCTAGTCATGATATGCTAACGTCGTGCCTATGTCATGTATATGTAAGAAGCTACAGTCATGATATGCTAACGTCGTGCCTATGTCATGTATATGTAAGAAGCTACAGTCATGATATGCTAACGCCGTGCCTATGTCATGTATATGTAAAAGCTAGTCATGATATGCTAACGTCGTGCCTATGTCATGTATATGTAAAAGCTAGTCATGATATGCTAACGTCGTGCCTATGTCATGTATATGTAAGAAGCTACAGTCATGATATGCTAACGTCGTGCCTATGTCATGTATATGTAAGAAGCTACAGTCATGATATGCCAACGCCGTGCCTATGTCATGTATATGTAAGAAGCTACAGTCATGATATGCTAACGCCGTGCCTATGTCATGTATATGTAAAAGCTAGTCATGATATGCTAACGTCGTGCCTATGTCATGTATATGTAAGAAGCTACAGTCATGATATGCTAACGCCGTGCCTATGTCATGTATATGTAAAAGCTACAGTCATGATATGCTAACGTCGTGCCTATGTCATGCATATGTAGAAGTTATATGACAAGCTAACGCCGTGCCTATGTCATATGGGGCAAATATTGCTCTTTTAAGCCCTTGTATGAACTATGCTAACGCCGTGCCTATGGTTCACAGTAGCTGTATCACTTTATGTAATTGTGTACATTACCGAAATCCTCTCTAGGATTTCTTTTACTAAACTTCATTTCTGTTCTCAGGCACAGACTGTAACAATGACAATGAGGAGTCCACATCTGAGCAAGTTGCCGAAAAAAATTGTATGCCTTGTGTAGAGAGGGTATTGGAACCAGTACCAACTACTTCTAAGGCTGCGGACCCTGAGCAACCTAACATCCTAGAGGACGAGGACGTCCTCCGATCAGGAGAGGCCGTGTTAGCGGAAGAGTGACCACACCAAAGCAATGGAGGCGTGTTTGGTGGGAGGTCCGCCATTGCCTATAAAAGCACGTGGACCGCCATTTTCGAGCCAGTTCACGTCGAGCACTCATGGATAGCCGAAACTCTGCCCGTTTGAAGAGTCGTTGATTTTAGTTTTCATAAATACTTAGTTAGAAATTTAAATTAAGAATCACCGTTATTAGTTTTGAATTGTAAAGTGAAAAACACGTGTAATAAATTAATTTCTTGTTGTTTTTTGCTATTTTTTTTAATTATTTCCATTCCTGATTCCTAAAAATACATACATTCACGCATGTTTCCCCGAAGGGGTAGGCAGAGGCATATTATGCGCCCACACTTCGCCAATCATATAGTTGGTACCACGTAACAGATTGCGAGACTACTACCGCTTACCGGGCACTGTTAATTTGCCAGAGCCTCGTCCGTTAATCGGCATGTGCAACACTTGCAGATGAGGTTGGCTTGGGCTCCTTAGGTCTTGGTATGATCCCTATACACATGTATGCATTTATACAAAAAATTAATAATATATTTATCCGTTATCTAGTAGCTGATGAGAAAGCTCTGCTTGTTTTGAGGCTAGAAGCGCTAATATATTATTATACATAGCACTGAAATTAATATTATCAGGCGTATCGCTCGCTTCCCATTAAGTATTTCCTTCGTCTAATAACAAAATTGAGGCAAAAATACAAATACTTAACTAAATTCCAATTAACAAGCTTTAAATTTAAAATTGATGTTTGTGTCGTGTCAGCGGCCTACCAGTCGCTCGCCGTCGCCGCTCTCGGTACGCGCATATCATTTTAGCCATAGTGCACTGGTATCGTGCGAAAGAATAAGCAAAATTACGTAAAATCATGTTATGGTATGGAATGTGTTTTCGTTCTAAAATGTGCTAAGTAAGTACACTGCCCAAGTAGACTGTTCCCAATTTAATTTATTTTTTATACCTACTCGACAGATTAATCCTTACCCACATTTATTGCAAATTTCTCATGTAAGTGACTGTATGGTTTTTAATGAGATAATAAATATTCTTTAAACCCATGTTTCAGATGAATGACAAAGAATTTAAAATTTTATCACAGTACAGTGCTTACGAAAGCACCCGTAAAATTATTCATACTCACTGCGGTGTGGCTTGCGCTGCATTCTGGGTGGGGAATTGGGGGTGTTAAATCGCACGGAAACAGGAGTAAGGGAACAAATGAGGAATTTTTCAGAACTTCCAAGTTTATTTTCTTCAAATGTACGAAGACCTTTATAATTAGGAAATTCGGGTATAGATATAACGTTAATTGGTAAGCGGTATTCTTGTAGAGTGAATTGGCGCAAAAGTCGGTGTACCTGCACATCTTTGGAATTAGACTAGTATAAGTATATACCTAGTATAAATATATAAATAAATAAATAAATAAATATTTCAGACACTCACACCAATTATTTAGTTCCAAGATAAGTCAGTCATTAAGAACTTGTGTTATCAAAGCTCTTCCTCCAAGTCTGTTTCTGTTTCTAAATAATTCCGTTTGCCACCATCGTCTCTGTTTTGGTTTTGAGGTTAGAATATTGTGAATGACAATAAAACAGGCACATGAAATTGCTAAATTCTCGTACATTTCAATCAACTGCGACGACATGTTTGATCGAGAGCAGAAACTGAACTGGGAAATTTGATACGCGATCATGACTATTGTGAAGATACGGATACGGAGCAAATCGGAGGCGTCCACAACTTGATACGGGGCTTGATACAATACGCAGAACGGATACGGTGATCGGATACGGTGATGGGATCGGGCAAATGATACATATCTGGACCCGGCTTTATGGATACTAAATAACGGATAAACATATTAGGTCGGGGAAAAAGTCTTTTCGCATAACGTAGGTATAAACTTATTATAAAATTTTTTTTGACTGTACTATTTGTGTCTGGCTGGTTTTGGTAACATTAAAAAGGTTCCATTATAAAGAAAAGAAAAAAATAAAAAAAAGTTGTTTCCCGCTATTTTTCATTTGTTTTTCTCTCCGTTAAAATGGGTGAATCTAATGAAGAAATTCGATACATTTTAAAATTTTATTATAAAAAAGGCAAAAATGCAACTCAAGCAGTGAAAAAAATTTGTGATGTTTATGGACCTGATGCAGTGTCAGTAAGAGTAGCACAAATTTGGTTCAAACGTTTTCAGTCCGGAAATTTTGATGTTAAAGATGCACCTCGCTCTGGTCGCCCTGTTACGAATAAAATGGACGCCATTTTTGAAAGAGTGGAGCAAGATCGGCATATTAGTAGTTACGATGTAGCTGAAGAACTGGGAATTGACCACAAAACAGTTTTGACCCATTTGAAGAAAGCTGGTTATATAAAAAAGCTCGATATTTGGGTGCCACACGAGCTCACTCAAAGAAACTTAATGAACCGTACTCATTTGCGATTCATTATTGAGACGTAATGAAACCGAGCCGTTTTTGAAGAGATTGATAACTGGCGATGAAAAGTGGATCACGTACGACAAGAACGTGCGAAAAAGGTCGTGGTCGAAAGTTGGCCAGGCTTCACAGACTGTGGCCAAACCTGGCCTAACACGAAATAAGGTGATGCTGTGTGTATGGTGGGATTGGAAGGGCATTGTTTATTATGAGCTTTTACCGCCCGGCAAAACCATCGATTCTGATCTTTACTGCCAGCAACTGATGAGATTAAAGGAAGCAGTCGAGAGAAAACGGCCGGAATTGATCAACAGGAAGGGTGTGGTCTTTCATCACGATAACGCTAGACCACACACATCTTTAGCCACTCAGCAAAAATTAAGAGAGTTCGACTGGGAGGTCCTAGTGCATCCACCATATAGCCCTGACCTTGCGCCTTCAGATTTTCACCTGTTTCGGTCTCTGCAGAATTCTTTAGGTTCTGTAAGGTTGACCTCAAGAGAGGACTGCCAAAACTATTTGTCCCGTTTTTTTGATCAGAAGTCTCAAAGTTTCTACAGTAACGGGATAATGTCTCTGCCCACAAAATGGCAGAAAGTTATTCAACAAAACGGTACATATATATTGTAAATAAATGTAAATAAACTTGGAAAAAAATGTCTTGACTTTTCATACAAAAATACGAAAAGACTTTTTCCCCAACCTATTATAATATAAATACTTTTTTTTTTGTAAATACATACTTAATATACATAGAAAAACACCCAGACCAAAACAAATATTTATATTTATACACACAAATATTTGTCCTGTGTGGGAATCGAACCCACGACCTCAAGAGTGGAATGCGGGTATACACGCCACCACGCCATATCGGTCGTCAAATATACATACATATATACCAGCAGTCACGCCTATTTCCCCAAAGGGGTAGGCAGAGGCATATCTACTATACACCCACACTTCGCCAATGATATAATCGGTCCCACGTAACATAGGTGGACGAGGCCTCTATCTAAATTGTACCAATTTCATAATTTTTTTAGGAGAATCAAAATTTCGTTGTCTTATGTCCAAAAATATAACAAAAAGAAAGGTATCGAAGCCTTGATAGTATGTGCATGTGTGCTTTAAAAGCAAGTTTTCTATACGTACTGAGATACTTGCGTCCAACGTTCAAATGTGGGGTCCGGCGAAACGCGACTGAAGGCGAAGTAGTAACCCAACCTAAGGCGTGAATTTATTAAATGCTGATCAGACATCACGCGCATCGTCCGTTATACCATCATTATCTGTCGCGTACGACAGCGTCACCAGCGCGTCCAAAATCGTAGATTACGAAGTGTCCCAAAGTATTGTTTTCTAGTCCCTTATTACACAATAAAAGAAGGTATACACGTACGCGTAACAGGCATTCGCTACAAACGTCATAGTAAAATGAATTCGAGCCTAAAATTGTGTGCTGTATAGAGCAATCGTTAGTGATTCAATATTCTCAGGTGAGTTATGCCCTAGACCACATTTCCTGGCAGAATTTCGAATTGAACCTAAACTTTTAATGGACCACATTCAGTTAGTTCTATGCAGCACTGGCTTTACAGTACAATATTAAATCTTTAGGTAGGTCCGCAACTCTCTACGTGAGGGAATAAGTACCTACTGCTAAATTTTGAACTACTAACTTTCCTGTTTGCAAACTTCATAATAATGTACAGAATTATTTTCTTACAAAACTGTATTAACTTACCTCCCATTACATAAAGGAATACAGGTACGTTATTCTTGCATGAATATAGGTAAGTTTGTGAACATACAAAATGATGGTAATTATATATACATTATCTATTATTATTATTATATTATATTTATCGCTATTATCTATATCGCTACTCATCCTCATTTACTATGAATTACATTATATATTATTAAGATATCTCTTACTTGACCCTGGCTAAATGTACTAAAAGCACAAAGCCAAAACTATATTTAAAAGAAAAAATACAAACTAAACAAATTAATATGTTCAAGCAAACATTTTGCATTCTAAATAATACAGACTTTTTATACGTGCAGACGTTTTCCAAAGCTAATTCGCCTATTTTGCGTCAGAGGATGACTTTATAACACGTGCACTTTAGAATATCAACTAATAGCAAGGAAATATTTCTTTTTCCCGGCGCTGTGTAATCAAGCAACGTGAAAACGGTAAACTTTAACTACTATTTGGCACACTTTCAAACTCCTGTCGTGACTGCCATGGGCCATGTCGATTTTTCCCCCTTTTTTGCTGTTCGATTAAAACATGCAGTCGCTCTTTCCGCTCTATTCATGTATGCGCTGCACTTGAATGAATTTTTCAGAAAGGTGTGCGGCAAATAGCAGTGCTACACAGACTGTACGTCCCCTTTTATACTAGAGGAGTAAAAAATATCGAAGGCATCGTTTCGGAGCAAAGCCGTGTTCGATGAAAAATAATAAATACAAAAAATTGGGGTATATAAAAAGGAGGCTCTATGCGACAGGCGTAGGTTTACCGCCTCGTGGGCTTTTACCTCACTTTTCTTACTTGCAACATTTCGCAAGAATAAAACTAAGTGTGGCAACAATTTTCCTTATCAAATCGTTAGGCAATAGGCAGTACAGTTGAAGTGACAGTTGCATATTAAACGCAGGGCCAACGTCCTTCAGGGCTTCGGATTACAAAAATCAGCAAAAAGTTGCAGTTACGAAATTTATAAAATGTTGAATAAAATGACATATTTCCTATGATTGTTATGGCAGTAAGGGTTCAATCCCAATGTTTATATATTTCTCAACAACCTGACTGCTCTCGTATAGAACGTTGGGTGTTTTGGATGCGGGGCCTAATTGACTCCATTAAAAGTTTTGAAAGCGCTCGAAGCTTAGCTAATTTACGGAGCAAGTAATGCTTTCTATAAAAGCACGTATGCCCACTGAAAACTAATTTATATTTGTGTTTATCTTTTAGGTTAAATAGATACGCGTTTAGAAAATCCTCGAAATTAATCGAGATCAGTTGCTAGTGGTTGGAAGCCTTGGAAACTGGCATTATACTATAAAAGCTGACTAAGTATTTAAGACGGTAGTGAAATTTTTCATAAAGGTTTTTATTTGCTTAAGTTGGCAAAATGTTGGCGTATATTATAGCTACCCCATCTGGGAAACATAGCTGATTCTAGGTAAATAGTAAAATGTTTATAGTTGTATTAATATTATGTTTTTGCATTTCCAGTTTGATAATGCATTTCTTACATCAATAATGAAATACGGATGAATCGAAGATGCTATAATTATCTTTATATAACTTTAAAAAATTTCAAGTTATCGTATTAACAGAAAAGAGTTCAATTTGAAAAATTAAATGTCAATCGCTTATTGTTATACTTTTTTATCCTAATAATTTAATCTGACACATATTGAAAAATATGGCTGTTCGAACTTTGCCAAGTCATTTAGTATCTACTTAATTTCAACAATGCATTTATTATTCAGATGAGTTTAATGGAGTAAAAATACCTATGTAGCGCTTAAGAATTTGCCTAGTTGCCATGAAGGCTCCTGTAATTGATGAAAAAAGATCCAAAAACGGGATGTAGTAATCAGGGAACAAATGAGACAGAAGACTGAGAGTGATCTTTATTAAATTGACAAAACATTGACAGATTGGAAAAATATGCTAGTACATAGTACAAAATTCGTCAAATCGGCTTGCACCTATTTGATTCCAAAAACGCTTAAAACAACTTTCACACAAAGATGAGTTTAGAAATCAGTTAAGCGCTTGAAAATAGCCATGGTATTTTGTGCCAATGAAGCTCCTCTGTAATTGATCAAAGAAACCTCGTAAACTGGACTTTTAATTAAGGAATGAATAACAAAGAGATTGAGAGAAATCCTCAATTTATTGGCATTTAAAAAAAATGGCCGTACGAACTATGCCATATCAGCTAGTTTATGATTTAAACAATGCATTTAACATTCAGTTGAGTTTAACGGGGTAAAAAATCGGTTTAGCGCTTGAAAATAGGCATGGTGTTTGGTGCCACAAAGGCTCCTGTAATTGATTAGAAAAGACCCGGAAACGGGACGTAGTAATTAGGGAACGGGGAAGCAATTACGACTTTAATGGGACCGCAATGCCCGCGGCAGAGCACTTTTTCTGTTACTTCCTAACAATATTACCTTGTTTTATAATTGGAAAAGTCGATCAAGATATAATGTTAGTCAATCATCAAAGCTAACCGTTTCAGCTTGTAAGTATTGATTAAAGGAAAATATTAAACATACAGCCTAAAAAATATGAAGTGCTAAGAAGATTGCGATGTGCTAAGAAGATTGAGCCTTAGACCAACCAGAGTGCAGTATAATGAGTGAGAATGTAATCAAAATTGTCTGCCAGAATCAAAGCAAGTAAAAGGTAAAATCTTTAACAAACGGGATTATAAGCAAAAAATTTCTGATTTGCTAATTAATAGTTTTCACAGAATATATTTAAAAAGTAGTTTGAAATCCATGACTGTTCCAAAATGCCGCCGACACCGAGAGGCGTTTAAAAATCGTATAAGAGAACCCGCGCCCGACACATGAACGCGCGAGCATAGGACTTACACATACACGGCTTAATGCATTGTGTGTAGCATTTAAAAACGATATTATAGATATCATGTTTCATAATATGTACGCTGATCTTTTATTCAATTCAACTCTTATTAAGCTTTAATTATCTATATAATTTTCATGATCCGGGTAACCTCTCCACGGGATTCAAGCTTTACTCTAAGATAATTAAAAGGTTTTTGATAAAAGTTTTATCTGAATTATAAAACAATTTAAATCTATTTTTCCTGTGTACATCAATAATTCTATGACAATATTATTTCCTGACTAGTAAAATCTTTGCTAATAAATTCAGCGGCTTAGTTCTGAAGACCACACAAGCAAAGTCTTGTGCAAACCAATAACTTAAAGAAATAAATGATTCAACCTCGTTTTTATCTAGAAACAAAGACGTCGTAACAGAAGAGTAGAAAATTTATAGGGCGGTCGTGTCGCCTGCAAACAGGGGCACGCGACGATTAGCCGCCGTAATTGAGCCGCGCTCCATCGCGACTGACGTTTGAAAAGCTGCGGTTTCATTTGTTTTGTACCGGCTGAATGATTCTCTAGGTGAAGGCAAGAACATTTCCTTTTAATACAAACTTTATTTTTGAGGCAAATATTATGAAATTGGACCACAGACCCGTATGTTATTTATTTATTTATTTATACGTACACTAACAGCTAAACATACAAACATATACAAAATCATACATAATACAATAACAAAAATTACATATATGTTGGCCTTTAAAAGTGTACACAGCATTCTCCTAAATTTAAACTAATCTAATATAAAATTAAACATTGTTTTATATATAACATAATAAGCAAAGAGGTTGATTCTTAATTCTAATAATAACGTCGTAACGTGGGCTCAAGCAAGTATGTTCGCAATCGAAATAAGGCTCAGATGATGATGCTGTCTTTATTTTTGAGTAATTTAGAATAATCTTTCTACAAATAAGGGCACGCGACGATTAGCCACCGTAATTTAGCCGCGCTCCATCGCAACTGACGTTAGAAAAGCTGCGGTTTTATTTGTTTTTATTGGCTGGATGATTTTCTAGCAAAGCTTTCCTTTAAACAAATTTTATGTTTTGAACAAAAATTAAGAATTCGGGCTACGATACGATATTATTACATAAAAAAATAGGAATTCATAATCAACTCACTTTTTTTCTCTTATATAATTATGTACTCTTAGATACGTCGTTTAGAGTATTTGCGAAAGTCAAGCATTATAAAGACTCAAGTTATTTGCATTAATGTAGCATTTTCGTTATTCAGTACCTTAGAATAATTACACCTAGAAGCCCAGTACGCGTCGTCAAAGTGAGGCAACTCAAACCTAGCCATTTTGGCTAAGTTTGTTACGCGGCCCGTCAGTGCTCAAGGTCGTGTCGTACTGAAAACTACTCCTGATTTTATTATTAAAAATGACGGTTTGCGCTATGAACGGATATCACAATACGTCGGAAAAGCACAAGAAACATATTAACATAACATTACACGGGTAAATTATGCGTTTGAACTTATATTATTAAGTAAAATATTCATTAGAATGAAAAAATTAATTTCGATATTTGTTACATGACAGTTGATGAAAATGTTGCCATTAAGGGGAAAAAATCTCCTACATTTTGTTGTAAGTGATACACGTCTCAATCCTTACTAATATTATAAATGCGAAAGTAACTCTGTCTGTCTGTCTGTTTGTCTGTCTGTCTGTCTGTCTGTCTGTCTGTCTGTCTGTCTGCCTGTCTGTCTGTCTGTCTGTCTGTCTGTCTGTCTGTCTGTCTGTTACTCTTTCACGCCAAAACTACTAAACAGATTTTAATGAAATTTGGTATACAGATGGTCTAGACCCTGAGAAAAGACATAGGCTACTTTTTATTGCGAAAAGGGGGTTATAAGGGGTAAAAAGGGGGATGAAAAGTTGTATGGGATTTCTAACTTTTAAAATATAAAACCATGAAACTTCAAATTTAAGCACTTGATAAGAATTAATTAAACATTTGTTCTAGCGTTTTTGAAATTTCGGCCTGTGAGGGGATGAAATAGGGGTTGAAAGTTTGTATGAAGTTCGTCATTTTTGAAGATAAAAAATTATGTTTTGTATTTAGGCACTAAATAATAAACAAAAATCGTTTGTTTTAGAATTTTAAAATTTTTACCAGTGTGGGGGTGAAATAGGGGTTGAAAGTTTTTATTGGTGTTCGTCATTCGTGCGCACGAATCTAACTATACCTAGACGTCGTTGTCGTCATACGATTAGAGAAATTTGCGCTACAGAGAATTACATTTTTCGATCCAGTAAAATTATTTTATTGTTTCGTATATTTTTTTAAGTAAGTATTTTTTATTAGTTAGGTCCTGTAAATTAATTTTGTACATATACTCAATATTTCGGGATAGTTTAGTTCATAGTAAGGTTTGAAAAATCTGATTTTAGGTACTTTCTGTCTCTCAATGGAATACAAGGTACTTTATACCTACTGTAATCAAATTTTAAAAAAAAATATTTATAGTAGGTATACTAATTAAAAATGCTACCCAAAGATACTATACCACGCGGACGAAGTCGCGGGTAACAGCTAGTTAGACAATAATTAAATTGCACAAAATGTTATTTGACAATTATCTGCTACTACCTTCCGCCCGCGACTTTGTTCGCGTCGAATAATTTCTTTAATATACGACAACACAAATATCTTTATTTTTTCATTGATTGATTGATTTCAATTGATATAGCATAAATCACATCTTAAAACAGTAACTATTACACCTTTCGATTATTCGATTCTGGTCTATCTACATAAAACAGTTGACTAACTATAACAATTTAAGAGTTTCATAGCTCTAAATATATTAAATAAATAATTAGTGAAAAATTATTAACCCCAGGCAGAATAAATATACATATATTTTTAATGAAATTATAAAGAAAGTGGTTTTTCGCATAAACTAAATGCAATAAATAGCTAAGCTAAAGTGTAAAAATTTCAACTTCCCTACTTTTAGGGAAAATTTAATGAAATGACAACATGATTTTTTTGACTGTGTGCGTTTCGTCGAGCGTAAATACAAGTATCTTACGCACACATAGATTTTTTTCTTGCCTCGCTTTTTAAAGACCGCTTTGAAGGGAACTATCGTTCTAGGTGTTATTATTCTAAGTTCAGTACAATCGACGTCAAGTAAAGTTCGACATACTTAGTCGAGTTAAGTCAGAGTCAAGTCATACCCCAGTATAATAGTGAAGACTACTATGATTTAGCCGCATTTATTATTCGATCTCTCAACACGTCTTGTCTACATCGACTAATTTATTCATTTAATTTATTCATTTTATGTGTGGGGGCACATGAAGAGTCTGGTTTACAGTGAGCTTCACCCAATTACATCAGTTGAAGTGTTGAGAGATCGAATAATAAATACGGCTAATTAAATTAAAATAACTTTACTACTGGTGTAGTAATAAGTGGACTTCGCTTTTGCGATTCTTTGAATGAGAAGAATTGTGTCAAAAACAGAAGCGGACATGTTCTTCTTTCTTTCTTTTAAATAATGACTTCGTGCGTTTAGCAAAATTAGCAAGTGTCAAGTAAGAAATATATCAGTAAGACCTAAATCATAATAAATGAGAATGAGTAGTGATAAAGATGATAAATGGTGAATGAGATACCCTACCCCAAACACCTTGAGTCCTCAGTAAAGATGTGGGACTATATTGAGATCTCACATGGACTTCTTGAGAGAATATGAAAAGTGATGTTGCACTGTTTTGTTCCATTTACCAACACTCATGTACGTTCACAAACACTTAACGGTTATTAATTCTAAAACATATTAATGTTAAAAATATCACAAAATTTAGAAAATAAAACAAAGCTGCAAACAAGACGCTTCACTTTACCGTCAAGAAGTCCGTCAGTTTAGTTACACCATTTCTTTTCTAGAAATGTCATCACTTGTCATCTGTCAGAATGTCATTTCAATTTGAAATGACATATTTTCAATATTATTTTGCGGATTTTTGCGCGCCGGGTGCGAACAGTGCCGACGTCATTTATTTCCTTCTGCAGTGTGATTGTTTATAAAGAATTTGAGAATCTAATATAATGGAGTACGGTAAGGTTCATAGATTCCTTTTAAGATCTGTGGCAAGTCGTGGTGTGTTGAGCTTCAGTGAGGCCAATAACATACTAACTTCTGTAGCAGGTAAGAAAATAAATAAACCATAACCCCTGACCTAACCAAACAATAAGTATACTGAAAAGTCTTACCAAATTAAATTTTTGTCATTTGTTTACGAACACAAAACGTAAAGTTTTTCAATAGTAATTTAAATATGTAAAGAAAAGCAATTTAATGTTGTAGATTTAGGAATAGCTATCAGTTTTTATTTTTTATTTTACAACAGTAACTTAGAATTATGTTTCACCCAAATTGACAAAATAAGTTTTCTAACATCTGTCCCCAATTGTGCTGTGCAGCCAATTTGTTACAGTATAAGAAAGCTGACAATTGGTGTTGTTTTGATTTATATCTAGGATAGGACTTAAATGTCTAAAGAGTTGTATGCAGTCTGATAACTTTAGAGGTACAAACATATCTCACATCTCAGGTTCCTTAATTCATCCTATCTTCATAAAGCAATAATAAGTGAATAATGAAATGTTTATGTTAAGAAATGTAATAAATTTATTTCAGATGATCAACAGCTTTATTCTGTGCATGATGTAGTCTCAAATATTAATGACAAGATAAGACCATACCAACAGTCCATTAAAATCACAAATGACGAGCTCACAGACGAGGAAGTTATCATATTTTTATCATTAGGATATGATGAAGCTACAAAGTCCCAAAATTTCTTCAATGCCACTGAACTGGAGTACTTTCGGTTGCTGATTGAACAAATTATGTCAACAGAAGCCAGACAAGTTACTGGTATTCATGCAATTAACTTGGTTGGGGGTATGAAATCATCTTTCACTAAAACCTATGCTCAAGTAAGTGCCTTGTTTTAGTACTTTTACTTTACTGGTTATTACTAAACAAAGTTCAAGGAAACTATAATGATTATTATTTGGTTGTAATTTAATCTAATTACGTTCATTTGTTTATTTCTTATTATGTAAATATGAATTCAAAGAAAAATATTGCGAGAATAAGGTTTTTTTAGCAATCCTGCACCTCAGTAAGCATTTAATATGAACCATGCATACAATTTCTTTGAATATCAACCATTATCATTAGTTTTTGGCGGAAAGACAATGAATGCAGGCAGCTTCAGATGGAGTGATGTAAAAACAATTAGGGATTCCGATGTTCAAAGTGTTAAGTTCAGCTGAGGACTTCGTTTGGCTCAGGTAATAATGATGATGATTATAAATTAAAAAGTCCAGCTCTGAACAAAAAGCACTGAGCCTTTTAGATATGAAGACATCCATCAATTTGCCATTCTAGGTTGTCAGTCCATCTAAGAGAAAGATTTGTAATCCCTATTTTTGAAATGTTTGAACTTTTTCATAACTAGAAGCTATATCTGCCATTGTTACTTCTTGTATTGTAAGAGGAATGTTGGTTACATTGCCTAGATAATTTAGTATGATAGTTACATATCCTCTTTGACTCTACATTATATTTTTTATACTAGCAATTTTTATTACAAAATTTGTTTTTCCAATGAGCTTCTCTTTTTACTAACTTTGTTGCAGCACAAGCATAGCCAGTCTAGCAAGTTTTACCATTATGTACCCAGCTTTGAGTTTAAATAAGCAGTTATATGCATAACAGTTAAATGACTTTTTCTGAATAGAAAATCTTGAGAGAGAGGTCATATTATACTCACATGGGTTAATGAATAATATACCAGGTTTTTTTAAAACATCAACAGTCTCCCAGGATTATATAGCATACATTAACTATGTTTGTCCTACAACTTTTGATAATTTGTCACTTTTTACTTACAAACAAAAATAAATATGCTCTTCGCATTGCATAAATTAGGTAAACAAAACGTTAGGAAACTGTGGTCTCAGTGCACTTATTATCAAAGAAAGCATTAGCGTTACCTACTGTAATACATTTATCACATTTAGCTCAAGCGCACGTCGCCTAAAACAAAAGTGAATAAATAGAACATATACTTACAAATGTCACGACAGTACATTATTGTAGGCATTTAAAATTATTTTTAACGAAAGTATTGAGATACGAGTTAGTCAAACAAATGTTTTTTTGGCTCAATAGAGCTCTTATGAAACTCAAACTTAAAAACTAACCTGCCCAACTAACTAACTCTGTGTAGTGGATACCCTGAAGTGAAATAAATGTTTCTGACCACCTAGTATCACGGAGCTTCTATCGCTTCTCGTATACGTCACGTCAAAATATTTTAATTAAAATCGAAATTTATCAATGTTTTCAGAAACTTCTAAACACATGGTGTAGAATGCACTATCTTGATAAGGATGAAAACAATTACGCTCTTGGAGTGCGTGCCATCCATGAGTTTGAGGGATACTTGCGTCAGAATATGCCAGACACCATTGAGGAATGCTGCCTATGTAAACAGATTGTTTTTAGAGTGAGTTTTGTACTTTAAGCATATAACTGATACTCAAACTGATTTTCAAATTCTTTGCTGACAATTCTTTTCTACTCAAGCTCTTGCCAGCACCATACAGACTCGTTACTAAGTCAAACCTAAACTATATTGAGTTAACTGGTAGAGAATGCCTAGCAGCATTAAGTTTGTCTTTTGTACATTTTAATTTTAATTTGTGCAATAAAGTTTAAATAAATAAAATTTTACTTTAAGTTCCTTGAAACAATTACCAAATTTTCAAGTTATAGAGGTAAGACCTTTGATGGGTATGTGTGACATTTGATATAGGGCGTTTCCGATAAGCCGTTTTTCTCAATTATCACTATTTATGCCAGTTTGTGGCTTTTTTGTAAAAAAAAATCTTTACATCTTTTCAGCGTGGCCAGTGAGAGAAGCCTGAAGATTATCTAAAACTTACTAAAGAAAGAGCTGTGTTTCAGGGATGCAACTGTCCATCATGTTTCCTGGCAATTCACACAAGGTGTCTTAATAAATACCTGGAGAAGGTGGAGAAATGGCCTTGCTGTAAGGTTGATTTTAGCGCTTCGCAGTTAGAGAGATTACACAGCAGTGGGGACAGGTAAGATTTTTTTTTATTTACACTGTGATCCCACTGCCGAGCAACGGTTTCTCTCTGTCGTCTCCATTCCTCTGTGTTCAGTTCGATTCTCTCCCAGTCTGAGATGTGGTATTGTTGAATATGAAGTAATAATTTTCTAATACTATATATTATAACGCACAGTTATCATCGTTGCGTCTGCCTGTATGTATGAAAGCGTAAACTCAAAAAACTAATTTCATAAAAATTATAGTTACCAAAAAATGGGCAGAATTGTTATAAGGTTATATGTTAGGTCAAATTAGTACTCGTCATGATATTTTAAGCTGGATCGTCAAACAAAAAAATGAACTACAAATTTTTATTCCACATTCCATGCACACATACAATACCGAACTCGAGTGATGTACGAGTGCATAGTATAAGGTTTGAGAGGTTTTATATAAAATATCTCAAATATAGCATAAACAGTTATGTTTGTTCTAAAAAAAAAAGATTTTAAACATATATAAGGATGTCACCGTCACCTGTGTAGTATTTTAGGGTGGTCCAATTCAGAATAACGATGCAACTCTATTGGCAGTCAGGTGCGACAACATCTTGTCATTAAACTACTTTCGATCTTAGTTAAAACCTTAAAAAACTCCCAAGTTATTAGAATAAGCCTGCAAAAGCTAAACATACTCACATATTTTTTGAATTATATTTCACATTATATTATTACATTATTTTATCACATATTGTACGATAAGCTATAGTAAAGTGAATAGTTCTTTATTTCATAAACTATTACATAGCACTCGAAAACGTCAAAATGTATATAAAATAAAAACAATATTAGTACACTGAAATCACGATTTACTTACATAAAAAAAAAATTACTATAAGTGTGTACTGTAAGTGTAAGTGAATCTAAGTGTCAGTTCCGAGCCACCGCTCCGTGAATAGAACTGAAAATTAACTCACAGGAACACTTTTAAATTATCAATCAAATAGAACAATACAGAACACTTAGAGTGAATATTTGATGATATTAAAAGGGTCCCCAGAAGCCGTAACCAATAAAGTAGCACTAAGGGATCCTAGTTAAATGCATGTGACGATATCACCATAATCTCAGCCACTAGAGTTCACTGCCAAACATAGGCTTACTCAATTGACTTCCACGTCGATCAATATAGAACCGCCTTCGTTCACAATTACAAAAGAAATCTAATAAAATAGGACTAGAGTCCACTTTACTTTTAAATGTTCATGTCTTTCCGTGTCACTGCTGTTTTTTCCAAAATTGTATCCAAATCTCATAGAACCACTTCTTCTCAGTTCCAGGTTATCACAAACCCAGCTCATAGACAGGAATGATCCCAGTGATCAGAACACAGCAGAGATTGAACAAACACAGGAATCTAATGAAGACATCCAAACTACACAAGACGTCATACCTGAAATATCCCAACGAATCAACAGGAAGAGGAAACGTCACTGCGAGTAAATTTGGTACTAGCTTGTTCTACTCTGTAGCTAGAAGTAGTTTGAGGTTTCCCATACTTTACAAATGTTTTAATTCGCTATAGAAGGAATAAGTTACCTACTGTGATTACAGGATAAGTGTTGATACGATATAAGAGCGTTGAAATAAATCTTTATATATTTTTATACATTCTATTTATTTATAACAAATAATTGTTCTTCAAAGACAAACTATTACTTATATTATCAATCAGTCGATTGCAATCCTCTATTAAACATAAAACTCTCCCAGAGATCGCCAACCATTTTGATTTTCTGCAAACCGCATCTATTCAGTACAGTCGTTGGTACATCTTGTCGCACTAATTATGATTACTTAAATCATATAAAGAAAGGACTGTTATTTACGCTCAAAGGAACCGATTCGAATAATATTAAATTTTTTTTTTTATAAAAATTTGTTATTTGATTTGGATTTTGAGTACTTAAGATCCGAAACAAGCACATCAGAAAGGATATAATGATACAGAAAAACAAATTTATATACTATTGAAATACAGACTCTGGTCCCTTATGATAGAAACCACTTCATTTTAACTACACAAATAGCCAGTTTTAACACTGCAACAGTTTGTCTTGTAAGATTCCTTATTATAAGTAATTACATTTAGAACCAAAACTAAACCTAACAATTTTACGGTAAACATAATGGTAATACGCTTAAATGACGTTTTTAAATAGCCAGATAAACTTTTTCCACTTTTTTCTGAACAAGTCTTGCAGATTTCGGATAGAAATCTAGTAAATATTTCCATTGATCTAACTTTAGGTATACTATATCCACTACAGTTCTTGCTCTGAATGAGAAATGGTGGGATACTCCAACGAACAGGCCCTGAAATTAAATTTTAATGTCAGGCATATGTCAAATAAATATATGGAAAGTAGCAGGGTACGAAAAATAAGACTCCTTTGCGATCTCGAAATATAAATTAAAAATATATCTTTAGGCGGCGGAGATAATTGTTTATTCGGAAAGTTCTGAAAACCGCGTTATGTATGCTGTACCTAATTAAGATGTAATGATTTTTTTTCAAAATTCTTTAGAACACACTTCGTTATGCATTTTTTTTACTTATTGACTGAACTTTTAAGTGTTGTGATATCAACGAATTTTGAAATGACAGACGATATTAACGCATTTTGAAATGACTGAGACATAAATGTTATAAATTAAGCGTCTCATCATGATCAGACAGTGTCATTTTAAACCTAACATTGGAACAGGACTTCGCTTTATGTCCAATACACATTAGTAACATTTGTACAAACAGCCCTTGTTAATAGAAAATTAACGTACTACAGTGATTGAAGTAAGGCGTTTTACCTGAGCAACTCCAAAACTATCTTCAGGGCCAAGTATATCATAAATCGATTCTGTCAGGTTGGGATGAACTGTCAGGACTTCAACCTTAAATTGAAGAGAAACGTATTTGATTTTGACTTTTCCGTATCAATAAGGCGAATACCCACTCGCATGAGGTCATGGGTAATTCTGCCGTCCATTAGCTAAAATGCGGCTAACGTGCAATAAGTAGTTTTTGGTATTTAAACGCTGCTCTAATACAAAAGAGTTTATATTTCAGAAATTATATTCTGACAGTTAGCGGCTTTCTAGCTAAAGGACAGCAGATTAATGCATAACATGTTAATCAATGGGACGGAAACGGAAAATAACGTACATATTCCTATTAAATCTTTGGCTCTCTATCTGGCTTTTAATACTATTTATGTTTTACATATTCCATTAAAATTATCTGGAGTTCAAAGCATGAGTTTAAAAGAAGGAGTAAAAAGGTTTTGACAGATTGTCCAGGGACTGAGTGTTACTTGGTAGTATAAATATTAATTGGTTATTGCTGAATCATGTTTTTTTTAACTCACAAAGATTTTATTTTTAATGCAAATTAAATAATATTCTACAAATATTAATACAAAAACTTAAAATGTCATAATAAGTGGAATGCAGTAAGAGTGCTATAAAATACTAGATGCCCTTACCTCGCCTCTATGTATGAAATAAATGCACTGATCGGAATCACCACATTGCACTATGTAGTTTCCTGGGAAAAACACACAGTGTCTCATCCACATACACAGCATTCGCTTGAAGTCGTCACCGGCTTTGCTGAATATCATCGACTCATTTATATGAGAACCGTACACCGCTTGCATCACTTGGCATCGTAAACGGAACGGCAATGCGTGTATAAGTTCTGGCACCTACAAATTAGGGGCTATCTATAAATGACATCACACGTTAAGGGGGTTGACGAAGTGTGACATGGATCCTATTTCGTGACGTCACATTTTAAAACCAGATACTATGAACATTTTGGAACTGCATTTTTTATGTAATTATTTTTTGCTGTATAATTGCAAAATATGTGACATCACACTAAAAAGGAGAAAGTCTCACAAGTGTGGCCAGCTGTGACAAGGACGGAGGGGGGGGTCAAAAGATCACGACACTCATGTGATATAATTTATTGATGACCCCTTATGATGCGTTTAAAAATAACTTTGATTCACACAGTTCAACTCTTGGTTAAAGTAAAAATAATGTTTAAGTAAAGCTTTTAAAAACATCGACTCAAAACTATCGCGCTCATTTACTGCAATCAGGAGTCCCTTGCAAAAAAACGATATAAACGCGACATCTCAAACAGCGCCATCTATACCCTAGGGCCAAACTAAGCACAGCTTTTACTGTACATACTGGGCATCGGATATAAATCATCATTTATTTATCTTAGCCTATTGACTTCCCCGTACTGAGCTCAGGGCTTCCATTTGCGATACAAGGTGGGTGGGGTTCTTGTTTCGTTTGTTTGCAGCCTGACATAGGAAGTACTTAATTGAATATATTTTGTTGAATACATTCTAAGGATTTATATGATGTTTAGATACTAAGTCGATATCTTTTCAATTTCAAATATTCACTGTGTGTGTTCCGTATTGTTTTTTTTGATTGATAATTTAAAAGAGCATAGCCTGTGAGTTTCTTGTCAGTTCTTCTCACAGAGCGGAGGCTCGGAACTGGCACTTAGTTTCACCAAATTTTTTTTATTTGCGTATAAGTGAATGTAAGCTTCGTGATTTCAGTGTAGTTTTTTTTATTTATTTATATTTTGCTTTGACGTTTTCAAGTGCTATGTAATAGTTTATGAAATTAAGATTTTTTTACTTTTAACACATCCCTGTTTACGTACTCGTATTCCAATGACTAAAGAATCGAAACCAGTGCGTACAACGGAGTGGAGATCTCCGATTTCTATAGTTGGTTCTTTTCTCACCTGTCGCCCTTGTTGCCGGTTCCAAAGTTCCCTGACATAGTCCCACATCTTGTTCATCTGATGATCGCTGAGATCCATGTCTCGAAGACCATCTCTCAGTTCGTTGATGCCATAGTCATAAGCTATACGTGATGAGGAGTGAGCAGTTATCATAGCTGACATTTCGGATATCAGGAGCCCTAAAACCAACGTTGAGATACTTAATGAATATAAGGGAGCAATGGGTAAAGACAGATTGGAATCTCTTTTATATCTCTTCAGAGTTTGGAATTACGAAACATATCCTAGGCAAACTGAATAAATAAAGAATTATTTTTAAACAATACTTAACTAATGAATTTGAAGTACCTACACATTAAAACTACTCACCTGTGCAGAATTTGATTATAATGATGATAATAATCGTTTCCACAACTTCGAAATCGTTTTGTGCTGTTACATCTCCGGTACCAGTTATGGTTAGGAGATTAACCATGTACCATAAAGCTGCTATGTAAATGGAGAAATATTTTTGCTGAAAATAATTTCATAGTCATATTACCACTTTTTTTTTTAGTTTCATGGTCTAATAATATATGGTCGTAGTGGTTGAAAAACAGTTTGAAAATAATTAAACATATATATGATAACTTCTTATCTTATACTTTTTGCATTTGAGACGTTATGACACAAAATTTATTTCTAGATAAAATTAACTCGTCTGCGGTAACCCGAGAAGGGTGGGTAGGATATAGGATTATCGCTGTTATAATTAACTATAATACGTCTCATAATTATTACATGGTTTTCAATGCTCAATAATTCGGCACTATCTGCTTCAAATTCTAACAATGAGTCAATATGTTAGTTTACAGATTATCCACTTCAGAATTTGGTTCCTTAAAGTGAAGAGCATTCCCGAACCAAACCCAGATTCCAGACCCAGTGTAGATGCGCAAAAAATGGTGAGGGTGTATCGATGTCCTAATGTTAACTATTTATACTATTTATCTATAGCAATCTTCTAACCGTAAAATAGTATTGCGTAAAGCACTATTTGGCGGCAGAATCATATCTGGCAACTTTATGATCAGCAAAAGAATTCTTTTGTCATGATAAAAACTTTGATATTGTAAAATAACCTCTAATGACGTTCCCCCTAACTAGCGTATGTTATTGCTTACCTCAATATATTTCGCTTGTAGATTCAACTCGTTTTTAGACAACCAGTTTGCTGACGTGCATTGCTTAGGAGTTAGACACGACAGCCTAAAAAATAGACAGGCGTTGATGTGCGATAGAATTGTTGCCCAAATGCCGATAGATCTAAAAAAGAACATAATATTATGCTCCGGTTAATAAAATCTGGTTAGACCTGTAAACATACCCTAGTTCAATTGTTTTTACAGAGTAACGTACGCTTTATTATTAAGCGATATATAATTCTCTTATAATAACACCAATTATTTAGTTCCAAGATAAGCATCATTAAGAACTTGTGTAATGGATACTAAGTAACGGATAAACATACATAAATTCTTTTTTTGTTCGTAAATACATACTTAATATACATAGAATATTTATGCACATGCACCACAAATATTTGTATATATATATATGTATACACATTAGGGATCCCTCTGAAAACTCCAATAATGTAACAAATACCTAGTGAAGCGAAGGCGTTTCATCTGTATGTCATAACTTTGCTTTAACTGAAAAAATAATTCTAATTACTATATACTCACGTTAATTTGAATATGAGATTAGCTGAACCAATATTCAGTTTTCTGTGACCCCTGTACGTGAATAAATACGATATTCTAAACAGTTGAGGGGATCGCAAATAGCAGAAGAACGTTAGCTGCATAGGGCATGCCAAGGGCAAACCGAAGGCGAGGTAACTGATTGGCAGGTTCGCCAGAAAGTCGCGTCTACGCAGAAATGTTTTAGAGAAATACCTGAAATGTTTTATAATTTTGTTAATCATGGACGCATAATCTTTATATAATATTATTAAAAAGACACAAAAATAATTTTGCTAATCACATGAAATTTATTGACAATAAGAAAAATTATGCAATGGTCCTTCGATAAATAATAACTTTAAAATTCTTAGTGAGAGCGCTACATCTAACAATATACTTTTAGGAAAGTCTCTACTAAAGACTAGCGCTGCAGTTTTCATACATTGCAACTTCAATTAACAAAAGAAACCTAATATTTCTAGATTACACTCAGGTTGAGTTAATCAACTATTTTGTGTTTGAAACTACCTAAGCAGTTGTTGTAATAACTTACATCTTTCTAACTTTCTTCGGATTCAAAACATAATCTCCATATCTATTCATGTATCCAGTGTGAATATCCAAAAATATTTTGTACCAAAATAAGGCATCCATTGCTACGCAAATATAAAAGTAATGAGGAACCGACAGGAATGCCATCTGATACACCAGCATCATGAAGTCTATGTAGGATATACATAGTATCAGCTGATCTGAAATTGGAACAGGTTTTGTGGGTAGTACTACATTTAAGTTATAATATGAGAGATGGTGAACATTTTAAGGCATTTTAGGCAGTCTGAAAACGTGTCCTATGCCTTTTTTTGAGAGTACACTAACACAAAACTTAAGACCTTGCTCGGGTAGTAACAGGGTTAAATCCTTATATTTTAAACATAGAAATGCAAAAAATATCCCTGAAGCAATCTAAAATCTTTATATACCTGCTTAAAAAATGTCGATCATCTCTCGGAATATAAGTAGCTTATTAGAGCCTTGCATCGTGTAATAATTCTATAGCGATTTCTATGGATATATGCTTACCACATCAACCTCGTAAAATCATAGCGTCACCTTACTCCACTCGCTGTTCGCATGCTTTTAATTTGCGGCCCATAATTTGAATGACATTGGATGCGCAGTACACATTGTCAGGACTCAAACGAAGTGCGGCATGGTAGGTGGCGCTTAACTATAACGCAGCGACCCACACACTTATATATTAATTATCCCCTTTCTTTTTTGACTACTATTGCGCCTGCGCATTTTGTTTTTGTTGTTTGATCATTGGTAACGGACAGGTCCCTATTGAATTGCGCATGATTCTCGCAAGCACTATCATTCGTATACGCGATGTTTATTAACCTCGTCCATCAGTAGACCATAAGTTGACAATGACTGTATGCCGAACGAAGAAACATTGCTGGACGGGTGCTGGGTGGCTTTAATAAGCTTAATTAATATAAATTATCACGGTACTTATATTTAGGCTCCTTATGTATTTAGATTACCTATGTATATGATTAGTTTACTATCTGGCAACACGCTGCTTCTGAACCATCTGAAAATAGTACAAAAAATATTTAAAATATTGTATGACTTATCACTTTTAGAAATAAAATGAGTCAAGTATAGGGTGACGGCTGTAAACTTAGCTAATAACCCAATTCTATAGTTTTGACTAAAATCCTAAATAATCATCATCATCAGCCCATAGTCATCCCATTATTGAGCACTAGTCTCCTTCCACGAACTAAGTTAGAGGGTATTGACTCCATTGACTCCACCACGCGGACCCAGTGCGGATTAGTGAAGGCATGTATAAACGTCCTGCTGGTAGAATTGTTCAAGCCAATTAGGCCTCTAACATGGCTTAACTACATTAGTGACAACCGGGACCAACAGCTTAACGTGCCTTGCGAAGCACGGAAGCGCTTGATATTAAATGCCACAAAAATGGTCACACATCCAAGGACTGACCTCTGTGAATTCTGCTTTATTACGGTAATCTTTTCCGACCACCGAGCACCGCTTAGCGAGCACTCCTGACCGTTAGTTTATAAGTATGACATTCATAGGAGCTTTATAGAGTCAAACTTGAATAAATGACTTTTCATTGATTAATTGACCTACGAGCGCTTTACTCATATAATAATTTACTTATATATATAATTTATATATATAATTGACTCATATAACACTATTATTATGGAAATAAAAATGAAAATAATAGATTTCAATAAATGTAAAAAGTAAAAAATGTCTTAGTATTTTATAATTAGTACAGCTACGAGCGCTATTGAAATAGATCAGATTTTTAAATTTAATAATAGAAAAAAAAATTATTGAACCTGTGTGGTTTAAATATGAGGAACGATGCAGCTATATAATGAACGTTTCCAGTTGAAGTTATGGATTTTGAGCCATGTGATTCAGCAATACTTTTTTCTGGACTCTGAAACAGTTTATTTTGAAAACATTTACAAATAATCTTTTAACACAGACCTTACATAATATTGATTAAATACGTACTTAATCTGAAAAATAAATGATTTTTCTAACCTTCACAAAAAAGCGCCTGAACATGATAAGAATTGTTTAGCTACAACTTAGATAATGTGGGAATGTTAGGTGCTGGTAATATTGTGGTTTAGTTCAAAACAGCTATAATAAATAAAATAAATGCTTCTAAAATAATTAATTTACAAATCACGATAACTTTTTGTAATCTACATAATTTTAAAAAGCAGCTTAATAATTTGTTTGCCTGCGTAGAATGCATGAGCAAAACAAAACTGCCTGTACACTACGAGCATAGTTTTCTATGCTACGTCTTAGTTGCATTGAAGACCTTAAAATCCGAATGTTTCACATAATTATGCAATTCACCTAGCCTTCTTTACAGTAAGAAACAGTACCTCCATATATGAATTAAGATTATCCATAAACTCGTCGTCGTCTTCTTCATTTCCAGCCTCATAAGTCGAAGGGAACACCTCTACCTGCTGTAAATAAACTAAGATTACAAAGTAAAGATGTGTAATATCTCTAAGCACTCGGGTTCGATTCCCACACAGAACAAATCTTTGTGTGCATGCACATGAATATTTGTTCTGGTCTGGGTGTTCTATGTGTATTAAGTATGTGTTTACGAACAAAAATGTATGTTTATCCGTTGTTTAGTATCCATAACACAAGTTCTTAATTATACTTATCTTGGAACTAAATAATTGGTGTAATTGTTATAAAAATATTATTATTATAAATAAGTTGAAATATATAAGCCATCATCATCTCAGCCCGTTAACTGACCACTATCCGATCGATACAACCACATAGTACCGCGGAGCTATGAGAACTTTTTTAAAGAAGTATTAATATAAAAAAATAAAAGACTAAGGCAGCACAGATCTCGTATAAGTCGCCCATCCGTGCGGGGCTTCCCTGGTAGAGTATATGACCTGAATCCTTGGAGTATAATAATATAATAATATGTTTATAGGCCAGTGTGTGTTCAGAAGTGGGATGCTAATGAGCCGTATGATGATGATGATTACTTCTGTACTGTTGTGTTCTGACATGACAGTTGGCAACACGTAGTCTTTGGTGGCAGACGCTACCGAATTCTTGACCTTCTTCAATACTGTCGGATAACTCTGTAATAGTAAATTATTATTTCTTAAAATGTGTGTATTATAAAATAAATCTTAACTTTAGTTAAGATTTATTTTATTTATAACTTTAGTTAACTTTAGTTAAGATTTTTTTATTTATAACTTTAGTTAAGATTTAGTTTATTCCCGCATGTGGGCTTCCAAACTACGCATCAAAAAGCATTGGTGAAATGTGAAAAAGAATAAATCAATATCAAAATCTTTTATTTAAATTTAACTTAATAAAGTTTTAAAAAGCCCCCATTTATACTGCGAGTACATATTGATTGGAGAAGAATAGAGAACTAATGCGGAAGAAACCTTATAAAATAAAACCTTCTTACCTTCAGAAGATTATAAAAATCACGTCCTTGGATGCATAACAAATCTATGTTTCTCGAAGCGACTACGTTTGACATGGTTAAATATTTATATGCGCCCTTGATGTTACCAAATATTCCTCCTGGGCCCATGCATGCTTCTACTTCATTTATATCGGATATTATATCAACCTTAAAGAAAATGTAGGAAAATCAGGCCTGTTTCTCCGAAAAGGTAGGCAGGAACATATTATACGCCCACATTTCTTCAATTTTATTCTTGGTCCCACGTTATATGTGGCGGGTCTATTGCCGCTTACCGGGAACTTGTGTGTTTGCCAGAGCCTCTTCCATTGTTGGCTTCTAAGATTTTAAATGGACCCCTTTACACCTAAATTTAATAAAAATAAAATCTGGTGAAATTAGTGGGTGCGCTTTTTGCATTCGCATCGCATTTTTTTGATCGCATAGTCGCCAGCTTACTATTAGGAAGTATGTGGTCATTATAGCGAGTCCAATATAAAAAGGAAACAGTATTATTAAGAATTATTATTAATTGCCACCCAATGGTTCTCATAAATAAATTCGTTTTCAAAGTAGCTAGTAGCATTGCAAGTTCCCGGTAAGCGGCAATAGGCTCGCCACCTATTACGTGGGACCAACAATACAATAGGCGAAGTGTGGGCCTTTAATATGCCTCTGCCTAAACCTTCGGGGAAACAGGCGTGATAGTATGTATGTATGTATCAACTAAATAATTGGTGTAATTGTTAGAAAGTATTCATTTATTTATATTATTTCATTCGTACATATTTTCAGACGTGTTTTTCTGAAATATACCTAATGTTATATTGGAAAGAAGCAACTTTTTGCTTGCCCAATGGAATAAATGTTCTTTGTATGTTTATCTAATATAAATGCGTCCTTCTATCAAGATCGTTGCATTCCCCACCTTACGCGATAAGAAACTTCAAGGCACATTATACTGCAGCTCTGTATTTGCATTAACTATAGATGATGTCCTCTAGAGATTTATTATAATTAAAATATAAGTGTTTTTAATAAAGTTCTACTTATTGTTGTTTAATAATTAATAGTACCATGGCACTATCATTTACACATAAGCTGTTTACATGTCAAGCTCTATTCATTCGTCTTTCACGTAATAATAATAAATTGTCATAAAATTAGTTTAACATTTAATTGGAAATCCTATACGTAATCCTCCGCATAAGTCGCCATATTTATATTCATTTATTTGCCATAAATAGCCATAGCCCAGTGGCGAGACACATAGACTTTAAATTCAGAGGATATGGGGTACAAATTATGGTCCTATGACTTTTCGAAGTTAAGTGCGTAATTATCGCTTGCTCCTTGCCTCGAGAGAGACACGAGAAGCCGTAGCCGAAACCAGACTGTCATGCTCATCTATGCCAGTCTTTAGTAGGAAGTCAGTGCCTTCTCAAATCCTGACAGCTAGTTTAACCACATACTGAAGTTTCCCTGCTGTGGATTGAGAAGGAGACGGTAGTCGCTCCATGTAATAACTGAAATTTAGCCAAATCTAGTTGAACCAGCGAGCAGACCTTGGGCTAAGCTTTAAGATAGTTAACCGGGATAATGTTAGGATATGATAATGATCCCCCCCGACTGGTCTCCACCTTGTGGTGGGGGGGCTGAGTACCTCCCGGTAGGGCGCAGGAGGCGCTAGGGAAAAGGCAACACCCAGAGACCGACGATTCTGGCTGCCCTTAGTACTGACTACCGGGGGGGAAACTAAGAGGGACCTGTGGAGGGCGCAGTGGGCGGGCCAGTAGGGCCCGCTCAGCAGCGCCAGGAGGGTCTAGGCAGTGGGGGCAGGGGGCCCCTGCTGTCTAACCATGGACCCTCCGGGAAGTCGGCCACACACGCTATGGTCGCAAGGGGAGGTAGGAGGGGCGCGTCCACTGCGCCTCTTTGAGGAGGTCCTCCCGGTTTTGGTCCGGGGGACGTTGGCCGCAGGCGGGGTGTCAGAAGCTGCAACCCAGGTACTGGCCCTCGCCTCTTTCTCAACAAGCGGCGGGCGTCGTCGGAAGATTTTTAGTGGGTATTACTTGGCGGTCGTGTCTGACGGTGGTGAGTCCCACATCCCCTTTCGGTCCCCCTTTGGCCGGTTAAAATTTTCCAACAAGATGGCTGTGCTTTAGTGTTTTACGAAAAAAAACTTCCATTTCGTTTCTAAAACATTTCGATGCGATTATCATACTAATGTTGCGAAACTATGAATTGCATTCTATGTAAGTAGATGACAACTAATAATGTTCACACCTTTGTTCATTCAAGGGCGATTAATTAATACAATGTGCCACTGCGCATGTACCACAATTAGCATACTCCTATCCACAGACCTAAATTTTATAGAAAAAGCAACCTCTCAACTAAATTTGCCGTATGACCACACGAGAACAAAACATCCCCTTCTCTTTCGTGTTTTTACAACGTGGCGATACGAAATTTACTACTTGATGAATATACTTCAATGTAGGTCTAGACCTACATTGAAGTATACTCTAGTATGACTCTAGAGTCATTCATATAATACCTACTTCTCCTTGATAGATAGCGTATATCTTTATTGGATCTCATTATGTGCCACGTAAATACTCCTTTTGTAAGTAGGTCCTACTGCTCTTTTAAATTGTACACAATGCATGTATGTAACGACTTGTGGTGTAGAATCAACATAGGTCTGTGGTCTTTTATATATTACCTTTCCTCGATAAATGATATACATGGTGCGTATAACTTCATTGGACCTCATTACCATATATCCCTTTTGAAAGTATTGCTCTTTAAGTTTCTTCGCGAACGCTCTAAAGAACGAGTATTCAACGTTTTCAAACAATGGTATTTCCCTTAGCGTTTTCTCATACATATAAAGTACTGCATCTTCGTTTAAATTTGCATGCAACTTGCCAAGTATGGATTGGTGCTAAACAAGGATAATTAAACAATTTAAATACTAATAAGGTATAGACGTTATGGTATGTTATTTGATAACACTTAGAAGTAAATGGGGCGATTAACATTGCAGTTTGCGACTTGTTATTGGGTGCAAATTTTGCAATACTTTGCTTACGGAGTTCACAGTCATCATCTCTGTCCATTTATCGCCATCTCATAATGCTGGGTTAAAACCTTCACTCACAAACCGTACTCAACCAGGTAGAGCCAATGCGGGCGTAAGCATTTGTGTGGCGCTTTAAAATATCTAACAGGAGAATCTAATATATATTTTCAAACCGCCCAATAGGGTGAGATACTAATTTACTTGGCTGAACGACCACACCGTAGCGATAACCGGGATCAACTTTTTTATGGTTTTTAGCATTGCTACCTTCCGAAGCAATGAAGCGCTCGATGCCACACAAACAGTTACCCATCCATTCACGCCTGTTTCCACGAATGGGTAGACAGAGGCCTATTAGAAGCCCACACCTCGCCACTTACATTATTGGTCCCACGTAATAGATGGCAAACGTATTGCCGCTTACCGGGAGCTGTTACGTTCGGCAGCCGGCTTAGGTTCTAAGTCTTCAAGGAAAAGTGGCCATCTTTTCTATCACATGCGAAGACAGAAAACTTGATCCTAGTGTGTAATAAAAAGGCTAAAAATAAATATGGATCTATCCAAAATAACACTATCACGTTTTAAACTTACCGACCAACCACCTGTTCTTTTCCATTGATATTTCCAAAAATCTACAACAGTCTTCTTTAAAGAAAATGGCACTTTTTCTCTGTACAAAAACAACTCAAGATGCTTTAAATTTTCCTGGTACTTGGTTAAAGCCTGATCAGCCATTGCTTTTAAAGACGCTATAATTGCGTAAACGTATCTGTAACATACAGTCTTATAACATTATGCGGAAAAATTATAAAATTATTTGTGCGGTATTGGAAAAAGTTATGCAAAATCCAATACACAAACGAAAAAGTATTTAATAGTTTTAGTTTAGATGGTATTGCATTAAGATATAAAATATCTTGCTGACTTGGATATGTATATCGAGGCTCAAGTTGACTAACAGGTAATATTCTTAAAATATGGAAATCTAATAAGCCAATATAATTTTATTCTGCTTTTTTTAGTAATTATAAAAAGATCTATGTATTTTAAGAATAATTTACAAAAAAAATAAAGTATGTAAGTAAATATGTTTATCAGTTATTTAGTATCCATAACACAAGTTCTTAATGATACTTATCTTGAGACTAAGTAATTGGCGTAACTATAAGAAAATATTTATTCAATAGAGTCCACATAATAGTCGACTAGTAATTTTCCTATAACGGAAGCTGTGTATGAAGTCGGTTGACGTGAAAACTTACGTCATGGCCATTTTAGTATTAGCTTTAGTTTATGTACACCAATTAAGCTATGAACAGCTAAACTATGAACAAAGCAGCTATTAATTTAAATCTTTGTTTCACTGCTTTAAATCAGGAAGTTTCTCTGATAATAATATAGAAATCTAGCACTATATGGCATTTTTAAATGAGCAGATATTCTAAAAAGATTCTAATCGTGATGTCTATAACTCTTGCTTGTATTCTTTTTTACTTAATTCCATAAACGTAAAATGTTTATGAGGCAACCAATCCTATATAATATAAAGTGATACAAAATAGGTACCCAAAGAACAACGCTCCATGTATGTTGATGCAAATCGACAAGATCATGTGGGCGGTGTCCTGTGCCGTGATGTCACCAAAACCTGCGCCGCTAAAACTGGTCGCTGCCCAATAATATGCGAAAAGGTAAACTTTTGCTGGGCTCAGGATTTCGCCTGTTAATATTTCTGCTGAATCTATCCATGATCCTGAAATAGTAAGGAGTAGAAATGGTAATAGTAACGCGGAATTCTTAGTTAACGGGCCTACTAATTATGCCAGATTCTAAAATGCTTTGTTTTTGTGTCAATGGATTGTATCTAATAAGTTATATATATCGGAGTTTCCGTGCTAATTTAGCTAATTGTATATTTAATATCGGATTAACGTTTAGCGTCAAAGCATGCTTAAAGGAACTATTAAGTTTCTTCAAATGTAAATACCATATAGAAGGGATTTGGTATATAATACCCAGATTTTGTTTAGTGTTTTTAACATCTTAAAATGTTTCTTATTTATATAAATAAGAAAAATGCGTTCTTAAAAAACGTTCGAATTTTAAAAAATTTTTTTTGAATAAATATTACATATTTGCTTCTATCTCTAATCAGAAATGAAAGTTTTTTATATAATCCTATTCAAATTAATATCAAAGTACTAATGCAACATGTTGACGGGAATGTCAAAAACTCGTACCTCTCAAACAAACCATACAGCCATCTGGATGATAAGTCGTATTCATGTATGGACCCTTCAATGATAAACCTTTCACTTTCATAGCGAAATGATCAGCCCCTTTTGCCGTCACATATCTACAGGACATGGTGATCAATATGGAAGCATACAGATTCAAAAAGAACAATGTCATGAGCAGAAATTGGACCACACTCATTAGATATGCCTGAAAAAAGAACAAAAACGAATGGATCACATATATTTTGCCATGCTGGCAAGAGTCCCAGGTATGAAGAAAACATTCGATATTCCCCATACTACTTGAAAAAATGCTAGAAAAAACTGTTTAAATCAGTTAAATCTTAAAAAAAAAATACTGTAACAAACCATATCGGCGTTCTAGATATGATACCTCGTACATGCAAACTTTACAGGAGAGACAAAAACTTATTTTATAACTAAGTAGTACCAGTGCTTTTTATAAGATTTAACTACATTGTTTGTTACCAATTATTATTATAATGTTATAAATGCCCAAGAAATTTACGTGCTATCACGGGAACTACCATTTAAAGCTTTACATACATACATATATACACCCACGCCTGTTTCCCCGAAGGGGTAGGCAGAGGCGTATTATACGCCCGCACTTCGCCAATTATATAGTTGGTCCCACGTAATAGGTAGCGAGCCTATTGCCGCTTACCGGGCTCAGTTTTGTTCGCCAGAGCCTCGTCCGTTGATCAGCCGGTGCACCACTGGCAGGCGAGGTTGGCTTGGGCTCCTCAGGTCTTGGTAGGATCCCTATACATCTATACATTTAAAGCTTTTTACATCATAATCCATATTACAAAAACATTTCAGTTCCGTGCTATTACATCTACACCCACGATATAGAGCTTTAATACAAGCCGGTTTAGGGTCACTTGCACGAAATCTAAATCAGTGAGTAGATCCTGAATTATGATAGGATATGCTGGTTATGAAGCCATAACCAATGTTATGTTAATTATATTATTAAACTTTGTACAAATCGGCTTTAAAGGATAATTGTTAAGTTTACCCTTTTCAAAGCAGATAAAGATTCAGCCCAAAAGATACTGTACAGTTTGTAAATTTGTAAAACGTTAATTAGTCTCATGATGCAATGAAAGATGTGATGGTTCACTAGATGGTCCTCATCTGAATGGTCTTCGTTATGTTTTGGTACAAATGCTTTCCAAATCGCGTACCATGGAAAGCAAGTTAGGACGTCTAGGAGAAATGGTCCCTGTAATGCGGAAAGCGGGAGTAATAAATGTAAAATTCACGCAAACAATATCAATAAAAAAATATTTTTTTAAATTGTATTAAATATGTATATTATTGAATAGCATAACAAGGTCATATTTTATGAAGTGTGAACTGCACTTGCACCTTGTAAGGGCACAGACACATTCCTTTAAGTCAAAACAAAAAATCGATATTAATTTAAATAATGCCAACCTTCATATAATTTTTAGCAGTCAGGTACGGATGATAAATTAGTTGGTTTTTAGGACCGTAGTATGCAACATGAAGCATCAAATAAAGGTCTATGTAGCAAATTACCTCGAGAATAATTATTGCTACATTAAACAGTCCACATATAGGTGCCAAGGATATGACAATCTAAAAAGTACCAAAATCAATGAGTGAGTCGTTTTATGCCACTAAAATGTAACTGAAACAGTGGTTTAAATTACCGGTATCAAAATGCATAGAACAAAAGCTGATATCACTCTTATAAATGCCCAAATTTGAAGAAACAAGCCAGTTGGAATTATTGCAATAGGCATTAGAACATATGGAGCAATATTTCTTAAGAAACTAAACTGTGCATAGGACTGGAAGTAGTTCAATTTGTTTTTTTTGTAACGGTCGTACACGTTGATAAATGAATCTGAAAGTGAGACAAATCTTAATCATTTTCGAAAAATCTTTACAAGTAAATAAACTTTAGGGGCCTTATTACAAAACAAAATCTTAAGTTAAAACAGGTATTAATTTTATTAAATAAAAATGACTGCAATAGTTTTAAAGCTGGTTTAACTTTAATCTTGTTTTGTAATAAGCCCCTTTGTCTGTTTATAACGTCGAAATAATAAGTATTTGTTAAATAAATATGAAAGCTCTCAAAACACAATATATTATTGTGTCTGTCTGTTTGGTTGTTAAAGCTAAAATCCGGAACATTTGTCCCAATTTTAGTAAGACTCTCTAGATAGTTGAGGTTACAAGAAGAAATTAGATTACCATATGTCCCAATAATATATTTTAATTTGATTGAATACCCTAGTAATTTTTGAGTAGTCAGCTGCCTGCATACTTGCAGGTAATATATATATATTCGGTATTTTTTGAGCGGCGCTAGCCCATAGCGAGATCCAAAGCAAGCAGGCGATAATTACGCACATAACTTCGAAAAGTCATATTTGCACGACCAGGGTTGAACCTGAGATAGATCATCTATAGCCTTCCAATTCAGTGTCGAATTTCGAAGTTATGTGCGTAAGTAATTATCGAATGCTTGCGTTGGAAAGCAGTTGTAATTAGGAAGTCAGTGCCTTCTAATATCCTGATATCTGGTTTAACCATAGAATGATGTTTCCCTCTGGGTAGCGAAGGTCAGACGGCAGTCGCTAATAACAGAAATTCATCCAAATATGGTTAAACCAGTAAGCAGACCCTGGGCCCTAAGCTTTAGGCTAGGGCAACCGCGATATTGCTAGGATATGAAGATGATATTTTGTATTTTTTGAGTGCGTTATATATACTATTTTATATAATAAGACCTTACTGTCAAGAAAATCCCGAAAAAAGTTAGATATTTTTTTTTTTCGAGGTTTTGCAGTCAATGTACTGTAATCCCTCAAATATGCTCCAGCGTGCTGTGACTTTGCTTGTATTTCTATAGTTTTAAGCTCTTCTTTGGTCAAGAGACCCTCATGTTCCTTCATATCCGGAAATAAACTTAGTGCTGAAGTATAAGCCGCGTGGCTGATACTGATCAACTGAAAGTAAACTGTTTATATTGAAATGCTGAAATTAAAACGGTTTTTTTCTTTCTTTTAAATAATGGCTTAGTTTCTTTAGCACCTTTAGCCAGTGTCAAGTAAAAGATATATTTATAATATATAATTCATAGTAAATAAAAACGAGTGATGATATATGGTACATGAGATACCCCTCCCCCTAAACCCCTTGAGTCCTCAGTAAAGATGTAGGACTATACTGAGATCTGACATGGACTTCTTGAGAGAATTTCAAAAGTGATGTTGCACTGTTTTGTTTTATTTTCTAACACTCATGTACGTAATCCACCGTTATAATATAACATTAATGTTCGAAATATCACAAATTTTAGAAATGAAAACATAACTGCAGACATTTGCTTCACTTTCCCGTCAAGAAGTTTTCTCTACTGTTTATAATTAATTCGAAATTAGCACAATGTGTCTGCTTGTATATTTGTGCCTAAACAGTTATAACATATTCTAAGATTTTAGCAGAAATTACAATAAGGTAAAGAGGGAATTTTAGGTATAATATAGACTTTTGCGGAACTTGGAACATTGCAGGCTCAAGAAGGAACATGGATAGTTTTTAGTCAGTAAAAGTCTGTCACACCCTTCCGTTTTAGCCATAGCGGAAGACAATCATTTGATGATTTTCATCCGAAAAAAAGGTAAAATATAGGATACTGTTTAACTCGACTTTGTGAGGACGTTTTATGTTACATACAATATCAGTCCTGTTTTCCCGAATTGGTTGGCAGAAGCATATTATACGCTCAAATTTCGCCAATTATATTGTTGGTGTAGGTAATAAGTGGCGCGCCTATTCCCGCTTACCGAGATCTGTTACGTTCGCCAGAGAAAAAATAGAGACAGCAGTCATTGAATAGAATGAACGGCCCTTCAAACCCTTTTTCTTTATAATGTGACACGTCATAATGACTACATCATGCCTTACGATTGCTTACCAATCGATGGAGTCCAAAAAATCGCTTCATACCGTGAAATAAGCACTGTAAAAAGCGCATCCACTCATGACGGCCTGCTAAAATGCCGTTTCATGCCCCCCTTAAAAGACGCGGGATCATAGGAAATAGGAAACACATGAGCCGGCAGCGAATTTTAACTGCTCAACCACGTCGTAAGCTTAAATCGCTTGAGTTCACTTCTATATTGTAAGTACGTGGACGCTGGTACCGACCGAGGTTTGCACTTAGTGCTAACGGTTTTTCTCCTGAACAGACAGCCGAAAGGTTACAAATAATTTTGATATAATAATATATTCTTGAAATTCAACTTTTTTTTAAACAATTTTTTTTTTTATTTCATAAGCAGGTAAGCAGTTTTACATCGACACTGTTTTGTAAATAATCGTAATTTTATTTAACACATGTTGGCAGTTGCCTCATGCGCCATCTTCAACTTTCTCTTCACCTTCCTGGTCGGTACTTCAAATACCTAAATTGGTCATAATGATCATTTAGAACTCCTTTTATAAAACTTTTCGCACATTTTCCACTTTCTACACGACGTATCCATTGGGGACATAGCGTACCGATGTAGCAGTTAATGTAATAGTGAGCCCCCGCGACTGCGTACGTGTGTGCGATAGGAAATGTGTTCGGAAAAAAATGATTACTACAAGGTCCTGTCTATTTCCCGAGCTGTTGTCTTTTCATTGAAGCGTAGCGAGGATATAGAGCGGAGAAACGGTTCAAAGGTCCAACTGTCCTACTCTATTAATGAATTTTATGACTGGAATAATAATAAAATAGTTAGGTAGACTGTTTGACACTATGTACTTACTTTAAATTTTATTCTTAGACCTATATTTGTAAAAAAATTGCACGCTATTTTGGTAAAAATATGAGACGCCTAATACATCAATGTAAGAACAACTATTGTACCATGTTTTATGCAAATAAATTATTATTACAAGTAGCCAATGGGATTGCACAAAATCATAACTCATCTCCTCGCGGACAGGAGTCCCATTTTTTAATATTTATCCGTTTCTTCACCCTGCTGCCCGCCCCACTTCTGGGGACAGGCAGCTTTAATATTCTCTTCGTAATATTCAGCTACTACTTTATTTATTTTTTTATTTATTTAATCTTTATTGCACACAAAAAAAAGTGATACAAAAGGCGAACTTAATGCCGAAGGCATTCTCTACCAATTAACCATAGGGTTAGCAGAGAGGGTTAAAGGCGGTGCTTCAAATTAAAAAAAAGAATATTAATAAACTTACATAAATCAACACACTAATAAAATAACATACATAAATATACATAATACAGGCAAGATGATAGTAGGGAGACTTAAACCGACGAGGACTTACTTAAATAGCAATCATTATAAAATTGTTATAAATACAATTTTTAAGCAAAACCTTTAATTTTATAATATTCAATTTGTGATAGTGCCTCCATAGTCGATTATTTCTCCAGGCGAAAGAAACACTGAGTTCCTTTATGCCCCGTTAATAATTATATCTCACCTTACAATGGGTTAAAGTAATAACAGTGCTAACAGCCGGGACACCATACAGCAGCACGAGTAATCCCAAATGGTTCCCTGGTCCGATGACCCGTTCCTTTTTCTCTTCTTTCATCTCTTTAGATGTCACCAAACAATATCCACTCTCGATTATGTATAACTCCCTTGTGATAGTACCTCCATAGTAGACTATTTCTCCAGGTGGCAGGATGATATCTCTTGCAGCTGTGAATAAGACGTAAAATCATTTAATTGGTCTTATTTAATTGAGGTGTCGTGTGGTACCGGCCTAGAATAGTGTCATCCCCTCATCTCACGGGGAGTCGTAAGAGTCGTCAAATTGAAATTATACGGGATGATGAGCAGCAGCGTCATCTTGCGTACTGGCGTAAAGATTATTGGCAGATACTCCCCATAGAATGTAATCTATTGAAGAGGCTAATATTCAGCGGTGGACTTTATAAGGCTGATATGATGATGATTTATTTAAAGATAGGTAAGGAAACTCGTCGTAAGTCGGAACTAGGTGGTCGGAAACGATGACCTTTGAAAAGTCAATATAGGATGGGTAACCGTTTCTGAAAAAAATCGTTTTGAGCGCAATCGTGCTTCGACGGGATAGTAAAGTCGTTGGGCTTGGTTATTACTTTATGGTGGTTTATAGGGATCCAACCAAGGCCTAAGGAGCCCAAGCCAACCTCACCTGCAAGTGGTGCACCTGCCGATCGAAATGTGGGCGTATTATATGCCTCTGAATATCCCTTCGGGGACACAGGCGTGAATGTAAGTAAGTATGTGTTGTTAAGCTAAGTTAAAGACCCAATTAGACGACTTCTAAAATTCTAACAGAAAAAAGCCACTCACGCCTCTTTTTTAAAAATGGCTAGTAGCAAAAATACTGTCCAATGGCTTTGATTAAGGATTTTTTATACGAAGATAACAATGAAAATATATGATGACCATTGTTGTCTACTCCTCAGTTCGTACCCCACCTCAGTTCACTCGCCACAAGTTTATCGTAGAGAAATCAGACTTAACATCTAATGTCTAAGAAGACTGATGACGAGCAAACTGCAGTGCCAATTAAGATTCTCTTTAAATGGCAATGGGAGTTACCGCTACCTGTCATTGCCAGAATGATACAACGCCTTACATGATGTAAAGCGTCGGCTTACTCTAAGAACTTCAATGACTCGCAAGTTTCCATGCTGAGATAGTTGACAGTTCAATAGTTAATCACAATTTTCCTGTCGCGAATTAGGTGCGTGTTTCCTTCACACGTTCTGAGTTCCAGGTTATAATAATGTAAGTAGGTGTCGATCCTGACATATTGCTTAAATATATACACAATTACTTCAGTTGAATATGCCTTCTGTTTAATATTAGTCTGAAATCCGCAGGATGTTGCATCAAGACGTTAAAGGGGCTACTTCGCTTGATCTTTCTTCTAGCGGTTTTAGCATAAAGTAAGGTCTATATTATGTAATTTTTAATTTATAGGTCGTGTTTTTGGAATCAAATTTGCCTTATAAGCATTTCAATAACGTTTACTAACCTCCAGCATAAGCTTCCAATGCAATGAATTGCATGTTAGAGGCTTACCGTGTTATTACAAAAAATACTTTAAACACTCCTTAGACATACGTTTATCTAAACAGTATCGTCCGTGTCTATAGCTGCAGTATCGCTTTACTACGCAACACATCATGGTAAGCTGATATTGCCTAATACGCACACAAATAAATGTTTTTATTCAGTCGCAGAAAACTTTGATACCAAAATTGATATCATATAATTTGATATTATTCGTTATTCTGACATGAGTTTTAATTTATTATGATTATTACAATGACATCAAATTCCACTTATTTTATATTGACATTCATACGCCCTGCGTTTGGCAAAATAGATGTTCTATTTTATAACAAAACAACCACATGTTACTCTATTTTATGTGAATAAATTAATTTCATTTCAGTTCTAAAAATTTTAACATGTTTAAGATTTATGTTTAACTTTCTCTATTACAAAACACTGTAGCAAACGTTTAGTTAAAACCGCTTCTAAGCAATACGTTCATTCAATGGGCTTTCATTCATTCTTTCACATGTGTAATCATGTTCAACGGAGTTAATTATTATAAAATATGAATACTCCACATATAAAAAATTGTGTGATTTTATTTAAATAATCTTATTATATATTTCAACAACTTTTAAGTCTACAAACACTAATGTTAGAAACATATAATACCTAGTTCTAAAAAATAAGCGTAATGGAGCATGAAACGGAACGTCACAGTTGTCAGCTGTCATCCTTCAAAATAAAGACAAATAATAATCTGTAATTTTATTGAATATATTCAAAAACAATGGGAATAATTTATTATTATTTAATATGGAGGTTAATAAACATCACAATTTAAATGCAATTCAATTTAAATAGTCTCCACCTCGAGGGACTCTCGGATTCATTCGTGTGCATTTTATTTCAGTTTCACGACAGGTATATATGCATATAATCTAAAGCTTCCATATTGACAAGGCTTAAATTCATGGTTTAAGATATCTAATTTGTCTAAAAAGCAGCAGTGATATACTAAAATGTCAACGGTTTAAGGTTAGACGCGTACTAAACAAGCGCTAGTCCGTGTTTAAATTTGAACTATGTCTAAGAAGTGTTTAACTTTAGGCAACCAATAAACAAGGTTTTGTAAGAGGTTTTTTTAAACGCGCGTTCAACGCCTGTTAATTGTTATGTAATAACACTGTTAGTTCTTATAATAAAAAATATTATTTTAAACTGGCGAAAATGAACTAAGACCGACAACACCTGACTAGTTGGTGGCGCCATCTGGTGATCATACAAAAGGTAGCTGAAAATCACTTACTCTCTGTTAAATTCTGAATGTAGGCAATGTTTTTGACTTGAAAAAATTTGATCGAAGTAAGAGCCTTAAACCTAGCTTGGTGTAGGACTTTCTTCCGAAGCTCAGAAGGTATTACGGTTTTCTCCAACCAGTTTTCATCTGTTAACTCTACACCCTGTAAAATTGAAACAAGCGGAATCAATTTCAAACAAATAGATATTTCTGTTTTTTTTTAAATATATTATATAACTTTGTATGGAAGAAATAATTGTCGTTGAGTAGTTGTTCTCGAAAATTTAACAGCGCCATCTAATTATTGCTAAGCAGAGCTGGCAAATCTTGAAATTCTTGATATCACTTGAAACTGGCGGTCTAATTCAGTTTTTCGACCGCTTGTGTTAAATTCAAACTTTTAATGTCGTCTTATTTCTACGTTTGCAACTATAAAAATATGCCTTCCAAAACGCTCGGGAGCGTTCGATGTCTAATACCACTCAATCGGTCACCCATCCAAGAACCCCTTCTCTAGCGATACCACTAGCGCTTTTTGATATCAGTCTCAAATAAAAGGTAGCAAAATACTGGTTCATAAATTAGAGTATAGGGATCCAACCAAGACCTAGGGAGCCCAAGCCAAGCTCACCTGCAAGTGGTGCACCCGCCGATCAACAGACGAGGCTCTGGCGAACATAACAGTGCCCGACAATAGGCTCGACACCATATACAACCAACTATATAATTGGCAAAGTGTGGGCATATAATATGCCTCTGCCTACCCCTTCGGGGAAACAGGCGTCAATGTATGTATGTATAAATTAAATAAAAAGATCTTTACCGAGTTATATTGCCACTGAAGTTCATAGAATGCCATTATTCTGGACTTGATCGCGGCATGCATATTATTTTCGATCATGAATTTGTCTATTGTTAGTATGACTTCCAAGAAAGCTGTTTTTGTTCTGTAAAGTTAAAGTTGTTATATTTTATTTAAAAAAAATGTTCTATAGAACTTCGAACCTCATTTATTCAAGTTTGGCTCAAAAGATCTCTTATGAAGGTCAAAACTTAAAAACTAGCGCGCCCATTGACTGCGGGCGGGAGTTTGATCGTAAAAGAACGGGCAAGAAAATCGTCAATCCTCTATTGATCAATGGGAACTGTGTTCTTATCAAATTAGCCCTTTAACAGGCAGAGCACGTTGAAAATATTCATTGGTTTTCCTCCTTAAGTTAACCGCATAAGGTTCAATTTATAGGTGGTCATATATTAACCACTGCCTGGTATTGGGTTAATACTTATGTATTTTAAATAAGACCGCGCAAGTGGACGCCTTAAGTTTCAATTCTACGAGAAGGCTTCTAGTCCAAAACTATGAACTTATACAATGAATGAATTTTTAAAAAGTCCTAAATAGGGACCTTAATATATATTCCCTATATATATTAAATATATATATAGGGAAATATATATAAAACTCTTTTTTCTTCTTCTATTGTCTGTTAGTTTTATTATTATACGTTGTTGCTATGTAATAGTATGTATATGTTTTCTTATGAATTTTGTGTATGTATTATATATTTGTATATATTATTTGCTATTGTATATTCTTACGAAATTTGTTGTTTTAATTTATTTTGTTTTACTTTTTTGCATATGTATTTTACCTATCCTTGTTTTATCTTTCTGACTCCTCATGAGGTTGGCTGGAAGAGATCTCTTATAGAGATAAGTTCGCCTTTGTACATGTCCTTTTTATTTGTAATGTTTTGTTATTTTTTGTTTTATGTGCAATAAAGAGTTAAATATATAAATAGGATTACAAACTTATGTATAATCCTATTTAAGGAAAAAATTACTCTTTAATGAAAACTCACCTCGACCAATGAGTGACTACTGCAGAAAACTCGGATACACAGTAACCAATCAGAAGTACCCCGTAGAGACTAAGAAAAGCAACTATGGCCATGTCGTAGTGATCGCCGGGTATATAATCTCCGTAACCCACTGACAACAGTATAGTAGTTGCGAAGTATACCGAGGTTACTATTGGGTATTTCGTCCTGCAAATAAGTCATCATCGTCTCAGCCCATTAACGTCCCACTACCGAGCACGAGCCTCCTCTCACATACCAAGGTGCGGGTATTGGGTCATACTCCACCACGCTGACCCAGTGCGGATTGGCGAAGGCAGGTGTATGGCGTCCTGCTGTAAATTATTTTTAAGCCGCCAAATAGGCATCTAACATAGCTTAACAACTACCACAATTAGTGATAACTAGCACCAACGGCCTAACGTGCCTTCCGAAGCACGGAAGCGCTTGATATCAAATGCCATATGAATGTTCACCCATCCAAGGACTGACCTCTATAAATTCTGCTTTACTTCGGTGATCGTTTCCGACCACCAAGCACCGCGGAGCTACGAGCGCTGCAAATAAGGACTAAGGTAAAAATCAAGCCACTATGGATAACTAGAGGCCATTTGCAACTTCCTTTCCCATATAAATAAGAAATAAATAAAAATCATGACAGACCCAAATCAAGTATCGTTGTTTGACAAATATTACTAAGAGGGTTTCATCCAGTACCTGAATAGAGACAGTGCTTCAAGTCAATAGTGTCTCTGAAATATACACCCTGTACAAGTTACCCGCGCTTAAGAAATAGTTAAGTAAGTTACTACATCATTTATTGCTGTATTTTAGCACAGAAGCATTAAAGTAATTCCTGGTAGTCACCAAAATCTGCGCTCGACAAAAATGCCGAATCAAAATAGTCCAGCCTAAACTGCGATTTATTAACTCCATAAAATATATTCTATAAGAAGAAAACCATATTATTATGTTATTACTAACTTACTTGGTGTAATCACTGACTCCCTTTATTTTATTGCCCCAAAGCAAGGCTCTATTGAACCACGAGTTCTCAGAACATCTTGTGACAAAACAGGATTCCATATATAAAATTATGCCACACCAATAGCATAGTAGAGAAATATAGATGCAGTACTTTCCAATCTGAAAACCGCAAATATGGAATCAATTGTGTAACATCTTGTGTAACAGACCTTACCAGCCTTGTAATGTCAACTGCTAAACAATAGCCTTCGAAATAGATTATATTTTGTTGAGGGTATTTGCCGATAATCACCACCAGTACACAGGATGACGCTACTGCCCATCATCCGGTAGGATTTCTCTTCGCCGACTTTTACGACTCCCGGTGAGATGAGACGGGGTGGCAAAATTCTAAACTGGTACCGCACGGCACAATACCGGCCAATAAAAGCTCTAGTAAAAGTGTATGAAACCTTCGCCATCATAATGGCAACATTAACCTACCTTAATCAGAAGAGTATTCAAAAGTAGCTTTCTTTCTAAATTTTCAAGAAAGTTTGACAATCTCCAGATCAAGCACAGTTTTGTCCCTTTGCACAAGAAAAACAAATGATCTCTATAACTTTCGTGATACTTTACTGTCGTGTGTATGGTAACTATATACTCAAAAGGTACAAGTGCTGTTACATCGAGATAGAAACCTAGAGTACCCATTCTGTAGTTCAGTATCTCTTTGAAGGTGGTTAAATATTTCTTTTTAGTTTTCACAGCTGTTGTACAAGACATGAGAATGTTGATAAGAAGCGTTATAGTAATGACTATTTGTGAATAGAATAGTAATCCATCGGGAAACGATCTGTTTATTCCAATAAAGTAGGGGAAAACTATACAAATGTATAGGACAATGAATAGCATGTAGATTTCCCAATATTTCACAAGCGGACAATCGTGTTCTAATATCCACGGGAATGAGGAGTTGAGGCAAGTGAACAAGGCGGTTTTCTTTTTTACGTGTTGAGATATAATATACAGATCTAAACAGTTACGGTCGAGTTCATCTTCTTTGGTCAAATTTTCTTTAGAGAGACCTGAAAATAAACGTTTCATATATAGTTTTAAATCTCATTTTTTCTTCTCATGCGTTTTTAGAATCACTTACTATAATCTATAAGACTACACATAGGTACATAAATACTTTTACGCCTGTGTCCCCGAAGGTGTAGGCAGAGGCATAATATACGATTTATACGCCCACACTTCGCCAATAACATAGTTGGTCCCACGTAATAGGTGGCAAGCTTATTGCCGCTTATCGGGCGCTGTTATGTTAGCCAGAGCCTCGTCCGTTGATCGCCAACTGCACCACTTGCAGGTGAGGTTGGCTTTGGCTCCTTAGGTCTAGGTAGGATACATCTTGAGACTGCCTAGTTAGTTTTACAGTGAATGAGTTCAACGAGGAGACCACCATGTAGTAACAGCTTTCATCCAAATCTGGATAGACCAGTAAACAGACTCTAGGCTCTAAGCTTAAGTCTGGGGTAACCGGGATATTGCTAGGAATATATAATGACGATGGTATAATTAAAACAAAAACAGGCTGCCGATGTCCTGCGCTCTTAAAACCTCATTTTATGCATTAATCTCGCTAGTAACCTTTACAAGCCGAATCAAACTTGACGGCAGTACATCTAGCATTATGGTAATATGGCTTGTTAATCGCGTTCGCACCACTGTTCCCAGTGAATATGTTCTTAAAATTATTCGTAAATCAATAAGACAGCTGGTTCAATACCAGCGTCCTATCCTTGTTGGTGGTAGAAATTTTTCAATGTCGTCCAAATAGCTTACCGTATTTACCTGTCAACATATATGTTATACTTTCCGTACATCAGAGAATCACAGTTAATGACATGACATTTAGCCCACTTTTTGTGTTTATGATAAGTATCTACCTACTTATTGTCGTAGGCGACTAGTAATATTTAATATTAATAATTACCTTGTCTATATCTAAGTTTATCCTTCAGACATTTTATGCTACTTTTCTTCCGATCTTTAGAAGCATAAATATTTAAAGTCAAAGGTAACTTTTCACCTTGCCTTCTCTTTTTTGCTTCAGCTCTTTCGATTCGCTGTTTGATTTCCATATTTATCTTATCCATCAGCTGGGGATATGTGACCATAAGCTTTATGAACTTAGTTTTGTCCAAAACTTGGCATTCGACGTAAGTTGCTGCCTTCACAGTGCAACGTGCTGTAATTATGCATAGAATAAGGCCAGAGTCGTTTCTGAGCAAGACCACTAAGTTTTGGAACTCGCTGCCGGCTCATATGTTATCTATGATCCCGGGTCTTTTAAATGGGGCGTGAAAAGGCATTTTAGCAGGCCGCCATGAGTGGATTCGCTTTGTACCGTGCTTATTTCACGGTATGAAGCGCTTTCATCGACTGCTTGCCATCATGCAGAATGTAGTCATTATGACGTGTCAAATATCTTTATGTAAATATTTAATAAATCAGCATCATATAATTATAATCTTCTCCTAACTAAACAACGGCTTGAAGGCGAATTCACCCTCTATGTAGTGGTTTCAGGTCAGTAATGACCTACATAATAAATTATATTACTAGAAGACCCTGACAATCTCTTCGAGAATATTCTAATGTTATAAGTAGGCGGTTCAAGGCATGCGTAGGCTTTCATGACATTTCTATACCATATGCAAGAACTGACCAATAATTAAATTTAAACAACACGCGCGTGAAGGCGATCTAACCGAGGTAAGTATATTAGCGGGCCTCAGTCATTCAGTCCATTCGGAGTATTAATTCCAAATACCTGCCAGCTGGCGCAAGTAGCAGTTGCTATGGCGCCAACAAAATAAAACTCTGACATAACTTTCATTCCATAAAATGTGTAAAGAACAACATATACCTATGTATACTTATCCGTTGTATCCATATTTAAAGCTTTGCTTCAGTTGAACGCTGTGATGTTCAATGATATTTATCCTTCGAATCGTAGTTCTTTTGATTCCGAAGAAGTATTTAAATTCTATTGTTTCTTTTTAAGTTTCGTTGATTTATTGATTAGTAACTTTTATAAACTACTTATTGGCTAGGATTTTTAAACGAAATACTCCATACCTGGTATATTATAAATAAGAGCAATTTCGCCAAAACAAGTCCCCTTGGCGAATGAAATCATGGGACTTTCGTCATCTTCATCCGAAAGGAGCTCGAGAACACCACTGGTTATACATACCTTTAACAATAATGGACATTTCACAAGCAGATTCTTATACGCACATAATTTTGTTGTAGTGTCTAAGAGCTTTAATATTTCCATATTGATACATTTTACAAAAAGCATTCTTAACAGTCAGCGTAAATAAGTTAGTAGCGACTTATATATTGGAACAAGCCTTAACGCTCTTGACAATAGAGTTGTGTGTCGACCTTTATGGAGCTTTGGATGTTACTAAGTATATGACGCTGAAAGGCGAATGTACCGTCTATGTAGTTGTTTCAGGTCAGAAATATCTACCTACATAATAGAGAATTTTACTAGAAGACCCTGACAATCTCTTCAAGAATGTCAGTGTCAGGGTCTTCAAAAAAAAATTTTCCATTTGAATTTAATTTTCAATTTTTGTATAGTATAGTACTAGTTAAGTACCCAAATAACTTAATTTTATTGATTGGTTTTAAGCTATACATTTTATTGCTTGTATTTGCTTATTGTGTTGTAGCTTTTAACTAACAGTCTATTTTGTTCAGATTACTCTAAAAGCTACATCGCAATAAATATTGTTATAAGTATTACACAAACTTGAATTCGCCAACAACATCTGGTAGGTATATTATGCTATAATATTTACAGTTTACGTGGCAGTAATCGCTATTCATTTGAAGTTTTCGAAATGGAGATAACATTAAATATGATTTAATCAAGAAGATGCGCTTGTATTCGGTTATCATTTAGTACTCATATGAAGTTAAAAGAAAATTATTGACAGGAGCTTTCATTAAACATTTATGTTTTAAACTTAAAGATCACATTGCCCATATTAGCAATCATGTAGATAGGAAAAGTAACTGTCTTACGCAATGAGCGTGTAGGAGTTATGAGTGAATAAATATAATGACATACCATAATAGTCTTGTTATGATTGTGATTATACACAATGTCGCCTGGTAAATAAAACTGGTGAGTCATATCCAAAGAGAGCCTTCTAAGGAAGGCTTCCGGGAGTTTTCTGAATATCAATGAACTGTAAAGTGGTACAGCGTTTAGATCGTAACATATTTCCATTTGCAAAGGAGATGGTAATAAGTTTAACAATTTCGGCTTGAATACTCCAGATTTTTGATACCACAAATCTTCGTAATACCTGAAACGGACCGGTCGTAATTTATTCAAAATGAACATTTCTATTGTACTTTATTCCTCAATTACTTCTTTCATATATTGCTTCTGACGTCTAAATTCCTTTTTACTGTACTCTGTAAGGCAATGTTATATACACAACTGTTAATGCTTCATCATTTGTAGCAAGTAAGGAACATGTAAACTCCATAAACTCTTTAGTCAAAAAAAAATTTAAAAAAAATCTTTTGGTGCAAACTCACCGTATGATGCGCTTTGTAGTCTCTTTATCCATTTTTATTAATCTCAAATAGTTTCCAATTTTCTTCAATTGCCTTACATAGATGGATCGTCTCGTTGTTATAGTAATGAACTGTGAAGTCAACGATCCCACAAAAACTATTGTAGTTAACAAAAATCCCAAGAGTATCGCAAGCGTTGCAGTGATCCTTTCTACAGTCGTCACAGGGTATAGGTCGCCAAGAGCATTAGTTGTCAAAAACATAACTGACCAATAGGCGCAAACAAAATACCAATCAAATGTAACTTCAGTAGGTAAGTATACAGCGGAAAATGACCATGAAGATCGAATTTTACTTAAATCAAAAGTACGATCCGCAAATAAATACCAAATGCATGTCCAAGTATGCACGGACAAGACGAAAAGTATGAGATATTGAAACAGAAATGTAATCCATTGGTTACTTCCAGCTTCGGAAGATTTATTGTAGAAGTATTCAATGATTCTGTAAGCACGTATCAGTGCAGCAACGGGTGCGATGGCATCCCAATACAGGGTTGTTTTTTCATAATAAGCAAAGTATAATAAAGAATATGGCATTGCTAGGAATATGTTTAAAATGACTCGATTCATGTCCGGTTCTACAAGATTTAGTGATTTCCTCCACTTTCTGAAGAATTTCAATCCACAAAGTATAACGACATCAACAGCAAATATGATATTGAAACATATTAGAAGAACAATAATGGCAAACGGCCTATGATTAGCGTTGCAGAATGTATATATCCAAGCATCCAACAAATAAGCAATGAATAATATTGTAAGTATGAACACTTTCCAGATTGGATTTGAATAGACCATTAATATGGTTCTTAGCTTTCCATTGGTAAACTCTGTTCGTGTCTCTTGAAGTATAGCGTACGTTTTTTGCACTCTCCCTTCGTCGATTTCAGAACTAGTATATACGTTTGACCTTTGTTTCCGAATTGATACATCTGGGAACATAAATATTTCATCTTTGTCTTCTCGACGTCTGTATTTGTACACGTCCAAACTGGACCCCATTTCCTCTATATCACCTAAAACATTCACGTCACTTTACCAACACCTCTAAATATTTCAAGTTATACAAGAAAAAAAATACTAACTCATTTTAAATATCAGTCAACGCCGCACATAATATATCAACAATCTTGAAATCTGAAATAAATTACGTCAACCCGACCTAACCCGATGATTAGTAAATGTTTCTTGTAACAAATACCCAACATCAAAATATCAGTGAAAATATTTTAAAAGCATCTTTTTATACAAATATATATCTACATAAAATCGGAGAACTTTTTAAAATGTATATTCTCAATTTACAAACCTTTGATTTAAAGCTTGATCTAGTTGGCCAAATAAAATAAAATAAAAATAGAAAAAGATAGAGGTCGCATCATATAAGCTTTGCTCGTTAAAAGAGGCGTACCTAGGCACCAACAAGATTTCTGTCTCCTGGTCACTTAACAGTAAATTGACGACCGCCTGCATGAACTGATTTCGCTAATAATTTTGAATAACTACGCGATAGCTAAATTGTCAACGTTCGTAGTGGAAGGTCAACTATGGCATATTTTTACCTACATCACTAAGCTTATATAGATCCTCCTATCATACACGTTCCAAAAAATTTTGGAAATCGTTACCTCCTTTTTTCAAAGTCTCAAATTTCAATTCTTGAACTGTACTCTTTTCAAACGTTTCTAAACGGCCCAAACCTAAAATCGAGCAGCTCGACACCCGCACATGTCAGGCCTGATTTCAGGTGCGCACGGCACTTCAACCTTCATCTATCGCATGTCTAATAGAATACTTTTTTATTTTTATTTACGTCTGTAACAAAATGCATTTACGCACTGTCTCCCGGCCAAAGGGGGACCGAGAGAGATGTGTGAGACTCACCACCGGCAGACAGGACCGCCAGCAGTAATACCCACTAAAAACCTTTCGACGACGCCCGCCGCTTGCAGCTCTGACACCCCGCCCGTGGCCAACGTCCCCCGACCAAAACTGGGACGCGCCCTCTTACCTCCTCGTGCGACCATAGCGTGTGTGGCGACTTCTCAGAGGGTTCATGGCTAGACAGCAGAGGCCCCCTACCCCCGCTGCCTAAGACCCTCCTAGTGCTGCTTGACGGGCCCTCCTGGCCCGCCCGCTGCGCCCTCCACAGGTCCCTCTTAGTTTCCCCCCTGGTAGTCAGTACTAAGGGCACCCAGAGTCGCCAATCTCTGAATGTCACCTTTTCCCTGGCGCCCTCTACGCCCTACCGGAAGGTACTCAGCCCCCCCACCACGACAAGGTGGAGACCAGTCGGGGGGATGGCAGGCAGCCTACGTTTACATTTTGGAAATAAAAAATGTAACGTAACATTTTAAAACAAATCAGCATTTGTTGACGCAATGTTTTCTTCACATGAACCCGTAGGCAGAAAGCCGGACATGAGCGAGCGTCGGGTTGTGCGCACGGCACTTCAACCTACATACATGAACATAAAAATGTTTGCGGACATTTTCGTTATTTTAATTTCATATTGTGCTAGCGAGCAACTAGGTAAATTAACCCCAGGTATTATTATCAGTTTATTATTTGCTATTGCAGGCAAATAGTAATATCAGACGTTTAACAAAAGACCTGTGTGCATTAATATATTAACCTTCGCATTAGTAGAAAACTTTATATGCGATGTGATTTTGAATAAGATAAGATAATAATTTAATCACATGCAGAAACAGATAATATAGACCAGATCTTTGCTCGCTTCCATGGCATGTGTGCAGCAGTGACGCAAGGGGCCAATGCTCGGTAAAATTTTGCTCTCGATGAGAGCAAACACTGATTTTCAGCTTTCACCCAAAGAAGTTGAAGCTTCACTAGACAAGAATTAGTTTACATTAACTAAAATAAAAAGACATACTGCAATTTTAATATATCTACATACTTATTACATAACAAATAATAGATATATCTGATTCTGAATTCCGAGTATTACCACAGTAATTAGAATGTATAGGGATCGTAGAAGATCTGAGGAGCCCAAACCTCACCTGCAAGTGTTGCACATGTTGATCAACGGACGAGGCTCTGGCGAACATTAAAGTTCCCGATGAGTGGCAATAGGCTCGCCACCTATTACGTGGGACCAACAATGTAATTAGCAAAATGTGGACGTAGAATACGTCTCTGCCTAACCCTTCGGGAACAGGCATGATATGATATGTATGTATCAGAATATCAGCTATGTAAAGCATGGAAAAATTCTGACCTTGCATAATAATCTTACCTCTTTACAATCTAACATAAGTAGGCCATTTGTTATATTTATTTATTTGTATCCCAAAGAGAGTGTTCATAATTTATAATAGTGCATAAATTGTGAACACTCTCTTTGGGATACAATTTTTTAGGCGCTACAGTTATCTATATAATATAATACATTAACACATAAAATTTGTACGTATTGCTTTGAGTAGGTATTTCCATAATTGTGCTTCAAACAGCTGGCACGTAAGCTGGCACCACCCGTGCTGTAAGTACCAGCAGTCTTCCCAATGCCACTATCCAAATACTGTCATACAATTTAATACCATAAGTAAGTTTGAATCTTTAAAGATATTCTGAAATTGCCTTTACAGTATTAATATTAAAATCTACCACAGGGGATAACAGGTTCGATTCTGACATAACCACACGCACCGTGGGGTTGGTTATGTTACTATCCCCGTTATCTTTTGAATGCAACAAAACACAAAATCTGCACGCAGTGTGACTGTCGTTTATTCGGTTAGAGTTTATAGTATTCTTGATGAGTTAAACAGGTACAGTCAGCTCATTTGTGGATTTACCTGCTCCGAAAACGTCCATGCAATAAATTTTTCCATTCTTATTTTTTTTTTTGTGTTTTGATAAAATAAAATAATTTATTGAACATCGTCTTATCAAATCTTACTCAGTAAACTAGACAGTAATACAAAGTGCTTGTTATCCATACTTTTATAATCGATTTAGACTTTTCATGAAATGGTGAACTCTTTACTTTGACTCTGACATGTTCAAACAATATCTTGTTGTAGGTTTCTGAGTCTTTAAATGCATACGCCATACATATGACGTTGCTGTAAAATGTCTGTGTTTAGTACCCAGATGCTGATACTTTGAATGAATTATCTCACCTTATGTCTTAAGATATTTTGTTGTTCTGTTATGTATTGAAAATGAGTCATTGTTTCGTCTTCAGCGCGTCTCTTCGTTTTAGTTACATTTTTGTTGTTAAAGCGCTCGTAGCTACGAAACGAAACGTCGGAATCAATCATCAACATTGAGTGGAGTTTACAGACCGACTGCTCTTAAACCGATTGTGTAAAAAAAAAACAAAAAAAAAATTGGATACTTTCGTGGATATTTTCGTGCTTCGGAAGGCACGTTGTGGCGTTGGTCCTGGTCACTCCTGGTTATTGTCAGATATAGGTAGTATTCGTGCTTTTCGAAAAAGTGAAATTATAGACAAAATGGATCGGTTCTACTTCGAGAAAAATCAATCGTCAAATCCAGCTTGGTTAGGTTGCGCTTGGGAAACTGCGCAGTATCTTCTCGTAAAAATACTTCAGTGTCTTAAGACGAAAGTCTTTGACCAGTGTGTGTTGCCAGTGATGACGTACGTTGCCCAACTATGGGCCTCATTAAAAGTATAAATTGAGAGAGCTATGCTCGTAGTGTCGCAACGGGATCGAATCAGAAATGAGGAAATCCGTAGGGGCACCGGAGTGACCGACATAGCGAGGCGATTTTGCAGGCTGAAGTGGCAATGGGCGGGGCACATAGCTCGAAGAACCGACCACCGATGGGGCGTTAAGGTTCCGCGTCAAGACGGCGGGAAGCCGATGTATGCAAGCGACTCAGGATCGCTTAATGTGGAAACCTATTGGGGAGGCCTATGTTTAGCAGTGGACGTCATATGGCTGAGATAATCATAGGCCATAATGGGTGATCTCGAAAATTCGAACAGTAAGACGCTTGCGCCAATCCGCACTGGGTCGTTCTTTGTGAAGTTCAACTTAGATCCCTTTTACCTTAGTTTGTGATGAGAAGCCTGTGCTCAAACTAGGCTTGGGTAGTACATAAGATATGTCAGACATGACCAAAATGGCACGAAAGGACGCGGAAACAACTACACTCAACAATTTTTGAGAACTTTTTTAAAATATAAACTTTTCTTACCAAATTTAGATAATTAAGTAATGGTAAGTAATATATTAAAGACGATATATTCAGCTTTTAGTAGGTACTTAAGAATTAAATAGATACTTAATACTTAGGTATAGATGATTTTTGTGCCTTCTTCGTAACTCTTAGTTTCGCAGTTAAGATAATTAGGCCCAATGCGAGCTTCCATAGGGGGATCGACCGCATAATCGTGTCTGCTTATATGGAAGCCAGACCAGCGGATCGGTGAAAAATGTCGTCATACTGCGATTTTAAATACCTTTAGCATTTCGCAGTACTTACAGTCAGTTTACCTAGCTATCTTGTTAGCTAATAGTTCTTATTATGTGTTTAAGGATAAAACTTATTTACCAAATAAGATGTGATGGCTCTCATCAGCGCCATTCCAAGAAGGTTGTTATGTGATGAAATGATTTTCGAAACATTTGGTAGATATTTGCCTCTTTTCTTTAACATAATTTGACATAATTTATGGGCAACACTGGCTCTAGTCTCTCCAGATTTTTACAATATGTGCAAATAAGACATCGGTTCTGGCAGCCTAGGCTTACCTTTGTTTCAGCAAAGCTGTAACATTCGCCCGTGTGCTAGGAGCAGTAGAAAGTCTTCCTTTCAACAGATTTTTAAACTTGACGTGAGTAATCGAAAAGGCAACTAGTAAAAAAGCGATAGGTACTACGAAAATAATTCTACCCTACCGAATTAAAGCTCGTTAGTTTCAACCAAAGGATATTGGTAACAGATTAAACAAAAAATGGCAGAAGCAGATAATGCTAGGAGTTTCTTATGGAACTCTAATTTCATGCACTGCACTTTGGATAAATCCTTGATCCAATCCACCTGGTGGTTTGTCTACCTACACTATTGCATCTTGGCTGAAGATAAAGAGAAATGGCATAATACGAGCTCTTGCTATTCAGTTCTATTTAGGATAAATGTTCTATCCACTAGGTGAGTTGTCTTCCGATGTTTCGTCTCATCCTAAGTCTACAGTGAAAAGCTTTTGTATCTCATTTTCCATCCTATATTCGCCCTATGTGTCCGGCCCATGTTCACTTTCGCTTAACTACAATAATAGCTGTTAGAGAACCAACCGACGTATTATACTTTACTGGAGTACAGTCCACCATTTTGTACCGTTATGTTCCTACTTATTAAACTTGGTGGTTGTTATCTTAGTAACAGCTGCGCTAGACCTTATGTTGAAGTAGAGTAGCAGTTCAAGCAATACCTACTGTGTTTTGGTTCTATTGCAGGAGAAATTATTTTAATTGATTAAATAAAATAAGACCTTAATGAATGCTTCTTAACCACAGTTTATGTTACTGGTGCTTATATATTTCACGATAATCATTTTGTTTTTTATCATGTCATTTGTGGTAAAGTTGAAGACATAACAGAATTGTATAGTAGACTGACTGTGATACCAATGTTTTTTTATTAATGAGCAAAAGCCACCCTTTTCTTCACTTCTTGGCATAGTACGGTAATTCTTTTTTGGGTAAGTTCATAAGTAATTCATTCATAAATTTGATACGAAGAATGCATGATTACGAATAAAGTGCGTTGTTTATAGGAACAACTTATTGCTCCCCATAGGGGGACAGGGAAGCGATAAAATGTAGGTCACACAACCGAAGTCATATAAGAAATATTGTTGTTGTTATTGTTCATGTGTAAATAAATATGAAAGGTCTGTGCAGGCTATCAGCACTCGAACCAAGAAATTTGGTTTCGCAGTAAGACCTTTGAGAAGCTCTGGAATTCCCATCTGGCTCATGTGTTTCCTAGTTCCTATAATTCCGGGTCTTTTAAGCGGGACGTGAAACGTAATTTTAGCAGGCCGTCATTAGTGGGTAGCTTTGGTGCCCGTGCTTATTTTACGATATGAAGCGCCTTAATTTTTTTAGACTGCATCGACTGGTACCATCAGGCAGTATGTAGTCATTATGACGTGTCACATTAAAAATATTTTTTTTAATATAGGTAATGCAATTTATAATTGAAATGTAAAGCGTGTATTAGTGTTTTGTGATATGTCAAAAATATAATTTATTGATTTAGACGATATAGTAGGTAACTACATAATGTCAAGATAATACTAAATAGAAGACCCATTCACCGCCGCAGTTACATGACAAGCTTGATTGGAGAAAAAATGGGATAGAAAGTCTATGTAAAGGGTAACAAGGATTTTTAGAATTTCATTGAACTTCAACCAATTAAATAATAATAAACTCATTATTCAGTATCCGTATTTAAATGTTTTGTATCTCTACAAATAAATACCTACGTAGTTTCTTTACTACGTAAGTACTTTACTCAAATTAGTGTTATATACATAGGTGTAGGCTTCTAACAAGATCTGAAGAGTCCAAGCCAACCTCACCTGCAAGTGGTACACCTGCCGATCAAGAGACGAGGCTTTGGCGAACATAAAATTACCCGGTAAGCGGCAATAGGCAACCAACCAACCATATAATTGGCGAAGTGTGGGCGTATAATATACCTCTGCCTACCCCTTCGGGGAAACAGGCGTAAATGTCTGTATGTACACCAGCGCTGTTGTGGTCCTCCACTGCAGCACATGCTGAGTGGAGTCATTTTCTGGCATTTTATTTAAAAAAATATTTATAAAAATTGTGTACTGTTATGATTTCTGTTCCATTTTTATATGTATTTATGTCTAAATAAAATTTTATTTCATTTCATTTGTGTATTATTAATCTCATACATTAAAAAACGATACCTTACTTAAATATTGCGGTATTGCCACCCCACATGTAAAAATTGCTCTTGTTGAAAATAGTCGTCAACTTAAAACACATACAAATGTTTAACTAGATCCCTTTTGGTGCTGCAGTGGTACATCTTTGTATGTTGTATGGTTGTATCTTATGTCTCCACCAATATATGTTAGAGGTTGTAATTACTTACTTCAGTACTTAGTGAAGTCTTAAACGAATTGCTTAATTTTATTTCATGCTAAAAGTAACTTGTTGAATAGGCAATTAACTAACCGATTCTGTGTAAATATTCCAATTGCCACCTTTTTTGTTGTAATTAAAATATTTCTAATGAGGTTTGAAGGACAGACATTTCTAAACTGTTAAAATAGTTCGGTCAATACTTGCTTCTGTATGCGGCGTGCTTAAAAATAATAGCTTGCGTCCTCCTTTTCTTTGGAAATGTTTTTAAATAGTTGAAAGGAAATAAAAAGTCGTTATTGCTTATACAAGTTTAATCAAGTGTTTTTAATACTTGTACCAGAAAAATTCGCTCTCCTATATCTAGAAGGGATTACACAGTTGCAAAAGGAATTAAATTAAGAATTAATTTAATTGAAAGTACTACTGTTTGCGCATCACATAACCTTGATGTTAAATCATGACATGTAATACATAATTAAAAATTAAAGTTGCGAAGGCACAGATGAAAATCAGTGTTTTTTTATATAATTTGGGCCCCAAGGACATAAGAATGTCTAACTCGCCCATTGAAGCAAGAGCTTGAATAAAGAAGAATTGAGTAAAAAACTTATATTGTATTTTCTGTAAAGTGTGATATATGCCATGGATCAATAGAATATAGGAATTTTGTATCATCACATCAATGGCATGCCAACATATAGTAAAGTAATACGCACTTACCTACTTTAATCCGCTCATATGGTTTTATTATGAATGAAGAGCTGAAAATCGTGAAGGCGTGCCAATGGAAAGACCGTCCAGCTGTGGGCGAATGTAGGCTGATGATGGATAAGTAGCAGCTATCATTCATATAACAAACAATGAATAGCTGAAAGACATTAAGGGATTTTTGTTATTTGTGCCAACGCGAAAAAAGACAGGTCGCGGCAGTAGCAGTATTTTATTTCTCAAAACTAGTGTACATTCGAGTTATTATGTGTAAATATAGAATGGAAATCATAATAATATGGAATTTTAGACATAGTGTTGATTCCAAAACTTTATAAAACCTCTAGTAAAGTCTCCACAACTTTACTGGGATATGACTTTGAGTCGACATGACTGTGACGGACTTTACTTGACTTGACATTAACTGTGACTAAATGACGAAAACGCTGTAAATTGTTGTAAATAACTTGAATCATCAAATCACATGACACTTGCTAATACTCTAATCGAATGAGAACATACTAAAGAAAAATAAGAAGGCTATTTTATTTAAACTTGATTAAAGAAACCTTTCGGTTCAGCTGGAAGACTTGTCTTTTTGGAAAATCTGTGACGTCGATTTTTGTAAAAAAAAAATTCCTTTATACCTTTCTGTGTGTGTATTAAATAAATACTCCGAAACTCACGATTCCTCTCCGTCGCGGTATTTGGAACGTGGAACCCATCGTTGCTTAATTCGTCTAATTCAATAGATCCACCAAGAACATCGGATAGGGGTCAATTATCCATTTATCCTTTTAACGGAATTGATAAAACGAAACTAACTCGGGTGATTTTAATTGTTCCATTGCGTTGGCTCAGTTAAAAATCAATTTTATGGAGTTTACATACCTATTTGTTTTATCTTATACACACATACATACATTATACGCCCACATTTCGCCAATTATATTGTTGGTATATAAGACACTCTATACTTTATAAGTTTAAAATTAAGGCACCTGATCTTAATCAAGATTTTAAATAGCAATAATAAGTTATAAAACCTATTTCACTAAATACTTAAAAAGAAAGTATCTCTTGAAACACCTTTTAGAAAATATTGAAGTCCCCGAAGGATTAGGTGTCTCTGCCTTACTCTTCGGGGACCCTTCTTTGTTTTACTGTTGAGTACATTTTCTTGTAACTGGCGAGAGAAAAAACTAACCTCGACGATTGTCTTGTTTTTTTCTTGTCCGTTCCTTTTACGATCAAGGCGCTAGTTTTTAAAATCTGTAATTTAGATTTTCATTAAAGCTCTATTGAGCCAAACTTGACTATATGATTTTGACTTGACTTGACTTAGACTATACTTTAAGAAGCGCTCCAAAAAGCCTATGACTATTATTTAATATATAAAATTACATACATATATATACTCACGCCTGTTTCCCCGAAGGGGTAGAAAGAGGCATATTATACGCCCACATTTCGCCAATATATTAGGTCGGGGAAAAAGTCTTTTCGCATAACGTAGGTATAAACTTATTATAAAATTTTTTTGACTGTACTATTTGTGTCTGGCTGGTTTTGGTAACATTAAAAAGGTTCCATTATAAAGAAAAGAAAAAACAAAAAAAAGTTGTTTCCCGCTATTTTTCATTTGTTTTTCTCTCCGTTAAAATGAGTGAATCTAATGAAGAAATTCGATACATTTTAAAATTTTATTATAAAAAAGGCAAAAATGCAACTCAAGCAGTGAAAAAAATTTGTGATGTTTATGGACCTGATGCAGTGTCAGTAAGAGTAGCACAAATTTGGTTCAAACGTTTTCAGTCCGGAAATTTTGATGTTAAAGATGCACCTCGCTCTGGTCGCCCTGTTACGAATAAAATGGACGCCATTTTTGAAAGAGTGGAGCAAGATCGGCATATTAGTAGTTACGATGTAGCTGAAGAACTGGGAATTGACCACAAAACAGTTTTGACCCATTTGAAGAAAGCTGGTTATACAAAAAAGCTCGATATTTGGGTGCCACACGAGCTCACTCAAAGAAACTTAATGAACCGTGTACTCATTTGCGATTCATTATTGAGACGTAATGAAACCGAGCCGTTTTTAAAGAGATTGATAACTGGCGATGAAAAGTGGATCACGTACGACAAGAACGTGCGAAAAAGGTCGTGGTTGAAAGTTGGCCAGGCTTGACAGACTGTGGCCAAACCTGGCCTAACACGAAATAAGGTGATGCTGTGTGTATGGTGGGATTGGAAGGGCATTGTTTATTATGAGCTTTTACCGCCCGGCAAAACCATCGATTCTGATCTTTACTGCCAGCAACTGATGAGATTAAAGGGAGCAGTGGAGAGAAAACGGCCGGAATTGATCAACAGGAAGGGTGTGGTCTTTCATCACGATAACGCTAGACCACACACATCTTTAGCCACTCAGCAAAAATTAAGAGAGTTCGACTGGGAGGTCCTAGTGCATCCACCATATAGCCCTGACCTTGCGCCTTCAGATTTTCACCTGTTTCGGTCTCTGCAGAATTCTTTAGGTTCTGTAAGGTTGACCTCAAGAGAGGACTGCCAAAACTATTTGTCCCGTTTTTTTGATCAGAAGTCCCAAAGTTTCTACAGTAACGGGATAATGTCTCTGCCCACAAAATGGCAGAAAGTTATTCAACAAAACGGTACATATATATTGTAAATAAATGTAAATAAACTTTGAAAAAAATGTCTTGACTTTTCATACAAAAATACGAAAAGACTTTTTCCCCAACCTATTATTATTGGCCCCACGTTATAGGTGGTGAGCCTATTGCCGCTTACCGGGATGTTCGCCCGAGGCTCGTTCTTTGTTCAGCGCATGTATCACTTGCAGGGACGTTGGCTAGGGCCCTTCAGATTTTGGTAGAATTCCTATTGTATTATTACAGAGGATAAATAAATTAATCTCGTAGGTATATGAATGGATACGTATAGCCCTAATTTATAACGTTTGTGCAATATATTGCTATGCAATTATATTGTAAGTATTGCAACTAAATACCTATTTTTTTATTCACTTGAAGTTAAAATAAATTATTGAGTAACTACGAGTATCCTTATTTCAAATTACGTGAAAGAGATCTCTGATGAAGATAATTTCGCCATTAAATGTTTTTTTTTTTTGGTGTACCTACTATAAAGACGTATATTATTATACTTTTTTGCGTACAATACTTAAATTAATAAAATTTAAGGACTTATAATGTAAGAATATTAAGAAAGTTAAAGTTAGATAGGTATTTATGTATACCTATACTGCGCTCTATATCTTGTCCCCAACTAATACGCCGAAACAGTGCAGCTTATTATGATTATTAAAATATTAAAAAAATCTCTCAAATTATGTAGAAACTTACTGGTTTTAAGATTGTATGTGCAAAAAAGTGCTTCTTTCACTAATAATGTTTAATCTAAACTTTCAGATTAGAAAGGGTTTCAAATAGCTAATCAATAGATAATTTTAATTTATTACAGTTTAATTGTTTTTAATAAAAAGGTAATTTTTGCTACTGGTATTTAGATAATAACTAAGTTCTAAGAAGCAAAATATATATTTATTTTATACTATATACCTACTTAATGAAACTAAACAGCTTTTATGTGCTTATAAATGGCCTGTCAATTAGTACCTTAGAGTTTTATAAATTATGAAATTAAGCTTTAAAGATTGAAGTTACTTTGTTATCATTTGTGTGAAATTTAATATTAATGAGAATATATATTTTATGTAGCTTAAAAAATTGCTGCCGTTTAATGTCAATTTTATCAAGTTAATTATCTCATTTTGCTTAAAATTTTATTCTAACAAGTTTGTTTTCAGATTCCTGTACAGAGAGTTATCTCTATCTGTACTTACCATCACAACCACAATTAAGATTTTGTCAGATGTACCCAGTGATTAATCAACAAGTTAATACCCAATCATATACTAGATGGCGTCACTGTAGAATACGGCATGGCGCAACGAGTGAGACAGTATGACAAAGCGCCTGCGTGTGAGCGAGAGGACTACTCGTTATTATTACGCCTACACAGTGGACCGAAGTCGCACGCGCACACAAAAAATCCATTCGACGAGAGCGCAGGCGCAGCGCTATATTCACATTCAACTTCACATCGGTCAACTTCGTCATTTAGTGGTGATCGAAACTTCGATGTGTGTGGAAGTGAATTTTAACTTATCTAACAAAATCTCACAAAAATAATAATAACTAGTAACTAAAAGTACAATATATAATTCGAACGTGTTTGAGTAAACATTTAACGTGTCATAAGTTCTATAAATATTATTCAATATGTGTGAGAATAACAATCCTTCGACGCAAAGTATAGCGGACTACTTAGCTCAGTTGCTCAAAGACAGGAAGCAACTGGCTGCGTTCCCGAATGTTTTCATGCACATGGAACGACTTCTGGACGAAGGTAGGTCAAAATCGTGTTAAACTATTTATAATACATCGACGGGCGAGAGTACTATCCACCATTGCTGTTTCTTGTCACCACAGATATCATAAATCGGATGGCTCGACAAATGCTACAACGCACTCGATATTAAGTTTATTTTTGTCTTCGCCCCGCCGAGTTATGGTCCAGTGGTGTTTGTAATGCGATCCTTCAAAATGAGAAGTAAAGCAGAACGATTCTCGGATTACGATTTGCGGTCAGCGGTCGTTAGATTGTCGCCGACTCAAGAGATCGGTGAAATGGTTGCAGTAAACGAGTTCTGGTGTTTCGTTTTCGACTTCTCCGACGAGTAAATCTCTCTGTGAGTAAGCGAAGTTAATTTTTAGGTTATAATTGGGTGTAACGGGGTCGCTCGACGCAGGATCACAAGTCCTGATGGTAACCTGTTCTTAAGGGCCGTGTTCGTGCATTCCGTGCGAGTTGGCGGAATGTCGCCATTTCGCATAGGTAGGTACCGTACGTCCAGTCGCGAGGCACACGAGATTTGTACGCAGCGCAGCGCAGGCGACTCCTTGCCGTAGCCTCGTTTTATTGCGGCTAACCAGTCTGCGTGTACCAACTGGTTGTAAGCCCTTATCTCTGCTACTGAATGCTAACCAACATTAATTGCATGTCACCGCTGTAAATTTGTTTCCCATATAAAATTTCATTATTAATTCTAATTAATGGGCTAAGAAGTCACTAAATGAATAATTACCAATTGCAGCTTAGGTAATATTTAATTTGAGAATTTTTATATTATATTATGCATAGTAAAATAGACATTAGGTACTACTTTCTAAAGCAGCTGTTGGTTAATCTTCAAAACATTACTTACCACATATATACATAAAAGTAACTAGTAAGTTATTTGATCAGATGTTTTGATTCTTTTATCAAAAAAAGAATTTAAACGTGAGCAAAATAAATATCTTGTTATAAACATAGTATTAACATCCATTACATATTACACCTCTTATAACCATTATTATGATATAACAGAAACCTAAACTAAAAAAATTGCGTATAATAAGCACCTTCCTATTTACATTAAAATATCCCAAAAGATTTTCTTATTGAGTTTAAAAAAATCTTGAAAATCCAGTAAAGAGACGCATTAAAATTCTTAACAAACGTATCTAAAATATAACTAAAGAAAAATCCCTATTAAACGCATTTCCCATCTACGGTTTCTAAATTATATAAATTGAAGCAATTGTACTTTAAAAACTGTTAGCAATGAATACAGCACAAATTTCACATTCGTTTAAAGTGTTAACCATGAAATTAGAACTCTCAAACTAGAACATAATATCGCAGCTAAGCGAACAGTTGGTGACAATGACGACAGTGCACAAGTTGAAATTTCATTACTAGTCAAGTCACGTATCGCGCAAGGCGAAGCCTATTCTTCGTATACTACTAAGATTCTAACACATCATAATGTTGCTGTTGTACCCATTCAATGTTTCCAACTCTGTGAGCTAACACAAAATTTGACGTTTTTATGGGAATAACAATAGATATATACGAGTACACAATGAATCTTCAAATGGTTACCGCGAGGCAAATTAGTTCAGTATGATAATGACAATAAGTAAAGAAATTGCAGAGAAACGTATGAAGTCATGGAAGTAATTAATAATAATCCTTTATTGCACAAAATAAATTAAAGAATTATATGAGATATATAAATTAACATGTACAAAGGTGGGTGAAATCTCTAGAAGAGATAGACCTTTATCAGTCAACCCTTGCTAGTTAGCTAGTTTAAATCAATTCAATTGTCCAATAAGATTTATTAACTGATAAGTATACAATTTCTTTCATATGTAGGATTATGTTCCATGATCTGATAATGTTATTATTCGCAATTTAGGTTAATCGTGCTGTATATTGGTTGCATAATTACTAATTATTTAAAGACACTGATAATATTTTAGACAGACTGTTATGTTTTTATCATTTTGTAAAGTCATCGTTATAGTTTCAGTTTCTTCTAAAAATAAATGAACATATTTAAATAGTTTCGTAATATTATTGAATAAAAGCAGGCAGCAAAAAACAAGAGTAGCCTGGTGTATTTCAAACCATAAGAGTTTTCTTGCATCATACTCAGAACTTGTTAATTTAACATTTGCCTTAAACAGCTAAAGGCCTTCCCAACACATAAGTGAAATTTTCTTATTATTTTCGTTTTGATATGGCTGTTTCGAAAACGTGGTGACTAATATTATCGCATTATTTGGCAGCGTTACTGTTTCTAAAAGCATTATAAGTAACGTATGATTGTAGTAAAAATGATTTTATAGTTTATTTGACACGTCGCCATCGTTAGTCCAGCGAGCGAGTGTGAAAACTTGACGAAAATATCGACGAGTAGCTGACAGCAGACAGCCGTAGCATATCGTGTTACGTCGAACTAAGAAATTACGATGGCTATTTTAGAAACTGGAATATTTACATATTCCAGCCCAGCATTGGATTAAGATTACTTGTGTAACTATGTAAATAATTCAGTTAAAACTTACTATTACGTTATTATGTAGATTCTTCTAGTTCTTTCGATAAAAAGTGACAACAATCAAATACATACTACGTAATCTATATAAAAAATACATGATTGAGTCAGTTAAATCATTGTATGGCATTTAAGTTGATATCTACATGCCTTTGCAGATAATTCAGTACCTATTTATTTAATCATTATTACAAATCATTTTGCCTGATCTTATTTGCATATAAACTGAATATTTACTTGTTTACATTCCAAGAAGAGCCCACGAACATCAATAGATAACAATACAATACCAAATATAAACATTCAAATTAATCAATCATAACATAAAAGCAATATCGATAAACATGACAGGGACATCCTAATAGTATATCCATGAGACATCAATGAACTATCATTTTGTAATTTCACGATTATATAAATATGAACAATGTTGAAGATAATAAAATGCCAGATTTTGTGATAAGTTTATCAGAATAAGTTGTTACACATATCTATCCACTCGAGCTCATATAACAGCAGATTATAAGCGATAAAAGATAAGGAGATGTAACTAAGTTTAATAGCCTCTTAGCGATTTGTTTAACTTAACCTTTTATCTTTCTCAAGTCCTCATACTGTAATAAAAAAAACATTGATATAGCTTTTCATTAGATGAAAGTTGCAAGAGATGCTTATAAAAAATTGCTTAATATAAATACTTACTAGTAAGAAGTATTTATATTCGGTTGGTATGCCTGTTTGTGTGCGAACAAAATTATGAAATGAAGGGTATATAATAAAACACTCAACTTTGTGTTCCGCAACTTTGCAGCAAAAGTAAGACTTAAATGGGTCATTAAAAGCTTGCTTAGTTTGTGATTAGATGTTGGCGCCCACTCGTTGACCAAATGAGGGTAGCCGTGGGTAGCGTGGAGGTGTGGAAGCCAAGGCTGTTCCAGTCGCTCTCTAACACGTTGAAACGTGTTGTGGGTTGTCTAATTAATATAATTCCAAACTGCTATCAATATTAAGGTATGACACTGCCTTGGGAAGCAAAATTTTGAGTCATCAACATTCAAAATGTTGAAACAACATATTATGCTGATCAAAAGTATAAAGAAAATATTGACAAGAATTATTATATACCTATTTGTATAAATTCAAAGTTTTACTTAATTTACTGATAAATATCAAGCTGCATCTTTAGAAACTGGATCATGAGATTTGTTTTCTTATTCTATACTGGCTCCCACGACACTGCTTCCACGTATACTCCCATATTAAACTACGTGATCACTCAGCTAATGAGAGATACTTTTCTAAGGTCGTGAAATCATGTTACTCATGATGCGTGTGTCATTAGGGAAACATGAACAATACCCTTAATTTCCAAGTTCACATGATGTTTTATATATCTACTCACTAATAATGCGCTGACTTGTGATTACACGTTATGATGAAAATGATTAGTGAATGTCAACAAAATGGTGGTATCATTGTGAATCTTGATTTTCTACCAATTATTTCACTAAATATTATGTACCGACGTAGCAGTTTTGGAATGTTAATGAAAGTGGGGTGACTGCCGCCTCTTGTGCTCAGTGTACTTGAACGTATAAAGAATGCATTCGGGAAGGGTGCGTAGGCGCAAGCAGTGTAATTTGAAATGAAAATCGATCAGCTCAGAATGCTGTATGGAACCTGTCCTGTGGGTGGAGTTCCGAAGCCTACGCTAAGCGCCAAGCAATCTTACTAGCGCTACCTACTTTTTAAAGTGGGAATTTCGTAACAAAGGGTTACCGTTTTAACACCTACACAGGTCATCACCATATAATACAATTTATTGTGCATAAATATAAACACAATGCTTTATCAATCTTAACTTCCATCTATCTCCGTATTTATGGGTATATGATAAGCAAACACCCAAATACAGATGTAATTAAAAAAAAACTTTGTAATCATCGTGCTTTACCAGAACTCGTTATGCTAAAGATTGTACGGAGATATTCAGATTTCCAAACCTTATACGTGACGACTGGTGAGGCTATCGTAAATCTCGAACCCTAAACATGGTAGATAAAGATATGTACATATAGGTACATAGCTCGGTGATATTGATAGTCTTGCTAGCAAAATTTTGCATATGTGAATATTCAGTATGTGCAATGAAGCTAAGAGTAAAACTGATTGTTAAACCGTGCTTGTCTAAACAAAAGGTCGGAGTCAAAGCGTGGGAGCTGACAGCCTACGGTGACGAAGGTGATTTGCTGGGTGGACCTGCCTAGTTTAATTGTGGCCCTCGCGACGCCTACGGATTGTTAGACGCTTGTCACTGTCGTATTCAAACTTACTTTGTTTAGGTCAACCAAGTCTCAGGTAATAGCCACATACTATCCGTTCATTGAAAGCGACAATGCAAGCAATTGTTTGATTATAGATACAGAATTGGTATGTGTTTATTTTGCTGCTTTATTATAATACCCACAACAGTGGATATTATTAACAAACATGCCTGTGTTTATCTACACTTCTTGAGAATTCAAAAGGAATTCTACTGTACCCTTTTTGTGAAGATTTTACATAATTACTAGATATTTCAATATGTTAAGGACTCATAAATCCTTTGCCTATAACATTAAAGTTCTTTATTGCTTGAATTATGAAAGCCGTAAAACATGCAGCTGTTTGTTCTGTATTAAGACATGCATGGTGGAACTGATAAGTTAAAGGACTTCCTTCTGTGCTTTTGACGAACCGGCGCGGCGGATGTCTTTTCGTTATCTCTGCCAAAAGTGGCATGACTTGGGTGTGTTCAATACTATGGTTTTAAAATATAAAGAATAAATACAACTTTTTGTCTTTTACTCCGCTCTTTACTGTATTTTCGTTTTTTTATTAATTTCAAAGGTTTACGATAATAATGACAACTGCCCCCAAAAAATGTATACACCTGCAGATATTTCTTAGAACCAAGCCAGTTTATATAATTTATCTATTTTTGACTAACCAACTAACCGTTTTATGATTTTTATGACTAAATAACGTTTTAAATCGTTAAAAGATGAATGGTTTTTAAAATATAAAAATGCAGCAAACATATATCAGTCAATCAAACTAGGAATGTTACAAGACGATAAAGCCTGTATGTACTATGCTTATGCCTATAATAACATACGTGTCATAAATTTTAATGTTTATGTTGATTTAAAATTGCTGTATTTATTATTATTACCATTCACAGCTGACTTGTGAATTGAAATGCAATTAATTGTAGGGAATATGGCTGATTTTATATTCAATGAAGATTCCATAGTTACTTACAATTTTGAAATTAATTATTGATTTGTATTTTTAAATTAAATAGTTACATTAGCAGAAAGTTAACATAAGAGTAGCTAAATAAAATAGACAGAAAGAAGGAAAACCATATAAAGACGTTTACTTGTGCTAAATAAGATCTTATTTAGCACAAGATAAGTGTTGTTTGATTCTTTCGGTATCTATCGTCTGCAACTAAGCCATTTGAGACGCAAAATCTGCGTGATATCCTTATCAAAATCCCTTTAGCATGATTCCAAATTCATTACTATATTTACCTCGACAATGTGACATGATAACGCTGCTCGGCCTTCACACTTCGCATTAATAGTGATGCAAGTAGCGCCCGCGCACGCTGTTTGACCTGTTATTTTAATAAATGTTTACATTAGTAACAATGTTAAATTTATGTAAGTACTTACAATAATTATGATGATAGTTTTGAAATTGAAAATAATTGTCACTGACGGCTGTAAAGAATATGCAAAGATCAAAGTACGATTTACGTCGACGTAGCGAATTCTTGATCAAACAAAAAAAAATAGTTAGATACACAACATTATTCAATAACAATTGATTTTAAAAAGGTGAACAGCAAGTTTATTAGGGAAAGTAGTTGCATATTTAGAAGAAGAAAAAAACACTTCATGTTAGACATATTTATTGTTCTATCACATATAAAATCTATAAAAGTAGGTTCTCCTTGAATGACGCCCACACATGAAAGATTTCTTTCCAAACACAAATTTGCTTCTGCAAAGTGAAAATCAAAACAGACTGTGATTCTCGGTTATTTCGTAATTCTACTGAACTACTTTAGCTGGTCTAGTTCTTCAACTTTCTACAAAAGCACGTAGGTGGCGCCAATGGTGCCGGTTCGACGACATCTGGATACTTACTTAAATGTCGTTTTGGGAAATACTTATTTTATTACAATAAAACTCTTACCATCTAGCTAGGTATAATATCTCAGATTCATTTCACTCGTTTTCATATTAAATATATATTTTTTATTTAATAAAATTTTTAGCGTTGGTTTCTAGATCGTGGTTTGGTCTACATTACTTATATTGGTTTACTTTAAAACTTCTACAATATCAGGTTGGCTTTGTAAACTTTTATTAAATTGGTTGCATTTATTTCAAAGATAATTTTGACTGTAGTTTCTAGATTAAAATATTATAAGATTAAATTTTTAATGGATAAGCTAACATTAAATCTAAATATGACCAAAGTTTTCCACAAAACGTATTGGCTTGCTTTAATCGATAGGCGAACGGCAGTCGTTACTAACGATGAACACAAACATTCAATGTTGAAAGTGCTTCTGTTGCGTTGCGTTGCGCCACACGTGTGGGATTCGCCGGCGCCGACGATATGCCTTCTGGCTCTAGTATACAGTTAAGGGTCCCATTCATTTCGCATTGAGCAATTTAGTGACGACCAACGCTAACCGATTCATTCATTGAGTTGTTATGTTCAAAATATCCTCTGAAGTTTTGTGCATATGAAGTATCATTCTCCATTCAAAAAACTTTTTCATTGTTATCGGAATATATAGGTTTTTTCCTTAATTAAATCCAAGAATCTTTAGGTATAAAAGTGATCTAGTTTTCCATAGAATATACTAAAACTTAAACTTCTAAAAATTTCAGCAAATGCTTTACTACACTAACATTAAAGATGACTCACAGAAGTGAAGTTAGCCGACAAACTGTTATCAGATGCTGGGATATTAATCATCTCTCTCGCACTCACCAAAATTTTATTGATATCTCTGTCACTGTCTATCTCGTCTAGCACATCATTATGTCCTCATTCGCCTGTGCTAGTAATTTAATTATGCAGGTACTCTACTTAAGTTTGTCTTCTCTCCTCGATTGACCTCATTATTTATACTCGTGGTAGTTTCATTACTTATCTCTCATGTGGTCTAATAGAAAAGTTACGAGTTAAATCTATTCTTGTTTCCCATCTCCCACATAGTCTATTTCAAATTTGTCCATCTAAATAATACTCGATATGTTAGGTTCTGAGACCTCTCTTCCAATTATTTTCTACTCCAATTATGATTATCTTTTCAGTTCTTGGGATATCCAGATAAAAATTTTAGTAGTAGGTACCTACTACAGAATAAAATTTATAGCTGAATATCCCAAGAAGTGAATCGAAATATTAATAAGTAGTTATAATAATATAATTTCGTTAAATAGCATGCTGAATTCAATTTACTCATAGTCTAATTTGTTTATACAGTTTATTACTTAACAGAACCTGTCGCGATGATGACGAGTAGGTTGCCACTTCAATATTCTGAGGTCATATTTATCTGCGACTTGATATGTAAAATGAAGCAGATGTTAAGTGTTCCTTGAAATAGTTGCTTAAAAGTAATCATAATTTGTTATCAAATAATAATATTTAATGGCTTTGTAGTTATTGGTAATTTATTCATGAGAAATATCTTCCAAGAGATGTAATTTTAATCTGAAGATATCTACTAAATTTAATTAAAATTTATAGTTTTCTTACACAATTTCATGTTCATAATAATTTATCTTTATTTGGTAATTAGTCACTCTACTCAAAATAACGATGGCATTACTAAAGGCACAGTCGTCTATTATTATTGGATTGTTGCCAATTTAAAATCTTTATTCATTGAATAAGGAATAATTCTGGTTAATATCTCCATTTTAGCAAACAAAGTAAACGAGATGTATACTTGTTCACCGAAATCATAGTCATAATAATTATATATGTACTTGTACATACCAATACAACAAGACAGAAGGTCTTTCATTGGAATTAGTACCTTAATGTTCGTTAGAGATGTACCATAGAAACAAAACAGATTTCTGTGAATGATCACTGTGGGGCTTGTTACAAAACGAGATCTTAAGTTAAACCAGGTTTAAGACTAGTGCTGTTTAAGACTAGTCGCTGTCTTCATTTTATCAAAGAAAAGTGACAACACTAGTTTTAATCCTGGTTTATCTTTAGATCTTGTTTTGTAAGCCCCTGTAGGTTTTTAGTTAGAAGTGTGCATACATCGTTGAAAAGTAATTGTAGTTAGTTGCTAAGTTAATGATAATGATGTGGTGTTTGTTTATCAGAATCGACATTTCAATCATTAATCTTAATGTGAAAATGATATGCAATGCAATGTTGTTATCAGACATTAACTGTACAACTATATAATTGCTTTTTACCCGCATGTATCGACTGCGCCTGCATTTCGTTTAACTGCGCCGGCTCTTTGAATTCTTAATAAGTGATAACATTCCCCTTTTATTACTAATGTACGGTAAGGTCTGTGCCTTTCCCTTTGTTAAAACGAAATACAATTAGATCGTGCATTGTTAGATTTTATGGGTGCCTAATTATTATTTTCACTTTAAGATTCTTCAAGTTTACTGTTGGTGTAACCTGAACATTAAAAGTCTTTAAAGACGCATTTCAAATGAAATATTCTTTATACGGAATAGTATCAAACGCCTCCCGGAACCCCGTTAAGAATTTCATAGAAATCTTTTAATTCCCCCAGTATAATACTTTTCTTTTTAACGCAGTCTAAACTTTGCGGGGTTTCACTTAGGTCGATTTTTGTTTGAGTACTATCTGCAAATAGGACTTAATGTGAATTAATTGAGTATTGTTATTGACACGGGCGCTGTGTATTTATAAACCATCTGAAATTCTGAAGACGGGCATTTTGTGGGTAGGTGAGCAATCTGCTTTGGTAATATTGGCCCTGACTAATAAAAACACATCAATTCTCGAATGCACAATAAAAAAAGTAGAGTGAATGCTAATTTATTTTATTTCTGTTGCAGGTAAGCTTCTAACTTGTACTTATAAATTGGAAGAACATAATAATATATATTGAAGGTAAGTATATTAAATTTTGTTCTTTTAAATAACAATACAATTGTTGATCTTAAACTGATGTATACAGAATTCGATGCGTAATTTGGATTCATGCATGCCACTTACATTTCATGAATATTTTACATTCTCAATCAAAAATCATATACCTACATATTTCATTTAGAAAACATTCTTTTAAAATGTTTATTCATATGCATGAGACTCTTAATCCTGTTAGTATATTGATGGTATAATAATATCATAACATACTAATGATCGTCATGCCGAACCCGCTCCTTGACAACGACAAGGTAAAATCAGACCCAGTGCTCATTAAACCTCTCAACAATGTAAGGTGGGGTACTGGCATGGTAATAACATAAGACGAAGGAAGGGAGTGTCTAATGGAAACGGTTCATTCGCTGTTTGATGAACTATATACAGAAGAAAAGATTATAGGTACTGAATCAGCATCTTATCATTTAGTTAGTGTGGGTCGTTACATTCTGTTAGATCTTACTTATAGAAAGCTTAAGTGCTTATTTTTACGTCGGTCCCCTCAACTCTCTTTTGCTCAAAATAGTCACTCCACTGCAGTGTTTTATTGGCATTTTAAGCATTTTTAACAAATTAAAGACAACTGCTACTAATTAATTTACGGGCCGCGAACATAAGAGATGTTACCAGAAATTTAAGTATGATCTTTTTCAAATACAATCCGTAATGAAAACTGATGATAAACGGATGATGCGTAGTATAAATGGGGCATAATAGTATTAATGTAGCTTAGTTTTGGGCTGGTAGTTCGAGCCAATGACGCGCAGTTCCGCAGGGATTCCGCCGCGCCCGCGCCGTTGTTCGCGCGTAAATAAATAATCGTCCAGATTCGTTTGCCCCAGCTGCAGCCCTGCCTAGAGGAAACGTATAGCAATTAAATCTAATAGACCTCGTCATTTTCAACTTTGTTTATTCCTTTTCATCTTGTTTCAACCTAACCACTATATTCTTTTGTGTTGCCAGTACTTTACTTGAACGAGAACTCCTTAGATATAGTTTCAATTGAGCAGCTACTAAAGAACTTTATGGCAATTATTTTTTCCATCATTCATTATCATTATGAAACAAAGTTACACGTATATATAGACCGTAATCAAAAATCAGAAACTACACGAATTTCTGCAATCAGTTTTCACTATTAATAGATTAACTAGACATGCTTATTCCAATGAAATCAATGCAGCTGAAATTGCCTTGCTATCCCTATAATTCAATTGGAATCAAGTAGTAAGAATAAGTACACTGTGGTTAAATTATTTACTAGGCCAATTCTAATTTCATACTTTGTTGTGTAGAAGCTGAACCTGTAAATGTGGTATAATTATTTCGACCTTAGGCAGTTTTCTCTTGCACAGATCGCGTTTCATATTGCGTAACCAGAATGCGTCGACGCTGATTTCGTCACCGCGGAAAGCGCGCTGGCCCATTAAATTGTTTTATTATGAACCCGACGCCATCTTGTGTATTTTTGGCTGGGGTTTAGGTGTTTATCTTCTGGGACTCTGTCCAACCGGTAATTAGTTAGTGTAACTTTATTTTTGAAGCCCGCGAACAATTTTTTCTGTCAGAATTCAGAACCATATTGCACATTAAAGTTTACTATACATGATGTAATTAAAATATATTATAAACACCCAACGTTTGACGGAAAGCCGTTCATCAAATGTGCTCTTCCTGCTGAAGAGTTGAATGACCGAAGGTTGTTGTCATCTCGTATCTCGTCTACATTTGCTCCGTCGCATCACCTGTTTCATTTTTCACTATCGTCTAAGACGTAGACTTTGTCTATTTTTGTTACAACAGTATGAATGAGCTGCCACAAATATCAACAGACTTTGCCTACTGTCGTTTTAAATAAATCAACTCTGAAAGTTATGAATATCTTGTGGACGTACATTATTATTATCCTATAGCCAAACACGAGGCAGTATCTTTGTGATTCAGAAATTTTCTGAATGACCTTAATATGAATTTGATCAATTAGACAGTTTTATATATTAAGTAATAAATTTAGTGTCTAATACCACTTTAAATAACTTCATAAATATAGGCTACAAATCTCGATGCCCTATGTCATAAGGAAGAATGTCAGTCCAGTGCAATAAATATTTTGGAATTCCGAGCATGACGTATCTAGAATTCTATCCAGTCTTCATAGTGCAACATTACATGAGTCGCGTAATTAATTACTCCTTGCTTGCTGTTTCATAAATCACACTAGTTGTCTCCCTGGCATATCGTTATCATGCATGATTCATTTCAGAACGTCCTCAGTGGGATTATGTGGTTTGATCTCCATTTTTGTTTGAGCTGAGAGTTCATAACACGGAGATTGGACGTGCTGTGTCCGTAATAGGTATGGCACGAACTGTCGCTTGCTACATTAACAAGCCCACTTACCTGTTTACAACTTTCAAGTTTCACACTGCCAATATGGAACTTTATGCTGCTTATATAAAGAGCTCTAAGTAGTATCCATAACTCAAGTTCTTAATGATACTTATCTTGGAACTAAATGATTGGTGTAATAGTCAGAAAAAAATATTATGGTGAATTATTAAATTAGTATGATTGTGCAGTTGTTATTATACATTAATTTACTATTAGTATTATGGTATTTACAAATTCTTTGTTATTATAACCATAATTATGTTAATAAAAAAGCACATGAATATTGATTTATGCATTGCCAGTGATATTTTTGTTCTAACTTCATAGATCCCATCACACGCATCCCGTAGCATGCGCAGCGTGGGAGATCCGAAAAGAACGTCGACCCCGCTTCTCTAACTATAAATACATGTAACATTCTGTCGTTTTTCACTCGTTTCTTCTCTCTCTTATTATTTTTAGTAAAAATAATGAAATCGCAATTGCTTTCTACTGTCTAAAGTATTTTATTAGCCTAGACACAGAAAAGCTCACATTTGATGAACGTTCGAGAAATGAGATGTAAACAATTTCAAATGCTCGAGAACATGCTTTATGCGAAACAACTGCATAAGTATTTTAAGAAAACCTCGAAGGCATTTCTCAGCCGCGCGCAGCCAACTGATACAAATTGTTTCAATAAAGGTCATTGCCATTTCTAAATGGTTGATAACAATTGAATCTGTTCCACTTGCATCAAATTAGATTTCATTAAGAGCAAACGATGTGACACCACTGGGCACTCTATTAGTCAATGGTTCTGAAACTTAACTGTAATTTCTAATTCCATGCTTCCAAAACCTAATTCATCTGTTAATTTATTGCAACCATACGGTCTTTATATTAAGAACTTTAGCTCCTCTGATATCTGCTCGGCACTAGGTCAGTTTTGCGGTTCGTTTAACGGTACAATCAAGTCGGCGTGTAACAATGTGATTGCAGTTTTGTTCGTCGCTAACTTACTTACTGAATCACGCCAAACTGTACTCTGCCGCATTCGTGATATGATACTATTGTAACGAGCATCAAAAATGGAAGCGTTCAGTTTTTCGGCTCTTCATTTCCTTGAACTTATTGTCGTCTTGATCACTTCTATAATACAGTCAACTGTATTGTTATATTTTAAATTCTACGTTTTGCTTGTATTAAGAAAGACAAATGGAAAAATTTGACGTAATTTTTTCGAATCGCAACTGTTAAAAACCAAAATTATGTTACGCATGCTAGTTAATCCCTTAGCATTAGATAATTCCTTGGATGTTGCGGAACGATTATTATTAAAGCCTTTTTTTAAACCCGTAATCGCTATTTTTAACAATAATGCAACATCAAAATTTGATATTAAATCATCATGTCTTGGACATCCTCCCAGCAGATACCATGACATCATTTTGTCGGATGCTAAAAACATTAGTAATAGTGTAAACAACTACCATTATCAGACTGGGCCATTCATCTTCACTTATTTCGAAAATAATATCTTTAGTTTAAGTTTGCTTCGTTTTATCTTTCGTACGAGGGAACACTCGTTGAGAACTGTTTAAATGCTCTAATATTCGAATTATATCACCGTTTCTATATAATTCTCAATTCAATGAATGCGGGTCACGATACAATTACATTCATACTAGAGCCTTTGTCATAAAAATAAACAGGTAACAACTAACAGGTGTTTCTTTCGTCGATCCTGCAGGTTCACTATTGTGAATCTTTTCTATTATCTGTGCCATGGTGTTTGAAGATGACGTCATGTGTAGGGAGCGTTGTCGTCGCACGTAAGAATGAGGTAAACTTTGAACACTGTCCCAAAAAAACGTTAGGCCTTTTTTGCGGTATTCATACCATTAGTCATATATGACTTTTAACATTCATCTTGCGTATTGTCACAACAGGTGCCTGATGTTGATTCTATATTGTCACATTTGATTTGATAACTTCTACTGATTAACTTTACTGCTATTTTACGATGATGCGATTTGATTATGTCGACTTGACCTCGTTGGTTTTCGGTATTATAATATGATAATTTAAGATCAGGTATCTCGTACTGTTTGGTTGAAATGTAAAACGGTTAACCTACTTTTCAAATGAACATGAATTTAAATAAACTTGTCAAGAGGTACATATTAAAAGCATTTCGAAGCTGCATAATTATAACTTCAATTGGATTCACGTAGAACTTTTTCAAGGGAGATTTAAATATGTATATATTAAGTATTTACAAAAAAAAAGTATGCAAGTATGTTTATCCGTTATAAAGTATCCATAGCACCAGTTCTTAATCATCTTAGACATAAGTAATTGGTCAGAGATTATTTATTTATATTTCTGTTTAATTTATTACCATGTGATGTGACTAAGGCAATGTGCTCTAGAATAACCAGAAGTGAGAAATACATATGAAATATTTAATAATTTCTAGTAAGTCAAACATACTAAAAATATGGTTCACATTGCGAAAATGTGGCTGATAAAAAAGTTTTCTCTATTCATTCATAATAGTTCTAGGCGTTGAAGCAAAAACGCATTATACTTACTATGCTATTTCATTGTACTTTGTGTAAAACAATTCTCATGTTTCACAATGTTTTTTTTCTACTTGCAAAGACAAAGGGAAGACCGTTAGCTTGTTTTTTATTTTATGTCCACCGTAATGGGTTAACATTTTCTTTGTCTCCTGTTGTAGCTCTAGTTTTGTTTGTACTAGCCACAATTTGCCCTTGATTTGTCTATCATCTATTATCTTTTTTTAACAAAATGGCAAGCAATGGCAAGTGTCATTAACACTCTATTATTTTAAGAGAAGGTTCAATTACCTGCCTAATCTCCAATCGATATTATTAATAGTTGTTATGGTAAAATCAAACGAGTTCTTTGTTTTAGAGTAAGGGGTTCATTACACTAAAATATGCAAAGAACCCAATATAATTTAGACGGCCGTATTTAAACATTAATTTTAAAACAATCAAATCTCAAAATAACGAATTGAAAATATTTCATTTGTTCTATTTCTATTGTGGTTTCGACCACAAATCCTTCGTCTAGAACATAACGCCCTTATTCTCTGGAAAATGAACCCGTGTCGAACGAACCTAAATACGGTGTTATTAAGATCTGTAATGAAACTGGAGCATTCTACAATAGGCTTTGTTTTATAGTCTGCGTCTGAATTGGATTCAATTGCTATGATAATAAAATTCATTTTAAGTTTTGATTGTTTACTGCATCTATGTGTGTCGGTAGCCAACTCAGTCGTCTTAGGTTACCATGTGTGGTGTTAGCGTGAGTGATCAACTGCTCTTTGTCTTGAACAACTGTTATTTGCTCAGTTCAAGCACATAGAGCTGCAGCTACATTGTGAAACAGCGAAGCCTTTACATAATTTTCATTAACCATGTTGATTGTGTTTTTATTGCTATCATGACCTAATTGAAAAAGAATTGTATCAGCCATCTCGACAAATTGTTTTTTTCGTTGATTTACATTCGATACGGTACATTATAATAATGATGTAAATCCAAAAAGGTTATTATATAATGGTCGTGATTAAAAAAAAATTTAAATAAAAACTTCTCGTGACATGATTAGGGTGTGGTTGAAATTCGTCAACGTTTGTCCTCTGTAGCTGATTTATCAATCACGAATGTTTACAAATGGTGGCTGATACATCAAAAGTATTATGACTAATAAAAGGAAATATAACTTCATACAATTGCAAATTTTTCTTGTCTCTCGGCAGTCGTCGACAAACTCACCGACGGGCAAATAAGATGCAGAATTTTATTTTCGTGGGTACTATGAAAATATTCCGACCTTATTGTCTATTTGTAATGGTGGGAGGCAGAACCCTTACGGAGTTCCTTGCCTGACGTTCATAGGTATACCACGTTGAATATTTTATTTTTGAACGCTTATGAAGATATTATTTGCAATAGCTATGCTCTACATCTAGATTAACTATTATTTTCTAAGTAGGGATATTTTGTGGTGTTTCGTTCAAGCAAAATATTTTCTTACACATATTTTGTCACCACCTTTGTAACTAAACAATTTGAAGTAAATTTTGTAAAATATTATTTGATTACTTCTACACATTTGGAACAGCCAAAAGTTACGTCTTAAAGTACTTAAAACATCTGTCATTTTGTAAGACTTGTATTCTGAAGTTCGTATTAATAGTTTAAATTATGACTACTGCATTAATTTAAGATTCAGTGCAAGATAGAAGCTATCCGACTAATTCTCATTTCCTTCATAAAACTAGTTAACCTGGGGCTTTGCCAGATAATAATTTTAGAATCAGTGCCCAATTTATTAAATAATAATACAAATTTACATGATATTAGTGTTAATAAATACACAGTTTAAATAACGTATATGAAAGCACACATGTTCTGTGGACACCTTGAATTTATGCGACTTAGTAATGTTAGATAAAATATATCAGATCAACTAAGCACATTATGCATTTGTCAATGATATGTTCCATGGCAAACCTACGTGCCACAGAAACTGAACATTCGGCACACAAAGTAATATACTACCTACTAAAAGCCACTAACTGTTCTTAAAATCATCAAAATCGACGCACAAGTTAAATGATAAATAGAAATGTGAATATAGACTTATATTATAAGACTAATATGAATGTGGACCTTCGAGTGCCAAATACAATACTCAATTCAAGACGTTCTTTTTTTATTAATCTGTAATAATGGAGATATTATTCTAACAACATAAGCTTTATCCATGTTATAAACTGAATCGCTTTTGTTTACTGGTTAAGGCAAAAAAGTTAGATAGTTGATCACTGCTCTAAACGCATCTATTTGACGGTACCTTATAAGGCGATGGGTCGGGTTATATTCAACTCCTACACACAGAAGTACATAATGTCCATATTGGTCATTATGGGCGTCTTGGCCAGCGAACCGGCTACCTTTGTTAGAATCAACCTGATGACTGTTTCTCATGTGGGCGATCGATTCACCTTCAATGCTTAGATTATCTTGATTGTAGGTGGACATACCTACCACTTATTTCTTTAAGAGTGTGTGCTTAGTTGTGTCGTCATTTTGTGCTTTGATTTCGTAATACCCTTCATTTGCGTAGGATGACTTTTGCAATGACTTCCTTTCGTTTCTAAATTAATTATTTTGTATTATCTTTTCATATTGACATTCGAGAGCTTCGTGCTTTGGACAATTTTGTTGCGTAATTTAGATACTAATCTTCTGGTGAAACTGTACATGTTAACCATTTTTGAAGTAGCTCAATGGAAACTGACACTGCTATATACAGCTACTCCATAAATTAAATAATAATGATATTAATATTTTTTTTCGTAATATCAGACTAAATAAAAAAATATTTTACACGTCTTATGTTGATATTGTATCCTAAAATGCACGAATCTAGGTAAACGCAAATTTACAAGATTTTGGTCGTATTTATATGATATTTCGGCTTTATAATAGGTACATACACACCAATAGACTACTCATTCAGACTATTTTATATTAGTACTTAAGATACCTATTATTACCAACTTATTTGTTTCGTATTTTTTTCAAAACATCTTAATAATGATTGGTGGTAAACTGATTATTCCCTAATCGGCACTTACATACAATAAGCAAATTACTGTCTTGTTTAAATCTCAAAATTGCTTTTGATATATAGTATTATGTTATTAAGCCAACAGCGGCGGCGCCCTACCATTTGAGTACAAACGGAGCAGGAATGACCTTTTGATTATTTCTTCTCGTAGTAGCAGACGTAAATAGCCCGACGTTAGATAGCCGCGCCAGCCGACTGAAGTGGTTTTGTTCCTACGTATATATTTTAATTATGATTCCTTTAGTTTTAAGTACGTAGCTACTTAAAAGTTTCATATGTAACATCAAGACCCATTAAGGATGGATATAAATTACAACGTGTGTGGAACATTATTTCAAACATCCAGTCATTGGTTTTAAATGAAAATTTCACGGTATAATTGTACGAAATTAAAGATGCATGTAAAATTTAACATAAATTATTGTACATGATAAATGCTAATTAAATATTAAAATGACTGCATGCATGATAATGATTTATTGATTGATCTTGATATGAAACACTCGTTAGTGATGAACGTTTTGTCGCATTGACTGATTACATAAGTTAATCTACCATTAAAACTGTTATTACAAAATCTTGCATCGTCCCGTTTGTGTTCGAAGCATGACTAGTATATTTCGTGTTGGTTTTAATTTTTTTTTATGGTTTTTGATGTTTTTTTTGATTTTAACTTTGATGGTCGATGACTAATTTGATAGGAAAAAAGTCTATGATTGGCATTACTGGACCTATGAACTTCTCACTGCGATGGACAATGATGTCGTGAGTTCAATTAGCAATCAAGACGCCCTCAGTGGGTGGTCTGGCGTGTTCCTATGCCCTATAATCAATAAAACGCATCTATGGTGTTTCTATGGCGTCAACAGAGATATCTTTATGTTTTGAATACAAAGCTGTCATACGTAAGCCGAAATTAATAATACGCCACAAAGACGCCTACGATAAGTTCGTTTCTATAAAGAAAATATAAGTAGATACTTTTTAGAGATGAACGACGATATAAATTTTATTTTTTAAATTATGACGGCGACTATTGTTCTTAATTTGGATTAGAAGCTTGTTTTGATTTAATACACTTGTACTTGAGATGCAATTAATCAATCAGACCGGTTTTGCTACATACAAATTACCAAAAACATAAATAACACAGAATGTAATGCTTGCGAAGAGGTTGCAAGCCATTAGGTATAATCCTAACAAAAATGAATGCTATAAATCATTTATATTTTTGAACCAGTATAAGTTTATTCAATTGGAATGTATGTAAAGTTTCATCAAGTGTAAGTCGCTCGATCAGTCGATTTAATCAATATGCCTTTACAAATAATAGCGGTATGCAGATATCAGATCCTTTTATTTGCTATGATCCCGGCTCTCACCTTTAGCTTTACTTACATTCTTTAACCTTTTTATACTCTACCTTTTATAAAGGGTTCCTTTGTATATACCAATAATCTTGAACAGTTATGAATTTGATTATTGTAATTAATACACGGTGGAGACCGTTGTAACACTTCTATTCACTTGTCCGTCACACTCAACATAATCTATCCTTCTGAGCATATATTTTCAATCTTCGTCACTACCTCTTCATTTGCATACATACATACATTCACGCCTGTTTCCCCGAAGGGGTAGGCAGAGGCATATTACACGCCAGAGCCTCGTCTGTTAATCAGCAGGTGCACCACTTGCAGGTGAGGTTGGCATGGGCTCCTAAGGTCTTGGTAGGATCCCTATTCACCTTATCTTAGCACGTTTTTTTCTAATACTACTCAATTATACTCCTAATCGCTTCATCAAATAAAAGTTGTAGAATTTGTGAAATGTTGGTAGTGATCGTTAAACTATGTACTGGGATGTCAGCCAAATTAATTCTAGTACATGTCTCTTGAACAGCCAAAACAAACAAATTATCTATTGCTAACGTTAAGGATTGATTTTGCTGTAAGTTTGGATGGCTCAATAGGTTTAGTAACCAGTTACATACATTAATATTTAATTAAAAAATTGATACTAAGTTTAATTGCGACAGACTTTTTTAAAATTTCAATTGCTCTTTATATAATTATGAGTACCTATTACCAATTATCACATGTTCATCATTCATCTTTCTTTCCAAAATACCTACTTTAATAATAATAATCATTTATTTCAGAATAAATTTCATAAAAATTTGTTAGTAGGTACATTGGTAAGCTTATAACCTATTGTTACTTTGATCAGCAGTAAATACTTTCAACGTCTAACTCAGTATAAGAACTACCATGTACCTTAAGTGATAAACTAAAACAAAAAATATTATATTGCTTATTTTGCTTTCCGAAGCACAAAATCTTTCAATATCAAATGCCTCAAAAGCGATCACATTTTTTATTTTTGATAATTATAGTCACATAGCTGAGAACCTATTCACTGCTGAACATCGGCCTCCACAACTACTATTGAACATAGGCCTTCCCAATTACTACCGTTGGTTGGTTGGCACTGTTCCGCTCTAAACTCACTCGGCTGTAATGCAAATATGTAATTTTTCTAATCCAGCGGTCGTCACACTTTTCTGGTCAATGGGCCTCATAGGACAATGTAGGGTAGCGAAACAAACTCATAGGTAAACTATATAATACAACAGGAAAGTGATGGGTGCTGTACACATTTAAGCAAATAAAATGTACGTAAACATAATAAAGTTTAATTCTAAACTCTTTCGAATCTGTTACTGTCGTGTTTAAAACTGTAGTCATCATTTGTTTTTAAGAAAATCGGCACAAACAAAACAAAGCTATTAACCGCACTGCCTGTAGTTTCACTTATTATTCAGTTCGTAAGCGTTGCCAAAAGACATGCATTACTCGTCGCAGTGTCTCATCGAGCTAAGAAGAGCTATTTCAAGCTTAGCTTTGAATCTTAATGATTGTCATGTCGTGTTCACAGATATAATAATTTTAAATCAGAAGAGAGGAATCAGAAAAAGGAAGGAAGGAAAGAGCTTGTATTATTTTTTTTATAAAATCACTAGATTCTCATTTGTTTTTTTACACCATAAGCAACCTTGTTGCGCAAAATACCAATTTAATAGATTTAATGACATAGATAATATTTGTATTAATATCAGGATAGCATAATTTGAAAATATATATGTAATATAAATGTTGATAATAAAATTAGTAATTATCATCATCTTTTCGGCTACAAAAAGTCCAATTTCTGCTAAACAATGGCCTCCCCAACCGCTCTCGATCGGTCTTGACCAACTACCGTCACCACTATAGGCCTCATTCAATAAGTTATTTGTTAGGACAAAAATATCTACTAAAACGAAATTTCTGATAACACTTTCAATTTTATACTATGTTTCTAAATTATTATTTACATAGAGTAACAGTTTAGAATTACTAATACTTTTTCCTCCATATAAAAAGACGAAACAAGTTTTAAATATGTAGATTTAGTTATCTGAAATAAAAGTGATGTTTATTTAGACGCCATATTTACAGTACTTTCAACTATACTATTAAAAAATCATTGATCATCAGGCCTGAGTTTTTAAGTATACAATCTAACAAGGTTGACATTATAAAACGTTGAATTGAAAGTCACTAACTAACCAATTATCATACTACTGTCGATTATACAGATATTGTTTTCGGCATCCGTTCGTGCATAATCGTTTATATGGACTCTGGTAAACGTCGTCATATAATCGGCATTTCATAGCCATATTTACTTTTCCAATTACTGCATGATTTTCAACATATGTCATCTTAATGACGAGTTTTTAATGCCTTCTTAGCTGTTTCTATGGCTTAACAGTTAACACCTCTGCTTACTGCATCAATAATTTCAAATAAATCACCGTTACCAAAAGTTTCGTAATCTTCATCATTTATAAAATTGGTTAATTCATTTTGGGTTTGATTATTTGTTTTGTTGTTGCAACTGATTCGCAGGTTTTTTGTAGTCTTTGCTAAATGTTTGTTAAAAAAAATTCTACATATATATGTAATATGCACTAAATTGTTATCAAAATTCATGATTATTTTTAACTAGATGGTGTACTTAACATTAACAGTGACAGTAACCTAACCTAAGTACAACCTATCTGATACCGATTGCTCACTTTTATTTTACCGAGTTATATTACAAACACGACGTTAGCTGATGGTAAATAACAAGCCTTCCTATGATGATTACATTGCCAATGACGGAAAATTCCAATGCACAATGCACCGTAGTCGTCACCCCGTTATATCATTTGTTAAATATGCCCACGTGGCCACTAGCCATGGCACCCTTTAATTCGGATCACATACATCACAATATCGTGTGAAGCGCTATTATTTGCCGGCAGAACATCTGGTCCTGTTGCCCAGGAATCCTCTTATTGAACCGCCATCTAGTGAGATTACAGGTGGCATTTTTACTTGGCGGCGCTACTGTTTCTACATTAACTAAAATATCATTCTAATTCAGTAACTTCATAACTTGATAATAAGGGGATCAACACAACCCTACCCAACCTATGAAATAACGTTCCGACGTTCGATGTTCGACGGGTCGCACTGACTGTTGTATATGTTGTAACGGCTATTGTCCGCATTTTCGTCTTGCTTTTAGAGGTTTATTTTAAATCTAATTATTCTCTACAAAACATACCCATATATTGAAACAAACTAAAAACAGAAAAACTGTGTAAATAGTTTTATGGGACTGTATTTCGACTGTAAACCGGTTTTTGTTTAATAAATAAATATCATATTGTAGTACATTAAATTGTGTTCTCGTTTTCTTAAACCATTCGATACAAATTTTTTGTCTTCAACGCTGGTTCATTTTCAAAGTGCTAACCATTTGACAAGCTCAGAATAAGATCACTGTCTTGGCATAGTTCACATAGTCAGCTCACAAGTGTATGTCTGTTAGCCAACATTTGTGTTTTATCATTTGTCTCTTTCCACACCTCATTCCTGACAATTAATTATGTTTCACCAAGCATAGGAATAGTATACTTAACAATAGTTAAATACTTATTCAGAGTCGTTAATGTGGTTTTCTAATTTCCAATCACCTCTAAGAGTCTTCTAGTTTTAACATAATTTGGACGATTTTATTATCTAAATTAAAAAACCTTATGAAAAAATTATAATTATCTTGACAGGTGAATAAAGCAGTTTTCCTTTAATGTAATAAAAGTAATTCACAACTAAATGAACATATTCTTACATCGTTTAACAAATTAGTCGTTTCACTGCAAGATTTATAGACTTTATTATGCGTATCAAAATGCATGTAATCATGATCCTACTGATACAAGTATTTGCGGTTTCCAATTGTAATACTTCATCTTCGAGACCACAACTGCTCGTTTCTATTCGGGCTGATGTAGATTGTGCATACTAGCTGTACTTTTAGTGTCAGTATGCAGGTTACGTGTGCATTTTATAGACTACGTGATATATCTTGACAGCTAGCACTTGTCGAAAAAAAAATGACCTTACGGAGCAAATGATTGACTTTTAAATGTCCTGAGTTGGATGTGATGACTAGAATTCTGCTCGAGAGTTTTATTTCTTTTGGACATGTCTTCAAGCTCCGGAAAACATTCATAGAAGTCAAGCAGAGTTTTCATTTGTTCGGCACCAGTTATGTTGGTCATTCTATCGTCGCATGATAAATTCTGACTACAGGACGGTTTACACATAGTCCCCTAATCACACGGGTCTAAAGAAAACCACCTATACTATCCAAATAAAATTTCCTTTGTCCTTCCACAACGTCTTGTCTATCATTATACTAAACTTCATAAGAACTGCTCCAATTGTTGGCCTCTGATTCGATGTTTATCTTCAATAACAGTTTCCAACCAAGTCTCCCTGCACCACGAGCCTCACTCATACTTAGTGTGTAATTACAAGCTTATGCCAAAAACAATAAACGCTTTAATACTTAAATGAATTTACCAAGTCACGGGAACTGAATTCGAGAAACATGAGGTCGTGAGGTGGAATACACATTTCTATATTATAAACCTGCTTCTTACATTAATTACGTCTAATACTTAAATATTGTCAAACATTTTACTGACGTTAATGCATGTGTATGGTTTATGTACTAGCAAACAATTAACATGCTGTTGGAATTATTTTGATGAAGCGAAAGTATGAAGATCTTGACATCTCGTAGCTTCTAGACCAAAGAAAAGCAGTGTTTACCGACGTCAGTCCTTGTATGGGTGACCGTTTATGGGGCACTTCTACATCAGTGCTTCCGTTCTTCGGAAAGCACGTCAAGATTTTGGCTCCGGTTATTATTATTTAAGGAAGTCTTAAGGCCATATTAAAGGCACACAATTGCCTTCGGCAATCTGGAGTGGGCCAGCGTGAAGGAGTATGACCTATGTTACTAAGATTTTCATTTGTGAGAGAACACCTGAGCCTAATAGTAAAACGTTAATAGGATATGTGAGAAAAATAGAAAATGATGCTATGAATGTTAAATAAGAGATAATTGAAATATGTTAAAGCTCATGTATTTTGTTCTTAACATAACGATAATTTCTTGGTTTTCAGGTAAATACAACAAAGTTTTATATCGATGACTTCGACATATGCAGCCACGTGAGTAAATATAAATAAATATCGTGCTAATGTCATAAATTTAATGGTTTACATTAAACGAATTAATTACAAATCTGACCTAACCTTATGGCACATCCAAATTTCAAATTTTAGCCCAAATTTCCTATTATTTGCTCAATCAGTATTTTCGATGTACAATCATATCTTTTTAAGAGAATCCTTGGATGATCGTTGTAGGATTTCTTCAACTGTTAGACGATTCATATTTGTCTTGGTGTTTGCTATAATTAAATATATTAAATTAATAATATAATTAATTATATTAAATACCTTAACAGTCAAGTAAATAACTATTGAATTAGTTAAATAACTATTACTCTTTTATCCGTTATCTAATACCCATTGTATTAGCTCTGCTTGGTTAGATAGCGCTGTGTCAAAAGTCTGAGAACATTATGTTAGTATCTACTAATCAGTATATTTATAGAATTTTAAGATAATGTCACGACATTGCTTGCGAAAATTGCAATTGCATTCTTTATCGCTATGCAAATCTCAGCGCCATTTCGTTCATAATAATGTGGACATTGAATTCGTGTTGAAAATAAACCGGAAACTTGCACACATAAAGCTAAGTCTTCCATTACGCATATGAATTTTTTTTTTGGTAAAGATTGACGAATTGTACCTATGTAATCAAAATATTTACAAAAAATTTAATAATTTAAACAAATAACTACTGCTATTTGGTTAGGCTATATAAAGATGCAACGCATATAACATATAATAAGATGTATAGGGATCCTATCAAGATCTGAGGACCTCACCTGCTAGTGGGGCACCTGCTGATCAACGGACGAGGCTCTAGCAAACATACCGAGTTCCCAGTAAGCGGCAATAGGTTCACCACCTGATTACGTAAGGCCAAAAATATTATAGTGGGCGTATAATATGAAGCGCTCGTAGCTCTGCGGTGCTCGGTGGTCGGAAACGATCACCGAGCACCGCAGAGACAGAGGTCAGTCTTTAGATGGGTGACCGTTTGTGTGGCATTTGATATCGAGCGCTTCCGTGCTTCGGAAGGCACGTTAAGCCGTTGGTCCCGGTTATCACTAAATGTGGTAGTCGTTAAGCCATGTTAGAGGCCTAATGGGCGGCCTGATAAATTCTAACAGCAGGACGCCATACACCTGCCTCCACCAATTCGCACTGGGTCCGCGTGGTGGAGTATGACCCAATACCCTCGCACCTTGGTATGTGAGAGGAGGCTCGTGCTCAGTAGTGGGACGTTTATGGGCTGAGATGATGGTAATATGCCTCGGCTTACCCATTCGGGGAAACAGGCGTCATATAACATGTTTCTTTTTATTTTTGCCTTCTAAAGACCTTCTTCATTGAACTACCCCCCACGTGTGAAGAATTCGCGATAACTATTTACCTATAACAGGCTGTACTGAACCAGTGTCATTAGGTACCTATGTGACTTCATTATTACAAATGATAGTGCCAATGTGCGACTATTTATTGAAACCTTGGAATACATCAAGTCATAAAATAAAGACTTAAATATATAACCCGCTTTGTTTTACCATAAAAATAATGACAATTGGATGTTATTTAATGACTGCGTTGGTGTTCAATAAGCAATTAACAGACAGGATGTATTAAGATGATTATTTATTTGAAATAGGTAACTAAAGAATTATTTATGATTGGTACTGACAAAGTTTCATTATTATCTTAGCCCATTATACGCCCTAGCACTGGATTTCCTGTCCTTCAAAGTTTAAATCTTTTTATTCTATAAACTAATTACATAGTACTTGAAACGTCAGAATTAAATATTATAACTTATTAATTAAAAAATCAGGTATTTTTTGTATAAAGTTTTGGTTTATCGTTGGTAGTCGCCTTCTTGAAGTACACAAAAATCTACGTCCACTACATCGCCCCAATCTGCCTTTTTGGCCATTTGGTCTGATCCATCTTTTTCACATAGCCGACCCCTCAAAGTCTATGTGCTATTATGTATCCTATTATAATAGGATAGAGCAACAGTTTCTTTATCCTTTATTTCTATTTCATTTGTAATGTAAGCATTTAGCTTCCATCTGCCTGTACTGCAGATATTCCTATACTCTAGTCTTAAACATAATAATATTTAATGCTAAAGAGTATAGAAAAATTTAAGGCTAGCCAAATTTTATTGAAAACTCTTTGGTATTAAAACACACCTTTATCAAGAAAATTATAAATTCAAAATCATGTTTATTTATGAAAATTCAGAATCTGAGTTCCAGTAAATAGAGTTATCAAGTGTGTTTATATGGAAAACCGTTTGTGCGTCAATTGACTATTAGTTCTTATTTGCCTTGATGATAGCCAATAAAGTACCCACTTCTATTTGCCCTACTTAGCTCAGTTTTTTACTTACTGCAGACGTAAATGTAGTACTGAAAGTTATTTAAAAAAATGACCATGACTGATTTTCGTTTAACTTTACATGCTAAGTGCTGCCGAATTGGCTCACGAGCGCAAATATTTGATGTACGCGTCGGTAACTCGTTAACAACTAACTGCCTACCCAAAAACCACAGAATAACTATAAAATACTTGATGTTTTAGTTGTTGTAGCTGAAGCTGTTCCAAAAATTTGGAGAATTTTATATTTGTGCTTCTATAGAACTTAGTGCGTTTTTAGATCTAATTTAGTTTGTATAATATGGTTATAATTTAACAAAAATAAAAACAAGTTTACTAAGCACCTATGTAATTACAAAAAAAATAGGTAAGAATATATCTTGATATTTTGACTAAACTTGGCTCCTACCAAGATCTAAGGAGCCCAAACTACCCTCACCTGCAAGTGTTGCACCTGCCGATCAAAAGACGAGGCTTGGGCGAACATATAGTTCCCGGTAAGCGGCAATAGGCTCGCTACCTATTACGTAGGACCAACAATAGATATTATGTATGTATGTGGAATCTAAAACACAAGTTTATAATGATACTTATCTTGAAACTAAATAACAGGGGTAAGTGAATATTTATTTATTTTGACTTCAATAATAGGTACGCAGTAACTCAAATGTTTATGTCTTAACTCAATATACGATACGATAGATGTTTATGCAATCGCAGTAGGTATACATACAGCCTCCAATAATTTCATATTGATATTAGGACACGCCTACAAGCCTCCTATTGAGCTGACGGGTCGGCCCACTAGCAAAGAATAGTTAAGCAGAGAAGGCCAACTCATCATTGCAATCTTGAGTAAAAAATAGTACAACTCGTATTTTTTTGTAAAAATCTATAGTTTTTTTTTATTTTTTATAATGTGACACGTCATAATGACCATATCCTGCCTAATGGTACCAGTTGATGCAGTCCAAAAAAATTAAGGCACTTTATACCGTGAAATAAGCTCGATACAAATAGAGGTACGCTTTAAAGATATTACCAGAAATAGAAAATTATGAGTACCAAAGAAAAAGTATCTTGGTTAAAATTGATATTCAGCTGTCAATTTCTGAATCTCATAATTTAGATAGTATCTAATATGCCAATAGCCAGCTTGATGCCACAGAATTAAAATTTTAAATACATATATACATTCACGCCTGTTCCCCCGAAGGGGTAGGCAGAGGCATATTATACGCCCACACTTCACCAATAATATACTTTAATAGAATACATTTAAGTCTGAATGTATAGTTCGTTTTCTAAAAGATTGTGCTTAGCTATGAGACCTCTTTAACTATAGCGCACTGCACTCTTTGGATTAGATTTAATGCTTATTCATTAGATCTAGTGATTATTTTCTCACACAAAACGACTTATATAAGTTTATCCATCTTTTAGTAAGTATTGCACAATGTTCGTTTAGTGTTTATTTGCGAATAATTTTTTCTATATAGAAACAGTCACTTCTGGCAAATAATGTAATCTTCCAGGAGAAGCGTTTCAAAATGAAACATCCTGGTATAAAATATAGCTCTTCTTAATTGAAGAAATTAACTAGAATTTAAGCCTCTTTGGAGACTTCATTTCAAAGTAAAACGAAACATCTTACAATTTGGTACATTGGCATTTTTCTTATAATCACATCAATTTCGACAAAATTGCATGAGTGACTTTGTAGCGCTGGAGGTGCAATATGTGCGTACAGCTTACCACAATTTATACAAAGATGAAGCAGGCATTCTGCACCATTCTTCTTTGCTGATGAGTAGGTGGCGTCTTCTGACAGCTTGCGATTGTAAATGCCTATATCATAATGTCGTTTCTTTATACACAATATACATTTCTGGCACGTCCATAACGCAATTAACTGTTTACACCTTCCTCTGGCTCCAGAGTTTCGTGGATACCGTCAGCTTTTATCACAACGAACGCCAGACGGAGGTCATAAAAATTCGAATAATGCATGAAAGTTCCAAAATCCGACGTTTTTGAGGTTTAAATTATTATTCAGTTAGCTAAAATAGTAATGACAGCGTAATCGATTGTAGAAAAATGTGTCTTATAACAATAGAAATTGCTAAATCAAGAACGTAATTACTTTCAATACACCGCACATAAGTTATTTTGAAATGAAGAAGAGTCAGCGTTCAGATGCTTTTAACTTGGCCCCGAATTCAAATAAATTGCAAATTTTATTATATCTATGACATCTTCACAGGCTATCATCCATCACATAAGAACTAGGAATATAACCTAAAAACCTAAACCATTAATCTAAAAATTGTGCACACATAATAGAATAGAGCAATCGCTTTGCTTCAGTTTATAGTAATCGTGATTTTCTGTAGATATAAGATTAGGAGATAAGATAACTTTTTTTTCTGCTTAGAAATTTTAGTTTACTTTATGGGTACGTAAATATTAAGTAAACGAGATTTCAACGTTGATGGACCTATTTATCATTCATAGTGTAAATATATTTTTTTCATTCAAAGTACTCAACGTTTAACTGTGTTTTCTATAGAATGTCAAGTGATTTTATTACTAAAACTACGACACACCTTTATAGTCAAGCATACAACTTAAGTTCCACTAAACCGTTAACATTTTCACTTAAACACCTACTATATGTGATCTAGTTCTATTATCGCGTACGCTTTGGACACGACGTGAAAAACAAACATATTTTATCTATAAATCAGCGAAAATCTGTGCTTTACAACATACTGTTTTATAGCTATAATAAAAGAACCGTCAACCGCTGTGTGTTTCGAGAATAAATAGTACGGGACGTGGTGAGCATTCTGAAAATGCGCGTGCGCTCATTGGTTCGTCTTCGAATTCGACACATTTAGGTGCTCTTAACTGCCGAGCTTATTTACTCGAGACTAACACGCGTAAATTTTAACCAATAGCCCGCTGTAAATCTGAGTATAGCTTCTATGAATACATGCCATTCTACTACCAGGGTTGTTGAGCCCACAAATATAGAAATAACATTTATTTAGTTTTTGGTTAATGTTAAAAAAGGACAGATATCAAATAAAATAAGGGTCCGTAACGATGTTTATTACACGTTAACCTAATCACGCGAAAATTTAAACCAATAGTGTGCTGTAAATCTGAGTGTAGCTTCCATGAATTCATGCCATTCTCATACCACGGTTGTTGAGCATACAAATATTAGGTCGGGGAAAAAGTCTTTTCGCATAACGTAGGTATAAACTTATTATAAATTTTTTTTGACTGTACTATTTGTGTCTGGCTGGTTTTGGTAACATTAAAAAGGTTCCATTATAAAGAAAAGAAAAAAATAAAAAAAAGTTGTTTCCCGCTATTTTTCATTTGTTTTTCTCTCCGTTAAAATGAGTGAATCTAATGAAGAAATTCGATACATTTTAAAATTTTATTATAAAAAAGGCAAAAATGCAACTCAAGCAGTGAAAAAAATTTGTGTTGTTTATGGACCTGATGCAGTGTCAGTAAGAGTAGCACAAATTTGGTTCAAACGTTTTCAGTCCGGAAATTTTGATGTTAAAGATGCACCTCGCTCTGGTCGCCCTGTTACGAATAAAATGGACGCCATTTTTGAAAGAGTGGAGCAAGATCGGTATATTAGTAGTTACGATGTAGCTGAAGAACTGGGAATTGACCACAAAACAGTTTTGACCCATTTGAAGAAAGCTGGTTATACAAAAAAGCTCGATATTTGGGTGCCACACGAGCTCACTCAAAGAAACTTAATGAACCGTGTACTCATTTGCGATTCATTATTGAGACGTAATGAAACCGAGCCGTTTTTGAAGAGATTGATAACTGGCGATGAAAAGTGGATCACGTACGACAAGAACGTGCGAAAAAGGTCGTGGTCGAAAATTGGCCAGGCTTCACAGACTGTGGCCAAACCTGGCCTTACACGAAATAAGGTGATGCTGTGTGTATGGTGGGATTGGAAGGGCATTGTTTATTATGAGCTTTTACCGCCCGGCAAAACCATCGATTCTGATCTTTACTGCCAGCAACTGATGAGATTAAAGGAAGCAGTCGAGAGAAAACGGCCGGAATTGATCAACAGGAAGGGTGTGGTCTTTCATCACGATAACGCTAGACCACACACATCTTTAGCCACTCAGCAAAAATTAAGAGAGTTCGACTGGGAGGTCCTAGTGCATCCACCATATAGCCCTGACCTTGCGCCTTCAGATTTTCACCTGTTTCGGTCTCTGCAGAATTCTTTAGGTTCTGTAAGGTTGACCTCAAGAGAGGACTGCCAAAACTATTTGTCCCGTTTTTTTGATCAGAAGTCCCAAAGTTTCTACAGTAACGGGATAATGTCTCTGCCCACAAAATGGCAGAAAGTTATTCAACAAAACGGTACATATATATTGTAAATAAATGTAAATAAACTTTGAAAAAAATGTCTTGACTTTTCATACAAAAATACGAAAAGACTTTTTCCCCAACCTATTAAATAATAATAATAATAATAAATAATCTCTTACAAGCATTATTTAGTTTCAACATAAGTATCATTAAGAAATTGTGTAATGGATACTAAAGAACGGATAAACATATTTAAATACCTTCTTCTGTAAATACATACGTAGAAAAACACCCATACCAGAACATCGTTTTCACGTTCATGCACACAAAGTTTTTTCTTCTTTAGACGCAATTACTAAAAATAGTAAATATAGGTAACCAAAATTATGTTAAAAAAACATATTTAGACATTACCACAGTATAATATGTAACTATTTTTTAAAACGTATTATTTTGAACTCTTGGTTATATTATTATTGATATTATTACAGCAAAGCAATAACAGCTTTAAGTTCAAAGCATGAAAAAACGTTAGGAATTTGCAATAACAATATTAGTAAATTAATGACCTATATCGTTCGTCTGTTTCAATATTATTTATGTGTATTTTAATATTTTTATGTGCAATAAAGGATTAACTAATAACAATAAGCATTATAATAATTTTAGCTTGTAAATTTTCAGTAAACATAACTGTCAAAAATTGTAAGTTCCATGAAATCAGTAACGCGAATAATTAATACATACAGAATACAGCATTTATTATTAGACAACACATTTTGAAATTCTCGTTAAACACATTTAATGAAAATAGGTTAAAAAGCAACAATAACAATTAAAATGTAACGCGTGGGATGAATGACTACAAATCCTCTGAGAAAAATGACGAAATAAGTGAGTGAATCATTTTAATACACATTAAAATGCAATAAGTTAGAATATATTTGATTGCGTCGACAGCCGTGCAAAATTAGGCCAATAGTGCCAAATTAGACAAAATTTGTAAACTGTGTTTGTTTGTTATGAATTAACATTGACATATAGATTATGTAGAATTATACCCAATTTTTCCTGTAGATATAGAAACAGTAATCTAGTTTAATTATTATACAGCGTGAAGTGCATTACCGACATACCTAGAATTTATGGATAAGTACATATATAATTGTAATTTACATATAATTATTATTTATTATTGTAACCAATCTCTTCATTTCAGCATTTTAAAGTCAACTGATAAATATTGGTCTCCCAAATACATTACGTTATATTGGGAGATCTTCCCATAGGCACCACGCTGGATTGGTGATTGCAGTCAAAGCCAGTACGCAAGATGACGCTGCTGCCCATCATCCGGTAGCATTTCTCTTCGTCGACTCTTATCCTATGAGATCAGGGAGTGGCACTAAAGCCAAGTAATTCAAATATCAATAAAAATAATATTAAATCAGCAAATACACGGTACACCATATAACAATGGCGCATGTACTGACAGTTAATTCAGTTTACGCGCACTAGCTCAAAAAGCTGCTGCCTAACCAGAGATTTACATGACCACCTTGTTTCCGCATGATAGAATGGAATATACTGTATTCACGATAATTTTTTTAATGCAAGACACAGTATCAAGATTGTGACCGTACAGGTCTATTATTTAGTTTATCACTAACCCAAGCATTATCGGTAGTGTAGCATAGGGTAGGCTTGCTGGTGTTCCCAGATTTGGTGGAATTTCTGTTTTTACACGTTTGTCACTCAAAAAACACCAATATGTCTCAAAAATGAAGAATCATGTTAATTCAATCGATAATCATTTCAAAACAGAAAATGCATAGTGAACATTATCTACATTTGCAAGAATTCCTCTGATATTGGTTACAAGTTGCGAAATGCCCCTTGAAATGGAAACCAGTTGGAAATGTCAATGCAGGGCGTCTATAGAATTGTGATTGAATTGCTTTATCTTGATATCTCAATCGTTGTGCGATCGACGCTAAGGGCTCACCGGTTATGGCAATAGAATATTGATGAGATTGTCGACGCGCACATGTAAATGTATGTTATTATTTTACTGTAGGTATACAATATTCTGACAAAATTATGCGTAAAAGGTATTATTATTGCACTGTGTACAATATTTAGAACAAATAAAACATTGAATATATCTAAGGTAAAGCTTATCGATTCAGCATATAGGTTTGCTCAGAGCCATTTGGCGTCTGCATCTCTGATTTAATACAAAAGTGAACCAGCGACTCAATTGTTACCTTAAGGATTATTGTGATAAGGTCACCACGAAGGATTATCGTGATAACGCCTACTTGATATTCTGTGAAAAATGTGCAAATTGCGCTACGATACAAGTAGGTTACTTCTGCAATGTTAAGATCTGTCTATCGTAAAAATAATATTTCAATCACTATTTCTATTAGGAGCTTGCCTGGTTTCGTCTTTTACAGCATTAAATTTGCTTTTGTTTAGCTGTATGATTATGACGGGGTTTTACTAGCAGATAGCTGATGTTGACTACTTTGAACCCAAAAATACCTGTATGGCAGTTGCCAGTTCAGAAACAGCGTTTTCTGTTATTACTTATTAATTACATAAGAAAGTAAAACGATACTTATGTACGAAAACCTAAAGAGAAACTTTTGGATGTCTGTATGATTTTGACGTTATTTTATAAGCAGATAGTCAGCTATCTGCCGATTTTAGTTATATAAGGCCAACTTATACTTTAGCGCAATACGCAGCGAAGTGTGGCCGCTATTTTGAAATAATATAAGATTGTAGTTATAAAAGTAGCATAAACAACAACTTTAATTTTCCCATCCATCATATATTTCAGAGTATCAGGTAGCTATCGGATCATTAATAAAGTACTTACATTCATAAATCTTCGCGTATTTCGATGGATCGCTCGAAATGTTTATCAATTTCCAAAAACAGGTCTGGCTGGTACTCGAAACAGCTACCTTTAGCAGCCAGTTCCACAAAACTTAACGGCACCCTGAGAGCGTACTTTTGCGGAGCTCATGAGAAAATATCATAAGATTTTGCTGCGGAGCACTTAACAAAGTGCATTCATTTACCAGTATTTATTCTGGTCTGGGTGTTTTCTATGTATATTAAGTATGTATTTACAAAAAAAAGTATGTAAGTATGTTTATCCGTTATTTAGTATCCATAGCTCAAGTTTTAATAATACTTATCTTGGGACTATAAAATTGGTGTAATTGTTAGAAATTATTTATTATTACTATAATACATAAATAATTTCTAAAAATATACCTTATTAGAAGAAAATATACCTTTAAAATTTCTAGTAGTCATATCGCATGCTTAAAGGAACATCGACCCATTAATAAATAGGTCAGGTTTAAGTTACTTAGTCTGTCTATTTCTCACTGAGATCGAATGAATGTTAATCAAACGTTCAAAACACAAGCAGAATCACTAATTAATAAATCAGTAGATATCAATTTAATGCGCTTACAAGTAGGACAAGTAAAAGATCTTGGGGTATAGGCATGTATCACCCAATCCTAGCAAAACCGACAACAAAGATGGCTAGAGATATGTTTTATTTGTTTAGTACATATAATTGTTACGATGGGACTGACATGGTCGAATAACGACAAAAGTCCCTAAATATTTTAAGATTAAAAAAAAAGAAAAAAAAAGATCTTCTTTTGTGATGTCCCAAATATAGTATTTTTGAGTTATGTCTATATTCCATTGAGCATGCGATTTATTCAGGTTAAGCTTAATAAAGCTCTGATGATCGTCACATTTAATAATAACGCGCCCTAAATAAAGTAACGAAATAAAACGACATATTTTAATGTTTGATTTACGGAACAATAAAGATTTTACTGTAAACAGCGACATCTAGCATTAAACTCAATAACAAACGTTACTAAGAAGTCAATCCTATTTGTTTCTTGCTCAGCTATGGTCACCGCTAGCGAGTAATTACATCCGGCTCCGTTTCTTATTAATTTAATTTGTCTAACTGTGAGTATGTACTCTAATAGTGGCTTCGTTTTCTAACACAATGAAACAATAGTTCCCTCACTCGATCTTACTAATATACTTACTTTAATTTATTATTTGGCAGTCGATGTGGAGTAGAGGTCAGTATAACTGAAATCCTTCTTGATTGAGATTTAAATACTGGTCTTGGTGAATTGGTAGACGTACTAGTACGTCTTTCCTGATGGTTTTCATTCACATATTACTAATTACTAATACAGTTTATAAGAATACAAATATTTGTCTCGGTGTCGATGTTTCTTGTATATGGAAAGTACAAAGACAAAAGTATGAATAATGTAAGTCGTTATTCCTATTTTTTTGTGTATTGATGGTAAATTAGGATAGTCCATGTCAATTATATTTCCTGCAGCATTCATGTATAAAACATTTATAATAAGTGATTCGTGGTAAATTTTAAACCAGCAACGTTGTGATTTTTTGTATAGAATTAATTTTTTTATTCTGAATTCTTATAGGAAGTAAAAGTTGTAATTTGATACAAACAGAAATAATAAGTACGGGGTTATGTGATTTATATAAGTCAGTGTAGTTGTTAGAGGGCAAGTCGAACGAAATGAAGCTAAGCGTAGCGCAATGTTTACGCACCGCCAAGCAGCGTGAGAAAATTTCCTTTAGTCAAGTAAAGCATATTGTTTTAAATTCACCCTCGTTTATTCAGCCATTATACGCGCCGATTTGTGTTTTTATCGTGACTTATAGTAGAATATAGTTAACTAAAAGATATTAGTGTGATTTTAGAGTTTGGAAAAAGGCTTTATGTACATTGACATAACGTGCATTCAAAATGCTGCGCGAGCATGATGGTATGCGGGCGGTCTCTCCTTCCTGATTCTTAACTATCTTGAACTTAGAAAAAAGTAACATTAGACAATCAGAGATGAAATTCCGTGAAGCCGTCGCTAAATTACCACGCCATTTAAATAGGGATTCGCTTAATAAGGGTTTACCGAACCACGAGCCAAATCGGTCTATAATTTGTGGAATCAGCTCCCTGGTTAGCAATAGCACGAGGCTCTTCAAAATGGGTATGGCATAAAACAGTTTTCATATGATCGTTAGGTAACGCGTCTCTGGTATTGAATTCGTCTGTAGGCCGCGAATACCTCTTTCCATCAAGATTGTGTATTGTATTGTATATTTATATTTGTCGTCTTTTTTTTGCACCCTAATTTTTCTACTTAAATGTAATTAATACGCCGACTTGTAATTTCGCCGTCTAGACATCACACGTCGTCAGTCTTCCATGCGAATGTTAGTTTGTTACTATGACTGGTTGCACTTGCGTCGTTAAATTATAAAATACCACAGCCGATGAAAGTAATTAACGGTTTCCGCATAGAGAAACTGAGTGTGAGAGTGATTTTAACACTGAATCTAATGTTTAATATAAATGTGTAGAGTTACCGCAGAATGTGTTTTCATATAAAAGTAAACGTACTGTCTTAGGGGAATTTAAAAGTATACTTTGGCATATAGCTCAATAAAAAGTTTAACGGAAAAGAGTATATATCATTATTATTCCGCTTTTATTGAATTTTGGGCATCTTTTTAATTTTTTGAGGACTAATTCCTCAAAAAATTTCATCATGAGCTTTGTAAAGTCTAACACAACGGTAGAACAACTTACCAGTATATTACTATGTAAGGTTTGAATTTTCCATAGTTTCGCTGCCATATTCATAGTGTTATTCTAAAGACATTGTGTCGAACGCAGTTGCTTTTGATACATTATTTCCGATCGTCTTCTGGGAACCTAATGTACCTTTCTTTTTTTATGTAATATCAGTAAATGTATCTCTTCAAAGAATTAGGATTAATAATGTATCTATCTTTGTTTATCTAATATCAGTAAATGTATCTCTTTTAAGAATTTAGATCATTAGCTTCATTAAGTCTTACACAACCTATAAGCTTTGGATTTTTGGAACTATTTATAGTTGTGTCTAAAGAAATCTTACCATGTAGGTAGCGGGTTCACAGAATTCAAAGATTAAGGCCAAAATTTCGTTTAACCTTTCAAGCCATTTAGATACAACTTAAGTTCTATTGTTTCAATGGTTGTTACATATTAAATAAACGTTTAAGACCCTTACCTCTGTATTTAGTTAAGATATCGGTTATGCTTAGGCGTATCTTTTACTATCTTGTGAGCTTTCTTAAGTCTCGTCCCTCGGTAAAAAAACCAACTTTGAAATAAAATGTTTTATTCAGTTTGGGCTCGAATCAAATTGTGCGATGAACATACGACTGTCGTGATAACGTAATGCTAACGCAATGATTTACTACGGGCATGAGCTTGAGTAGAGATGAATTGAATAAAAAAATCCTATTGTGTGTTCAGCCACTACTAGTAAAAATAAAAATAAAAAATTAAGATGTGTTTATGCAAAAAGTCTCTGCCTCACCCTACGGGGAAAAAGTCGTGGGTCGTCTTACCCTGTAAGATGGACGAACGATCTCATAGAGGTCGCAGGATCACAATGTATGCTAGCCGCCTACAATAGGTCACGCTAGAAATGGGTGAGGCATATGTTAAGCAGTAGACTTCCTTAGGCAGACGACGATGATAGCAAAACGATTTCAAAGTCATAATTGAACTTAATAATTCAGTCACGTTCATAAGCCTTTATCTTGCCTTGGAGTTAGAATTCGATGCATACATACGAAATGCATTAGAATAGAATATGGGAGATGAGGATTAAAGCCCAAAGCGACACGTAGCGCATGCCATTGTTACCGTTCACAATAGAAGTGAGATCGCATTGCATTACTTTGTACTTGATATACAGTCGACCACAACTCGACCCATGCAAACCTGTCAAAATACAATATAAACACAACGCAGTATGAACTTAGCGTCAACGACCATAAAGTTCTATGTCAAAAGTCCAAAAAAACAGATTGTAAACAGTTGGCGTGCGGTTGATCATGCTGTCGCAATGTTGAAAAGACAAAATTGTTCTATGATAGTTCACTATAATTAAATGCAATTCGTTTTGTTTCGTATTTGCGGTTAATTTTGTTGGAATTATTAGCCAGTTGGTCAACAAGTTTGTTAAAAAGTATTTAATAGATCAATTGTAAATATTCTTTCAATCAGTAAATAATTTTCTTGGAGAAAATGCAAAGAGTTTCCAGGTATAAATGGACGCTTTAATCGAAACTAAGATTTTGCGCACTGCGTTATGGTCGATTCTTAAGTTTATTACGGGCAAGCGGGACGAGCTGATCGTCCTAACGTAGACACAAACTGGAAGATAGAGGAGAAGAAACAATAAGGAAAATTATCATATTATGTATTTGAACTAAAACGATAGTCCTACAAAGGTTACACTAACTTCGCAGGATCTGACATTTAAAAAGAATGAGAGATTACCGGGACTTAATGAGATCATGGGACAGCAGCGGTTTCACATACAGTTGCGATGATCATGTCCAGCAAATACTGACAATTTTACAAGTATGAGCAGCGGAAGATGGGATGGGACAGGTTGAATTGTTGAATCTTATAATCGTACTCCAAAACATATACTGAGTAACCGCCTTCCTAGTTATAACTTACAGTTGCGGTAAATAGTTCTCAGTTAAAAAAATGCCCACTCGACCAAATTCTTATACAATTTACCTGGCTTGCGGTTTTAATAAAGACTCACTTTGCTAATGAAAAGCTAGTTGCAAGATGCATTAAGTTTATTTTAAAAATAAACTTTATTGAATTGACCCTGTATGTTGAAACCTGACTGATAAATTGCATTTGGTATCTATAATACTTCGCCACTTTGTACTTAAAGTATCGGTGATATTTTTGTCTATTTGTCTAAAATTACTACGTAAAGGCTCTTTAGTTGTTTCTTTCTTTTTTTTGCTTCTAAGTTTTTAAGTTATTTATTTAAACTTATGGACATGGAACCACTCTCAAGTAGCAACACAAGCGCCATATGTTTACCAATTAAGACTTCGCATGTTTGGGTCACGTCCATTGCACATCGATAAAGACTGAACCATGTCCACTGGCTCTAAAATTAAAATCATCGTTATTATCCCAAATTGACCTCTATGTTTGTATCTAGACAAGTTTCAGTATTACACAATCAATTTGCAGTTCCAAAAGTTTTCTTATTGCGCCACACATTATGCGACATCGTTAAACTGGTTCACGTCAAGTTAGAATACATTAATCAAACTAGTACAAGTGAAGTGAAGTGACTGACGGGCAGACAGCCCCCAAAATCACCTGTGTCAAAATTACCTCCACCATACGGCTTTTGTTTTTGTTTGCTAGTCTAATTTGTGTGTGAACACAATGCCTCATGCATTGTTCAAAATGTCTATTACAAGTTTTCGACACTCGTCAACGTCCGTACAGACAGTTTCAAAAGGATTTTTTAACGTATGATGTTACCTTGTAGTTTGACCACAGCTTTCAGAGGTTGTCACATTCATTTAGAAGGCTGTTTGATGAAAAAAATTGATAAAATCTTTTTGTTCAATTATGAAGTATTTGTCTCACGCTGAAGCGGTTCATATTTGGGTATCTATTATCTTAGTCTATTAATGTCTACGTTCATCCTGTCAGGAAATAAGATGATAGGTATCAAATATATACTAGGCGCAAATAGGCGAATGCGATGTGTGCCGTCTAGCTTATAAATTTTAAGTAAAATCTTGGGGATTTTATAAGCATATGGTACCGAACCGAGTTGGTGTTTGTTGGTGTGAGTTTTACTCAATTTGAACCCTTAATATCTGTATAAGCTTATATTTTGAACAAAATGAAAACTCTAGAACTTTACCAATATTGTAAAAACAACTAGATTTTATACTAGCCTATGTGGTAACAATTACAGTGCTAAGCTTGTGTATATATACTAAACTATTGACCACAATGAAAGAGCAAAAGTTTAGCGGGTAGAATTAAAAAAATCAGGTAAAAATTTGCAGTCAAGTTTAGTTTTATTACAATTAACATTAAGAAATATATATTTTAATATAGCGGTACACATATCGCTGATGTTTCCATCTTAAAATTCCGCCGCGCATCAATATGCGCAAGAAGACGGTAATTAAATACATAATCCATCGCTGGACAGTCCTGGTTTGACTCGCCATCCCTTATAAGGCGTGAAAGCCTTCGAGCATTGTTGCCTGCTCCCCAGTGGACCTACTTTGGAGAGCCTGATACGTGTGGCGGATAAAGGCGCTTTCATAAAAGCAAATTGTGTCGAGCGTTTACCGCGCGAAAAACGGACGGATTATTATCTTAAATTTTTTTTTGGAAACAGACATTAATAAATCGCCGGTTGTATTGTCGAAATCTTATATTTAACTTCATAAAGTAAGATGTCAGATACCTACTGATATTTTACACAGCGCCTTCTTAGTCCGAGATAGTGCAAGAAATACCTGCTAGACTATAAGTAGACATTGTTTTTTATTTAATGTTTATCATAATCACTATAAAACAATTTCTATAAGCGAACTTAATGCCATAAGACATTTTCTGCTAGTTAACTTTAGGGTTAGCAGAATAAACATATTTGTACAATATTCTTGACAAGAACGTGCGGTAATGGTTTTATTCACACCTATTTATTAGGCTGACCGTATATTATAACATATTTGATTGCATGTATATGCATGTACAATATTTAAACATAGTAATGTACCCGGTGTATTACATATAATATTATGCCTCTGTCTACCCCTTCGGGGAAACAGGCGTGATTGTATGTATGTATGTATTATGTATATTACATCCCACCAAATATAATAAAGGAAATAATAAACACTAGTAAACGACTTGGTGCAAAAAAAGACGCTACGTAGTTCCGAATGTTACACGCACAACTAAATTGGCGTTTCTCCAAAATTAATTTATTCTAATCCTCACTGTGTTTGTTTAGGAGAAAGTTTAGCAATGGCATTTAACACGTGTTTACGGAAAAAAACAAAAATATCGTACTCGGTGTAACGTTGACCTTTAATATTCAAATCACTGTCTTTACAGTTATGTTGTTTTACACACCTTACATATTAAACGCTAAATTAGTTTATAATATTACAGAAACATGCAAATTACATGATACATCTACATTCGTCTGAAAAAAATTCCACTCCACGATCACGATAAATTCCTTCATCTGAACGGCCGCATCGGTTTCTGAATTAAATCAAATTATCCCACCAATTGGCATACCAATATTACACAAAAGAAAAGCTGTAATTTTTAATTGCTAATCAATATGGCTATGTTGGAAATATATGAAATTGTATATAGCTCACAATTTTTACCTCATATTTCAATTTGCAGTATGACATTTGGGATTCAACAAATAGCTTTACACGTCCGATTCTCGCGCGTCTTTATTCCTGCAACAACAGCTTTAAACTAAATGCGCCTTTACGCAGCTTGTTTGTTACCAAGATTAACGAATTAGCTGTAATCAAATTAACAGTAGTGTTAATGGAAACGGACTCGGTCACAAGAGAGAAAGTAGCACCTGTCTTCATTAGTAATGGAGATGTGTTTCAAGTACTAATTGACTTGAAGTAAATAGCTAAATATTCAAATGCAAAACGGGAAAAACTATTGAAGAGTTTAGGAAAGATCTTTAACATTTGGTATATCTAATCTGAATTCAATATTTAAGACTAAACATACTTATTTTCTTATTCACCAAAACTAGTAATGGTTAAGAGTAATTCATAAGAAGCGCTTGTAGTTTCGTAACCCGTTCACTTCATGCTCCCGGTTATCTGGTAGCCATCAAGCTACAATACACGCCTTATAGAGTTGGTTTTCACCAACATATAGTCACACACCTAATTCGGCCAATCCGCATTTTTGTGACAGGAGTCTGTGCCCAGTAGTGGGACGTTAATAGACTGAGATGATGTGTAATTAATAAATGAATATCATAACTTACTGTATTTGTGAATAAAGTACCGTAGCAGACGTTGCTGTAAAGTTGGAACCGGATTTCATAAACGACGTGTATTGTGCATTTAAAACATAATAAAATTTACGAGCGAGTCATTTATGAAAAGAAATCTTGTTTACAAAAATATACTGTTTCATTAATTTGTATGAAGTGAGTGCTGTATTATTCATATAAGTTACTGAAACATATGGTTGCCTGATTAAGTTAACTATACTCGTATAATCCGCGAGTGACTCACATTCTTTTCGATACTTTTTGTTTACAAATTTTATTGGTTGACAGGGTTAGTTTGTTCCTTTGCTCATCCTTTACTTGTACAATAGACGATATTTATTCACTTTATTTATATTAACTTCGCTTAAAACGTCGGTATCGAAGTTAAGTTTTGTTTAAGTAAGCATTTTGTAGTCGAAGATTTAGTCAGCTTTTCGTGTAAAATACCATGCAATGTAGTCATTGCTTGGCAAAATATTAAGTCGTGAAAACAAGTGAACATCAATCTCAGTTCCAAAGTATTGTTTTCAAACAATCGTACCTGATTTTGCGATATGCAATTTACAGAGATTTATCATGAAACATTTGGTCACGAAGTCCTCATAAAATGGAATCATCTATTGCATCAGAGCATAGCAGGAGGCCATAGGATGACAGTATGTCATGTCATTAGAGATGTAATTCATAATCTATCAATAATCTATCGGTGAAATGATGTCATAACTGTATTAAAGCACGCATGCAGCCTTCAGGCGTCGAATTAACTATCTGTGTTTATCTAAACTGTGTACAGATTTTTTTAAGATAATCATAATATGTTAACACTCAATCAGTCGTGATTGAACAACATAAATAATAAATCAATATCATATTATTTTTCGCTTATTAAATTAAATAGTTGTAAATCGGTAATACGTGTTTTATTTAATAATCAAATCACTTCTTTGCACAGTTTTGACAGTTACAATGTAGTTTTATTTAAAAGAAGTAAGTTACCCCATATTTTAGCATTGCTATCAAAGTTGCAATTCTGCATTCATATTTGGAGACGGTGCTGATTCCAAAAAAATTTATACGTTTGCTTCTTACGGGTTTGGCGGATTTCTTCGCATTGACGAATGAGAGGGACGAAATGCATCAAAGCCGCTTTTAACGAAGATAAGATTAAACATATAAGTAGTTTAAATATAGAATGAAATAAACCACGTGAACTGTTAATTGTATCGGGAGTAACAAATCTCTCGACTGGAAATCTAAAATCGTCACAGCTAATTTGACGTGTTTTGGATTCATTACAGCTCATGATTTAAGAGCACTATTAACTTGTCTGTTTTTTTTTCTTTACAGAAATAGCAAAAGTCCGGGCGAGCTTATTCCAAATAAATGGAGTCAAGAAGGAACCACTTATACTTCCTGAAGCAGAGGGGATGGTCACCACACTCACAGAAAAAGTATACGTGCCGGTCAAAGAGCATCCAGATGTATGTCTTCTTTTCTATTTTATATTGATATTCAGGACAAAATAAAACGTGGAGGCCGTATGTAGTTCTACAAACCAGTCGGGTTGCGGTTTCGGTTACTGGCATTTCTATTTGCTTGGATTTTGCTTGATCCGTTTACGAAAAAAGCGGCGGGTTCTACCTTTCGTACCTAGAGGCAATTAAAGTTCTTTTGTGTCTAGTCTGCCACCTCAAAAAGTTACTAACTCAATAAAGTATCAACGCAAGTTGAAAAAAATAATTATGTAAAATATAATTAACACAAATCAAGGATAGAATAACTTATATTGAAATGGTGTCCACTCAGCATATTGTCCGTGAGGAGATAGTCGTCGACTGAGAGATGTCACGGCGGGTCAGAGCCCATTCGTCCCCTAAGATTCGCACCCTGTGCCCACTCGACCCCTGGAACTTTTAAGGGGCCCATTCGTCCTCTGATGAATATTTATTTTTATTCATTCTTCTAATATAAGTATATGTGTATACTGCAGCTTAGTAGTCCTGGTACAGTCGCGCAGAAAATGCTAAAATAAAAAATATAGTAATTCCGTAGATATCATGTTTATTTCAAATAAGATTAACACATACAAAATCACAATGTCCTAGAAACTAACAAAATACAACTCTTTTACAAAAATCAGCCTTGATTGACCATCATATAAATCAACATTAAATATAAAATATGCAAAAAAATAGAACACAATGTGTTATATTTTATATATACATATATATATGTCATATCAACAGTAAATACTCACTTCTTATTTTTTTGTATATTTACCAACTACATACATGCAAAATCATAATAACTTAAATCTAAAAAATTATAACAGTACAATAAAAATACAAAAATCACAGTAATTATTGAAGACTAGATAAATCAACATATATATTTTTTTTGTATATTAACCAACTACATGCAAAATCGTAATAACTTAAATCTAATAAATTGTAACTAGAAGTACATAAAACCTACATAAAAATTGGCTAAAATCACCGTATTTTTTGTATATTTACCAACTACATGCAAAATCATAATAACTTAAATCTAACAAACTATAACTACTATAACAAAAAATGACTAAAATCACAATAATTATTGAAGATTAAACCAATCAACATTATTTTAGTATAAAACTAATCTTATATTTGTTTTTTCATTTTAAATTAATAATATATGCATAGCTTTTCCATGCAGTGGCCTAGTGAAATCTGATTTTCAAAAAATTGGCTAATTATGCGATTTATTCTCGCTTCATTTTCAATCGATTCAGGAGTCCGATTATTTGTTTGGACACCCCTTTGCACCTGATCCTAAAATTACCCCTCCCGCTTCGGCATTCCACACCCCGCGCACATCTGGAGAGTACTTACCAATTTTAAACACCTTATCTATTATTTGTAACCCGTTTTTTAACAAGCCATTCGTAGTGAGACAATTTTACATCGTAAGCCTATCGACAGGTTATATTATTATCATGACGGATTATCATTCATCATAGCTCTTTTTTCAATGATCTGTTATGAGTTACTAAATTAATGCCGTTAATAAACTGTTCACAAGTGTACTATGTTAACCGTTTCTTATGTAAAATATAGCTAATTTTATCTCAGGGGACCAATAGGCACCTGAATAGGTGCCGAATCTTTAACTTATAATGTATATATATTAGAGGGGACGAATGGGTACCTTAAAAATAATATTTTTTATTAAAATATTAATTGGTCCCCTACCAGGAGACCAATGGGCACCTATATAGGGGCCGAATCTACAACTTTAATGCTGGGGGACGAATTTTAGGGGACGAATGGGCTCTGACCCGTCACGGCGCTGATTTTCGCGGGCATCTTGGTTAGCTGCTTTTTGGACTAGCTTTATTTATTGTGCCTTCTATAATCCTCATTTATACCCAACTCAAGCACAATTTGACGGCGTCTAAGAAAGGCAAAGATATCGCCAACTCGATCGAAAGCTGTGACTACGATACCATTATTTAAGTGTTTCCACATTTATGGTGAAGTTGTCGCATACCGGCAATTTGCTCATAAGGTCGCAGCTTGGTTCCATATAGGAAAGATATTTATGTTATTGGTTAAAAACACAGCAATTGGTCTGAGTGTATTTTTATTATCATAAGTTTCTACTTCGTTCTAAAAAATATCTATTTAGATTTATTATATAGTACTAAAGCTCTCGCTGACTATTAAAACTAATTGAATTAAAGTTTCTGTTGAATTATACAACAATTGAGAAGCATTACACGTAAAAGCTTTTAAATTATTACAGAGAAAGTAAATTGGATTTAGAGAATTGCAATTTATTAGACATAACTACAAATAATACATTTCTAAAGCTATAAATCTTTTAATAAAGTTTATAAAAGTTTTCTATGTTTCTTGTCATAACTGATGTTTCTTTTATGCAAACAATTTATGCATGAGTGATCTTCGCAAGTTAGCTCCGTCGATGTTTTCTTTAGCGTTCACAACTCACTCACCTTTCTTAAACCATTTCTCATGATGTGAATGAGAACTTTCTGTAAACACATGTGTGGTTCTAGTGTAATAATTGTCTGCTCATTAATAATTCAACTGTCAAGAGTCAACTCAACACGCAAAGGGTGTTTGTACTGTACCGTAGCGGTAATATATGCAAACGTGGAGATTGCATTCTGTCTCTCAAGGCGGCGTTCTAAGAAGGTTTCTAATTGAAGTTATTTAAAAACAATTAGAAATGATACTCTACTAGATGATGAGGTCATATGTTTCATGTCTGGTAGATCTATTTAGAGTCTAAAGAAAAGAATAACGTGGCTTACTGACTAAAAGTTCTATCTAACGCACACGTCGGAACTTTATCGTCATCAAGATCTCAGCCCATTGAAATTCCACTACTAAGCACGGGCCTCTCCTGACGAACCAACCACCAACCGCTTATATGCATTGGATCCGCGTGGTGAAGCTAAGAATATGGTCGGTACATAATATGCCAAATTTTAGAAGTAGGTAAATCTGTACTTTACATTTGCATTTTTATGATATGTGTCAAGACATTTTCCTATGTTAACCTCATCATTAATTTAAGGACTGACTTCTTTAAAATAATGTCTCAACCTTTAAATCCCCGTAAAAATGTTTTTTATTGTCTCACGGCAGTTATCCGCCTTCTCACAGATTACCTTTGATGATCATTTAGGACCTTTGAAAATAATACCTACCATTACACGGCGTGACACAATTACACATTAAAATGGCATAAATCCTATTTCAAAATGAAGTCTTCACGTTCTTAAATACGTTAAACTTTAAAAGTACATTCTAAATTCATGACCGATTCTGTCCACTCACATTAACATTACCAATGTTTTTTTTACTCGACCGACTAGTTTTATAACAACTGTTTACACAAGGATCGTTTCGCGTTAGTCATATAGAAAGACAAGGTAGGCAGCATGCTACATTTGGAGACTTATGTCAGGGCTATAGCCACTTAGAGCCGGCACTCTGTTAGTTAAGGCATGCTGTCCATTAAATGTCTTGCTGTACGCTTTCGGAGTTATTTTTGTTTGTAGTAAAATATTTAAATACTTTAGAGATAAGCAAATTTTGACCAAGATCAGAATTTTCTTATTTAAGACAGTAAATAATCATTCCAGCCTTATTAAAACCTTACCAGCCTTGTTACGGCTGTTTTTGAAGTTAAGTTAGTAGAACATTATCGTTTTGCAGTAAACATACATACATTCACGCCTGTTTCTCCGAAGCGGCAGTTTCAGCCAGAGGCATACCATACACCCACACTTCGCCAATTACATTGTAGGTCCCACGTAAGAGCCTATTGCCGCTTGCCGGGATCTGTTAAGTTCTCCAAAGCCTCGTCTGTTGATCAGCAGGTGCACCACTTGCAGGTGAGGTTGGCTTGGGCTCCTTACATGTTAGAAGGATCCCTATACACCCACTTATTTCAAACTTTTTTGTAAGAAGAAGCAAAGTCATATTTACGCACGCATATTTCTTACCATCCTGTTGCTGTCGCCCTTTACTTAACATTCATTTACTTAAATTTTCTTATTTGTATGAGAATAAATCAATCTTGAGCGCAGTATTGGTCCAAAACTATAAAAATATGGGTTGAGAAGATTTGCTTACGAAGGCGTTATAAAAACTACATAAAGTGACATTCGTCTTATCTCTCTTTAAAATTAATGCATATTTTCAAAGCAAATCAAAGCGATACTTAGTGGAATGCAGGCTTTAATCTAAGCCCCAATAGAATCTCTATGATAAGTTCTATATATCGATGCCCAAAATGATTTGCAAAGAACATTTCTGGCTCAATCCCTTTTTCGGATAGAGTTCAATGATCTCTCTCTGATTCATCTGTATCGGGTGTCATATTAAATTTTGTAACGGTTCTGATGACAGTTATACGTAAAGGAAATCCAATATTAAAAAATGTCTATTTTTATAAATCCAATTTTAAAATGTTGGATATTGTAATGTAGCAGGCTTTTAACTTTATCATTATGTAGGTAGTGACATCCTCTCTCATCTCATGGGGAGTCGTAAGAGTCGACGAAGAGAAAACCTACCGAATGATGAGCAGCAGCGTCTTCCTGCGTACTAGCTTGAACTACGATCACCAACCCGTTTGCCTGGGGTGGTGAATGGTGATTATAGGCAAATACTCCCAATAGAATATATTAGGGGTATTATATAGATATTGGGGAGGCTAATGTCACTGCTGAACATTATACTACATATGACTAAACTGATAGTGATAATAAACTTTTGTATATTTCACACATTACTACTGTCCCTCATTAAGCAGAACTTGTACAATGGTTACTAGATAACAGTTAAACATATTTAAATCCTTGTTATAGTCAAATACTTACAGTATAAGTATTCTACATTGGCTCAATCATCGCTTCTGACTGTATTTTTTCACTGTTTTCACCCTCAGCCAGTAAAGAGCTTTTAACACTGAGTTATTAAACAAAGAACCACCCAGTGCTAGAAAAATATTCGTATTTATGCATGCAACAGGGACATGGCCTGGGATTGAAAGCTATGCTTAGAAGCGAAGTGTGAGTAAATACTATTGTCATCCACGCCATAACTGACCTCAAAAATTTGTCTATCTCTTACGATTTTGCGCTATATCACTAGACAAAACTCTGTCCATATTTTAACATCCCGAGCTATATGAGTAGTGAAAATCATGTCTGTTGCGATTACGACGATTCTCTTACGATTGCCCGCCATAAAAGTCGTCAAACTCTGTCTGTCTCTCAAAATCATGAGCAGTCAAAACGCCGAGATCTCAACACTATTTCATCTGTAACGATTTATTGTCATATTGGTCGTTTAAATTATGTTTCTCTTAGGACGGCTTTGCAAAACAGTACTAAAGATTTACAATGTCATTGCATTTCAGTCATTTGTTTAAAGTTGAGAGGTACAGAACGATGTTATAAATAGATTTAGCCCTAATCAGGATTTGTGTCCATTTATGCAAGATACCCCTAGGACTTTGCGTCATATAGGTCGAATTATTACTTATGTCTCTTTTTCTTACGATGTGCTGCTATATCTGTCGTAATGCCTCTGTCGATAACCTACGATTTCTCACCACACCATTTATAAAATATAATGAGGACCTATAATAATTGAGTAAACAGAAGAGAATAATTACGTTATTGCCTTAGGCGGCTTATAAAATACTGCTTCGGTCCTAGTACCCATAGATCAATACTTAATTGTTAGGAATTGAACAAAGCTAACGTAAATCAATAGTTATATACAACTGATTGCACTTCACAAGGACCGCATAATTATCAATTATAAACGTAACATTTGTTTGTAATGGCACTTTGTGATGAATTATGTTATGTTATGCACTCTAGTTTCTCATAAATTTTAAGGTTTCTTCTCATCTTAGGTGATATGAATTGAAACGATTTAAAAGTATTAGAATATTTTATTTGATTGAACTGAAACATATTAAGCTTATTTTTTGGAAAAGTGATATTTTGGTTAAATGTACCCTCAGGGTTATGTGATGGTGAAGTCTTAGACAGCAATATATGTGTTTTTAATGGTAATAATTCAAGAAGTTTGCTCTTAGTTAGCCCTTCTAAATTACTACGCCCTTGCAAGGCGTCACATGCATAGTAGACTTACCTTCCTTTCATATCATGCAATGTGATATAAAATAAACAATTTGATATGATTTAAACTGAAATTAGGTATTCAACACTTACAAAAATGGATTTAAAAACTCCGTTTTAACAAACTTCGAAAAGTTGCTAAATAAAACCATGTTTATACTTGAAAGCTGAGCTAAACAAAATGTATGAGACAATAATTGACAAGTATAAAAATTATAGTGTTTTCAAATAATGTAATAAAATAATGCAATTGTCAAACACATATAAAACATAATACCGCATTCTTTTACATCAATCACTCAACCACGTCAAAATACAAGTTAGAAAAAAAACCATTGAGTTTTTCATACTCTTCAGTAAAGCAAGGTCGGTCTCGAATATTCTGATCTTTTTCATACTTTATCACTCCCAGTCTACTTACTGCAAAGAACCAAACTTTGAGGTCGAAATGCGCAACGTTAGCAACTGCAGATTTCAACGCTGTATACAAACATTTTAGAAGTGTATGTAGAAAGCCCGCTTTATAAAACACACTGACAAAACATATTGTCTAAGATAATGTCGAATCTGAAAAAATCATTAGTATCTTTCGTTCGCAAAAACCTCAACTGTAATGTAAACTATTCCAGAAATACACTCAAACGTATGCGATTCTTATGTCGGTCGACCATTTGCCGTAACGTTCGTAACAATAGCTAGTTCCAGGCCGTCGTTTGTTAGTGTGACTAACGCTGTTTTAGTTTTGGGAGTTAAACGCACAGTTTTATTGCTAAAACAAATGGTAAAATGGTTTGATTCTTTACTATTGACGCAACTGTTCTGGAATTCGTTATTTTGGTTTAAGAATTGGCTTTGTTATGATTTGTATGAATGAAATCCCAATTTTCAGATACTATGCAAGTCAGTACTAAATAAGCTTCTGAATGTTAAGTCTCAATCTCTTGCCCGTAGTGAATTGGAACCTAAGTTTTTGAAATTATTAAGGCACTGCTAAATATGATCACCAAAAATTTTATTTCATGCAATAAAAGTGACAATTGTTCCTTTTGTGATGAAAGGGATTAGATGGGTACAGAGTTATATGATCAAGAAACGGGTGGATGAGTCGATGTAATACACGAGGTGAAAAGAAGAAATAGAAATGCTGCGCAGACGCCAGATCAACCAGGAATTGGGGAGGGAGGTGATTACGACGATCTGTCTTTCTATAGGGTTAAAATTGTCGTTGCATTAAATTTTATCGAAATCAATGTATTGTTAGATACGTGAACGCCTTTTAATCAGACACACCTCCACATTAAAAGTCATTAAATATGACTTATAAAGTGATTCGTGTTCTTTAAGTCTTATAATCATGGAGCAATGAAGCATTTTGCTCCGATTGTTTTAGTAAAAAATGTATCAATCATGTAAACACGGCATTTAATCTAATTAAATTTTGATTAATCGCTAATTAAACATGTGCTAACATAATCAAGAAGATGTAAGAAAGATGAATGGCTATGACGCTTATTCATGACACTAAAATACTTGCATAATGAATATTTATAAGTAATTAGTAAGCTACCATCTACGAATAAGTATGAATAAATATTTTTAATATTATGGAATGTATAGAAATATACGATAAGATAATTGCTCGATTAACTTAAAGTAATATAATTAATTTTTTTAAATGCGAAAGTGACCCTGTCTTTTTCCTGCCCTAGCAGGTGAACTAATTTGGTGTTAATATATTTTAATGAAGAGTTCAATTACTTTTGTATCATTAAGTGCATCACAAGGGTAAATTGTAAAACTTAAGGATTAGTTATAAGAAGAGGTCCGTGCTCAGTAGAGGAAAAATGTTTTCTTCGTTATCGGAAACAAGCGAGAAACAGTTAAACATCTGCTTTTACTTAATAAATTCTCGTCAGACGTCAATTTAATTCTTTTCCTAGTCCTATACTTAGAAAAAAGTATCCACTTAATGCGGAACACTGTGGATTCCGCATTGTGATGTTGCCATGATACGGCGGCGGCGCGGACGCATGGTAGTCGACCAATCATAGGTGCCTCGATAAAGTCGGGTTCAGAAAATATCTTGACTAGTTTTGCAGCTACATCGCCCGATTTGAATAAAGTGATGGATTTCAGTGAAGTATCGATGAAATGTAAAAATGTTTCTGATTATTTTCCTTGATAATTTAAAGAGTTTATATGAAAAGTAGGTGTGATAAACTTTTGTATTCCATCACTAGTATATTATTGTTATAACTTCCTAACTAATTGTGACAATAAATTGGCTCTTTACAAATTATGTTAGTACGTGCCCATTTTTATTCCAACACAGTGAATTTTCAAAAAATAAATTAGATAAAGTTAGTAATTTTAAAAAAAATATATCTTTTTTATTTAGAGTCATGTAAAAATGCTTTCGCAACATGGTGCCGGAACGAAATAATATAATGTCTTATGTGCCTACTTTTACCTTATATATTTAAAAAAAATCAATAAATTAAAAATAACAATAATGATTTCTGAATGGGTTATAAACGAAAAACAATAACATGTTATTAACTCACCTACCGTTATTAAATCTAAAAGAAATCAATAGATCATCGACATCAGGCTCTCTCCTCTCTGCGTCTGTCCTTATATGGACGGTGACGTTATTAAATCCTGCCATATCGGTTAGGCCCGTTAGCTCGGCTTTTTACCAGTCCTCAACAGTAAGTACCGCCTTAGGTACGTGACTGGTGACACGTTCTGAACTCCTTGGAAAACACTGTCGCATGACGCATCATTATACTGTATTTTGAATTTGCTAGTCATGCTATTCTTAAAGCGAGATCTACTACTATTTTCTGAGCAGTTGTCACACCACTGTAACCTTTTTCCTATCTTCCAAAAAGGAGGTTCTCAACTCAGTTGTATGTCATTTTGGTGTTTCATGTAGTTTTAATAAGTCATGCTAGTCAGCAGCGTTATGATTGATTTCCAAGGGTCAATTCCTATATTCATCGAAATTCTTTAACGCTATTTCTTTGCAAGCCACAATGACCTACTTATGATATTTTTGGACATAGGCTAAATTATTTTTAAATATTTCTATAGCGTTATTTTAGTTTTTCCTTTTACCAAAACTGTAATATGGCAAAATTTTGTTTACTTTAGTGAGCAGTGCAGTTAATGAAACGCAGTTTCAAATTCCCTAAATGTTTTAACAAATTTGTATATTTTGTTTACAAATTGGTGATGCCAGCCGATAATGCTGCCAGAGTTCTGATTTAGACAAAATCTGATTCATCTTTATTTTGTTAGTCATAAATTATTTTAGTAGGACAGTAGACAATATTTTTGCGGGAAAGCTGTAAACAAATTGTGAGATCGACCGACAAAACGGATGGAAATTCAAATTGTACAGTGAAAATAATTAGGTGCTACACCAGTACTAAATCATTCGCGGGTGAAAACATCAGCAGAAGCTAGAAATTATTGAAAATGTTAAATAAACAAAACTACTGAGCCCAACTTTACACTTATATGATAGTGGTTTCTCAGAATAGGTAGGTTTTCAATGTATACGTAACCTTTTCCATTTTGTAAAATAATTTTGCAATGTTATGGAAATTGGTGAAGATGTAAAAAAATTGTGAAACCAGAAGTTGATAATGTTGATATCCACCTTTTCCGCCGTTTGGTGTTAGGACTTAGCCTCACAATATGCTACTTTACAGATACAATTATATGTATTATGTTTTCTGTCTCTATAGTCGACGACTGCCTTGTCTTACAGATTCACCTGTAAAGTTGAGTTTGTTGTATAATGTTCTCAGAGACTCAGATTGAGTTGATTCCATAAAAATAGAATAAATGGGTTATTGCCCACATTACGGAGTATGTAGTTGGCACAAAATTTGGTAAAACTATCTACGATTTAAATAAAGGATAAAAATATTCTATCTGTTAGATGGTGCTATATTATCTTTTAGACTGAAATTGTGCGTAGGTGTTCCTCTGTGGGTATCGTTAACAGCGTTACTTTATGACATGGCACGAGCTATAACATGTGCAGTAAAGTTTTGTAGGTGTGCCACAAGTTCCGCTCCATTTTACTTATACACAGATGACCTGAACTATTGTGAGTTTGTGACTACAGTTCAACGAACCGACATTTTATTAGCTATTCAACCACCACATGCATTAATTCAGAGGAAATATTTTAAGATAGAAACAGATATTTCGTGTTTGTGAACACACAAAATAGACATTTGTCTCCTTTAACATCATAAATTTGTCAACTACATCGCTCCGAGATAAAATAAACTACATTCAAAGAATCTCGTTTGTTAAATATAACTATTACTGCCTTATTTTAAAAATATGAGAGGTAGCTGACGTCTGGCGAGAGTAAAAAAACATTGATGGAATTGTATCTGAAAACCATTTGTTATATATTTATCTGCATAGAGTAGCAGCACAAGAGGCTGCTAGATGCCTGGTCCACTTGAACAAAGTAAAACTGAATATACTGCCTATGACATTTTCCAATAAGAAGTATATTAATTTGTACAACAATTTTGCAAATTGTTCTGTTTTATCTGCCAACTTAATAATTATAAAAAGGCAACTATTACTCGTAATTGAATTTGTTGAAGACACTCTTGTTTCTGAGATTGCATTCCTAGTTTATAGAATCAAGTCCTAGATCAGAAGATACATTAAGAACGGTCCTATTCCATTACTGCATTGCCAGTGCAGTAATGGGATCGAATTGGTCGTGCTCTATTGACCCTTGGTGGTCTCTGTTCATAGACTCGGAATGCCTGTTAAACCATTGAGGTTGCCGCGCGACTTATATTAAGTCACTGAGTAAATGTACCCGATGTTTTAAGTGTACTGTCACATCTACTGCCAAGACTAATTAATATTTAGTACGTACTCTTTCAGTCAATTTCACATGTCACGACTGCAATAATTGCTTTTAAAGATAATTTTACCAATATTAAATCATTTTCTGACGTAAAGACACACTAAGTCTTGTCTGTGCATACGAACGAAAGGTTATCCCGAAACTGTAGATCAAGAACTTTTTTGAATGTTTTCTTTTTTTTATTTTTATTATGTAAAATATACGAGTTTATTGCATAGAAGGTATGATTAAGAATAGTGTACGTTACGGCCTATATCGTATTTTAATTAAATATGATGCTGTAATGCGAAGCGAACGCAAACCAGATAAAGAAAATCACATTATGGCTTAGTTACAACCTTTACCCAAATAAACTTTTAATATTATTTATGTAATAGCAGGGGTTCGAATCAGTGGATTCAGTCAGATAGGATAAAATGTTACATATAACAAATTATTCTTACCACGTTTTAGGCGATTGCTTATGTCTAGTTCATACAGTTTATACTTATCAAACTTCGTCTTCGTGGGTCAAATGTTAATTGTCTAATAAAGAAATGAACTCTGTTGTTGATACCCCTTTTTGTTTACCTTTGACTTACACAAACATTTAAAAAACTTACCTTACACGTTATTCAGCAATGGTTTACGTCGAATCCATACATTTTATTGTTCTCCAATTTCATCTCAATTATTCAAATGTATTTAGTCCAATCAAAAATTAAACTCTTTGATCGAAGCCTTCTTTTGACAATATAATATTATTGTTGTTGTACAATATCATCATCATCTCAGCCCAATAACGTCCCACTACTGACCACGAGCCTCCTCTCACATATCAAGGTGTGAGGGTATAGGGTCATACTCCACCACGCTGACCCACTGCGGATTGGCGGAGGCAGGTGTATGGCGTCCTGCTGTTAGAATTGTTCAAGCCGCCCATTAGGCCTCTAACATGGCTTAACGACTACCACATTTAGTGATAACCGGGACCAACGGCTTAACGTGCCTTAACGTATATCAAATGCCACACAAACGGTCACCCATCCAAAGACTGACCTCTGTAAACTCTGCTGTACTTTGGTGATCGTTTCCGACCACCAAGCACCGCAGAGCTACGAGCGCTTCAGTTGCAGTTGTACAATATATTCAATCTTAATGAGAACCTTTTTTTGGTTACCTAAGTATTTGTTGTGAATTAAAACCTGTTGCTTGATAATAAATATTGTAATTATATTTATTGTTTTCATTGCAATATATTCTTACCTCAATCATAAGACCGGCCCCTTGGGCAGTTCACAAAGCATGTCGTGACCAATCGTGGACGACAATTACGGTCATATTAAACTATCAATCAATTGCAATACGATATGTAATACCTACTACTACCCACCTGACGTTGTAATGACAACATACTTTGTGGGCAATAGCTTTACTTAGAAATAATAATAAATACTTCTGGGAAACTCTGGGAAATATGCAAATTTTAGAATAAGACATCACGCAAAAGGTTCTAAAATTTGAACTTTCTCAATAAATAATTTGACCACAAAATACGACTTCGAGCAATAACATAATTATGTATAAGATTCTTAGCCATCTCACACTTTGTTACTTTATCGCAATCCAATCAGAGTTTTCACTATTAATGGAAGAAAATTATCTTTCACGTCATAGCTTAGTTCTACTAACTAAGCACGGCTACTTGTACAGAAACATGTGAACCCCTGATTCATATGATACAAAGGAAATGTATTTTAGTCTAACTGGCATATTTTTAAAATTTACTTACAAGCATTACAAATAATTCATTGATGATTGTAATTTTATTGAACAACTGGGTAATGTTATTTATTTACTGAAACAATGACTATTAACAGATGTCGTAAGTACAGTTATGTCATCGATATAAACAATCTATCTGGAAATAAGCCTTAGGCGCATCTAATGGATAAACATTGACCACTGCATTCCAGCCTAGTGGCAGAGGCACTTCGCTCTCGAGATTACAATTAATGCAAATTTTAATAGCATACATCTGGATTAAATGCATAATAAATTCTAATATTATTACTTGCAATTTAAATTATTTATTAATTTACATAGGTCAAAAAGTAGTTCGGGGCATTGATTTATTGGTACACTGTTCATGATATTTAAATTTATATGAATAAAGCTTCCTCTAAAAATACTGGTTTCCTTAATGTGACTAATCAGATTAAGGACCTTGATATAAAGTTCACTGCTGAACATTAGCTTCCCCAATAAAATATCATTGATTCATATATCATCATTCAGCATCTCTGTACTCTTATCTGACTAGATACTATTCTAACTTAGCCTGGCTTCAATATGTAGACAGCTTTAGAGATTGTACATACGCAGCCATTTAGTTTGCTCTACCATATTTAGTGCCTAAAACTTCTCAAAAATACTAAACAGTAAACATTTTTTCTGTTACCGCATTTAAGTTTATAAATGTGATATTTAATTTGCATCGTCGCCTTAACAGTGCAACAACACACATTTCTATTTCCCGTAACATTGACTTTGTAATGAATAGTCATATGAATACGAACCAGGATGGGATCCGGCTAAATTATAGTATCATAACCATCCACAATACAATTGTGTTTTGAATTGAATATGCACTTCGTTAGTAATGGATAGTTCTAGCTCAATCATAACATACCACTGTCATGGAATACTCTATATCCCGTTTGAGTTTATTAGCTGCTATACTAGGAAAGATGTCACTCTTTAGATGTGTGTAATGAACTTGATTGTATTGGTCGTGAACTTACTTCTAGATAGATAAAAATCAAACATTACAACTCACTAGTTCGGGACTAAGAGGTATTTCTTGTAAAAAGGTTTTTTTTTGTAAAGGTTGTATTTTTCGCCAAAATAATAAGCTGACAAATTAAAGACACTGGCTTTAAACAGATTAATATGATACAAATTTTGTTTACCATTACGTACGATTCTAAACATTTGACAAAAAGCATTCGATGTGAGATATAAGTATATTTGCAGGTTTTTTTTTGAATTATTAAATATACCTTTCATTAATTGTTACTTAATTTACTTGGTGATAGTTCTCTAGTTGAGATTTGCTCGTAACGATGTTGTATTCATTATGAACCATCAGAATCATTTACCATTAATCTAACGTCCCGTCTATCTTGTGCCTCGGTAAAAAAAATGTCTGTTATATTAATCAAATTAAATTATCTGCTTACGATGTATAAAGTTATATAACCATGAAACCCCATTTGTTTGTCTCCTCTAACGATCCAGGCAGTCCTGCTGTTTGACCCTCATTGTAGTGAACGGTGCCATCCGCTCATTGCATTATGAAGCGCTTATTAGTGCAGGCGTGACTTCACTGCATTCATTGCGCCGGGTGTGATATTGCTTTTTGATGATGACATGATTGTTTTTGTAATTAGCGATATGCGGTGTAGAATCTGTTTGAGATATTACAACCATAAAATGCTACTTATAAACGATTTTGCTCTGAGTGTCAAAAATTTCATTACATTATTTGAACCCGTTCTAAAATTCTCATCTTAATGAAAAGTTTGTATAGATTTAATTTTTGTGACTCTTTTACTAATGAACCTATTGTGATGAAGTTTGTTATTTGTATGGCTGCTGCAGTCTTGGAATAACAACATTTTTTATCCTGGTATTCCCACGGGAACGTAGGTGACACCGCAGGGCGCTGATAGTATCTGGATAAAAATATCGTGTACAGAAAAGTTTAAAATCCTTGAGTGAGTTTCTACAAAGGCTAATGCAAAGTTAATAAATATCGCTCTGAGATAATTGATTGGTAAGTACCTAAAGAATCTTTAGTACAAGTTCATTTTAGTTTGGGCTTACATGTTGCTTTCTGATGTATCCGATTATGTAATAATAAATCATTTACCAATGTAAATTTTATGATTCTCTCTCAGAAATATTTGCGTGCATTTCTAATAATGTCTCTTAACTTCCATTTTTAATTGCCAGTAACAGAAATTTATCAGCATTTAAGTATGTACTAAATTTTACTTCTTAATCAATTTTATTTCCGAATATTAAATTTCACGATACCGCCGTAAAATATTAGTTACATTACAAGGAAATGCAATGAGGAGAATCGGGCAAATAGCCAACTGGTGCGACTCTATTTTGACATCATATAGTCGGAGACGCGTCCGGCCACATTTTTCAGAAGTGTATTGTTTTTGAAGATTTTTTTTAATAGTGACACGTATAAATGTCTTCTCTCTGCTTGATATTATGCAGAAGAAGTGGTTTAAAAATTTGTTACATAAAACGGCTCGTAATAGAAATATTCAAATTCAATAAATGTGACAACAGGGTGAAGATATTGTATTCATATCACACATTGTCTTGCAAGGGAAAGATAAAGATGATGTTTTTTTCTTAAAAGGTATAATGAACATTCTTATATCTATGTGTAGTTCAATTCGAATTTTCAATGAAATACTGTTATCATTATTATTTCTTAAACATTGTTGCTATAAGACACCTTAGAATAGAAATATCTTTGTTTGAAGGCATTGGAAGAAACCTGTTCGGCTTTGGATTTTACTTGAAATGTACTTATGTATTGACTTTTTAAATCATTGAGTCGACCTATACGAATATTCAAATTAATAATCATATTTTTAAATATAGCTTCATTATCTGATAAGAAGGAACGTTGATATATTCTTAATGTTTCAATATGTTTAGTAAATAAGTAACCACAAAAAAAAGATTACAAGTATAAAAGAACAAGCTTGTTTCATACTTAAAATAGTGATGGGAAATAGTTGTCTAACAAAGGAAGTGTTTAAAGACCAGCCATTTTGCGGCCAACCACTAAATAGTGGCGAAGCTGCGTTAGAAAATTACTGGCGTTTTGAAATTACTGTGATTTTATGCTGCTTAGTAACCGCGGGCATTTAAATAAAGACTTACAACAGTACTGCTTAAGACATAAATATAGTCAGCATGAAGACATAAATAATAAAATAATAATAAGTGAATAATTTTCAATTTAATTTATTGGAAATTCAATTGAGAACCTTCTTTCATCCATAAGCACTTATCCAAGGGTGTATAGGGATCCTATCAAGACCTAAGGAGCCCAAGCCAACCTCACCTGCAAGTGGTACACCAGCCGATCAACGGACGAGGCTCTGGCGAACATAACAGCGCCCGGTAAGCGGCAATAGGTTTGCCACCTATTACGTGGGACCAACTATATAGTTGGCGAAGTGTGAGCGTGTAATATGCCTCTGCCTACCCCTTCGGGAAAATAGGCGTGATAGTATGTATGTTTGTATGTACACTTATCCAGAATCCAGTTAGTAGGTATTACAAATAAATATTTGATTCGAAAGCTGCCCGTAATCCATGGACGAAAAACGCAAGTTAGGTCCAAGAGAACTATGTTTGGTTCTCTTAAATAATGTAATATTAAAAATGTCTCGTTTTCGTTATCGGAATATATTTTAAATTGACATACTCATTCAATGAGATATCTAGACTAGCTTGCCAAACCTCTATCCGATTGTTCCCAATGTGATTTACAATTCGTTGTCTATCACCGTCACAATTGCTGGACCGAAACGGGTAATGAATGCTGTCTCAGACTTGTTAGGGCCGCTTATTTCCGCATCTCATATTTCTCGATCAGCCTCATTGTTACAGCCAGATCGATGAAGCTAGATCTTCAGCCGTGTATTGCTAATGACCTTCTTGTTGGTATGACATTTTAGTTACGCAATAGTCAATTGTTCTTAAAGTCACATTCTTACCGCTACGCTGTACGTTTCGTTTGTAGGAACAACATGTTTAAGAAATTTACACGCTGTCAAGCAGAATAATTTAGCATGACATGTGACGAATTTGTAGTCTACTTATTCTTTATTATTCAATACAAAGTGTAAATGTTTAAACAAATGTTATAATTCCCTGAGAAAACCCTTTTGAAAAATATACAGTTAATCAGTTGTTGGCTTCGTGCCAAATGTTTAATTTTGTAGTTCATATTCGCGATCAGCGAAGATAGTTCACAGTTCATGTGAATCTAGCTGAACGAAGCTTTATGAGATTGAGGTTAGCTTTATGTTCTGTGCACACGCATGTACACAGGAAACACGGTTTATGTGAAGCAATGCGAGTAATTAATCTCGAAGCTAATGCTGTTACGTGTTGCCTACTGGCTTAAATTAGTTTAAGACATTCGCATTCGTATTTTGGTCTTCGTCGAACTGTAAAACAGCAAAATAGACTAAACGATTGTATACGTTAAAGTAAAACTATTTCTACTTATTGTCAAAAAACCGTTACAGTTCTGACCGTTGACCATATTTACATAAGATTACATTACTTAAAAGGGTCATACAATTACCACTAACAATATTTTTTCTATCTTTACAGTTCAACTTCGTCGGAAGAATTTTAGGACCCAGAGGCATGACTGCAAAGCAGTTAGAGCAGGAAACAGGATGCAAAATCATGGTCAGAGGCAAAGGATCCATGAGAGATAAGAAGAAGGTATGTTTGCAACAGTTATCATGAGCCGCTTTCCGCCGCTTTGGTGTTCCGATGATCCTATTTCTATTTTACTATCTAACATCTTAATTGTTTTTCATGCAGCATCGGAGTGGATTTAAGAAAGGTTTCTCTTTTATATGAATTTATATCCATTACAAAAAATACTTTTAAACTATTCTATAAATTGCATAATGGTTTATTTATTGAAGTCTTTGTAATTCTTAATGGGTTCGATGTGTGTTTTCAGGAGGACGCCAACAGAGGAAAGCCCAACTGGGAACATTTGGCAGATGATCTCCACGTCTTACTTACAGTCGAAGACACTGATAACCGCGCGAAGCTCAAAATCGCACGGGCCGTGGAAGAAGTTAAACGTCTGCTTATACCTGTAAGTATCAACAGTAGTTACATCTAAACTAGGTGATATTTCTATTCCGAGACAACAGATACCTAAGAAGGTACCCGGACATTATGCTTCCAAATCTCACTGCTTAATGCGATTTTGTGCCTTGGTTTTAGGAAAGCGAAATTTTAATCTCTGAAATTGCGTAGTGTAGCGATGCCGATGGTTGAGCGAAGCGATGGCTGTTATATGCGTCATACTCGCTAACGGGCACGGCCAGTGGTGACTGGTCAATTCTTTACTACGTTGTTTTTGATTGACATACTTTTTTAATCTAAGTATTTCAATTTGCATTTTGTTCTGGTGATTGCATATTAAGTTTATCACTGACTTAATACAAGACGTCCTGGCGAGAGAACAACACTTGAAGAATTTTTCAGCCCTTTCTAGGCCGAATCCACCCCAACTATTTCCGCTTAGCTCATATAGAGTGTGTTATATGTAGACTTTCATAAAATTCAATTTTATTATGTCGATATAGCCTTCTGTTCGTAATTTATGTGAACGTAACTCAAATATAGAAACGCATAAATATTTTTTGATCCTTCCAAGCTGATAGAAAAATAAAAATGTTGACTTGTCTTATTAATATTTTATGACGCTTTCTTCAGAAAAAGTATCAAATTGAATACACTGTACATTCTCTTATTACTTTTCAACTTAAAATCAGCAATTTTCTTTTTCGAGTTAAGCTCAAATGCATTTTATCTTAATTCAGTGATATGCATACCAAACTATGGACCCAAGTCCCGCAATTAGTAAATGATATTGGTACCAAGGTTCCATCACACGAATTGAGAATTTAAGTCGTATTTATAGTTTCTTCATTCATAATGGTTTTAACAACATCTATGAATCACTTAAAATTTCTAAATAAATACGTGACTTTGAATATGTAATAAACATTATTCTCTTGTTTTTATGATTTTATGCAAATTTGGCACTCATTTACTAAAGACAAACAAGTAATACTTTGGTAGCTATACCTGGAATAAAGTGAATATTTTAGTGATACCGTCACACAAATATTTACATTGAAATTTTAAAATATCACGAGCCTCCTCTCACATATCAAGGTGTGAGGGTATTGGGTCATTCTCTACCACGCAGACCCAATGCGGATTGGCGGAGGCAGGTGTATGGCGTCCTGCTGTTACAATTTTTTAGGCCTCTAATATGGCTTAGCGACTACCACATTTAGTGATAACCGGGACGAACGGCTTAACGTGCCTTCCGAAGCACAGAAGCGGTCGATATCAAATGTCACACAAACGGTCACCCATCCAAGGACTGACCTCTATAAACTCTGCTGTACTTTGATGATCGTTTCCGACCACCGAGCACCGCAGAGCTAGTTAGTTAATACAATGTTATTCTAATGTGTTTAAATGGTTCAAAAAATACCTTTAAATTAAAGGACTGTGACTATGTTTTCCTTATTATTTTAATATCGAGGATAAATACAATAACGCTTGTAGCATTCATTCCGAAAAGTCATTATCAAAATGTTTGTCCACAATTTGTTTTGATTCCAGTTAAAATCAAACATACTTATGTCCGTTTAAGACTTAGTACATTTATGAAAATCATGTTAAAATAAAGAAATGTGTTCGGAACGAGCATTGAGTGAACATCTAAATTAAATCTACTGAATAATTCTCATCTGATGCGAATTGGAGGAAAATAGTGTACTACTATATTTTGTTTTGAAGTATCCTCTAACTGAGATACTTGTCTTGGCTTAACGACCCTCATGCAAACATAATGTGCCAGCGAAAGCAGCGAATCATATTGAATAACTTGAAAATATTATTGTCATAACTCCATCTCTTCCACAGCAAGCGGACGGTGAAGATGAGCTGAAGAAACGTCAGTTGATGGAACTAGCGATCATAAACGGAACATACCGCGATTCAAGCGCAAAAGCCGTCGTGCCCGTCAACGGTCAGTGTCTCATAAGTATGGACGCGTTTATGTTTTGTTACTAACTTTGGGAAAGGGCAACCGCATTAGCATCATCTAAATTAGCTTTGACGGACGCTACGTTAATTGTGGCAAGTGAATGCACTTGAATGTCGTCGTTCAATTAAAGTGAACTTGGACTATCTTTAAAGTCAACTATGAGTTTAAATAGTGTTTTGTCAAAGCGAATTTGGCTCTTGTCAATGCGGCTTAAGATGTCATGCGTTGTTCAAAATGTGGTTTAAATTTAGAATTGTGAGTTTTTAGCAAGTCCAAATGTCAGTATAATCTTGCAACGATTTCCAATAACTAGTTATGGTTGGCGTGTAATATTTGTATAAATATTAATAAAATTATGCACATAAATAATACAAATAAACTTTGAGTCCTAAAGAGGTATTAACCTGAAGGCAAGATAGAAAGATTATAATTTGTTCCACTGAATTTTGTGTTATTTTTATGTGAATAGCACTAAATATTAATATTTAAAATAAAATGTCAAACTTTGGTAATTTATTTTGGCAATTTTTTATGTCTTTATGGTCAAGGTTTTATTTTATCGATACGTCTCTACTAAATTTAGTCAGATATTTGGGCCAAAAAAAAACCCGTAAGCGTCTCGTTGTAGTCGGCGTTTCTTTTATGGTTAGGTTTGTCTTTTTAATACATCTGTAGGCTTGAAGTTGACTGGTGCTCAACGAAAGCGCTACATTGGCTATAGTGACCTTCAAAATTTTCAAAGATACCATAATTAAAAATGATCATGTGAAAACAACGCATGACTGATGTTGTACTAATTTTTTATTTGTAAGATATTAAAATCTATCATACTGTTTAATTGTTTGTAAAGTAAAACATTTGTGGTGATTGTTTTCCGAGAACCTTATACTCAGCCTGATCTAAACAACTACTTTAAAAATAATAACATGATGATTACATTGCCATGTGAAAATATGTCATATTTTATACAACATCATCATTTGAATTCAAATATCATCTAGCTTTGTTAAGTCTCTTATGTGTGTTTTATATTCACATAAGTTGAATTTATTTTGACGTAAAAATATATCAGGATTATTGTATTTCAATTCAAGTTACTTCTTAACTTCCACCTTTATTGAGTCATTTATATTAGTATCAACATACGCTGAGTGTAAGTTTATCGGAACAGCTACTTTAAAATCACGGTCTTTCGAAAACATATTTAATATTTCTTCAATTTTATATAAGTTTACGCAAGAAAACATTTATTATATGAACTGTATGTACAGATGTTTGTATCGCTCCCACAGAACGGTGAATCATGAAGTGACTAACTTAATTGATTTGCAGCATGTTACGGTTGTTAATTATTAACACATGGATTACGTCATCGAGTTCCTTATCGCCTATGACATTTAAGGGACAATTGCTCGACAAGTGCTCAAATTACACCTTTTCATGACATCGATCTGCACATCAATTGAGCAGAAAAAAATTTGTTAACCATGCTTTGGGTAGTTTTTGGGTGAAAATTTATAATATGCATCATGAATGATATCTTTTAAGCTATCAAGGAATCCTCTCAATAAATATTGAACATAAAAATGGCATTCACAAGCATTTTCTTCGTGGATTTCATCATCATCATCATTTCAGCCCGTTTATGTACCACTACTGAATGCCTTTCCAGAACCACGGGAGGAATCGCCTTATAAATAAAATTTATTTTTGAAGATGTTGCCATACTTTGAATTACGTAACAAGAAAGATCAGACCGCCTATTTTTTTTTTAACTGAGATTCGATTCCTTTTAGGGGTGAGATACGATGCAAATTAAATGGGCCACCAATAATTCTTCTTTTTTAATTTTTGTTTAGTAAATAGTTCTGTGTGCAAAAAATTACTCAGATGATAACTCAATCTTACTGTTACGTAAATATAAACGAATATTGTAACTTTTCTTTATTAGCTTTCTTTGGTCCTTCTTTTTTCTTACTTTCAATAATGGATTTAACAAGGACTGTAAGTCCGGAGTATAACCTAACACCTCTTGATACCCTGAGTGCATTGCAGCGGACGAAGAATGGCGACGAGTTGCCCAAGCCGCAGCCGAGACCCAGCGGCTGTTGGCACCGTCCGGCGGAGGCGTGGCTTTACGCACCCAAGCACCTTTGGGTGCCCCTCTGATACTGTCACCTCGTATGTCGGCACAAGGCGCTCAGGCGGGTCTGCTCAACGGGACTGGGGCCGGCGCTGCTGCTGGCTTACTCTCCCCAGGGGAACCATCCCATCAGCTGATCTATGCCTCTCCGTACGCTGACTATGCCAACTACGCCGCGCTTACAGCTGGCAATCCGCTGCTCACTGCCGAGTACGCCGCAGCGGACCATACGGGTGGGTTGTTCGCTCGTTAATTCTCACGAGGTTTGATAACGCCTAAGCACCTAGCCACTATCTTACCTGCAGATGAATAACCTTAGATATGACTAAATTAGTAGAGCGACTACAGAATCATACTGCGCCTTTATTGGCATACAAATTGTGTATTATTTACACACATATTAGTAAATATAGGAGATTTCTAAATTTATTAAAATTAGCAAAATTTAATATTTAGCCTTAGGACTTGCAACAATGTTTTATTATCATTACTAATTAAATGATATGTAAAAAAATATAATTCTGATTCTGATAAAATTCGGTATAAATAAATTCAAATTACAGATACGTTTACAATAACTTAACTTGGATAGTTGCTTAATTCAATACTTAACAAGTTATTTAGCTAAAAAGCTGGTGTTTTTAGGTTAAAGTTTAGCACTACACTTATATTGCTTTATAGTTTAAATACCTAGCTTTTAAACTTGAAAGTTCGATATCTAGTCTGTGTTTTATTATCTCATAAGTAGATACAATTTTAACACTACGTTTTTGCAGGTGACTCATTGAAAATTAACTGACGCAAGTTATGGTTTTGGCTCTGTAATGAGATCTTTTTGTCTTATAGACTCTTTTACTGTGGTTAGATTAGTCATTTTTATTGATCCTTTTTTATTGATTGAAGACTATTATTTATTGATCCTTTCAAACTTAGGCAATTAACAAAGCAATAGAATTATGCATTTGTTTTATAAGGGTCAGTGAAAACTGAAATATATGCAGCGAAGAGAGACTTTTTGTGAGATTTATAAAGAAACCTTAATGCTTAAGACATAAAGTCTAAATAATGACAAAAATGTCCGCGCCGACCGCTACGATTGACATACAAATGCGAAAACTTTATCGCCTTTGACATAAATCAGAGCGGTCGTTTTTTATAAACTAAAACTCTAGTGTATAGACTAAGTGCACCTGTTAAATTGATCAAGATATTTACTTACTACTTATTACATAACTGCATGTATTAAGTAACAAGTTCGACTAAGAAAGATGTGTTATGAGAACCTATCTCTTTAATATCAATTCGTAATGAAGTCTTTAGAAAATTGAAGTAGGACTTTAAGTAAGACTTAGAGAATTTTATTAATTGTTTATTTTTGATTTTACTTATAGACTTATTTATTAATAGTAGTATGGAAGTAAATAAACAGGAGTTATCAAACATCGTCACTACACGAAACACTAACTATAGATTATAAGTGAAACGGTATTGGGTTTCTGTAATATTTATTTATTCTATGTTTTTATACACAAACTTTTTTTAGACTTAAAAAGTATTTATCACCAATTTTTTAAAAGTAAGATAAGATTAATTTATTCATTAAAATGCCAATACCATTATTTAGTACTATATAATACAACTAAATTAATAATGTAATCTACAATATAGGTACCAAAAAGATTTCACGGTTTGCATTTTATATTTTCGGTCGTCTTACGTCTACTTTATTTAACTGTTTATTGGCAATTCAAGAGCCTATGTGAAATATAGTAATTGTATATTATATACAATTTTGTTTGTTCAACAACTTTTTTTTACAAATGCATGAGCCTAGGAAATGTTGTTTTATGTCTTTAAGTAATACCTTAAGACGTACTACTGCGCTACATGTTTTTTTTGCATGCTTTTTGTGTTCGTTCATCCGTTCTAAACAATAATAATAAATAATTTCAATATTGCCCAAATTTAACCCTAGCAAATTAAAAATCAACATTAGTTACCTTATAACTGATTTCAAACGTAAGGCCGCGTCAAACTAACAGTCTAACTCAATGTTTAAACAGCACTAAAGTTGTCTTTGAACTGTTAATTATGTGTGAATTAAATTTGATTTTGATGGGGTTTACAGCGTCGAGGTACCTTCTTGCTGGTTTTTGACAATGGCCCGAACCAAACCAGCATACCATACGATACGGCAGACTCTACGCAACGTATCCACCATCGCTACAATATTATCGTCCTTGATACACTAGATACACGTCTAAAGGTTTAGCCTATTTGTACGCCTCCTCGGCAAAATAATATAATTGAAATATAGGCTTTCAGTATTGGTTCTTAAATTATACTTTAGAATGGCAATATAACTACTACTGAGCAGTAAGCTCACTGACAGCTTGTCAGATTGTCAATATAAAATATATCTTAATAGCAAAACTTAAAGTCTATATTTGAATTGTATTCTTATGAAGGAGGCGTTAAAGTTGGCTTTGACTTTAACTTCACACACAGGACGACTTTCAAGTCATAACAAAGCCATGATCAATCATAGTGTTAAGATAGTATTGTTATAAGCACTATTCTTATATTCTTGTATCTACGATGTTATTCTCTATGATTTTTACTCTATGTTTTTTTATCAATAATATGACTGTTTTGTACAGTGTCATGCAATTTATATTTTGTTTCAAACATCAAAGATTATTATTTATATGACAGTTTGCAAATATTTATTAAACTTTTAAAAGAGTAAAGTATTTATTTAAATGAAATAATCTTAATATTTATTACCATAACCTTGAGTTAAGATCCATGGCAGTTGGTTATAAAAAAATGTTTTTTTTAATGTTTATCGAAACTGCCGATAGATAAGTTACCGATGTTTATTCAAAGAAGTAGATGGTTTTAAATTCTTATATTATTTATTTAATTTATTCAGATATCCGTCACATAGATCCTTCAATGGTAAATTAGAGCCAAACCATCTTATATTTGTGATTTAACCCTTGCTTGTAACATAACTAATACATTAACAATTTGTTGTAGATCATTCTTCGTTTATAATGGTCCTTTATGTTCGGATGTTTTAGAAATTATTTTTGAGATTGAACTTCAGATTACGAAAGTATTATATTTAAATTATGAATATTGTCTATAATGCTGGAGCATTGAGTCGAGTTGATTTGAGTAAGTTGCTTTAAGTCTCTTTAACTAGGGGCTCAAAGCACTTTTAGGTTCAGTTAAATTAAGTGTCTACAGCTTATATCAAAATAGTTGTATAATTATGTCAAATAATCCTAACACTGAAATGCACAAGTTGAATTGAGAATTGAATAAAAAGAAAGAAGTATAGAAATATTCGAATTTAGAATGTTCATTTTAAATCAAATAATGAACATTCAATGCTTGTTAAAATAAAATAAATAGGTATTTCATATAAAAATAGAGGCGGTGACATACGATCTGAAGAATGAATTTTTTCCTTTTCGTTTTTTGCCAAAAACAAAAGAAGCCTGGAGAAGTCCTTAGAGATAAGTGCTTAGTGTTTTGTTTTTAAACTTCACACTACTTACATTAAAAAGAAAAAATAGTAAAGCTATTAAATGCTATGTATGGACGTCCGTAAATTAATAAAGTATTTAAAATCAGTATTTCAATGTTATTTTACAATGATTTTCATTTTGATTTATAAAAAGAAACAATATCATTAGTAAAATTACAAACAGTATTTTATAGTATGATTGTTTATATATTTATGAATTTTTTACAATCCGACTAATAAAATAAGAATCTATCCGAATATAAAGGGCCAATAATAGAAATATAATAGAATTCTGAACACATATTTTTTTTTAAACTCAATCATTTTGCATGTGGTTTTCTCAAGTTAGTTTATTTTCCAAAAATCGTATGTTGTTTTTTTGAAAGTAACAAATAAAACGAAATAAATACTTTTAACATTAAAATCTCTGAATGACGATGTACGTTAATATAATAAATTCAGCGATTACAAGCGAAAGGGACCAAATAATAAATTGATTTTTTTTGAACGAAACAGATAAAATAATTTTAACATAACTCACAAAATTAATAAACAAAACGAATATACACACAAAATAACACAATACAGAACTGGAACATTCTTGAAGGTTATAAAATGAAATGTTTATGAGTTATTGTAACAATAACGCGCCCTTATGTAACTCAAAATATAAAACGATAACTATACACTAGATCAAGTTTTCTATTAAGTCGCCATCACGTCATTTTATAATACACAAGCGTCGCACTTGTTTGTAAAAATATCACTTATAGCAAAAAAATTCGAGGCTTCTATTATACGTTATTTTACCTTCATTACACAAAACCTTATTTCACATGAAGTACTTTCAATGCTATAAAATTAGAATTTTCAAAATTTCTGAAATTTAATGAAAATTACCAGAATATCCCAAATACTGTGCTCTATGCACGTTTGAATAGTTTGAAAAATGCGCTAACATCTGGTTGTATTTTGTACAAAAAAGTAGTGACGTTGAAGATCATTTCAAAAACAAAAATGGCGATTGTCTGCGCCGTCAAAAGAAAGCAATTGATGGTAGGATCGGTACATATCTGACGGATAATGCGTCTCGTATGATCGGTCGCGTAGCGTTATTACATTAAAATATTATACTAAAACATTCAGTTTGAACTCAACCGATAATATGTTAGTGCGTCGAGCATACAGTACAGCTACAATACGCTCGACACCTTTTCCGTCAAATATGTACCGGCCCTAAGGCATTGTGTAGACCAAACGTATTGTCAGCTGCTGATGTGGAGCGCGCGGTACGCATTTTATTGGTTTTCCATATATATTTAACTTCAAGTTCACACCGAACCGACTGTACGCTTGCAGAATGGTAATAGCAAACTTCAGCATGCTCACAGTCGGCCGGCGAAAATACGTTTGGTGTGGACTATGCCTAAGCGAATGCGCGCTCGCGCGTAGCGTTGCCGCGTTGCTATGGTTACACACCTCCCCCCATGCCTCGATTAAGACCTGATATTGTGTTAATGCATATCAAAGGTCAATGTTCAACTTACGAGAGATGCACGTTTATTTTGATTGAAGGTTATTTAGATGCTATCACGATATATTCAAAGAGTTACATAAGAAGTTTTTAATCGACCATTGTTATTGTTACAATCACAACGTAATTTATTAATTTATTAGCCATAAATACTATATTTATAAACATACCATAGGTTAAGTATTATTTTTTATCTTAAAAAGATTTCTAGTTGTGTTAGAAAGGAGTGAGCTTTATGAAAATATATACAACCGTATGTTATTTTGTAGGTTTTAATTAACCACGGTTAACGCTGTAGTCAATTGATTTAAAGTGAAATTAAAAGCCAGCCATTACTGTACCTTATTTAAAAACGGGTATTCTGCACCCGCTATATTAAATGTTTTATTTTGTTATTATTTCCAAAGCAATAAAATAGTTAATCTCTAGAACTAAGCGTAATACGAGTATTTGATTATAGAATTACTGCCAGCATTAAGGGTTTTAAAAAAAAATTGAAAGTATTAATATGGTGACATTGGTTTGGCAATTGTATATTTGGCAGTGAAATACTGAGGTATTTGCGATTTGTTGTAATTTTAGTAAAAAAAATAAGATTTACTTTCTTATAAGTGTATGAGATAAAAACTCAGCATTTAAAATTCTTCCACACCACACTGATGTGTATTATTATGATAAAATATATGGAAAATATAAAAAAAATATACTTTTTTAAGTAATGTATTGGCTTATTTTGATTTAAGGCACAAAGTAACCACAGGAGGCCTACTATCTAAATTTTGTTTTTCGATTGCTTAGAAACTTGAAGCATTGAGCCGTCAATGCATTATATTATCAAATACAATAAATCCAATTGACTTGAAAAATTTGTTTGTACGTATTATCAATCTTGGTAGGCCTTCTGTGTTATCATAGTATGAATAAACAAGTAGACTATTTCTAGAATGGGGACAACTACGTTCTCGCCCACACGCAATACTTGCACGTATACATGTTCGTACGTACACATGTTCGTACGTACACATATAACACACCTTGCGTAAAATGCGTGCGAATTGCCTGTGGTTTAATGTGTCATAAACTTCTTGATTATTTAAACTATGTCATTATTTTGTGCTAAAGGTGTGTTTATTATGGTCTATTTTGAGACACAGATTTTAAACATCCGTATGCCGCTAGGTATGGTGAGGAGGGCGGGACGACTTGCGCAAGTGAGAGAGCACCCTTACCAGCGTACTGCCTTACCGGCGCCCTAATCCGTCAAACGCTCTCACGCCGCCATTTGTTAACAAGGTGAGAAGCGAGCTACCACGCATGGCTATGATGAATACGTTTGCTTGCATTGTAGACTTGGTGTCCATACCACCATTGAAGCATTTAACTTTTTACTATCTGTTATTAATAGTCCTTTTTTATGTATCTGGGAACAGTGTAAAGAAGTTTCTATTGTATATTCATGTGACCGGTGGCAGTCAAGATAATAATCTTATCAACTCTGATTCATGAATACTATAATTGACATGATTTACATGATTCTTATAATTATTTTGTCCTGGCTTGCTCTCTTCCGTATAAGAGCTAGTATACTTTCAGTTAAAGCTGTAACTGCCGATAGTTGACTGTCAGTACCATTTGTCCAAGTTAAAATATATAATACTTTAATAATACTTTTTAAAACTATAGACCAAAAAAAATTCTAAAAGTTATAATTAGAATTTGTAGTTCCCATTGCATTTATTCTGGGTCTATTTGTTGACAAACGCCTTTTTTATTAGTTGACATACTTAGATGAATTTTGGAATTAGAAAAAAAGTGAAGTGCTTCATAAAGTCACGCAGTTTTTTATGTTTTTCAGCAATCATATTCGTCAGCTAACGTGGGGCCTATGCTTTACTGTCTCTCTGTGTCTTTTATTTATTTAATTATGTACTTATTAGTTACGTCTCGTAGTTTAAGATGATGATAGTACGTCTGTCGCTACATCATATCGGATCTGAAGTGACACTGCATAATTTGAGAACTGTGATTTTTATATTTCTTTTTTTTATAGATGTTTAGACCTGTTACATGTTGTGATGCACAGCATAATAATAATGTGCGTTTTACTCGAAGTTACAAGCTTCAGATAATTTATCGCAGAGTTACTGTCTACGTACTATTTGTATCACAACATGTGCTTTCGAATAGTAATGATATTCTAGTAATTATATCTTCATTTTTAGCGGAAAGAAGGATTGATGTTGTTGTGAATAAAAAAAAAGTTATACTTATAATTTCTGCAAGCGCGATACCTTAAACCAAATAAAATATCTATAGAGGTGCTATAAACAGGTTGTGAAATCCTTCTTTCCCCTCACGCCCAGTATTAGTCAAAGGATCCAGCATTTTCTTTCTATTAGTGCCATCAATCCAGTATTCATAAAATGCCTCTCCTTTGACTTGACATTCTCGTAATCATCACAACTTTATATTTAGTCAATATAAGATTTTTTATATAACTTTTTTAAGTTTAGTTGTTTCTATTTTTGCCTTAGTTTATATTCGCTTTCTTATTAGAAAGTCGTATTGTTAAGATTATTTGCACTTGTGTCCTTGTGGATTTAAAGCGGCCGTTTCTGTGCCGATTACGTATTGTCACGCTTTTATAATATATGAAAATGATTATTAGATCAAAATGCTATTCGTAGTTTTATTAAATGAGTTTATATGAGCGAGGATGTTTTGTAAAGGTAGATCATCGTGCAGTGTGGCTAATCGCAGCTTCGCGCGATCTATCGCACATACGCAGCTGATGCGATTACCATTGCACTACGAATATATATAGCATCGCTTCAAGGAATGCCACAGATGCACCTGTCTACAGACGATCCAATAGTGCTGTCTTTTCGCATCAGCCGCGTGCGTGCGATTGATCGCGCTACACTGCGATTTGCCGCGATAAGCGAATTCTACCTTTAAGGTAATATTTCAATTGTTGATTGTAAATAAATGCATTTTCAGAAGATATACATGCAATAAATTTGTCTGATTTTAATTTCAGCGTTTTCTTTTTATGACTAGTTTCGCGTTTAATGTTTAGTTTTGACTTTTTTAAATGATAAGTCAATAAAGTTGATGACGTGATGTCTTATGGTCAATCGTAGCTCACACGACTAACATTGCAACTCCACAAGGCCAAGTTCCCGATTGATTACATAAAAACATCGAGCACGTATACCCTATAGAGACGATAGTGAAGGATTTTTGCTTTAAATTATTTTAGTTAATTAAATGTACTGTCTGACACAAGTCATGCCCAACTATTTGACAATTTGCTATGTAATATCTGTTATAACAAATTACACTGATGCCAGTCACGACGCATATTAAGTAAAAATAATCAATTGTTGTTTTTTCGTTAAACCTTATCACATCACTCACTTATTATTACAGTTTTATAATTAGCGAGCAAGCGGCTGTTGGTAACATTTAGGGAGTTATGCACATCTTGACGACATTAAGTCTATATCGTGTAAATTGCTACCTAGGATAGTACTCAGAGGAACGCTGAGATATATTAAAATTAAAATAAAATATACTTTATTGTCTTTAAGATTAACAGGATCATTTAGATTCGTCAAAAATTTCACTGGCTTTAAAATTATGCTGGGCAGACCAAAAAAAGGAAGTCCGGATAAACTCCGTGTTTAATTGACTTTTTTGCCCTTAACGGTTACAGCGCAATCGATATGTGAAAAAATTAAAAAGTGTATTTTGCACTAATATGTCGACAGAAATAATTATCCTACTATGTCTCTATAGAGTGCCTGTTCGATGTCAATTAATAAAGTGCACTATCTTAACTGCTATGTCACAACTTGCAGATTATTTGTAACTATTTATTTATATTATATGAGTCACTAACATGCAAATATGTAATCAAATAAAACTGTGTTATCTTATCACAACTGATTAACAAAAGAATGCTACCAAATATTAAATATATCATCAAAGTAATGCAGTGATGTCTTAAAATAACTTACATACTTGCATTTGGGTGCTATGGTTATACATAAGTTGATAAAATATGCTTGTTTTGTTGAGTAATGCTCGAGGCATGGAAATTATAAATGTTTCAAGCATCGCTCGTTTGGGAACTATTGGGCATTTAATCCTTTTATTGTAGATTTTTATCATTATCATACTAAATTATTTTAACATTTATTTCAAACCATTAACTGCGTAAACTAATGAATTATTAAGTTCCCGTTGCGTATAACTTAACTGGGCGTTGTATTTTCGCGGCGCGTATGCCCGATAGCCTCCCTTTAATACTTGTTTTAATTAGATTCTTGTTATTTATTATTATGATTTCCACGCCAGTCATATAAATCCGAGTTCACGATTTCAAGCCTATATTGTTTAGTTGCATGACCGGTGTCCATGCATATAACTATCAGGTTTTTTTAGGAAATCATTCAAGTAAATTCTAATTAAATAGATATTCATAAACGTCACTGATTTGTACACTGAAATACCGACATGTTATGTAAAAGTCATTTTTGTTCGCACCATTGTAGATAATTTTGTCATTAATAAAAGAAAAACATATGGTCTTGGTATTGCTATTTGGTACATTTAGGTAATGTGCAATATTATGTTCGTGTCTTTAACATCAATATAATGTGTAGAATGACTTACAGAATAGCTAAAAACAATCCACTGTCTTATAAAAGAAATGAATAACATATATGACTAATAATGTCGTCATCAGTAAAGCGCTTATGAATATCACACTCCAGACGCAAATATCAGACTCCAGACGCAAGCAGCTAGACATAGCTTTGAAACGTACTTGGATTGTGGCTCTTGTTGGATCCATGCCATTTTGACGATACTAACATTCTGTTTTTTCTCTCTTCTCGTTAACCCGGTAGGAGAGTGCTAACGGCGAGCATAAGGGAGGAACTAACAGGAGGAGTCAACGCCCAACCTTCCGCCGCGTAACATTTTCATCGGACCATCGACCACCATGTAGCTATTAGATGTCGGGCCTTTCACGTTAACATTATGTAATATAATAGTCTAACTATTAACATTTATATGCCTGTTATGTTTATAACAAAATGAACTTTATTAACAATATCTTATTTACCTATTTTTTTTAAATGGCACACGCCATCGACTATATTTACTTTGTTTGTATTATTGTTGTCGCTTGATCGTGTTGTTGTATAGCACGAGTGTTTTAGGACACCCCTTACCCCTAGCGGTTTTAAATGTGTCAATAAAAAAAATAGATTAAAATTGTTTTGGTTAAAAATATTTAAAATTTTCATAAACTTGATGAACAATTAATATTGACACCTTTAATGCCCTTTTTTACATAAGTATAAAAAATATGATTTATATATTTTTTTTACTAAAGATAGAATTGTTAGAACTGAAAACTTTTAAGCAGTTTTTTTTATAAAAACCACCAGTATAAATTTTAGTCAAGATTATTCGATACGTAAGTAATTACATACTTCGTGAAACAAAAAACATCGAGCCGCCATCTTCTCGATACACAAGAAAACAAAATGTCGGCATTCAAATGCCGCGCTAGTAAGTATTTTTGGTGTGTTTTAATTTTATTAGAGGAAATGCTGTTTTCCTTTATTACACATTATGATTAATGTTATTGAAAAAGTTGGACTAGAAGCGTAGGTGGTTTTTTTAATTTATTATCGAAGCCCCCATTGTCAGGTTCGTATTTTTGGCATAAATTTCACAACTAAAACCAAAGACTAAATGTATTTTTGAAACGTACCCGATGTCGAAATTCAAGTCTTCCTTTGAAAATTTTAAACGTTTTTGAATTCTGTCAATGGGGGTTTTGAAATAAACGAAAATTATATTACTTTAGTTGAATTATGTTAAAGAAATCTATTATACTTTTATTATAGTGCTTAATATTTATAAATGTATTTGATAGATGTGCATCCCAAGTGCCTTAACGTACAATTGTACATTCTCGGTTCTATAACAAATTGTTAAAAGCTTATAACAATATCAGTTAAGTTAGAAGAGATTAAATTATTGTTACATTGCTAAATGTTAATTTTATAGGCATCAATAATTAAGTTAATATAAGATGATGCCTTCATAATTTTTTTAGAATAGTTTATCGAAGCATATTACGTTATAATAAGTTTTTTAAGTTATATCATTACATATAATTATGTGCCTTCGTAACAATCTCCTTCAGAATCTCCGGATTACAAATCTCAATCTCGAAATTCAACTCAATCAAATTTTACATTGTTATTAGTAATATGTGATATCATAGGAATCATCTTGTATATTTACAATTTGGATTTAGAATCAAAATCGAGGTATTTTTATACATTTTTTGGCTTATATATTTCCCTAAGAAAGCAAAATTTTATAACTATATTTAAATACACTAAATGTTACTCTTATATCTAGTTTAAAAAAAGATCAAAATTTCGATGATTTTTTGAAGATCAAATTTTCTGGATATGGCAAAAATTATATCTATACAAGTGTTATGTATAGCTTACATATTATAGTTTTAGAAGCAATAACTTTTCAATAACGTTATATTAAGTGCAATAGAAAGATATATCTAAATGAAATATAATATTAGATAAATCTCAAAATGAAGTTATATAATATTTATAGAGATCTGATGTTGAGATTAATAAGGTAGATGATATAATAATATTATCGCAAGCGTTACTATTGAGAAATATATTATAGTTCGGTAGAATAAGAAGAATTCACAGAAAGGAAATCGGTATAAACAAAGTGAGTGATCAATATAGAATAGCATTTTGGAAATTGAAAATATCGCGGTATCTCATGAATGGCGTCCCATTTTAGATCTGAACAGAACCAATAAGATAAGTAGCGATAAAATCTGAATGCCTTTGACCATACTGCAACAAGTCTACTGGCATGTAGGCGCCCATTATTACGATCGAAGAGTTATCTTTTCTATAAACCAACGATTAACTGTCAAAGTCTGTAGCTCTCAAAAAAAGTGGAAACGTCACATTTTTCATCTTTTCACATAGCATTTTTGTCGTCTGGTTGAGAAAACAGATGACTCGCCCAGTTGTCTCGCCGAACGTTGACACGACCACGTTTACATATTTTATTATTTACAATGGATTTCCGAAAAGTAACGCCCGAATAAACAACTTAAAGTATGTGTAATGTATCATGTTTATATTTCCATATTTTTTGCGTTCTAGAGTTAATTTTATATTACTTTATTATGGGCTTATGCATTTAGGTGCTTTCTTATTGATTTGGATGAATTCGCAATTTCACACTTAATTCAACGATATCGTACAAAATAAATATGTATGGAAGAATTATTTGGTTGTACCATTTAAATGGAAAAAAAACTTTTCGCACAAAATCTTGTACAAAAAAATTATAAGGGTACCAAATATTACCCCAGTTAAAGCTATTTTTCAACCTTAAAATGGCATCTAAAAGTAAAAAGATGCCTTTTTTAAAACTTATAATGTATTCTATTCGGGACATCTATAACTTAATTGAATACGTTAATTCATTTCATTGATTGAAAACATACATTGAAACGTTAAATTGAGTCAAAACTATCCAAATGTTAACACCCTTTGTATGATTTGGGTGTTAAATTAAATTTAGTTAAGTCCAAGTTTGACTCAATAAAGTTCTTATGAAAATCAACTTTAAATTAACTCCCTCCTTTATAATTTGGATTTGCAGCCTTGATAATTTCTACAAAATACCCTCTATAGGTACAGTTACAAATGTTTTCGATTAATTATAATTTAAAATGTTTCAAGTTGTCGAACCTCCGTCCAAAATGTAATTTTTTCTAAGTACTTAAATTTTGATACCTTAATACCAACATAGCTGTAAAACTTTATGAATTTTATATAGTTTTATTAAAATACTACAAATCTTTAAAACACTCTGAATCTATAAAACGTCAGTTAAATAATTATTAATAATTGAAAAAAATATTATCGATCATTAATTTTATTGAATTATCTTCGTTGTGTTCATAATAATTTATTATTTTGTACAAATAACTCATATAATACAAAAACGAAGCATTTATAGATAATTCATATAATGCGTATGCCATAAATATATAAAACCAGATATATTTCGTGTGAAATTTAACAATCTCCACAATGTGATGGAAGTGAATGTACAAAAATAATATGTTAAAGTCTGCTTTTAATTTATATTGTGTTTCATAGCAATAATTGTTACAATTACACAGATTATTTATTCAGTGTATTTTATATCATGTGAACACGAATATGAACTAATTTCGTTACACAAAAATTATGTTTTGGAGTAATTTTCTTTTATAAAGAAATGTTAACCCCTGTTTGTTTTTTGTGCAGTTTTATCTCAGTAATTTTCGTTTTTAACTAGGAGGAAACTTATATAGGTTTTTCTTGTAAACTTCAGTAGTGTTTGTGCTTCAAAACACCTTAACACCTTTCCAGATGTATAAGATATGAATTCTTTTTACAGAATGTATCTACTAATGTAGCTCTCAATTCGCCTCTGATCGCCTTTATACTCCCACCTCCCATCCCCAAGGTTAAAGACTGATTTAAATGGCCAGCACATTTTGATATGCTAATATTCCTTCACAAAAATTTACGGTCCACACGGCAGGTTTCCGATGACCCAGGGTTAGAAATTTGTAAAACCAATTACTCATATTTTTAAAAACAAATTAGTACTAAAGAGTTCACATGTTATGCAAAACATTGACGTGACGTTCAGGATAAATGTTTTGAAGAGGAAAATTAAAAACAAAAAACGTCTAGGAAACATAATGTCATAATCGAAAAAAAAATCGTCCTTGGAATATTCTAGATATATTTTGTATTAGTAGATAATCAAGCGCTTTCTACAGACTTACTCATTTAACCTGAATGAATACATGATACTGTGTAAGATGTCTGAAATAGTGAACACAAAAGAACATGTAAAAGGGTTTGCTCTTAATGATAACCGTTAATATTTAAAAACAAACGCAACCGTCAATATATCGTATTCGTAGCCATCTCTCAAAAAAAGTATGTTATTAGGTGACACAAAGTTGATCCGTAAATCGTATTATTCTAGTAAAACTCATGTACCTACCCTCATTTTATTTTGATTATATATTTTGAAAAGTCTAGGCGTAGGTACTTGCGAAGTTATAAACTGTCGCATTTTGCTACTTGCAACAAAATTTTGAAAAAGTACCTTTATGCTTTTAGTACGATACGATACTTTTTTTGAAAGATTGGAACGAATACGATGTGAGAGATTGCAACAAATACAATACTGATTTTTCGAATATACGGTCTTGTCGTAAGGTAGCTTGATTGCTGCGAATTTTCACATGTTTATTTGTGTTCCTTTGTCTTTTATGAAACACGCCCAGTGCCATCAGCAGACAGGCTTAACGATGTCTTTGTTTTTATGTATAATTAAATTGTACTTATTATACCTACATTATGGCAGTTCACTAATCATGTGCCTTCAATGTTTAATGTACATATACTTTATATTATAATTATTTTTCAGATAAAGTATTATTATTGTGGAAAATTAACAGATTTCTTACAAAAAATGTTTTCTAAAAACAAAAAAAAATATTACATAGGTTTAATACTTTTTAGAGTAAGCGAGATCGTGAGTATTGTATGTTTTGATGTGTGGTTAAGATTGATTTGGCATTAAGTAGTAAATATTTGAAAAAGTACCTTTTGTTTTTTTTTTATCTGCGAACCCTGACAGTTTAATATATATTTTGCGCACTGCATCAATTGCTCGCGCGTGTTTGAGTGAAATGAATTATATACAGATCTAATTACAGACAACGAGCGGCGATAGTCTAGTGGCGAGGCCCATAGACTTCAAATTCAGAGGGTCTCTGGTTCAAACCCCGTTGACGCACCTATGACTTTTCGAAGTTATGTGCCTAATTATTGCTTGCTCCGTGCCTCGGAAAGCACGTTAAGCCGTTGATCCCGGCTGTCATGAACATAAGAACATGGCAGTCGTTATTTGGAAGTCAGTGCCTTCTAACATCCTGACAGCTGGTTTAACCATAGACTGATGTTTCCCTCTGAGTTGCGGAGGTAATGCGGCAGTCGCTTTATGTAATAATCATATAATATCAACAAATTCATCCTTATCTGGTTAAACCAGTAAGCAGACTTTGTGCCTTAAGCTTATGTCTAGGGCAACTGGGATAGTGCTAGGATATGATTTATAACGACTTAAAAATTGAATGAGGTTAGAAATTAGAGTGTGCGTTACCCCAACAAGAAAGTATCTCCTAGAGTTATATGAGTAGAACGTATAGTTGGTGCCTTATCTGCTGTAAATGTGCCCCCACATAAAAAATGTGTGCCCCCTGTCGTTTCGAAAAAAAATCGAAAAAACGATTCTTGCTGGGGTAACCTTTTTTCTAGCAGGAAAATTCTAAACGAATGATCGGAGAGAGAAAAACTGTGCATGGCCAGATAGCTTATATGTGTGCCAAAATGTGCCCCCAAAAATAAAATCTGTGCCCCTTCAGGTTTTCGAGATATTGCATTTCCTGCTGGAGTAACGTTTTGATGAATAGTTTATCTCTAAAACCATTGCATGTGCCCCTGTAGAATAAACATACGCGAGTAGCTCTTAATGTGTGCCCCTTTGTGCCCCAATTAGATTTTAGAAAATATTTATAGTTTTCAAGTTATCGCGGTTTTATGAAAACCAGAAATAACATCGCAGCGCCTAAATGAGACAAGGCATAACTTCGCTGAAAACTGTATTCGGTCTTTCTTGACGCTAATAATAACCATACAAAGTTTCAAAAATGTTCATGCATGCGTTTTTGAATAATCTTGCTAAAAGTAAAAACGATGGTGTCATAACTTTGACGGCAAAATACAAGGAACTGGCACAATCCCAGATGTGTAGGTGTAAACCAAAATCTTGTGCCTTTAGTCAAAAATATATGGTGAAAATATTGAGCTTCAAATGTTACGCATTAAGTAAATATAAACAAAAAACCAAAATATGTAAACAACGGCTGGTTATCCGACCAAATCTGAATGACTACTAAAAAGCGACGGATTCATACTTAACGAGGACCTTCTTTATTGGACGTATCATACCTAAGCTGTTGTCCTTACAGTCGCGTTCAAAAGTTTTGTGAGGGCTAATTAAAAAATATATTAAATGCACCTTGTGACTATATAAATGAAACAGCTTGTTGATGTGGAAATTATTATTTTTATTCCCTTAATTTTAATTCTTAAAGTAATTATTGCATCAAATCACAGATCAAAAAAATTATAATCATCAATATCATCAATACAATGCTCTAAGTTCATAAAGATGTAGGAATGAGTTTTCCTGTTTTTTCTTTTTTCCTACGCCTTTATTTAGTACGAAATTATTTAGTGTCAGTTTATTTGTTGTCACGAAACGTCGCTGCAATTTGTACAAAAAAAATACGTGTGAATAACAGTGCATTTCCAAATAAAGAAGCGAGTATTATTTTCATAGCATTAGCCTATTAATACAATTCATGTATGTATCGTCTTTATCTGTATATTACAAGTTATTCTGATATTGTGGCTAATTGAGGTTGTTTCTCACGAAAATGCTACACATATGAGTCACATTTCGTCACTCTCATATGACGTAACTCACATCTACGTGTAAAGTTAAAACATGTTTACACTGCGGCTGAAAATTTTAACAAATTATATGCCGGCGGCGTCCGGTGTTATCTCCATACAAAACGTTTCACTAATAAATAAATCCGACATTTACGGAAAATAGATATAAAAGAGTTTTAGTGTAATTTTTTAAAATAATAATTTGGAGGTTTCGAATAAATGCTAAATTTGATCATTAAACCTGCATTTTAGCTCCCTGCCGGACCCTGCTCAATTTGAGCAGTAGGACATAGTTTTAACTCTGCTTTACAATAAATGTGACTTACATTAGTATAAAAATACAGGTATGTCACAAAACAGTTTGGTCACGATTTTGAGCATGTTAGTCACATGTACATTTTATTTGAAAATGGCTCTTATAAATGTACTTAATCATGTGTAAGGTCATAGAAACAGCTATTAAAATATAATCCAATAACAACTTTATTTTATTAGTTATTACTTTTCTACTTCAGTGTACTCAGGCACAACACGTGTGAACCGGTTAGTGAGTAAAGTAAAGAAGGTCCTCGTTAAGTATGAATCCGTCGCTTTTTAGTAGTCATTCAGATTTGGTCGGATAACCAGCCGTTGTTTACATATTTTGGTTTTTTGTTTATATTTACTTAATGCGTAACATTTGAAGCTCAATATTTTCACCATATATTTTTGACTAAAGGCACAAGATTTTGGTTTACACCTACACATCTGGGATTGTGCCAGTTCCTTGTATTTTGCCGTCAAAGTTATGACACCATCGTTTTTACTTTTAGCAAGATTATTCAAAAACGCATGCATGAACATTTTTGAAACTTTGTATGGTTATTATTAGCGTCAAGAAAGACCGAATACAGTTTTCAGCGAAGTTATGCCTTGTCTCATTTAGGCGCTGCGATGTTTTTTCTGGTTTTCATAAAACCGCGATAACTTGAAAACTATAAATATTTTCTAAAATCTAATTGGGGCACAAAGGGGCACACATTAAGAGCTACTCGCGTATGTTTATTCTACAGGGGCACATGCAATGGTTTTAGAGATAAACTATTCATCAAAACGTTACTCCAGCAGGAAATGCAATATCTCGAAAACCTGAAGGGGCACAGATTTTATTTTTGGGGGCACATTTTGGCACACATATAAGCTATCTGGCCATGCACAGTTTTTCTCTCTCCGATCATTCGTTTAGAATTTTCCTGCTAGAAAAACGTTACCCCAGCAAGAATCGTTTTTTCGATTTTTTTCGAAACGACAGGGGGCACACATTTTTTATGTGGGGGCACATTTACAGCAGATAAGGCACCAACTATACGTTCTACTCATATAACTCTAGGAGATACTTTCTTGTTGGGGTAACGCACACGAAATTAGACTGTATGTTTTTTGAATATACATACATACAATCACGCCTGTTTCCCCGAAGGGGTAGGCAGAGGCATAATATACGCCCACACTTCGCCAATCATATTGTTGGTCCCACGTAATAGGTGGCGAGCCTACTGCCGCTTACCCGGCACTTCTATGTTCGACAGAACCTCGTCCGTTAAACGGCAGGTGCACCACTTATAATACGTGAGGTTGGCTTGGGCTCCAGAGATGATGGTAGGATCCCCGTACACCCGTTTTTAGAATATCATCATCATCTCAGCAAACTGACGTTCACTGCTGTACATGGCCTATGTTCAGCAATGGACGTCAATTGGCTGAATACTATACATACTGAGCGATACTATCACATATTTCCACATTCAGCTATATTTAGTCGCCTGCATAAACCAGAGCATGGGTCCATCGGGTGTGTTTGTGAATATACATTATAAGCGATATGTGCAGAAAGATATGCACATCACCAGTTTGTTATCTACTTGATTACTAACAAACTCAGGCTTTTCTTAAAAGCTCTAATAATTTTGGTCACAAAAAAACTACTAATTTTTAAGAGCTGTTCCTAAATATGGTTAGTATTTAGTAGTCGAAAATACTAATGTTAAAAGTGTCATAATTTTATTAACCTTCAAACATTTAATACATAAAAGACTGCCATCTTTCCCGCTGAGTAGGAACTAAAAAGCGAAGCTTTGGATGACTCGAAGTATAAAAAGCATGACATTTTCTGCTTCGGCCTTAATGCAGTCTCTTTCGAACAGATGGCGCTTTAGTTACATTTCCGAGTATCATTTTGGATAGGTACTTAAAATGTTCACGAGCAAAAAGATATAATACAAAAATTGGAGACATCGAAATTCATTACAAAATATAACAGAATAAAATTGTACACAACAAAATGATGATTTCAAATCACTTTTTAAGTACAATAAATTAAGCTTTGCAATGTATTATTATGTTTCTACTCAGGAAACATATTGTTTTTACATGCAATTAATTATTTGGAAAAACATGTATGTAACTTATACTACTTATAATACTTCCTTTATTTATAAGCATAATTGAACTTAAATTTTCATCAGAAATAAAAAACCATAGCCAGATTCATTGATTGGATAATCACAGTAAGCCGGAGATGGATTTTGTGCCGTGATGCGTGCGTTTTGTGACAATTTAAACTTTTTATCATTCTGGGGAATAGAATTTAAAAGCCGTATAGAATTTTAAATTCTGGCGATTTACTGAGGGTTTACTTTAATTTAACGAAAACGAATCTTCGCTATACCTACTCATCCCTTTCACTTGATAATGATATACCTCGAGACTGAAAGAGATAGATATAACGAAGTTTCATTTTATTTGAATTAGAGCAGGCCCTTTGGTTTCTATGGTAGAATATTTTTTTTACTTTATTTTTTAAAATCCAACCTTATACCCTTGGACCAAGGCTGTATGTATTTATGTTCTGCTTTAAAGCTGAGATCAAACTGAGCTGCGAAACGTAAAAACTTATGCGTTTTTAAAATAACTACACTTGCGAGCAACCAAATCGACTCAACCGCTAACTCAAACATCGTTTGATGTAAAAGTATACAAAATTTTATATAAAACAATATGTCATTTGAAAGCTTGAAACCTTAATGCTGGCGGTTGAGTTCGATTTGATTGCTCAGGAGTGTATTTACATGATATGTAGGTACCTCGCTACACGCTGTTATTATTTCAGTACAGTATTTTACTAGCGATCTTTATTTTTGAGTGTTAAGCGATGTCACGTCGTAGATAGATAGCATAGGTACCTAGTGAAATTAAATCTAAACATTGCTTACTGCAGAAAAGTATCAAGCGAAGTCTAGAGCATAATTCTTATATAAAGTGTAGAACTAAACTGAAGCTTATCATAAATAAAAATATTTTATGTATAATCAATTAAGAAGTACATACCCAGAACATCAGCTAAATTTCTGTGATTGATCAGATGTTTAAATACCTCGGTAACTTTAATTGGGATATAGCAACTAACTAAATGAACTTAACAATAAGTTACAGGTTATAAAAATTTCAAATTACAATTATGGGTTAATCTAGAATCGCTTCCGTTGACGCACCGCTATTCGTCGCCCAATGTAATCATAGCCTAAGACACGTGGGAACAAACACTCTGTAAATAGGATGCTCGTATAGCACTAACAGTTCGTTGTTTCCATGGTTTTACCTTGCAACAACCGTAGTCGCCTCTTTTACACCCCTTTGTACCTTTGTCAAGCGTCCCGAATGCAAATTTTAATGTCTGCCTACTTGAGCTATGTGTATTGAAGAATTCTCCTTTTATTGCTAGTTAACACGCAATATTTTGAAGACTATCAATCTTCTTTCAGTACTTCTTTAGATAGTTGCGTGAGTTGAATGTGTAGCACGTTCCGGTATTAAATGCTTTCAAACTGCTTTTGCTGACACGCTTCTTACGGCAGCAGTGCCTATAGGTAGATTTATTTATCTACACTAATATTATAAAGAGGAAAGATTTGTATTTTTGTATGTAACGAATAAACTCAAAAAGTACTGGACCGATTTTAATGTCGTGTATATGTGTATGGTAAATAAAAATTTGCGCATCCAACCTTCGTACATGAGCTGATGTGGGATTATTTGACTTGTTAGATTATCTTTGCTCACACGCTTCTTTTAGATGTATGACAATTCGAACAAATTGAGGACCAGTAGTGGAAAATCTACCTAAAATGTTGTGGCTACAAAACTTTAAAAAACCAACCAGAGATGGTAATAAAATTTATAGTACTAAATACGGACTGCTAATATTTTGCGTGATATCATATAAAATAGAAAAAATAGTTCGGCGCTAAATAGTTTTTACTAAATTATTTGACATAGTCCTATTCAAATAAATTAGATGTTTGTGGGTAGGTTGTTTTTTTTAAGCCAGTATCTAAAACCTACTTCATGCTATCAAGCTGCATCATATACTATAAATATTATTTTAAATAAATAAATATTCTCTTACAATCACACCAATTATTTAGTTCCAAGATAAGTATCATTAAGAACTTATGTTATGGATACTAAATAACGGATAAACATACATAAATACTTTTTTTTTGTAAATACATACTTAAGATACATAGGAGAACACCCAGACCAAACCAATAATCATGTTCATGCACACAAAGTATTGTCCTGTGTGGGAATCGAACCCACGACCTCTCGAGTGGAGTGAAGGTATACTGACCTCCACGCCATATCGGTCGTCATTTTGTTGAATAACATTTCTCATCAAGAGAAGTGACTATAATATATGGCCGCTCGCCCGCGTCGCACAGGTAAAAACAACGCCCCAATTATGCGTCATTTAGAAATAGCTCATGCATATAAATCAATGTAATCATAGTGCTGGTACACTGCGTTAATAACAGGGCCCTCGCCGACTCGACGCGACATCGACGTGCCTCTCATTATGTTGAAGACGCAAGTACTTAGATGAGGAGAAATACCAGATCGTGTACCTACATGTTGAAATCTCTACAGCGTTATAAACTAGGCGTTTAGTCTTATAACGTATATGTTAAAAAATTTGCTACATTTGTGGAACGGCTCATTATATGTCTAAGTATTAGTATTTGTAAGACTTAAAAATTAAAAGGTACAATGTCAAAAAGAATGCAGGATCAATTTTATTCATAAACTTAAGTGTTTGTACATTGTAGTACTGATCTGTTTAATTGTTACAATTACCCATACAATACAATAATACAAAAAGTAGGTTTTACTGTAGGATTAGTTAATAATAGTAGGTATTATAGTTAGCTTTTATTATACTATTCTTTTTATTTCTACTTTCTTTATATTACATTTCCTATGTTAATTATTTAAATACGACAGTTCGGTAACTGCGTTTTAGCGCTTACTACCAAATAAAAAAGTTTTAAGGTAAATTCAAGGTATTCTAAATTTATTTATTTAATCTTTATTGCACACAAAAAAAGTGATACAAAAGGCGAACTTAATGCCGAAGGCATTCTCTACCAGTTAACCACAGGGTTAGCAGAGAAGGTTATAGGCGGTGCTACAAATAAAAAAAAAAGGAATATGAATAAACTTACATAAATCAACACACTAATAAAATACACTACATATACATAAATAAACATAATACAGGCAAGATGATAGTAGGGAGACTTAAATAGCAATCATGCACCAAATTCACCAATGTAATTGTAAGGGACCTAGAAAAAGTCACTGTCTGTAATTTTTACTGTACGCATAGCTTACTATCACGGAATCAGCGGCCGCAGCATTTTTGTCTTGTTTTAATTTATTAACTTCAGTATGGGATTACGACATTTCGCTCCATGCTTTCTAGCGCCTACCTACGCGCTTTCTGCCTACCCACTATAAAATATTGGAATCATTAAAGATTTTTTTTATTAAGGTAGATATTATTATTTTTTCAGTACAATCTATGATATAATTTGAAGACCGCACAAAGTGTTAAAGAAATTGAGTGTTGCCAGAGCACAGTGTCGCGAGGAAGTTGCGGACTTGGGGGAAGTCGTTTTTATGACCCCCGACCCTGCCGGCTGTAAGTCCGGGTTGATTCCTGTACGGAGCAGTATACCAGAAACATTGAGATAAAACTAATCAATATCTATTAGATGTCACATAGTTTTTTTTTTGTTTCAAAGGTATATTTTTTTGCTTATAATTTTATTGTCGTACTGTATAGTGCAACAACAGCCCTCCAATAAATACCTGTAAATCTATCCTTCGAGATAATCAAGTTTATGAACTATGTTGTTTTGAAATACCAATCCAAATAATTTTGATTCTTAGGCGATTTATTAAAAATATTCAAGTAAGTAAGTAAATAAATAATAAATATTTAAAGGTGAATTCAACTCTACTCGTTTATAAATAAACGTTCCTCATTAAAGTAGTTCACTTAAGCTGAACAAATGCAAATTTATCGTGGAACTCGTGGAAGTTCTGTAGATATTTGCAATCCCCATGACACTCGATGATTTAAAATTTCGTCCTTTAAATATTATCAGTAAAATTTTGCCTTTCGGCTGCAACAGGTAACCTACGTATAGTTGCATTACTACCACACCACAACCTGTAACTTAAGTTACATAATTCCTAACTCATTAAATTTGAAGATTGGTTATAAGTACATACATACATTCACGACTGTTTCCCCGAAGGGGTCTCTTTCTATAGAGAGAGACCCCGTGATGGTTAGCATCGGAGTAACATCCAGAGCAGATGATCTGCTTCCACCGGTAAAGTGAATTTATAATAAAGCATCGCCTCTGCAATTCGCAGTATAACATCAAATGATAACAAAAGCATGTTGAATTTCTCTGGGTACTGTGCAATAAGAATGCACAACCGTCTTGAGACGTCTACCCCAGGTCGGGTGCAGCTTTACGAGTGGCTGCCCCTAGTCTCAACCCCGCACGCATCGATATTCAGACCAAACAACCCAACACACCGAATTCATTCCTATTTGTTGTTTAGAATTTTCTCGAAATCTTTCAAGAAATCGAAGTAAAAAAAAAACTGTCGAGTGTGTTAGTAAACAAAGAAATATAATTTCAATAATGGCTGGACTATAATAATAAATCTTTATTGCATCCATTGAACAATATAAAAATTAAATGATTCCATAGGCTTCCGAACTAGTAAAGAAACTAATTTCAGGAGCCCTTGGCATTTTCTAAATGATATAACAATTAAAACTTACAACTTGATGTGTGTGTTTGTGTGTGTGTGTGTGTGTGCGTGCATGTGTGTGTGTGTGTCTGTGTGTGATAATATGTATTTATATAATATTTATTGCAAAATTATTTCTATTGACTCATAGTCTGTAAATTTTAGCTACACAAATAACACTTTCCTTGTTTAATTAATGCTATATTTTTAAATACAATGTTGTTTGCTAAGATTATTTATATTTATTATTACGAAACTGATGCTTAAAAAGTTAAATATTCTTAGTTGATCTAAGTAGATTATAAAGCATCACCTTTGTCATTTACTTACAAATCTTCCAATTTTTATAGATGGTGTACGAATGTATGAGTCACGCAATGTTTCGACCAAGCAACCCAACAAATGAATTAATTGTGTGCTGAGCTTTATTATTTTAGAGAAAATGATATCTACAAAATTTTCCTGGAAATCAAAGTGGTTAAAGACTGCAGGAAGAGCGGAAATGGTAGCATTCAATTTCTTTCTGAATGCCGGTGTCATGAATAGTTAAAATCTCGTGTTAGCGTCTCCTTCCCTATTAATTTCTTGTGTGGATTACATTTGCGTAATGTAGCTTAGGATACTTAGACAGATAAAACAATAGAAACTGAAAAAAGATGTAAATAATTACAAAGGAGAACATAATTCAACAAGAACACTCCTCCAGACAATTTTTAGCAGCCGTGTCGGATAAGTGTGAATTCATCGTCGGACTCCGAACACGACTTGATTAGTTTTCTATTGCAAATTTCGAAACAATATCTTTCAAGCCCATCTGGAATCCAGACATCGTTGCGATTCTATTACAATTAATTTGGTCTGAGATTGCTGCAGATACATAGTAAATAAGAAGAGGGCTATACGAGCAATTTATAATCTACCATGTAGACATTTAATACGGGATAAATTTAAAGAAATTGGTATTTTGACAGTGGCGGGTCAGTTTGTTTATGAAAACCTAGTATATGTACAAAAGAATATTGATAAATTTAATAAGAAAAGCGATATATATAACCTAAACACAAGGAATAAGCATAAACTAGTTGTACCTGCCACTAGGCTCCAAAAAATTAACAAATCTTTTAAAGGTCAATGTGTGCGATTCTATAATAAAATCCCGAGCAGTATACACCAATTAAGCCTAAATAAATTTAAATTAACAATAAAACGCAAGGTTTCTTTAAAGGAATACTATTCTATTAAAGACTATATGGCAGATAAAAATGCTTGGGATTAAACTGCCGTTTCATACAGGCTCTTCTAATATGAATGACTTAAAACATAAATATTGTTAATGTTATATTATATTGCATTGTATAGCTTCACAGACAAATGAAGATTGTAACCAACCAATTGATAATTTAAAAGAGCATAGCCTGTGAGTTTCTTGCTAGTTCTTCTTACAGAGCGGTGGCTCGGAACTGGCACTTAGATTCACTTACACTTAAATATTTTTTGTTTTTTAATTGTTTGGTTGCAAGTGAATCTAAGCTTCGTGATTTCAGTATAATTATATTTTGATTGTTTTTTATATTTGTTATAAATTTTGACGTTTCCAAGTACTATGTACCTAATAGTTTATGAAATAAAAAGTTTTGAAGTTTGAATTACATTAGTTGAGTAGCTAGCTTCTACTCACTGAGTCACCGCAACAACTGGTGAGTTAAATTTGGTTCTTACTTTAGATAAAGACAATGGGGTGAATAGGGATCCTACCAAAGGAGCCCAAGCCGACCTCACCTGCAAGTGGTGCACCTGCCGATCAACGGACGAGGCTCTGGCGAACACAACAGTGCCCGGTAAGCGACATTATGCTCGCCACCTATTACGTGGGACCAACTATATAATTAGCGAAGTATCGGAATAGCCTTTGCATACCCCTTTGGGAAAACAGGCGTGTATGTATGTAAACATACCTATATGGTAAGGTATCCAGAGGAAAACATTAAGCGTCGACTATTGAAAACGTATGTGATACAGCTCTATTTAGTTAACGCGAGAATTAAAACAAAACATAAAGTAGTATGGTCTGAGTTCCAATAAAAATATAAAATATACACGAGCACCCATTTGCGAACGTAATGTGTCGCTACAGATTTATGCTACGTTTCATTCCAAAAAGCAACTATTTTTTAGCAGATCACTCAAAGGAATGAGAGGGCAACTTTTTTATGAAGTTACTTTGCTGTCATCGGATTAAAATACTTTTTACAATGTCCTACGTATCAATTTAAAACCAACGACAACCAATATGATGAGGTGGCGAGTTTATCCGCACTTAATTCCTGGGGCCGTGGACACTCTCACACCGGACAATTCTCTATATGCACGAACATGAATTTTTGTTTTTGTATTAAAAAAAATATGCTTAATATTTAATATATTTTATCCATTATTTAGTATCAATAACACAAATTCTTAATTATACTTATCTTAGAACTTAATACGTGGTGTAATTGTCCGAAAATATTTAATGTTGTTTTTTATTTTTTTTAAAACCAAGCTATAATTATTCTAAAAGATAGCAAACTTATTACATAAGCGATGATCGGAATAGTTTAAAAAATATTAAAGAATAGCATATTACAAAATCGACATGAGGGTACTATGTTGTCACCAGATTAACAAAACTCTTTTTAATGTTCATTTTAATAAAAAAACATACAGAAAACATTAACAGACTGTTATTTTAACAAATATTACAGTATGTTGCAAAGAATAAAAAACTTGTAGCTGAAACTACAAAAGTAGATCTAGATTCAGATTAAGTCACTATAGTTGAAGCACTTTTCCCGCTAGCACTCTCGCGGTTTCCACTTTCCACTTTTTCCATGATAGGAGGAAGCTGTCTAATTTTTCCCTCCCTTTTCTAGCTTGATTAATGTCGCCCCAAGTTTTTGTCTGCTTTTATTTGAATGAAAAATTTCCCTCGAGACTGCCTTTGCAATTTTTAGCGAGCAGAAATTACAGTTAATTGGCCATTGCTTATGGAACTTTGTGAGTTATTCTTTTGAACGTAATTTTATATATTGCAATAGAGGTAATAAGGTAAATAAGTATTTTCTAGGTATATCTGGGAGTTATTTATAATGTAGCATGTTTTGCAATAATTTGGTAGTAACGATTATCCCCAATGCTGAAATAAAATGCAATTTAAAAGAAGAAAATAAAAATGGAAACCCCATAAATACATATAACGTCGGCCGTATTAACGAATACTTTCTTGACTTATATGTGAAAGATGTGGTCGTCAATTTATACAATGTGTATCCTGTTCTGGCTTTGATAAGGATGTGTGAATCCTACAAAAATCTTAGGGGCCTTTGGAAAATCTGGCCTTATTCGTCGAATTTTTTCTCTTCAACTCCGCTTATCGCTCAAATAATATTCTTTATTTACCGTTTGACTATCCGACAAGAATTTCGAGCGCACAACACCGCGATAGTCAAAGAAAAAAGCTCACATGACTTTTACTTTCGATCGACTTCGACGTGGTTTTTTCGGTTTTGGTCCAGTTGGAAGGCCCCATTCAGAAGCTTGTTGACTACTTTGCATGTCAAACTCGTAAACCCACGTGACCAGTAACAACGTGTTTCATGCATGTTAGGTCGGTATTGACTCATTTTAGCATATCCTCAGCGACTCTCATCCGATTTAGTTTTTGAAGAAACTTCAGGTCTTTTGGGACTAGCCGGGCGGCATTACGTTTCACCCAAATTATTAGTTGAAATGGTACGGATCGACTCGTAAAATATAGAAAGTTCGGCGGTTATCGCTCTCAAACTTTGATGAGGATTTTCAGTCACTATTTACTTCACTTTTGCGATTTTAACTTCAGTTGCAGACGTTGAAAGAAAGAAAGAAAGAAAATATTTATTCAATACAAGTTGCAAGAAAAAAAAAGATAGATAGATAGAGAACGAACCAGAACGAGGCAAATGTTCCATCATATCTCGACCGCTTTTGAACGCTTTGCACCAATCATAAGCACGTGTTTTTGATAAAGTCGATTCACCGTAAGCCTTCTGTAACATTTTCAGTGTTTCCGAACACGAAATTCCATTGGCGATGCAAAATTTAAGACAAAATTTTTTGTTTGATGTTTTTGTCCATAATAAAATTCGTATTACACACAGATATTATAAAAACAGCACTGTTTTAAATATAAATGACAGATGAAACTCAAACTCCGCGCCAAAATGGAAAACAATTGTGCCAATCTAACAACAAAAAAAAACAAAAGTTGAATTTGGAACCATAAACAAAACATGCACTCCCGATACTTTGTTGACTAAATGTATATGTTATAGTACTTCATGAGTTACCATGTTCCACGGTACGTTGCAATCGCAATTTTTGTACTGCAACGATTGCTTAATATCAGGCAGGATCAGGCCATCACGAAGAGTCACATAAAAAAGACACAAAGCTAACCGTCTAAACACATCATAAAGCCAAGCATGTAAACGCAGCATAAAGCCTCTACGACGGTGGCATATCTTGTTACAAGAAATTTCGTGTCATGGAAAGCTGTGTTGTCGTCGAGATGTGCGGAGTTGATTAAAACCACACGTCGTACAAGCGAGTGTAATTAAGGAAAATGCAAATTGATCAAATGCCATGAAACTTCCCAAGCTTCTATGTAGCAGGTGTATGGTTGTGTGTACAGAGACGCGGAGAGGGTAGCATGGCGCTAATATTTATATTTTACCAAAATGACTATATGACTGCCGAAACGTGGGAGTTTAAATGCCTCTGCCTACACTTTCGTGAAGGCGTGATTGTATGTATGTATGTAGATATTATTTTGTGTCATAACTGAAATTTTGAAATATGAAAATCAGATCTGATTTTGGTCCCCCCGGACAGGTCTTCACCTTGGCGTGGGGGGGGGGGCTGAGTACCACCCGGAGGCCGGGAAAAGGTAACTCCACGAGATTGACGACTCTGGGTGCCCTTAGTACTGACTTCCGGGGGGGAAACTAAGAGGGACCTGTGTAAGGCGCAGCGGGCGGGCCAGAAGGGCCCGTTTAGCAGTGCCAGGAGGGTCTTAGGCAGTGGGTTCAGAGGGCCCTTGCTATCTAACCATGGAACCTCCGGGAAGTCGGCCACACACGCTATGGTCGCATAGGGAGTAAAGAGGGGCGCGTCCATTGCGCCTCACTGGCCGCGGGCGGGGTGTCAGAGCCGCAACCCAGGTACTGGCCCCCCGCCTCTTTCTCAACGAGCGGCGGGCGTCGTCGGAAGATTTTTAGTGGGTATTACTGGTGGCGGTCGTGTCTGCCGGTGGTGAGTCCCACACACCTCTCTCGGACCCTCTTTGGCCGGGAGACATTGCTACTTACTTGCTACTAAATTACTTAATAATTCTATTTATTTATTTACTGTTGGAAAAACCAAAATTGGTCTAAATAACTTATATAATCTTAGTTTTTTCTGTCCCTGACAATGATTACTATTATTGACATTGATTACCTGTTCTGGTATAATTCTTGTAGCTTTATAGCGATCCCTAAACAGACGCCTTATGGTACTAGTTACTACGTCTGTTAAGGTTCTGTACCGTCAATCCAGAAATGCACTTATCACCCCGGGTTAATAGTTCATATTCATTTTCCTTATTATTAGTATCGCTTAATCATTTTAATCTTTTGTATACAAGGTTTGTGTGTAAACTCTGATGTATGTGGAAATCCAAAAAAAATATTTAATTTTGCTTTTTTTAAAAGCGTTCTCGGATTAATACTTCCTATTTTCAACTGATGACCTAAAATGGTAGTCTTAATATCAGTTTAAATTAATCACAATACATAATAATCGAGTAAAGTATATTTACACTCCGCTTTTAAGGTCGTTAATTCGATTACCGCACAGGATAATTAATTATATCCATGAAAACGAATAATATAATATGACGGCGCTTTCGTAATTGTGGTCATAGATAAACGATACCAGAGACATTAAAGCATAGTAAAGCGAATGTCACTGACAATGAGGGATGGGTGACAGCTCGCTTGAGGTAACTCGGTTCGTTGACGGCATGGTGCTAGCTAGCTGCTGATGGAGGATCGGTTTGCAGCCAGCCTAGGCGTCACGCGTTCTGAGGAACGTCTGGATATTCGCGTAATATCTTGTGTTAGCTTTTTAAGTGTAATTGATTTCGATAGCAAAAAGACTTATTTGGATGTTAATTGTAATTGCAAAATAGACTGCTGATTTAAAATATGGTGTTCAATGATTTCTCCTCGCCCCTTAGCATGAATGAAAACCCACGATAATCCCGATACAGGCCAATTCCTTATACATAATATTATTTTTGCGTTTGTTTTTGGGTTCGAAGTTATGCATAACTTATATGCATAATTATATTTGTAGAATCGCTTGGTACGGAGTTGCAGGCTTATCCCGATAATGATCTGCAGTAGTGACTACTTGCAAAATTGTGAATGACCGCAAGGAAACTGCTTATTAATTAATAGCCGTGTACATTCCGTAATTATCTGACATTTGTATTTAATTGGTCGACGTGTTATGTTTCGCCTGATCATTAGGATAACTAAACGTCAGTTAAATATGTTTACTTTAGATTAAAGCTATTCGTTTTAATTTTATGATAGAAATATCCGTGGGTTGTGGATTGAGCTCCGTGGTAAAGTTTTGATAATTATTGTAATGTTGATGAGGTTTTTTGAAAAGGGCGTAAGGGCGTGAAACGGCTTTAATTCGTCGTTCTTGTTGTTGATGCCCCATACCAGCGTTAATGGACTTAAGCACTTTACAAGGCCGAGCCGAATCAGGAGGTCCAATTTGAGGTTATAAAACAGAAAAATAAATCAAATTATATTCCGTCACAATAAAATCACAATCACAACCGTGTGCATATAAAAAGTATTGTTGCTTTTGTTCTATATTCAAAAGATGAAAAAGTAATATGGATATCCCTTCTCAGTTCTAGTTTTGTTTAGTTTAAGAACAGTTACTTATGTTTAGAAATTATTACGAAGCGCCTTTTAGCCCCAAAATCAACAGGATTTGTACTAGAGGCAAATAACAGGCAGCAAATATATACATAAATAAATATGTGGTATTTATATATACGCCAAAACCAAGACAAAATTTTCGTATTCATGCATAAAAATGTGTGTTATGAGGGATAGATGGCGTTGTGAGACGTGTCAAAAAAAGAGCCTAAGTACTTAATTATTTTCCTTTTAAATAATGGCTTTGTGCGGTTTGCACATTTAGCCAGTGTCAAGTAAGAGATAAATTAATAACATAATAATATAAATAACAGTAATGAAGAATTAGTTCGTGATAAAGATGATAAATGGTAAATGATATGCCCTCCCCCTACACCCCTTGAGTCCTTAATAAAGGTTAGGACTATACGGAGATCTTACATGGACTTCTTGAGGGAATTTGAAAAGTGATGTTGCACTGCTTTGTTTGATTTACCAACACTTATGTATGTTGACAAACACTTAACGGTTAATAATACACCGTTATTACACATTAATGTTCGAAATATCACAAATTTTAAAAAATAAAACAAAACTGCAGACATGACGCTTCACTTCCCCGCCAAGAAGGCCCGGCCCTACTTTAATTGTATTCTATTTAGCTAATAGATAGTTCTTTACTATAGACACGTCACTTAATTGTCAGATCTCTTCTATTCTTATACAGGCGTAATTACGAAAGTGTCACTTTAATTAGAAACGCCGGATTCCTGGGTTGGAGCTGTCACTCAAGAACCACCGAGGAATTTCTTTAAATTTTTTTCTTAGATGTGTCATTTATATCACTTCAAAACGCTTTCGAAAAATGTAAAGATTGATAGTTGTAGACGCCTTTTAAGTTTTTTTTTGTTTTAAGCTGTTAAGTAATATACTCACACATTTCATAAAGCGCCAAACCAATCACCTGACTTTGCTTGATTGATTAGCTGTTATGCTACTAAACCAAAGAGTTAGACTTACTGCACCCAAAAATATTGGGTGGTTATAGCTGGGCAGATTATTTGTTTTTTTGTTGATTATTTGTTGTGTAACTATTTTGTATTTTTGTACTTTTTGTAATTTTAATATTTATGTAGAAAACAAATTGACCAAAATGTTCCCAAATGGGATCGAATCGAATGCTTGGGCTGACAAGTTCCGATATGGGATAGATCTTTAAACACCTTCGAGCTAAGAATGTGTATTCCGACCTAGGCGCTGTGTCGGTTTTTGGGAAGGTAGTTTTCTGTTAGACGGCAAGTACGCCTAAGTAACTAAGCAAGTAATATTTATGGGCATAAAAATGGTATTAAGAAGAACAAGAAGAAGATGGTAGACTATTTTGTTTTTTACTAAGATGCACTGAGATGTTTGGTTCATAAATATTTACAGATTTATCAAAAAGGAAATAATCTAGTCGTGGCCTAAAACGTTTAATAAAATCACGATAGTAAGATTTTCATATTATTATTGAAAACGAATTCAATACATCTCTAAATATACTTTTAATAATAGTAACATGTTATGAATATAGACACAAAAATTACAATTTTAATATTTGTGTTTTTATGAAGGTATGTAAAGATTATTATCGTCAAATGACTTGAAAAATCATTTAACACGGTGCATACCAAGTTGTATTTGCAGTTGGAATGTGTGGGATACCATATTCTTCAATTACAATATAAAGTTTGGTTGCGCTATTTAAAAGAAAAAATAATTCAACAATTTGTATTCTATAGTCAATATTTTTCAAGGCATCAATAAGATTTCGAAAAACATAATACTCGTAGAAAACATACGAAACCCTCTTCAAGCGAGTTCGACTCACACTGATCCCGTCTTTTGTTAATAATGTTCAGCTATAACTTTTCTTTTCCTTCATTACTTTTGCGCCAGTCCACACCATACCATATTGAAAAAATACGGTCATATATTTTAGTGACCACTAAAACAGAGGGATGAAACATTTACGAAGCATCTCGTACTATCGGGAACATAAATCATTCCGACTAGAAGCCTTTCTGAGAAATGTTTTCACACGTTTTTCCCTCCTGCGAGCGATGATGCTTTTCCTCTTCGAATTTAGCTTAACACTCGACCATTTTTCAAGACATTTTGTCGAAGACATTTTCGTCGCGTCATTACCAATCTGATACGCAACTCTTTTCCCTTTTTGCAGACGGGTTTTTGTCGTATGTTTCTGTTAAGTGACGAAAATGTGCATGGAATATATTCCATATACCATATATGGTGCGGAAGTTAAAAAACTCGTTTTTAGCTCCAAAGTTCGATATGTGTACATGATCATTTATTATGCACACAATAAATTTAAATAACCATTGTCTTAGATGAATAGAAAATATAAAACGAATAAGCTTTAAAAATTTAACGGTGTTGAAATAAATATAATGTAGTTTTCTAATGTAAATCTTTTATGACATCTGCATACATAAAGTTATTTGACTTTAAGAACATTACTTAAAAACAACCATCATTTAAGTCCCTTATCTTTCCGATTTAAGAAAAAAACAATGTACTCTTTATTGTACACCATGATAAGTATTACACACAGAAAACAAGGAAAATTAAATAAGAAGAATATGCAATGACGCCGCCCTTAACTTAAAGCACTTTCTTCCAGGCAATCTTAAATGGACAGAAAGGTGAAGGACACAGAACATTGTACATCGTGATGTACAAAAGTATTTAAAAACAAAATAAATAAGCACAAGAGGAAAAATAAATTTGACAAACACAAAGATAAGACAACTCCTACCAATATAATTAAAAACAAGCCACCAATTTTAAACTTGGTGCTAATTACAAACAATAACGTACTTAAAAAAGTATCACGCAGTTAAGACTGCCTGTCGACTAAATCAGAGCGAGGATGCAGAGCGGAGAAACGCACAAATATTAACCAATGAGATTTCATAAAACCTTCGCTCCTCTCCTGTTGGCGATTCCTATTGGATAATATTTCTCAGTTTCTCCACTCTGCTGCCTCTCTCCGCTTCAGTAGACAGGCAGCCTTAATCATTAAAATGTATATTGAAAATGATCTATTCATTAAAATACGATAAAAGTGAACAACAAAAGACTCAACCTCTAGCAACTCGTTACAAGCATTGTTATTACAATCACGATTCACTGAAAGAAACTTGACGAAGGCTTTCGGGGTATGAAACTTTGGTGGCTCGCCCCTGCACATACAAACGAGTTTAAATGAGCGCCAAATGTTGTGAAGAACCATTGGTTCTGGTGCGTACTTGCTGAATGAATTGCTTCTTTGTTCTCGACACTTACTTGATAGATAAATATACTTAGATATTTTACACAGCGTTATTTACTCCCAAATAATTATTTTTTATGCCAACACAGGTAATAAGAAATAGATTAATAAGGTAGTAATAGTTATTTTCTTCTTTTATTTTAAATCTTGTGACTGCAGAACATAGGTTTTTGTAGATTTATCAAATTGTTTTACTACTAAGTACATTTTCTTGTAACTGGCGGGAGAAAAAACGAACCTTGACGATTTTCTTGCCCGTTCTTTTGCCGCCCGCACAGAATGGGCGCGTTAGTTTTTAAGTTTTGACGTTCATAAGAGCTCTTTTGAGCCAAGCTTGAATAAATGAATATGAATTTTGAATTTTAGTGACACGTCTGATAGATATTGTTGAAATGTTTGCCCGCACGCTTGCACAGACGGTTAACTAATGCTAGATCAACCAAACAAACAACCAAATGTCTATGATTCGTCATAATCACCAATTAATAACATTATATGATTGATGTACAATCTGTTTTCTGTACATTAAAAGCAAATTTATTTTTGTAATATGATTATGATTGTAAATGTTATTATTTTTATACATTGTTTCTCTAATCTATTAAACTTCCTACTAATATCATACATAAATACATTATATCTATGACATTAATGACTTTATGAAGTAATGAATTTAATTGTATAACTTTTTTTAAGTATCTGAAAAATATCATGAGTCCTTTACCCTTCAGGCTATCCGTCTCTGGAATTCCTTACCTGTTTCCATTAGACAGGCTCAGACATTGAACTCTTTTAAGGACAGGGTGAAGTCTTACTTTTTAAAATTATGTCTGATTAGGTTGCATAATTATTTTTTCTATATTATATATAGATTTTATATTATGTATTGTATTGTATGATGTATATATATATATTTGTGTATTTTATTCATATTTAACAAATAGTTTTAGTGTTTATTCGTTTTAAAGTTTTTGTGCTCTGCCTACTGCTTTCCTGTTCTCTCCTTTGCGTCGGGTTGTCTGGAAGAGATTTCGCTTTTAGCTATAAGACCGCCTAGATTGGCTTTTTCATTGTGTTTCAACATTCATTGTAATCTGTAGTTTTTAAGTTATTTTAGTCAATAAAGAGTATATCTATCTATCTATCTATCTATCTAATTTAATTTAATTATAATAATTCTAATAATTATATATGTTTTCTTTTCTGTGACGTGTAATGTTGTATTACCAATAAATGAGTATTTGAGTATCACACCAGATTCTCGGAAGGGGTAGGCAGAGGCATATTATAAGCCCACATTTCGCCAATTGAATTGTCGGCCCCACATAATAGGTGGCGAGCCTATTGCCGCTTCCCGGGGTCTGTTAAGTTTGCCAGAGCCTCGTCTGTTGATTAGCAGGTGCACCACTTGCAGGCGAGGTTGGTTTGGGCTCCTTAGATGTTAGTACGATCCCTTTACAAATGATTTATGTAAAACTAAACAAAACTTGTACCATGGGTACTAGACAATGTATCATCATCATCTCAGCCATATGAATGACACCAACTTCACTGCTGGACATAGGACTTCCCAATAGATTTCCACATTAAGCGATCCTGAGTCGCCTGCATCCATCGGCTTCCCGCCGCCTTGACCAGATCATCGGTCTATCGCGTGGGAGGCCGTCCTCTGCTACGTTTGTCGGTTCCCGGTCGCTATTGAAGAACCTTAACGCCCCATTGCATCGGTCGTCGGTTCTTCGAAGTATGTCCTCAGCCCACTGCCAGACAATATAATACTATTACATAAATACTTTTTTAAATTGATGACTATGATAACGATAGCACATACACCAACAATTATTAAAAAATAATAGTAACCGAGTAATTAAAATTTTTGTAGACTTCTTGGCGGGAAAGTGAAGCGTTAATGCGTTATGTATGCAGTTTCGTTTTATTTTCTAAAATTTGTGATATTTCGAACGTTAATGTGTAATAACGGTGTATTATTATCCGTTTAGTGTTTGTGAATGGAACAAAACCGTGCAACATCACTTTTCAAATAATCTCAAGAAGTCCTTATGAGATCTCAGTATAGTCACACATCTTTACTGAGGACTTAAGGGGTGTATGTGATCAAATTTATCATTTATCATCTTTATCACCACTCATTCTCATTTACTATAATTTATATGTTATTAATATATCTCTTACTTGACACTGGCTAATTGTGCAAACCGCACGAAGCCATTATTTAAAAGAAAAAAAATACATACCAGTGTGGGTTTTATTTATATAGCGCAAGGAGAACTAACCAATTCTGTTACAAAACATATAAGTTTATAGTTTAAATAAACAAACATTTAAAAAAAAATCTTACGAGAAAACTATCGTACTCAGACTTACCAAAGAGGCGAACTTATCCTATTGGGACTCCTTTAAACCAGTTAACTGCCTCCTACTACGCTGATACTATAAGTTCAGGACTCCCCGTTAGCAGTAGTGTGTTCGGTTTTATTGGTAGTTAATCAGCAGCACTAAATCACACACTTTAGTACCCAGGACGTTTTTATGTTACGCTATGCTTCGTTTCATTTAGCAACGCCACTTTATTTGATTAAATGAAGGTAATGTTTGATAATGTTCCTAATGGGTTGTAGTTATTATGTGCTTAGCTGTCTGTGGGGATCTTTCCCATATTATGGTTCTAAATATCTATGGTGAACTCCTTTCCTGTTAAAATTTTACATCAATTATTATAGTACAAATACACAAATAATCAATACTACGAGTAATACTAGTATGGAAAAGAATATTATACTTTGTGCTGACCTCATCCTTATACATATATAATTTGTACGTACGTAGTACGTATAAAAATAAACCTTGAAATTTCTGTTAAAATAACATGATATTTGCTAAACAGCCGCTTGTCATTCATTTAGGAGTATCCATAAATTGACATCATACATCATTCATTGGCAGTCAGTATTTTTTTTTTGCGTTCCAGAAAAACTACAACAACCCTACAAGGAACTGTCCCTCACGGTGGGAGGAGGGAGATAATGCCCCCGTATACCACACACCCGGTGTGTGTGGTTATGTCGGTCTTTAACCGACTAAACCTCTTCCTCTAGTTTAGTATTGCTACTGTGAAGGCGATATCTGAAGCGATCGGCACCTGGGGAGGCACCGACGCGGCTAGTAATATTTGCTATTTATAAAACATTTAACCAAATTTTGAAATAAAGTAACATTATATTTCATATCATTAGTTCTGTTAGACATTAGCACATGGACTGGTCTTATGACAGACAAACAAGCGGAAGCAGGTGTGTGGTGTCAACTGGTGTTCTGCTGTTTGATTTTATAAAGTCATATGTTAGAGCATTCAACTTAGCTTCACGACATAGTGACAGTGTCATTAGAAGCACGGAAGCCCTCAATATCTAACGATCAGTAATTTGAGAACTGTCATCTGTTTCTAACTTTAGTGATCCATATGACGTACTATAAGAACTGGTTTAAACATTAAACTCAACTTAAACAACAAATGTAACTTACGACAAGAAATAGCAACTAAAGTTTCAATTAAATTGAAATTTATTTGCCCAGCCAAAGTTAGGAGTCTAATCAAACCTGTATCAGTGAATCCGCAGCTTTCCGGGCTTAGGGCGAAACAAACGAGCAAATTAGTTGGTGTGCAGCCGGAGCCTGATTGATGGATGGCCGGCCGCCCGCAAGTCTTACCCAATTAACTTCTCTACAAAATACGTCATCGGTAATTAAACGGTTTAATCCCGATATAAAATCCGGCTCGAAGGACCAAATGATCACAAATATTTTACACCGGTGACTACAAATTGTAACTTATTATTTACCATGAAGTTTAATCATATAACTGACGTAACTCAAATCCCATTATGTTTATTGCATAACAAGAAAATTTATGATTTATTCTTATGTTTTACTTCACGTTCGCTCTCAATGTGAATGAGAATTAGTGATGATGAATGAGATTCCCTACCCCTAAACCCTTAAAATCCTCAGTAAAGATGTGGGATTATACTGAGATATCACATGGACTACTTGAGAGAATTTGAAAAGTAATTTTGCACTGTTTTGTTTCATTTACCAACACTCATGTACGTTTACAAACACTTAACGGTTAATAATCCACCATTGTTACACATAAAATTTAAAATATCACAAATTTTAGAATATAAAACAAAACTACAGACATGACGCTTCACTTTCCCGCCAAAAAGTATGCCGGCCAGTATGTATGTTATGAAGGTAATATTATTATTTGATTTTATAAATGTTGCCAATAATTTATAACATTTATTGTCAAATAAGATCCTTTTCTTTTTGTCTCCATTTATTCAATTATTCTAAATAAGTATTTTCATTTCGTGCATAAATAGGTAAATTATTGTTACTTCCCTTTTTTCTCAGAGTGCGATTTGTACCAAATAACCTATCCAGAGCCTGATTGATAGATGGTCAGTATCGCCCGCAACAATTTTACGCAATTAACTTCTCGACTAAATATGTCATCTGAAATGAGGCTAAATAATTGATGGAGTGGTTGGCTTGTATATTTGAAATTGTTTATTTCAATGAGTGACGACTATATATTTCATCTGTGGTTGAGCTGAGGTCAAGGTCTGAGGTCATAAGGACTACATCCTGCCTGATGGCAAGCAGTCGATACAGACCACAAAAATTAAGGCGCTTCAAACTGTGGAGTAAGCACGGAACAAAGCGCACACACTCATGACGACCGGAAAATATAAATATATTTCAATGTGTCAATTTTTAGTTTGTAGGTGACACGCCTACACAAATTGATTCATCTTTATCATTGGGCCAAGGTCGTCTACTGCCAAACATAGGTCTCCCTTATAAACTACTAGTGTGGCCGATTGTAGGTGGCCTATATCCAGCGTGATCCTGCGACCATTATAGGCTCGTCTGTTTATCTTGGGGTTGAACGTCGCATGCTACTGCTACTTATAAACGATTGCATAAATATTTACAGCACATAAGAACCACAGACTGGTACATAATAATATGTATTTTTTATATATTTTACGTTAGTATGATGTATCTTGATGTGTATTGAATTGTTTGTTAATTTCGCAAAATTTATAAAAATATTTGAGGATAGTAGCCAAATCTGAAATGATTTTTTAATTTGGAATATTTATCGTAAACAAAACAAAGACATAAAGATATCAAACATCTTTTTCGCGTGTTCTGGCCACGCTGAGATTCTTTTGTTTTGATACGGTTAGAAAACAAATCGTATGCTGTTATCAACTGTTATTTAACTTGACAATTTATAAATTTGTTAGAGGAAAGTAAGTCAATATGGAAAAATATCCCTTATTGGAAATTGTGGCATTTGTCTCAAACAGAGACGGAAAATCTCTGTCGAGACTGTACGTGCGTACAGGTTCCAACGGGTCATTCGTGCGAGTATTTGGTCCATGGCGACAGTTTTTTGTATTGATGGGGTTAGAAATCTGTTTTTGTAAATTAAAAGCTAATTTAGTTTTGTAACATGATTGCAAATGTTTATATCATCATATATTGTTTCACTTTCATTTATTTTACTTCTTACTAATATCATACATTATATAACACCAGTTTCTCCGAAGGGGTGGCCAAAGGCAAATTATACGCCCACATTTCGCCAGTAATATTTCTGGTCTCACGTCTTAAGTGCCGCTTACCAGGAACTTTTATGATAGCCAGAGCCTCGGCCGGTGATCGGCAGGTGCACCACTTGCAGGTGAGGTTGGTTATGGATCCTCATAACTTGGTAGCATCCCTAAACACTTTTGTGAGTAACTACGTATGTATGGATGTTTGTAATACTTTCACGCAAAATCGAATTAACCGGTTGGGATTAAATTTTGCAGACAAGTAGGTAATATACAAACCTGATTAACACCGAAAACTCTTTATTCCGTTATTTTCAAAGGTACGGGGACCACGTGGATTACACCGCGGGACGCTGGTAGTATTACTTAGCTAGTAGTACTTATAAATCATTACTAGTGATACTTCATGTAGTGTTTTAAATTTAGGGTACCTACGTGCAATGGATAGTATTAGAAAATGTTTATTTTGTGCCTACATAAAAAAACCTGCCATATCTGGCTACTTCTTTTTGACATTACTCATTTATGATACAAAATTTAAAACTTTTAATACATCTCATTTCCTTCATCGACAATGCTAACGTTACAGTCCATTATGAAAGCAATTTTCGGAAAACATCGTTTGATTTTTCTTTCTTGGAAATCAGCTTTCAAATGCACATTGAACCAGAATTCTTGGAAGTATTTAAGCAATTTTATTTTTATCTACGGAAAAGTCTATTTAGTACTTTAACGCGTGGTGTTAAGGCTTAATTTTACAAGTTGTAAGGTAGATCGTGAAAGAAACGTTATTGGAAATTCCTGAACGTTTCAAACATTCGATCGTCTGTAATGGCAGGTACGCATTGTGCACTGCAGTGATTGTTAAAGTGTCTATGCTCGTATTTTCAAAAGGGGTTTGATTTTTCTCACTAATCTCCTGAAGTATTATTGTGAAGGTATGGTATACTTGATTTGATTTTAATTATCCTAAACTAATTGATGATAATATCGGAAATAACTAATAAAAAGTGTCGAAATATATGTGACTGTCACGTAAAAGTGCTTACAATTTTTTTTTCAAACAAAATGTGAGACGCTAGGTTTTGGTAATTCAGTAGTTTTGGTAATACAATTTAAAATCAAATATGTGAAGGTATATTTCCGTATGTTATAAAATACTTCAGTAAAACAAAGGCAAAGACAAAGACTTTTTATTTCACATGAAATGGTACATAAGTGGTCTTAAAATTTTATACAGTCCGCATATTTCACCAGTAACTGGTACGCAAAAATATAATTAGAGGATTCTAATATAACAATCAAAAATTTATTATTCAAAATATTTACTCCATGCATAAAAACACTCATCATCAAGCTATTTTTTTAAATGAACTTTTCAACTTTGAATTTGTTCAATGGCATCAGCTTAAGGTTATTGTCGAGCCTATTATAGACTTTAATAGACAACTAAGATAGCAGTAACTAAGATTAACATGCCAAGTTCGCATTGGCCAGCTTCAAGTGCAGCTTCGGCTCTCTGCGTTTCAACTCTCCCTACAAGGATTCCTAACTATCTTATCAACCACCACATGTCGTGGTAACCTTAACCAAATGCCTTAAGGTTCCTTTCGAAGCAAGAAAGCGCTTAAGTGCAACGGTCCTCTCTACATGGGTAACCCTCAGTGAAAATTCGTTGACTATTTTCGACACAAAATAAGATCTAAAGTAAAACCTAGCTTAAAGCTTCACTTTCATTTGACAAAATAAAGACAGTGACAGCACTTGTTTTAAACATGGTTTAACTTTAGATGTTGTTTTGTAATAAACCCCTTACTGTTTTACTAACCCAATATCTGCATATTGTGGTTGAGAAAATACTTTACTGGCTTAATCAAACCAATGGCTTAACGTGTCTTCTGAAGCACGCAAGAGCTAATCTGCTCCTATCTAGGGGTAAACCTTAGTGGAAGCAAAACTTTGCTGACTGTTTCCAACCAAGTACTTTTGCAACGCCATGCTCTCAATCTAACATCATTATCATGTAAACCTTATATACTGAACATTGTCTCCAATAGAATATAATCTATTGGGGATATTTGCCCATAATTACCTCGCAGGGCAGGCGGTATGGTGATCGCAGTTCAAGTCAATATGCAGGAGGGAGCGGCGATAGGCCAGTGGCGAGACCCCTTGCCCTTAAATTCAGAGGGTCTCGGGTTCAAACCCTGGTGGCACTTATGACTTTTTGAAGTTATGTGCATATTATCACTTGCTCCGTACCTCGGAAAGCACGCCAAGCTGTTGGTCCCGGCTGTCATGAACATCTATGGCATACGTTATTAGAATGTCAGTGCCTTCTAACAGACTGACGGCTGGTTTAACCATAGAATGATATTTCCCTCTGGGTTGCGGAGGTCAGACGGCAGTCGCTCCATGTAATAAATGAAATTCAGTCATATCTGATTAAACCAGTGAGCAGACCCTGGGCCCTAAGCTTAAGTCTAGGGCAACCGGGATAATGCTAGGATATGATGATGCAAAAGGACGCTGCTTATACGCCCTTAACATATTAAAGTAGTACTTAAATAATAATAGATTTAAATTAGTTTTTTGAATTGAACATTGTCGGCCATCTTTTTAGCGGTTTCCCGCGTCAACAACTAACTAGGAAAGTAGAAACTCGCATAAAACAAAGTGTCAGTTATTACATTAATAACGAAGGGCGCCGGGTCCTACCCTTTTTGCTCATCCCTCGGGATTGAAGGCACTTCCTGTTTGCGGGTTCAAAACTCTAACAAACAAGGCTCTCTGGCCCGCTTTCCTTTTTTCCATTTTGCCGTGAACAACTAGGTTAGCAGATATAGATTCACAAAAGCAAAGTTTGGTGTTTTGCCGAATTTCGTCCTACTTTTCAGGATGATAATGGAGTTGCCAGCGTTAATAATTATTATTTATAGGTTCGTATTTCTCTTCATGTAGGCGGACATCTAGAAGTGGTGCAGTCTGTATATTGTGTTTTTCACTTTATTTTAAAGTTATTTATCTTGTTTACAAATTATATCACAATAAAATTAGAGATTAGGCCACCATTAAACCACTGAGGTAGTCTGTAAATATAATAACGTTGTTCTGACTTTGACATTGACAATGAACCAGTAGGTATTTATTACCTATAAATAAGCAATATTTTTGCAAAGCATATTCCTATATCATTAAAAGGAGACATGATCATCATCATTTCTGCCCATTAACGTCCCACTACTGAGCACGAGCCTCCTCTTACATATCAAGGTGTGAGGGTATTAGGTCATACTCCACCACGCTGACCCAGTGCGGATTGGCGGAGGCAGGTGTATGGCGTCCTGCTGTTAGAATTTATTAAGCCGCCCATTAGGCCTCTAACATAGCTTAACGACTACCACATTTAGTGATAACCGACAAAAAGGAGAAAGGGAGAGAGGATTATAAAGAAGACGTATCGTCACCAAATTTTTGAAATCTGTTACAAAATTCTTGTGTGTGTAAATCTCATGTAAATTCCTGCCTGATCTTTTTCTGCTAGAGATGTATGGGACTAGGATTCCAATACCTATGGAGCTCAAGCCAACCTCACCTCAAGTGGTGCACATGCCGATCAACGGACGGGGCTCTGGCGAACAAAACAGTGCCCGGTAAGCGGCAATAGGCTCGCTACCTATTACGTGGGACCAATTATATTATTGGCAAAGTGTGGGCGTATAATATACCGTTGCGTGCGTGAATGTATGTTTTTTGCTGCTAGTAAATATATACCTAAGCTCTTTTGGAAAGCTCTGCCATTGGCTTCTGTCCCTCTAGTTTTGACAAGAAGGTTATAAGCAAACTATTATGTCACTCAGTTTTGCTTTCGGGCAATTAAATTTTTAGAAGGTACGGGCGCTATACGAGTTTATAAAAATTTACTAACTTTAATGTTAATTTACCTAGCCAAGCTGCTTGCCTGCCGTCATGCTTGCTTGCTGCTTGTCATTACTCGTTATTAAATAACTAGTTAAGTACGACTAGAAATAGAAAATATCTTAAAATAGACGATTTAGTATAAACTTTACAATAGCCAGTGCTTTATACAGAAACTAGACTTTAATATATTTGAATTGACACATCCCATAATAAGTTTGTAAAAACAAAAGCGTACCATTTCGACGTACAACGCAATTTCGCCGGTCGGACAGGCGTAAAATTAAGTTTCAGGGGAAATCTCCGCGGAGATAAATGAAAAAATATATCAGAGATGATAATTTACGGGAAAACTTATAACGTAGAGAGAATAAAGGGTATTTAAATTTAGTAAAGCCTTTTAACGGTACTGATGTACCTACCTGCTAGAGAGGCCTCGCAACCGATGCATTTAGGCGGTCAAATATCGAATGGTATATTAGATGAGGCCTATGCTAAGCAGCAATAACTGTGGCAGTAATTAGCGAAGATTGGCGAAGGTCGATATGTATCGTCCTATATTTGCACAAAACGCTTAATATTATTTGCAAGATAATGTTTTTTAATTGTGTCTGTGGATGTAAATTGTGATAATGAAGGTGAACAAAAGAAAATGACATGCTGCACCGACCTGAAATACACTAGGAGCAAGGCAGGAGGATGCTAATGATTTTAAGGAGAAACTAGTAGGTGATGCTGATTTTAAGGAGAAACCAGTAGATGGTGATGACTTTAAGGAGACACTAGTAGATGATGATGATTTTAAGGCCGTAATCTTATTCAAATTACAAGCACATAAAATTGTTCACAATATTTTTGTGTCAAAAAGAAATTTGTAAATGGAATAAATTAAATTAATTTTAACAACTGCCGGTATAAGTGACGTCATGTACAGTCATTTTAGTACCTATTGATACTTAATTACACTAATAGTTCATTCAATTGTGAGTCATTCATGTCCTCCGTGAGTCAACCATTAAATATTTACATTTCATTTCTATATTTGTTTTCTTTTCAAATAATTTTAACATTTTTTTTTTCGCTACTCATTCGCAATTCATTTATATTTAGAATGGTAAGTCATATATACCTATGTTTTATTCTCAAAGGAAAAACTGCGACTGTTCCTAAATCCTTGAAATAGCGTACCAGAGTTATTATACATTTCTTACTAGAATCATCATGATAGCCACAAGAAGTCCACTTCTAAATCAACCCTAATTGTTTTCTACGTCTGTTTTTCAACTGCAGCTACCACGTATGCTGGATCCTTTTCATTGAAGAACCTACAGTAATTAGTTTTTTTTTCCTTTCAAATTATGGCTTCGTACGCTTAGCACATTTAGCCAGTGTCAAGTAAGAGATATATTAATAACATATAAATTATAGTAAATAAGAATGGAATATAATAAACTAAACCTCTAAAAAAAGCTTTTTTGATCATCAAAAATACTGAGTGAGCATCTAATAGGTGATTAGGTGCTCAATCAGTATTTTTGATGTACAAAAAGGTTAGGTTAGGTTAGCAATTTATTAATTTTGAAGACACGTTAAATAACACCCAATAAGAATGAGTAAGGACCATAATAATAAGTACCTCATAAAGCTGGTAAATAAGATGCCCTCCCCTAAGCCCGTTGAGTCCTCAGTAAAGATGTGGGACTATATTGAGCTCTCACATGGACTTCTCGAGAGAATTTGAAAAATGATTTGGCACGGTTTTGTTTCATTTACCGACACGCATGTACGTTCACAAACACTTAACGGTTAATGGTCCACCGTTATTACACATTAATGTTCGCAATATCACAAATATTAGAAAATAATACAAAACTGCAGACATTAGATGCTTCACTTTCCCGCCAAGAAGTCCAGTCGTCAATTGTTCGGCCTAGTGGGCCCTGCACTTCTTTCTCCTATCCACCCACAATCTTAGAAGTAAAGAGTTTATACACCAACTACCTTTTCTAAGATCGGTCGAGAAATTAACATTGGGGACAAAATAATAACTGCATTTAGATTTACAAAAAGTTTTATACAAGACTCAGGAGTTATGAGCACTAACATACAAAATAAACTAGGTACTTATAATTTAACCAATTATGTTTTACAGAAGAATTTTGACATAAAGACCTAATTATTAACCTGAATACTCCCATACTAGCCACAAACTTTGATATGTTACCAAGGCAATAAATACACGTACTCGTAGGACTATGCTTATGAATAAACAAACGTTTTTAATATCCATTGTTAAACAATACTGTTATTTTTAAGGGAGGACTAAAATCATAACAGCATATTACCCGACTATTGACTTAAAATAGGAATTATGTCGAAAACAAAAGAACTGTTCAGAATTCAAATCAAGGTTGTATAAAAACTCCTTTCTGTTTATTTCTTTATATTTTACGGAGTGTTGATACAGAAAAGTTCTGAGATTGATTCGATCACCATACAAAATTCGGTAACCGCATTTGATTAAAAAATATTTTTAATTTTCATTTTACTTTTGGCAGTTTGTATAAAATAAAATCGATTTGTATGGAAAATATGGGAATGAATGATTCCCATGCATTGTTCTGTAATAGTATTGTAATATACTATGATTGAATTACACTAAAGGCAATTTATCTTGAGGAGCAGTATGCTATTTGAGATTTTTTTAAAGTCAAGTGCTAAAACCAGCTCAACCTACCAATACAACTTTATACCATATATGGATTCCAACGGTACTGCCTTTTTTCACTGACAGATAAAGAATGCCTTTTAATTTAATGATCATTAATTAACCGGAAAACGAAATTTTAAAGCGCTATTTTATAAAGCAACTTTATAAACAATTTATATCCAGAAGTCGTCGGTGAGGTTTGATCTCAGTGCCAACTAATGTGACATCCGCTTAAAAATATTCTACCTAAGAAAAATTGTCTAACTAACTGAAGGTACACATACATTATGTGTTACTTAGTTTTATGTACACGAATAAATAATCAGACATACAGGAGACATAAAGGAGACAGATTGTTCTTTAAAGACAGACTTGAGTATTTCTTTACTCCAATTATTATATTGACTTAAACATTATTTACAAATTGACTTACAATAAAGAGAAAAATTACTTACTTACTTATTATAAAGACTAGTTTAAGACAAAACAATATTTTTTGATTATCTTGTGAGATTTTAAACTCATATTTTTGATGACTAAAACTATATCCATTTTATGACAGTTCAGTATGTAACATACATTTCCTTACTTATCTACATATTATTTAGTTTTTACATATGTGCAGTATCACTTATTAAGCTAAAAATTTTGAACCACAGGACCTTTGAAAATTGGTTTGGCAGGTATGAAAGTAAAGAATGTCTTAGGTATGTGTTTAACCCCTTTACAAAGCATATTTTCTCCATAAACAGTACGAGAAGGGGAGTTGGGGAAGAATACAAATGAAAAGTTTAAATTTTTTCTGCGTGAAAAAGGATTAAACGTGGAATACGTCACACAAAAAAGGTTGTATACAATCCAAAATTTCTTGAGTTTTGGCGCCAAAGCGAAAAAAGATAAATCGCGGCAATGTTTTATTTTTCAAAATAAATGCATATTTGATGTGTAAATATAGTAGATTTTTATACATAACTCCTTTAGCAACGTACACAAGTGTAGGAAAGTAGTATATTGAAGTAAATTGTGATTTTACATGTTTATTTCAAAACTCCATAGAAATTTCTAGTAAAGTCTCCACTACTTTACTGGGGCAGGACTTTGACTGGACTGAGACGGACTTTTGCTTGACATGACTGTAACCCTTCGCAAGGCAGTGGTAAATATATTCCCACCATAAATTGAACCTTACGGAGTTGAGTAAAGGTATAAAACCAATGAAAAAGTTCAACATGTTCTGCCCGTTAAAGGGTTAACTGTGACCAAATGACGAAAACGCTGCACATTGTTGCAAATAACTTAAATAATCTAATTACTTTACACTAGGCAAATACTCTAATCGAGTTAGTCCATATTTAAGGAAACAAAAAAACTAAAGTTTCCAAAACAACTATGGGCAGAGTATAAAGTATAAAGAAAATTTTCAAACAGAAGTACATTCGTTATGTTTTTTTTATCTACAGTTTCGTAGTTATGCCTTTAAATAAAAAATTGCATATAGACAGATAGTGCCTTTCTTTAAGTATTTATGTGGCACTTTAGTATTTTTTTCTAAAACGGCCTGTTTATCTGTAAAAGTGTAGATACAATTATTATTGTGAAAGAGTCTAAATAATTGAGGTCGTAGAGCGAAATTCGACATTTGGCCAAAATTGTGTCAGAATATTCATAATTTTTTCCAGTTATTCCTGCACAATTTCAATATTGTTCACATTTCTATTGTTTTAATCACAAATTAAGAGTTTTCTGATATAAAAATTTAAAGTTAATATTTCTATTTATTTAAAACTTAAAACCGTTTTCACTCAAAGTACGTTAAAACCTATTTAGTGACTTTTCGCTTTACGGCGACGAATTAAGTTGAGGTGTTCGAAATTTTTTTAAATAATTTTTTTATTTACTTGAACTACCTATAATTTCGATTTTGGCACACCCCCTTGTCGTTTAAAGCGTGCTCTTTGAATATCTGTTGGTGGCCATTTCCATTTGTGTACAGTTTTTGACATAAATATATAGGTTCTGTGTCTGTACAGATACTCAGGGTAATTCCTATCCGATTACACGTAAATCTCAACTTCAAAGTTCAATGGGTGGTGTCGTTGGCTCTTCATCCTGATGGTAACGTGGGAGAACCCGATGCCGCCGTCTGTAATGTTGGCGCTTGCGTGTGAGAAGTCGTTGTCGATTGCTGCTATGCCCTGAAATAAAAATAAATGTTTTAAAATAAAAAGGCAATATGTGGTCGATGTTTTCTTATATTTATAGAGTTTATAAAGTAAAATCATGGATTGGTGGCCGTGACTGGTGGAGATATTTGTGTGAGACTAGGGCAGGTCAGAAAGTTACCGAAATTAAGAACAGTAAACAAAGTGAGTTTCTTGCCAGTTCTTCTAACAGAGCGGTGGCTCGAAACTGGCACTTAGATTCACTTACAAGATTTGTTGCATATAAGTGAATTTAAGCTTCGTGATTTTAGTGTAATCATATTTTGATTGTTATTTTATATTTAATTTTGGCGTTTTCAAGTGCTATGTAATAGTTTATGTTTATGGCTTGGTGACCCATTTTAGTGGAATTTTACAAAACACTCTCAGTCCTGCGATGCTGCTTGGTCGGAAACAAATGCGCTTACAAGTTTCGGAAGACAACCATTGCTCTTGGTTATTAAGAACCACTTTAAATACATATAATGTATGTGAGAGTTATGCCTACAGCAGTGAGTTCGATTCTCTAATTTAACCGCTATATTTACATTTGTTTTCTATGGGTGTGAGCAATAAATATTCGCTAATACACTCTGGGTCCGCATAATTCGACTTGAATATATTTAAGCTCGGTTTGATTTATTTGGGAAGAGCTCATCCCGATATCAAAATAGCTAGACAAAAATAACGATAGTTATGATAAGACTACAAAAAACAAAAGCTATTGTAAACAAACAATAAAAACACACGACTTTAAAGGAAGCAGGCTTTACAATGAAATTATTAATAAGGTCTCGGGTCCTTGCGCCTGCGCCGGAATGCAAATGTACTTCTTGCTTGTTACATGCATCATGGTTACAAAAACGTAATTTAATATAGAAACTATCATTGCCCGTGTTACCTGCACTTTGAGTGTACATCAGGAGACATAGTTTATGTTAGGGATAAAAAGTATCCTTTGTCCTTTTATAGGGTTCTAGCCTTATTAATAATGAATTTCATCATAAAAATATACTGTGTAACTTAAATTTGAAAGCGCAAAAAACAGGCTTTACTCTTTATCACTTTATAATTAAGCTATTGCATAGCTTCTATCGCGGGCCTAGCGTGGAGACCGAATCCAAAAATTCCGTAACGAAAAAAAAACCTAACACTCCGACCGGCCAGCGGTGATACTTTTTAGTTTTTCCATATATCGATAAATAGGAGAACTTTTAGTTACTTTTTGTAATATCACGCTTGTCTCTTTAGTTCGGCAACCCGCCTTTAGGTGGCATTGATTGTATCGGGAGGCTAAAATTTGTTTTTTTATTTTATTGTTGGGACTGGCATGGTCGAATAACGACAAAAGTTTCTAAATAAATTTAAGATTAAAAAAATATATGTTGTCTTTATTTATTTGTTTTTTGTGTTGTAAACGTAGTTCATCTACTTTTAATTTGGTTTTTCCCTTTTCTGGTGCTTAACTGTTAGTAAACAATGGAATATAATAAACTAAACCTCTAAAAAAAGCTTTTTTGATCATCAAAAATACTGAGTGAGCATCTAATAGGTGATTAGGTGCTCAATCAGTATTTTTGATGTACGAAAAGGTTAGGTTAGGTTGGCAATTTATTAATTTTGAAGACACGTTAAATAACACCCGTAAACAATCCTATTGGTTCTTATAAACAGTACGTTGTAATTGAAATAAAATAAACTTTATTGTAATTTTTTTACAAACGAAATGAGATTCAATATTTTCTTTAACATTAATGAAAGAGATATGAGCGGTAAGATTAATAGTGCAAAAACTGTTGTATAAATTACTTCATGACTACCGGGTGCTTGTGTGACTTACACGTTCTTAATGCAACTAGTTATCATTAAATTTGGGTTTCCCTTTTGCATAAAGAGCAGACTTCAAAATAAACTTGAAATATAATATAAAACTGAAATTGTCTAGATATTTTTTGTTTAATTTATTTGTACTTTTGTTGCCCATTATGACAATCCGAAGCCCAGACACGACTTTTGGCAAGTCCTTTTTGATTTTTTTTTACATTACAGATGTTCAACTAAAGTCACAGATAAAAAATATTTAAAGAAACCATGATAAGTTCCTTATTAAGTCACAGAAAAGCACAGCATGCGATTATAACTAAATTATAAATGAAAAACACAGTTTATAAATTAATATTTTCTAAATAAAAGAAAAAATCTTAAGAACGAATATTTAAAAAAAAAACTTAAGTAACAACTGAAGTATGTAAAACATTTTAATATCTTTATCGATATATTTTATTGATATCTATAAACTCTTCCTCACACAAAATTAAAAGTACTTTCTCAATGGTAATACTTTGTTTGCTGGTCATTAATTTCATATCTGTCTAAAATATTTGATTATATCTCACTACTTCATGAATTCAATCATCAGAACTAGATTCATATTAAAAGTGGAAATTACTTTCAAATGCAAAAAATACATTTGAAATCAGTTAGAATTATAAAGAGTTTTGAAGTTTTTAGCCATAAAATAAGATTTAAAATCGAATAATAAAAGTTCTTAATTGATTATTTCGTTAACTAATGGTGGCGAATAAGCCTCAAATGTCTAGACACAAAATATAAATTCTATCGTTTCCTGTCTCCCGGCGGTTATTCACCTCACAGACTAATAAGTTTATCACCTATGCAAGGAGCGATTTCTGTAATTGCTCGTTATGATAACAAATATCTTCAGACGTCTCACGCAATGCTCCTAGCCCCAAAGTAAGCACAACTTGTACTATGGATACGAGGCAACGGATATACCTACTTACGCATACGACGAGTGTACCCGCACTTCGCTTCTGAGGTAGTGGGTTCGATTTCCCCACAGAACAAATCTTTGTGTTGATGCAAATAATTGTTTTGGTCTGGGGGTTGTTGTCTTATGTCTATTAAGTAAGTATTTACGAAAAAAACAGTATTTATGTATGTGTATCCGTTATAATAAATGTAAATATTTCTGACACTTACACCAAATATTTAGTTTCAAAATAAGTATCATTAAGAACTTGTATTATGGATACTAAATAACGGATTAAAATACATAAATAATCCCTTTTTTTTGTACATACATACTTAATATACATAGGTAAACACCCAGACCTGACTAGAATGAAATCCAACTCACGACCTAAACAGCGGAGTGCATACTGACCTCGTGACCATATAGGTACAGTCGGATAATATCATTATTATAATAGTTGGAGAAGAGTTGAGAAGAGGACCCGCCCAGTTATTCTCCAGCCAGTATATTTAGATATATATATATTACGACCACTTCACTATGTAAGAAATCTATATTTTTCTAACTTATTGTTGCTGTAATATTAATGCTCACTGCTTAGTAGCAATTTTGTTATTTTTTAATAGTTAAGCCTAAATTGTCTTTTAAGTAAAATATAAAATTTTTGTTGGCAATATTTTTTTTAAACTTATAATCTATTTATAAGCCCATAACGACCAACTACTGAACACGGGCCTCTTCTCACGAACAAAACAATGAGGGTAATGGGTGACCCAGTGCGATATGGCGGAGACAATTTAGATTAAGAAGCAAACTACATAGCTACCTACCTTAAAAATCCTTTTTTCTGGATCCTCATACTTCAAAGTTTTAATCCGTTTCTTGAATGGTATAGCAAAATCCTTCACTCTCTGATGGAACACCATCTTCCTATGAACAGTATCACCCAAAAACATATCTGTCGCCAAAACAGTACACACAACACATAAAACAATTATTAACAACACCCGCATCACATTGTTTGTTTAAACATTTTATTTAAAAAAATCACTATTTTGTGCTATAATATTTTTGTGCGTTGTTGAACAAAACTATTTTTCGTGCGTTATTGAACAAAAGTTATAATAATTAAAACAGGGCCTACCCTGTTAGACTGTTGTACGCTGTACCTATACAGGGACATGTAATTTAAATATTTATACACACAACTTAATATGTTATGATCAAACACTAATTCGTTATTTTAATAAATTATAAACTGATCAATACATGCTAAACGACTCAAGTTCTTTATTAAATGACTCGCGATATACTTTTAGTTTTTTATAATGAACTCGAGTTGTTTTATTTCTGATTCGTATTATATAATGACTGATTGAGGCTACATGCGGACGAAATGTATGACCCTCCTAAATCTAATAATGCGATTTGAAAACGCGAAAGTAAAAACGCATCATCTGGACAGGTTCATATGCGTACGCGCAAGAAAGCTTTCTTTGAAACGTACCCCCGCAGAGGCCCCTGTAATTTCTATGTACTTATATTTCTTGAATGGTATAGCAAAATCCTTCACTCTCTGATGGAACACCATCTTCCTATGAACAGTATCACCCAAAAACATATCTGTCGCCAAAACAGTACACACAACACATAAAACAATTATTAACAACACCCGCATCACATTGTTTGTTTAAACATTTTATTTAAAAAAATCACTATTTTGTGCTATAATATTTTTGTGCGTTGTTGAACAAAACTATTTTTCGTGCGTTATTGAACAAAAGTTATTTTTGTGCGTTCATGAACAATACTGGTCGCAACGGAGCGATTGCGACGAATGCTCTCGACCTTATGCGATAACCTTCGATAGCTCGCTTAAGCATAATTACACAAAACGTTATTTGTGACAAATGACGTATTCCGTACATTGCGTTCATGACGGCATAACTTTCTATTCAATTATTGGTACAGTTAGCGTATAAAATATGTGATAGATAATTTTTGGCATCTATTTATATTATCAGTAGAATGTTAATGAGGTTATTTAAAAAGATACGTCTTTAATGATGTCTTCCATGCATTTGTTAATAACGGATAATGAGATGTATGGTTTTGGTAAAAAATTATATGTATAAGGTTGTTAGTTTTTTTAATATTGTGACACGTCAAGATAAGCCACATCCTGGCTGATGGTAAGCAATCCAAGCGAAAAATAGATAGCACTCTTTACTGTGGAACCATAATGCAACAAACGCACCCACTCATCACGGCCTTCATAATTCCATTTGCTTAAAAACCCGAGATTCCTAATCTGGAAATCTCATGCAAACTGTGCAATAAAAATAAAATACGCTTTTTGAACCCATTTTGATAAAGTAACGTTTTGTTATTTAATTTTAACACCTAAATTTCACCCTTCAGTAGAAGCAGTGGATGTACCTACGATCCATTCTAATTAATACATTAAACCCTTTTCCTGGGCGTTACTCAAAGCAAGGCGTGTTCCCGTGTTTGTACATTGTACACAATTTCGCCATTAACCGTGTCTGTCACTTTCCTTACGCTGTCAGTTATAGAGATCACTTTTCATTAAATGGTGTCATAAGCAAGACAAATATCATCTTTATTATACTATCAATATAATTAAGTTAGTTTTAAAATATCAGTATAAATATACATAGAACGAAAAAATAATAAAAAAATAAAAATAAAATTTAAATATGTAAATGCGCCTGTGTGTGTCATTGAGCAATGTTTTTCCATAATATCTTAGGTCGAAAATAACAAAGTACTACTAATTTACATTTTGCATTGGTATTAAAATACAACATTATACATTTTGACAATGTATAAATATATACCTATATATATATCGATGCATTATACACCTCCCTAATAACCTCGCATTTTTCGACATCAGGGATCGTCCTCCCGAATCGAACAGAATTTGCAATTGCTCCAGGACTGGTGTACTCCTGTATATGAGATATTCTTCTTCGAGAAGTTCTTAAACAGTGACACAGTCACAAACTAAGCAAAACTTGTACTATGGGTACTATAGAAAATATATTTAATGGCTTCTAGCGACTTTAATACAGAATTTTAAGCGTGAATATAAATAAATAAGTCGCACCTTTAGAATTTAAGAGACCTCTTAAAAAGACTAGTTTTTGGGAATCGGCGATTTAAGATTCACAAGTATATTAACTTTGTACATAATGTAAGATTTAGTGCTATACTTTTCTAATATCAAAATGATTTAAATTTCATATCGAACTCAAGGTATTCCCTACACTATTCAAACGAATTAATACCTCGTTTTGGATTAGGTCTTTATAATTTATAGTGCGAAGTGTCGTTGAAAGTCGTCTAGCCACTTTTAGTATTCCAATATTTAAATGTAATTTTTTTCACTCTAGATATTTTTTTCAGAATTGTAAAATATTAAAAACTTAAAGAAACAATATTAATTACCAATCTACACAATAAAATAATATCCAACACGATTTTTCTTACCAGCACCTTCAAAAACAATTCCACAAACAGAACAGCTAACCATCGTAGATAAACCAACACGTCTATTGTTCTCTGTAAATTTAATAACAAATTGACATCTGTTTGTTATGTAGGTTTTATTTAATTTTATCTAGTGATGAATCAAACTAGACTTTCGCAGGTGATTCGGCTCGAATGTAATATTTGCCTGTCTATAACTCGCAAAGTGCTTAACATTTCAACTTATATTCTTGTCAGGGCTCAAGTCACCTCTTACAAACGAATGAAATAAAAATAAAATAAAATAAAAGATATCTAATTGTCTTTAAGATCAACATGATCATTTAGATTCGTCAAACATTCACACACAAAACGGAAATTCGATATATTTTTTTAACAACAATGAAAGAGATATGAGCGGTACCTTATGGTATTAAAGAAATAAAACCAAATGGGTTCTTAGTCAGAATTTGTCAAGGTTTGTCAGTTTATCTGCCTGTTGTGGTTTTTCTCAAGATTTGACAGTCTGTCGGTGACTCTTATCGGGGGTATCTGTCAGTCAGCCTGTCGTGATTCTAAAGGAGGGAGGGGATTGTCCGTCAGTCAGTCAGTCTGTCGTTGACTCTAACGAGAAAAAAGGCAACAAGATTGAGAAGAATGCCTCAAGAAACTCATCTCGGCTTTTTTTTAAAAATTATGTTTTAAGATCTAATACAATTGAAGAAGTAAAATGTTAAGATTACCGCTGTTCTTAAAACTAACAAAATCTAATATCTAAAGATCATACATATCTCATCTAATCTTAAGAAAGAAAGGAGCAATTCATGTCACTTTCAGGCAGACTTGTCGTTCATAAAATCTTTCACACTATAATAAGCCTTCTGGCACAATTTTTATTCATAGGATTCATAAAAAATATAACATTACCATGCGGGCTGTTTGTTTCTTCCAAAACTTATATAAGAACTTCCCTGTTTAGTTTTTAGCGTCCATGATTAATTTTATTTTATTTACTTCACCTTCAAATGTGTTGACGTTTGTGCAACTATGGATTATTAGAATAAAATAAACGAATAATTAATACTATATTCAAAATAATTTTAAAACTGGGGCTATGGATAGTTTCTAGATAACAAGTGAACATACTTACATACTTAATAGAACACCACAGTAACAGACTTGATGAATGATGACTTGAATGATTAATAGAAAACCCTCAGATTCAAAAAATATTCATATTCATGAACGCTAAACACTAAAAAACACCCAGCAAAAAATATTTTTTTCTTACGGGAATCAAATCAACGACCTCTAAATTTAAGAACGGGTATACCAGCTGTGCTATATTAGTCATAAAAATCCACCAAATAAATCAAACCAAGTTGAAATAGGTAGGAAACAAATTTCAAACCGTATCGCTTTTACTTTTTTGTGTAAACCTACCGTATTCTCCAGAAAGCGATTTCCTTTTATTGCTTGCGTCGGTAATAAATAAACTGCTAGATCCAGAGCTGTCTATCGCTCAGCGGGAGCAAGTCCCAAGCAGGATTATCCCGGACCGCTCTGATTCTATCCGGAAAAAACTCGATATTTCACCTTGGTGCTTGTACAATTTTGTCTCTGTTGTTTTCTGGAAGCGGGCACTGTAAATCGTGATAAAATTTGTGTGTAGCACTTGTTTTGGTGCGAATGAGAGTAGGTTTTTTGCTTTTGTTACGGCAGATTGCATTGCTATCGCATCTTTTCCATTCTCGAATGAACAATTGTTATGAAATAGAGAATTACGGATGATACAGCATGTAGGTAGATTGATTACATTAATTTATATTGTCAAGTCAAAGTCAAACTTAATGTTTGTAACTTAGAATTCATTAAGCGAAAAGACCGCCTTGATTTACAAATAATATTTCCATTACCTGATTTCTATATCCTTTTTTTTCTTAAAAAGCAGGAAAAGAAAATTGAATTTATTTGCGCCTATATATATTTTTAACACGGTTTAAACAACACACATTCCACAAAACGAAACGAGAGGTGGATAGGTACCCGTACATTTCCAAAACAACTAACGCAAAATGGCGGCATTGTATCGCCCTCACCAAATCCAAACCGAATTCAGACAATCCAGTGCCGGCCGTAAACAGGGGGAATGCTCGTTTGTTGGCTGGCTGATACGTTTTTCATTGTATGATCTGGAGCTGGGATTTGAGGATGTTTGCCCGATGTTCGTCCGTATCATTATTTTCGAAACACGAAAATTCTCAAAATAGTTTTATAGTTTTCTTTTAATACACTTTTTAGTATTTTAGAAAGTAAGCACAATCTGATTGGTTCGTTTTTTATTGTATGGTCTGAAGCTGCGATTTGAAGATGTTTGCCCGTTTTTCGTATGTATAATTATTTTCAATTAATATTATTAAAAATTCAAAATACCAAAATAGTTTTCTTCTGTTATCTTAGAGAAATGCTGATACGATTTTCATTGTATAATCTGATGATGAAATTTTAGGAACAGTGGCCGAAGATCGCGTCATTTTTATCCAATTGATAAAATTATGAAATAAAATACATTTTGCATATTTCTTTTTCAAATCCGTTTTCGGAGTCCGTATATTTCAACTACTTTACAGTAGATCGCGAAAGAAACTCCGTTTATACCTAGATTGATGCGTTTGTTGCTTTTCCCCGAAATGGAGCGTTCCTACTTTTATAGACTGCATCGTCTGCAGTTCATCAGGCAGGATGTGGTCCTTAAAACGTGTCACATTATAAAAAAAGAGAACCAAAACTATATCGATTAATATGAAATCTTAAGACGTAGGTAGTAAGCTCGTTTTGCGTAAATCGGAACTTGTTTATTAATTGATGTATTTATTGTATCAACAAAACAATAAGTGAAAGTAGTTTCCGATGACCAAGGTATACTAATAGATACTAATTTGGAAGGCAATTAGTCATAATTGAGATTACATGTTACGCTTTTTACTATAATTAATAATGACGTAAACATTTTTGTTACAAATATTTATAAATATTGCAGGGCTTTAATTATATGGTCTTAATTATTGGTAAGTACGGAAACGTGGTTATTGTAAGTTTAAATATAGAATGATGTTTACCTCTGGGTTGTCAAGGTCTGTCGGCAGTCGTTCCATTTAATAAATGAAATCTAGCCAAATCTGGTTAAACCACTGAGCAGACCCTGGGCCCTAAGCTTCAGTCTACCATACGGGATAATGCTAGGATATCATGACGTAAATGTGGTCATTACAGACACAATATAGCTCTATTGGCAATTGCCGGCTCATGGGTTGAGCATTCTTTTCAATACCACCCACTGCGCTAGGCAGTCAAGTCTCTTCGATGACTGAAAAAATAAAGGTAAAAATATTGGTAATCCTTTTCACAAGGGATTACGGCTGAACTTCAAATTTCAAATATTTTTATTTCATTAACATAGTACTTGAAATCGTCAATATTATCTATAAAAAACAATCGAAATTTGATTACACTTAAATCACGAAGCTTAGATCCATTTACATGCATAAATCAAACAACAAAAAATATTTAAGTATAAGTGAATTAAAGTGCCAGTTACAAGCCACCGCTCTTTAAGAAGAACTAGCAAGGAACTCACAGGCTAGGCTAGATTATAACTTCTTTTTTATAGGTCATTTTGTACAAAGGGTTACAGGAATATTCCTCGTTGGCCCCATATGCACATCAAACATGTAAATAAGCACTCATATTCTAAGCATAACTAAATAACGTAAAGTTCAATGCATAACATCATCATATACTCCTAATCACCACCAAGCTGAGAAGGCGGGTTAGTGATCGCAGTTCTAGCCAGTACGCAGACTGATGCCCCTCATTCGGTAGGACTTCTCTCGTTCTTCCCTGTGAGATGAGAGGAGGCGGCACTATTTAAGGTCGGTAACACACGGCACCACACATTGCATACCCTATTCAAAATCTTTTTACACGCAACTGCCCGTGCTAGCTATAAGGTCTTGTGTTACAAGTGTGTTTACGTCTGTAGTATAACAATAACGACCAATCAAAATTGAGCAGATTGCTTTTTAGACACAATTGGAATTCTATTGTTTCATTTCTCGGGCGGTCCTTACCAACATTCCAATGCCAAAAACAAAAAACAACTTTAATGGACTGTTCCGTGTCTGGCAATCGTTGAATGCTGTTGGTGCAAACCGGTAAGAAGTCCAACAAATTAAAAGGTTTTTTTAATCAATGATCACTTCAGACTTCATATTGTATTAATATAATTATAACTGAGATGCGAATACTTTAACTCTTTGTAGAGTATATTTCAATGAATATTCTAAAAGATCTGATTTAAATTCAAATTGAAGCCGCAATTTTCTCTTATCATTCTCGTTTTCCAGAACAGCTTCTAAATCATAATCTAAAGAAAACAAGGATAGACGTCCACAAAAACAGCACATGATACCAATTTTACTAAGGGCCAATTCTGTCGACCTCAATGACGCTTCATACCAATAAAGGTCACAATTTGTTAGTATAATGCTGCATTGTAACACGAGGTTTTAGAGGAATTGGACCACTGATTATTCAATGTGAACCCTACTTATCTAATCACGAGGATCTACTAAATGTAATTGAAATAAACCTTTGCACATTTCGGTCTCCTTTTATTATGTAACTCTGAAACTATCGCGCTCGCCTCACCTCGACAGCGGTTCAGCATACATCAAAGCTTTAGTACAAATCCAGACACATTGTAACTTGCACAAAGCCAGCAATGGATTTGAAAGAAAGCATCAAATGCAAGCTATTGCAATAAGTCTAATGCACACGGTTAGCCACCAGTTCAACACTAGCATTGAAGAAGGTAAAAAGATAATGCATTATGTATAAACCTCATTTTTTCCTATTTCATCAAGTGATGAGACAAACAGTACTTTACCTTGATAGAGAGGAAGAAGTGAGACCCCTATCAGTATTCTTTTTTAAGTACTGTTCTGTTTGTTCGTCAGTTATAAAGTGGCGATCGACAATTAGAGGACATGAAACTTGAATATTAAAGTAGCCAGCTACTTTCAACTCATTTCATAGAACCGGGAGAAAAAATCAACCTTGACGAATTTCTTGCCTGATTCTTTTATGTTCAAGCACCCGCCCGCAGTGCATGGACGTTAGTTTAAGATTGACGTTCATAAGATCTTTATTGAGCTGAACTTGATTTTAGGATTTTGACTTTAAGAAAGTAAGATAGAAAAAGAATTAATTATGTGACAACATAAAAAGAAAACAGGTACATTATATAAGTAGTATATACTTTAGACTGCAAGCAAAGCGAGACTGTTAAATTGTAGCCCAGTAACTTTGCTAGCATAATATATCACGGGATTTTTTAAACCCAAAAATAGTATTGCTGATAAACATTAATGATACTTATCTTTGAACTAACAACAAAATAATTAATGCTAAAAATAATCTTTAAAAAAAAAAACTTCCATTAATAAGTGTTTTTGCTCATCAATCAAACATACCACTTCTCGCTCACCCATCTAGTGGTTTTCTTAGCTAATGGAACCGGCTGAGCATTCAGCCGACATCGAATCGCCTAATGATATTCACCTCCTTGGAAAATCGCTTCCTTCATCCATACACAACGCGCGTTTACCGAAAATTTGCGCTAGGGCGTTGCCATGGTAACCAAACGAAGGCTCATGTGGACTTGCAAAACTTTAAATTGTATTACCAGTGCACGAAACGCAAATATCTTGTGAGGAATCTGAAATATTGAATTAGTTTTAACTAACTTATCAAAAGAGTGTATCAAAAGTGCTATAGGACAAGTGCAAATTGTATTTCTTTAAAAAATTTTCAAAATTTTGATATTGTTTTTTGTTAAATTAAGAACAGTGAAATTTATTATTATTATTATTTTTGTTTTTATTTTGTGGTTTGTTTTTGATTGTTAATTTTTGCTTGTTTACTGTTTCGTTTTTGCTCAAGTGTTAACTTTTATAATTTCTGTTTTTTTTACGTGGTGGCTACTATGTTGCGAACTCAATGAAACGGGGGGGCTGAAAACCAGCGTTGCGCAGAGTAGCCTACTCTATGCAGCATAAGCTGAGCTCACTCCAGTTGCTCTTAGGATTACAACTATTTTTACTTTTGTAGTTTGTCACGTTTCAAACTCAGACCAAATAAAAACTTTTTGTTTTGGTTGTAACAAAATATCTCTGTGCTAAGAGTGAACTTTGTTGCAGCCACATAAATCCTATTTAAATAGTTATAGCAAGATTTTTGTCCACCCACAAATAAGATAAAAGGGCGTGAGATTGTGTCTGTATTCTTTATATGAGTATAGAACTCAGAATTGTGAATTTTGCTTGTAAATTCGATGCTGAATATGATCAGTACCTACCAATTTAAGGACTAGTCCAAAACTTCGGGAATTAAATATTTGTACATGTAAATTTATGTCTTAATTTTGGTGCATATATAAACCACAAGCCAACCTCACCTACCGATCAACGGACGAGGCTCTGGCGAACATGACAGTGCCCGGTAAGCGGCAATAGGTTTGCCACCTATGACGTGGGACTAACAGTAAAATCGGCGCAATGTGGGCGTATAATATGCCTCTGCCTACCCCTTAGGGGAAACAGGCGTGAATGTATGCATTTATATATAAAACACCCTGATCAAAACATGGAGAACAACATTGATTAACGTAGCAATGTTAAAAAGATTAATATAACCAAATACCCATTTAATCGTATCATGAATGCGAAACATAATTTTTCTAAGCCTACTTAAATTCAAGATCCAAAAAATAATTCCGGAAAAAAATTACAATAGATAATTTGATCAATTTATACGCCCGGACCCTTTTTAATCTCGGATAAATCGGCTTTCACGAAAATGCGATATAAGGGAGCAGAAGGGGACGAAATAATTCTGAAGATATCTCAAGTCAAGAGGCGACTCAAGATCGAATAAACAAGGCCATTACCATCAGAACTATAGCACATAGATTGTGTTAACGGGCTCGATGTAAAGATATTCACATAAAAACAGATAAAAACACAGACAAACAGAAAGAGGAATGATAGTTCAGTTATCTTTAACAAGAAAAATTATGAGAGTGATCACTTAGTCATGAGTTACACAAATATTTTTACTATTTTACGTAGAACTCGTATGTTATCGACGTAGAGTCGCAAAGAGATTACAGAATGAGACTTTTTGTAAAACGGCTAGACGGTTTGAGAAGGAAAACCTAATGGACGTAAAATATTATTTCGTCCGTTAATTTGCGGATGATAGACAGGAGACAGGATATGATTTAATCTCAATAGTGCCTGTGATCTGAAAGGAATTTAAAGACCGCTCACGCAAAAATGGTTTATCAGATTTATATAAAAGTTGAAATACAGAGAGTTTCTACCATACCATTCATTGCATTAGACCACCATACGTTTTATCGCCACGAAAAACAGTGAACGAACTGATTATTGTGACGTTTGCACGAATAACAAATAGTTGGGGATTGTTCTCTTCTATTCTTAAAAGCGCTACAGCAACACATTGCTAATAATCATATTTTAATTACGATAATGACGGGAATGGTAAGATAATTATTAATATCAGAAAAAAAGTCGCACGCAGCTTTTATCTATCTCCCACTTCCAGAGGAACAACTGATATGAATGAGAGAATGGATAACAGTTTTTAAAAGATTGTAGACGCGATTTGTTTAAGAAAGCGTCTATGTTACCCGCTTTGTCAATGTGTTGTGCCTAGAGTATTTTCTATACGAACTAACGTAAGTTGAGTATACAATGTTATATTCTGCGCTGTGCAGTGGATAAATCGCCTTAGCTACCCTAAGTTCAGTACTTTAAGAAACATATTACTTTAACAGTGAAGGACGGGTACTTCCGATCTTATAAATAATGTTATTTTATTATTAATTTAAGATATGTTATATTAGATTATGTTAACTTCAACGTTTTATTTTTGAATTTGAATCGACATCTTATATAAATAAATAATTATTGTGAAAAAAAATTGTAAATGCTTTTATATAACAAGATTATTATAATTAAAAATTAAGTAGGTTATCCCCGTAACATTTTAACCATTGTATTGAACTAATATTATCTTAAATTACTGTACCTATGTCGAGATTTTGGGTCGGCTGTTAATCCTATATTTCATACGCTAAACATCTGGCTGAAATTGTAAAAACTGTTATGACAATATATGAGTTCTTATTCTTATTAAGTGAACTGTGTGAACTCTGGTTAACTTTAATGATCCTTTCCAGGCATTTAGTACTGCGGAGCTAAGAGGTTTATGCACCAAATTTTTTTTTCTAGATTACATTTTATCGTAAGTAGATAAATCAATATTTTTAGTAGCCGTGTTTTTAGTTGCCCATTTACCATCAATTTGAGTTTGAGTAGTTAGAAATCACTAAGCTAAACGTGGTCCTAAGTTAAAACTCTGCCCTAAGCTAAAACCTAGTCTCGCGGTAATGGGCGCTTTCATCTTAATAGCTTCATCCGCTTATTCATTAAATTCTGCATTCATGTTAATAGCCCGGGCATTTATTAATGGAACACTACCGCATACTATACTAGTCTGCAAAACTAAGTAGGTACAGTTAGCGTCACATAGTTGGATAATAATAATCCTTTATTACACAAAAATAATTTTAAGTATTACATGAGGTATATAAAATAACATGTACAAAGGTGGACTTATCTTCCTTAGGCACCTTCTTTGATTTACTTAAAGATTACCTACACAACAGAACCCAATGTCTAAAGCTTTGTGATGTTATCTATAGTACAGATAAATTGATTACAAACTTTGGAGTTCCACAAGGAAGTGTCCTTGGCCCTACCTTGTTTCTTGCCTATATTAATGACCTGACTGAACTAAAATTAGCTAGGGGAAGAATTATCTCATACGCTGAAGACACAGCCCTCCTATTTCATGGTGATAACTGGAAAGAAGTATACGATTCAGCTGAAACTGGCTTAAGGAAGGTTATTAAATGGCTAAACTTGAACTTACTCTCTCTAAATACCACGAAAACGAAATACATGGCCTTCTCAATGCGTGACTCGCAACAACCGGCCCCCCAATTTAATATAACCGCACATCACTGTGAATATAATAAAAGTCAAACATCTTGTGACTGTAAAAAATTAGAAAAAGTTAACATCATAAAATACCTAGGCATCATTCTAGACCAAAATCTTTCATGGCAACCTCATCTCGAGTTAGTGGGTAATCGCGCGAGAAAACTTATTTGGATTTTTAAATATTTAAGAGACATCACAGACAAACAACTAGTCACATACATATACACTGCACTAGTACAATCCATTTTACTTTACTGTATAACGATATGGGGTGGTACTCACAAAACAAAATTTTTAAGTATTGAGAGGGCGCAAAGATTAATCCTTAAAGTAATGCACAAAAAGAAAAGACGTTATGACACAAGTAACCGTCAGGCAATTGTACATTCTTCAATGCATAACCAAAATTCACAAAAACAACCCTATTGACTTAAGAATTTAAAAAAAACGAAATAGGTATTAGGTAACTCCTACACGAACAGTATTTGCCTCCAAACAATTTACAAGCCAGTCGGTTAAGATATATAATAAAATAAACAGAATACTAGACATATACTCAAAATCGTTGTCAGAGTGTAAAAAAAAAGCAACAGCATATTTAAAGACCCTAACTTACACGCAAACGGAAGAAATATTATCCTCCACTACCTAACTAGTCACACGGAAACTCAGTCACACACACACACCCACGAATACGCATACACACACACACACAAACACACACACACGCACACGCACACGCCCTCAAATACAGATACACAACACGCACAAGCACGTTCGAACAAAATAACCAATTGATTGTATTTATTACTTGCGCAGTACTCTTCATTTATTGTTTTTAATATATATATATAAAAATTAGTATTTATATTTGAAATACATACTTAATAATTATGATAAATCTAAGTCTGCTTACGTTCTTATATGTACCACAGCAAAGAGGGTACTCTTCTAACACAAGTTTTATTAAACTTAAAAGATGTAGTACCAACCCATGTAATACTAACCTTTGAACGACAATAAAGATTTGTTATTGTTATTATTGTTATTGTATCTCTATAAGAGATCTCTACCAGCCAACCCCAGCAATTGTGAACTAAATAGTTGTACGGGATAAATGTTGTCCAAGAAAAATTTAAACATATAAAGTGCCAACAAGTTAGACACACATCTCCATAATCAAGAGCGTTAGGGTGTATTCTGATATCTATGGTGCTTTTCGAGCTGAATGTAGTACACTTTTTAAATTAACACAAAGTTTCCCCAAGGGGCAGGCAGAGGAATATAATACGCCTACATTTTGCCAATTGTATTGTTGGTTTCACGTAATAGGTGGCGAGCACATTGCCGCTTACCGGGCACTGTTAAGTTCGCCAGAGCCTCGACCGTTGATCGGCAGGTGCAACATTTGCAGGTGAGGTCTCCGAGGTTGGTGAGCACGGCGGGAGCTTTATCTCGCCTGCTCCCCGATCTCGGAGGAAGTGGCGGCAGTTGCCGTCGCCTTTACATGGGAGTGGTGCGGTCCAAAGCCTTGTACGGGGCCCCAACAAAATGCATTTACACACTGTCTCCCGGCCAAAGGGGGACCGAGAGAGGGGTGTGGGACTCACCACCGGCAGACACGACCGCCAGCAGTAATACCCACTTAAAATCTTCCGACGACGCCTGCCGCTGGTTGAGAAAGAGGCGGTGGGCCAGTACCTGGGTTGCAGCTCTGGCACCCCGCCCGCGGCCAGCGTCCCCCGGACCAAAACCGGGAGGACCTCCTCAGAGAGACGCAGTGGACGCGCCCCTCCTACCTTCTTGTGCGACCATACCGTGTGTGGCCGACTTCTCGGAGGGTCCATGGTTAGACAGCAGGGGCCCCCTGCCCCCGCTGCCTAAGACTAAGACCCTCCTGGCGCTGCTTAGGAGGGCTCCTGGCCCGCCCGCTGCGCCCTCCACAGGTCCCTCTTATTTTCCCCCCCGGTAGACAGTACTAAGGGCACCCAGAGTCGCCATTATCTGGGTGTTACCTTTTCCCTAGCGCCCTCTGCGCCCTACCGGGAGGTACTCAGCCCCCCACCACGACAAGGTGGAGACCAGTCGGGGGGGATATTATGTTAAATCAACAATAACGGTCACCTATCTAAAAAGTGAACTTTGCTTTACTTCAATAATAGCTTCCCTTCACACGCCACGGGTTTTCATAGTTCATTAGATAATATTCATACATGATTATGTTTAGATCAAGTTAGTATTTCGATCAAGCAACAATCTACCAGCAGTGAATTTAGTTGCCTACTTTCTATCATGTTGAGTTTGAATAGCCATTAGGAATCATTAAGCTAAAACGTCAGTTGCAGCTAAGAACCATAGTGAAAAAACAATAACAAAGATGGACAGACGATCTGATAAAGTCCTCAGGATAACGCTGGATGCAGGCTGATGCTGAGGCGCATGATTATGGAATGTCGCTTTTATCCTATGTGCGGCGATATCCGCGAGATTGACATTTGAAAACTCGCGTCTATGTCGAGCTTCTGGGGCTTGATAACGGTAAAATGTGTTTTTTTTTAACTATTATTATATTACAAAATATTACAACATTATTTATTCCAATCCCAGTGTCACAAAAACCAACATTGGTTTTACTGGACACTGCCATAAATAAACGTTAATATGCCGTTTGATTATACACTATGTCTGACTGGATATAGCGGAGGGCTAATTGGCGCGTGCGGATCGATAGACGGATATCCGTGCGAGTGGCGGCATGGCGGCTGCGGTAATTGCCGGCCGGCTTTAGTGCCGCGGGTGGATTACTTCCAACCATTTGTTCCTATGAAGGTGGATCAGTTTCGTGTACTACCAACCTCAATGCTTATAGTTTTCGCATTGGTATGAAGCCAAATTCTCAGATTGTCAAAAAGCAAAGGAAAAATTTCCGGAAAATATGAACTTTGCAATTAGCTCTAGTTAGGATATTAGGATTCTAAGACGAGACAGTAGGTAATGGTCCAACTAAGAGGTCCCTTTGCAGCCCCGATATAACGCCTCTAGATTTTTATTTGTAAAACAGATTTGCACTCAGCGCAAATTAAAAAAAAAGTGTTTGGTCTATGGTTCGCTTATCTATTCTTTGATTCAACCTTGCATGATATTGCTTACTTAGAAATAAGAAGGCAGTAGGCTTTTACCACGCCAAATCTGTAGTTTTGCTTCTGTCAGAAAAGGAGCTATCCAACATCTCTCTGCAAAAAAGTTATAAGGGCCAGTTTTGGTGAGGCAGTGCCATCAAAGAAAACAAAGCATAGCAGGACATTGAGCGTACTTCTGGTTGGTGATATATAGACCACAGTTCTTAGTTACCATCAAGCACAAACAATACGTAACATAAGCCATGTAGTGTATGCCTCGATCGAATGGGAGACTGTCATCCACTAAGTATGTTTTCTAGTTCGCGGTCGCCATCGAAGTAACAACTACTGATGGGACCATCCATCAGTCGTCAGTTATTTTTTGCTCTACCCACTGCTACTTAAGCTTGCCTTATTGCTATGAACGAGTGCAGTTCTACCGATTTCTTCCTTTTACAATATAATAATAAATAATAAAAAAACAATATTTTCTGACAATTACACCAATTAATTAGTTCCAAGATAAGTGTCACTAAGAACTTAAGTTATGAGTACTAAATAACGGATAAACATATAAACTGATTTTTGTAAATACATACTTAATATACATAGCATAGCATGCCAACAAAGCATTCAAAATATATGACGGAAATGGAAATGCACAGACTTTCTTCGCAACACGAGTTTATTAAACTTCTACAAATTGATATCATATTTGCAAAGCAGTCGTCTAGTTTCTTAACGTCATTTGTCCCAACTCCCTCGCCTTCATTCGTTCTTCAAATCTCATTCGTTGAATTATTCGTCACATTCACTCGCCTTACGTTCCATTTCTCCTTCATTCACTTCACTCATTCCTGGAATTATTCATCGTTTTCACTTACCTTAAGTCCCATTTTTTCTTTACTACCTCGTGAAGTATCCCTCCATTTTCATAACCTCCACATACACAATAATAAAGCAAAAAGTGACATAACACATATTACGCCATATGTATAAAAAAAAAAATTATTATATTTTTTTTTGTATAACTCCTGATCCTGAATATGGTTGGGGTTATTAACGAAACAATATTATATCATTCTTTGCAACAGTCTAAGGATTTATGCATAGATTCGAATTTCCAATTGTCCTACGACATAGGACAGTAACCTATATTGGACCACTTTTGACATAATGGCACATATCACCGAATCCTTTCAAGATATAAGAATGAACCATGGCTTAAAATATAACTTGAGTCAATAGCTAGATAGGATCGATCTGTTGCTATCGAAGCATAGTCGCAACTAGTAAAAAAAAATCATTTGTTTAAGGTTGTCGTTCAGTCCAATTAACGCAACCAGGATCTTAAATTGGACCACCGGGATCCTAAATTGTACCAACTCTCAAGAACACATAATTCATGAAAAATTAAAACAGTTTAGTATCGTGATTATATATATTTTTTGGTAGAAATACATAAGTGGTCCAATTTAAGTGCCGGTTCAATATTGGTTACTCTCCCCTACATAAATAAGATAATGATACAAAAAGTACCACTGCGCCTCGCTAAAATTATTTCCTATTTATAACAGAATTCAGAACTATGCTAATTTCAAAAGTCAGTGCTTTAAATCCAAACAAGACAGGCACTAATAGTTCTGTCTACTGCGAACGTCATGTGAATTAAGGCCATGATGAACAATTAACTATTCGTCTGTCTGCCTGTCAACGAGGCAATTGTCTGTGCCTGGGTTGCTGCGTTACATTTTGATAATTTTTATTTATTATTATCGTTGGTTTAAATTTAAACATCTAAGTCAATTCAGAAAAGTGGAGATATTTAAAAAAAAGATATTTTACTGTCTTTTTTCTTCAAGCAGAAGGCGGCGGCGGAAGTTTGACAAGTTAAGAACTAAACAGCTAGTAGCTAACTTAAAAATCTTAAATGGACTTTCATTGATTTGTTTTATTTATTCCACAGAAAAATAGTGATAAAATATTTTACACGGCAATATCATAATCAAAATTCACTAGAGAGTAAAGGATTAATTATGCTTATGATTTAATTAGCAACATAATATATATTTAAATAGGTCGCAATTAAACTTTTATGTTGTTTAGCAATAGAACAAGTAAAAATAAATTGTTATTTTATTTTGAAAGACAAAAAGAAAATTAAAAAAAATGTTTTAATTTTGTCAGCCAAAATTTTCCGGCTTGTTTTACGAAATACAATTGAAAATCTCACACTCTAGCAACACTAAAGCTATCGCTTGGAGGTGCTCTTACTTTCAAAAGGCTCTTTTTAAACAACAGCTGTAAGTGCAACGTAGGCAGCTTGACTGTATTGTTTGACATATTTTCTGTGTCAACTAAGATCCACAAGCTGGCTACAGATATTCGGGACATTTGGTCCAAAATAACTTTTTTATCAATTGTCAAACTAGAAACAAACTGAGTCCCGATTCCGACGTTCGTTTTGCGTGAAACCGAACGTATCATATTGATGTTTTTACGTCGCGCGACGATAGCTTAGGCCTTGTGACTTCTTTAATGTGACACGTCCTGATGGTATGCAGTCGATGCCTTCAAAAAAATTAAGGCGCTTCATTCCGTGGAGTACGCAAGGTGGTTGACAAAACTGATTCCTGTAAACCCTTTTTTTTAATTTGCATTAAGGACATTACCATGCTTATATCATTTTGAATGTGCAGTTTTTATTCAACCGAATGTAGACTTATTTAAATTCAAAAACCTTGATCGTCATAAAGATAAATTCAGTGCCATTCCACACAATACTGCCTATTAAAAGATCATTGGAAGTGCTACTAATACGACTTATCACTATAAACTTCTGACAAAGTTCGACTTGTTAGTATTACTTTTAAAATCGTAACTATTGTACGCCCATAAGGCAGACCACAGCTAGATCTAAACCTGTACTATAACACCTATCCTGTAACCTGTGTTCGCAATAAACGAGTTTGATTTGATTTAAAAAGTGCACTTACTCATGACGGCCTCCAAAAATGCCATTTCACGAATCGCTAAATAAACCCGGACTAATTGGACCTTAGAAGCACATGATCCGGCAGAGAATGCCGAAGCCTTACACAGCAAAAGACTTATCTATTAGACTATCAAATTTTTTCTAGTAGAAAAATGTTTTTATGACTTATGTGAATAATCACCTAATTGACATAGTAACTTTTAATTAGTATAATAATTGTATTTAATTTTAATTGTAACTATATTTGGATTGTAATTTTTGTTTTTCATTTTGTGTTTAATGTTAATTTATAATGTAGTAATTAATGATAATATTTGTAACTATTTTATAATTGTTTTTGCATTACCCTTGCAGGGTTCATGTTTCAGAACCATTATATGTAACATTAAGATCTTTATGTACAACATGACGCAAATAAAGAACTTTGAATTTACCAATTTCTTGGTTCGAGTATGTGGATGGTTCCTAAGACCAGCACGTGTTGTTCGGAAGAGGAAAGGAGAGGGCGGGCTCAGAACACTCACCATAGTAGTTCCGATAGAAGACACTGAGAGAGGACTTTCTCTTTACATACATCTGTCATCTTTGTTTTCCCGTGAACGCAAATCACTGTAAAGTATTCGAAATGGCAGGGTAATAAAGTTTAATTAATCGCTATTCCAGTCCGTAAATATTTTTAATCTTGTATTATAACTTTAGGCAGTAGCGCAAATAGAAGAAACAAACAGCCTATTGTTTCCTGATCTCTCCTTTGCTTCAGGTTGGGTTGTTAATAAACAATAATTGTCAATCAATAATAATTATTCGTACTTATAGTTGTAAGTTCTTTTTTTGTCAATAGGAGTATTTTCTTTGATATGTATCATATTCAACAATTATTATGACATATTCAACATTTCAACTACAATGTTAATAAAGTGTGTAAGGCTCTAGAGTCAGTTTTTTCTGCATGCAGTTGTTTCACATCTAATATAACTTGAATTTCTTTTATAAAAATTAAATTTTAGTTCAGTAGTAATCACATGGGTGCAAATTTTATTTTAATAATGTTCATAAAGTAAATGAAGCTATGTGCCAAGATTGTTTATTTTTTATAATGTTCAAACCAATCAATAACTAAACAGGTTTTTAAAATGTTTACATTTCTTAATGTTTACTAAACATTGACGCAATAATCTGCATATGCAAGTTGAAACCATTACCTCGAAAGTTTAATTCTTTTAACTTTTAACTTAGAAATATTTCAAAATATAATAGTATTGATCCGTATTTATTTATAAGTAACTAAAAGTTAAATGTTTTTCTACAATAAGTTTACTAAAATCCATATTGTTTTTTAGAAATTAAAATGTCCTTGCAAATTTCAAGCTTGGTTATTCTCATTTTGACACTTTGACTAAGCAGATGACCTATCTGCTCAGTCAAAGAGTCAGAAGATGCAAAGCTTTGTCAAGAACATGTAACAGTTAATTTGCAGGAGTTTATTTAGAGGAGTTTATTACTAGACTACAAATATATATACAGCCGGAATAAAGTGAAAGAGTCCAGCAGAGCTTTTCTCCTATGCAGTCTTGTCTGGTCCCGGGAAAATGACTTTACGAATTTCCTGTCGACCAAAGAGGGATTGGCAAGGGTGTGTGGGACTAAAAGTCTTCTAACAACGCCGGCGCTTGCTGACAGAAAGGGGCGAGGACCTGGGTTTCAGCTTCTAGCACCCCGCCCTCTTCAACGTGCCCCTAGGCCGGAATCGGTAAACCTCTTAGAGAGGCGCAGTGGACACGCACCTCCTACCTTCTTGTGCGGTCTGGACATGTGGGGCTAACTTTCAGAGGGGCTTTAGTTAGAGGGTCTATAGCGGCTGGGACCGTGACGAGTATTATAACTTCTTCGCAAAAAGAGGCGATAGCTCCCTATTCCCACTCGCTCCGGACCATGACCTCCACCATAGCCTAAATTCCGTAACAACTATCATAATACAGTGATAACTAGGACCAACGGCTTAACGTGGATTCGGATGCATGACAGCGCTCTTTTTTAGCCACACAAACGATCACCTATTCAAGGTTCGATCTTTAAAACACAATTTTATTTCGTCGATCATTTATCACGTAAAATAGGTGTGCGTGATCTTGAATATTTATATTGGGCTGGGTATTATCTACGATTTATAAAAGCTTGAAGTACTCATTTATTTCTGTTAAAAAAGTACGAAATCAAAGAGGTAGAACTCATTGTAGATTAAAATTTCCAACAAAACTATTTACAAAATAGCCTCCTCAAAAGAGCCACCCGCTTCTCGCAGTTCTTTCCTCAATACATGTTAACGGCCCGTTCTTTCTGTTTTCACAGTAGTTAGCAGGCTTAGTGGCACAATAAGCCTACCGCTATTGCCTGTTAACAAACTCCAACGATAAAGCTTAATACCCCATTTGCATACAAATTTAAAGCCTTCTACAGCCTACACTAAACTACAGTAGTGTGTGTGTTGAGCTAATCCTCGCTTTTGAACATAAATCTTGTACTTGCGTGTGTGTGTGTTGAGGAAAGTTCTATTGAGGATACTGAAATAAATATGTTTTTGTGGGAGGTGGTGGACGACAGCTGAGAGACACTAAACAACAGAAATTTGATTATGCCTGAATACCTGGATTCACAAAGAAGATGAAGAGTAAAAATATTAACGAAGTTTTTATAAGTATATAGGCTGGGAGATTTAAAATATCTTAGGAACCATTTGACCAATTTACTTTTATGCATAAATAACTAAAACTATTACGACTAAGTTTTTTTTTTTATATAAATAATTATCTGTTGTTTACAACTAAACAATATCCCAAATAGAGAGTTATGAATTTAATTCCTTTATTTGGCACAATAAGATAATATAGAAGTGCCTTTGATTTAAGTATTTTATTTTATTTATTTGTTAGGTACACTAACAGAAATGAATGAACATGAAGCGCTCGTAGCTCTGCGGTGCTCGGTGGTCGAAAACGATAACCGAAGTACAGCAAAATTTACAGAGGTCAGTCCTTGGATGGGTGACCGTTTGAGTGGCATTTTATATCGAGCGCTTTCGTGCTTCGAAAGGCACGTGAAGACGTTGGTCCCGGTTATCACTAAATGTGGTAGTCGTTAAGCCATGTTAGAGGCCTAATAGGCGGCTTGATAAATTCTAACAGCAGAACGCCATACACCTGCCTCCGCCAATCCGCACTGGGTCAGCGTGGTGGAGTATGACCCAACACCCTCACACCTTGATATGTGAGAGGAGGCTCTTGCTCAGTAGTGGGACGTTAATGGGCTAAAATGATGACACTGACAGAATATATGTTTCTTGTTACATTAAGATATAATATATACAATTTAGATTTTAACATAACAGATTGCGCTGCAAACAGTTTCAACTAATGAAATGAAACAAACCGTTTTGAGTAAAGGAGGATATGTAATTTAGTAGGTAGTTTTGCAAGAACACATCTTTATGACAAACTTAGCAAGTGGAAAGCAAGGATAGCGCCATAATTGTATGAGCATAAGTTTGGAGTAACTCAGAACATCTCATAACAGTTATGAGGCAAGCGCGCGACATTTCTGTAGGTGTGGTGTGAGTGAGAAGAGTTGGCGAGTATTAATGCTGATTTTTTTAAAATTTTAGAATCTTATCTCTTATGTGGGCTTTGAAACAGCTCTTATACAAATGTCAAGATAATTTGATGCTCAACCATTGATTAACAACTGCAAACTTTTGCCAGCTTGTGAGAATAATTGTTTATAAGGTGTTGAATTTTTAATCCACAGGCATCTAAACACAAAACACTATTTGATTTCTTTATCGCTGTTTTATTATTGTTGTTTTGTAACTGGATAAATATATTCGTGATCCTGAAGTTGCAGTTATATATTTGTGACAATTATTTGATATAGTTTAAAAATGTCGAGGAATCACTGACTCTGAAAATACAGTTTTTACTAGTTTCGATAAGAGGGTTCACTTTTGCCCACATTGGCACTAGAGAAGATTCGTCTATCTTATTAGCGACTAATTATCACACAATATATTACTAGCGGTGACGTTAAAAGCGTTTAGTGATACCACTAGTAATATCGACGGTAGGAATTAACAATGTCGTAAGTGAAAAGTAACAACTTATCACTTATGATATTGTTAAAAGAAACGACTTTTCACTTACGACATTCTCAATTGCTACCATCGATATATTGCGTGATAATATATTACAAAGTGCTTTTAGTCTCAATATAAGCAGAGCTTGTATTATGGGTACTAGATAACACCTGTAAGGTGTCCTGTAGATCAGTCTGTTACCAAGATCTAAGGAGCGTCTCACCTGCAAGTGGTGCACCTGCCGATCAACCGACGAGGCTCTGGCGAACATAACAGTGCCCGGTAAGCGGCAATAGACTCGCCACCTATTACGTGGGACCAACTGTACAATTGGCGAAGTTTGGGCATATAATATGCCTTTGCCTACGCTTTCGGGGAAACAGGCGTGAATGTATGTATATATTTTTAGTATAATAGGTATGAAGGAAACACACAGACCAAAACAAATATTCTTATTTATGTAGAGATGCCGCTGCCACATGACACCAAAAATTATGTTTTTATTTTCCCTTTATTCGGAAAATAATCTATACGATTGGTGTTATATAATCATGAAGGGAATCTCTTGTGACTAGGACCGTAGCCAAAGATGTGATCCTATTGTACCACTATCCCGAGGGCGGGACAGGCGCTAAAAGCATGTTGTCTCCACCAATTTGGCCCTGAGTCGCACATACCAGACTGCCTGTCCGCCGACACCACAACAGCCGCTACAGAGAGCCTGTTCTTTTATTTTAGATACGCAGATTTTGTATCTCGGTGTTTATAGAAAGGCTGTCAACAAATTGAGTACCCGTGATTCTATTTTAGAACGAAATAAAAACCACGGATAAGCTGCCATAGACATATTATTAAATAGACTCTATTCTTAAGAGATAGATATACATATGTGTATATATATGTACATAATGGCTTCGTGCGTTTAGCACATAACCAGTGTCAAGTAAGAGATATATTAATAATACATAAATCATAGTAAATGAGAATGAGTGGTGATGAAGATGATATATAAAATGCCCTCCCCTAAACCCCTTTAATCCTCAGTAAAGATGATGATCTCACATGGCCTTCTTAAGATAATTTGAGAAGTAATGTTGCACTGTTTTGTTTGGTTTACAAACACTCATGTATGTTCACAAACACTTAAAGGTTAATAATCCACCGTTATTACATTTATTGTTGATTTATTATTGATAATAATGTTTCAAATATAACAAATTTTAGAAAATAAAACCCAATACTGCCAAGAAGTCCACATATATTTTTATGTTCTAACTTTGATGCTCTTTTTTTAATAATGCACGCCATTTAGACATCAAAAAAAGTATGTATGTATGTTTATCCGTTATTTAGTATCCATAACACAAGTTCTTAATGATACTTATCTTGGAGCTAAATAATTGGTGTGATTGTAAGAGAATATCTATCTATCTATCTTATATATAAAATTCTCGTGTCACAGTTTTCGTTCCCATACTTCTCCGAAACGTCTTGACCGATTCTCATGAAATTTTGTGAGCGTCGAATGTCTGAGAATCGGCCAACATCTATTTTTCATCCCCTAAATGTTAGGGGTAGTCCACCCCTAAATTTATTTATTTTATTTTTTACACAAAATTTTTAGTTTTTATTTTTTTATGATACAACATACAAAAATACATACAGCCATATATTTTTTTTTATCTCCATCCCCAATTTTTTTATAGCCATTTTAGTAAATTTGTAAAGCAAAGCAACGTTTGCGGGTCAGCTAGTATTATTATATATGTCGCAGGTAAATTGTAAAATGCGTTGCTTAACAAAACGACAACGCAAATTGTCGAATATGTTGAACCTTTTTTTAAGTTACTGGAAGCAAGTAGCATCTGAAGCAAATCGAAACAACTTTAGGCGAAATGAAGTGTTTTCTATGATTATGAGAGAAATACACATAGAAAACACAATCGGCCGAAATTTTAGGTTAGTACATTGAACTATGTAACTGTGTTATTATATTTAAGGGCAAAAGGCACATGTAATAATTAAGTGGTCCAAGATTTAATGCTCTCTTAGCACCGTCTACTAGGTGTGTATCATCAAATTTATTCAAGATCAAAGAGGCACTAAGATGTGTGATCCTTTGCCAGCGTTTTCTAGTTTCAAAAAGCTTGCCAAACCACTGGTACTGACTATTCACATACTGCAGTTGTTAAGCCAAGTGCTTACTTGGCTTGAAAAGTTGTCCTTGTTTAATTTGAAGCCACGGTTTACTTGTTTCGCTTGTCAAGCCACTGGTTCCGAATATTCACATATTGCAGTTGTTAAGCAAGTAAGCGGCTTGAAAAGTTCTAATGTGACGCCACATGCATGCGACACTGGAACTGTATAGTTTTATTTAGTCTGACCTGAACTCCCTGACTCGTGAGTGTTCAGAAATGAGTGTTGATTATGTGTACCAGATTTCAATAGTCAGAAACTAATTTTATAATCATGAACCTACCTTCAATTATCATTAACTTTGTAAAATACAGAAATTTTGTAAAATAGTAGTAATTCCTTAAACGTTTGCCCCCCCCCCCCCCCTCGCAGTAAATGACAGACAGTAAAGAGTTGACAGTTGTTCTGCCGTTTAAGATTAGATGCCTAATCCTGACTGCCTATGGCAATCAAAAAATTTATATATTTCTACCTAACCTTCTGCCTCGTCGATTTGGTGCCACTGATATCATTTGCCCTTTTCTCACTATGAAATATTAGAAAGACTCACTGTAACGTGACGTGAAAGGAGAATGGAATATTATATGCGGTTTACATGTAGTCTTGGAGCTTCAGATGTACACTAAAAGGATTGGTCCTACATAACTCGGCGGTAAATATAGCACATCGGCTATCAATGCTATATTCTATGTCCATCAATTATTAAGTTTACATTTATCGTTTATCACAACTTGAGTTCAGAATTATGAAATTTATTGTTCTTTTGCTTTGTCGCGTAATCAGAAAATGCATTAGGTGTAAATACGGCTTTGAATAATTTATTGCTTCAGGCATTATGTAGTTGTGTGTAGATTCGCGGGAAATGTTACCAGGCTATTTCAACCCACCCCTTTCTTCTTTATTCAGAAGTCGATGTGGAATATTTACCATAATTTCAAAAATAGAAACAAAGAAGTAACAAAAATAACAGTTTTTATTTACAAATATTTTTCTGATTAAATTATTATTATGAATAAATCCCAATATCATAGTGGAGGCCCCTACTCCGCTCGCTCTTGAGTCGAATGTTGGCATACGTGTGACCGATGCCGCCCGCAGTCAAAACAGCTGATGCTTTTGAGTATAGATTGTCGTATACTATTATGCTCTGAAATGGAGAAAAAAATATAATAAATAAATACTTTCTGACAATTTCACCAATTATTTAGGTCCAAAAATAGTATCTTTAAGAACTTGTGTGTAAAAGTATGTTTAACCGTTATTTATGTATATATTTTTTTGTGAATACGTACATGATATACACATAAATAAAACCAGAACAAAACAAATATTCATGTAATTTAACATGTGTGGGAATCGTACCCACGACCTTACGAGTGGAATGCAGGTATACTGGCCATCACGACAATATCGGTCGGTTTTAGCAATAACCACGACGAATAGCTTATGTATCTATATTTTTAATAAAATAAATAATACAATTATTAAAAATAGGTTTATGACGTGTCTATAAAAAAATATTTCTGTTTTTCTTAGAACCAATTGCCCTTCTTAGGGCCAATTGCCCTTACAAATGATGTATTATACAAATAAAAAAAATTGATATTATCATTTTCATTTCTATGATTGTCTACTTATATGAAACAGCTAGTCAATTGCATTCTATAATGTCTGCAGGATGTAATTGTTAAGTAATTAAAATCGTCTGAGTAGGTAATAGGTTTAGGGTTTTAGATAAAAACCACAGTCAGTTCAAAACACTGACACATACTGCACTCTTTTTGGCTCAACCGTGGTACCTACATCAAGTAATAAGGGTCTAGTTAAGGCTATTTGAAATGGACGCATTGGACGTCTAATGGCGGAAAAATGGCGAAGAAGAAGAGAGAAAAGAAGGATCTAGTTGTAGGTTCTATTTGTGATATTCCATTCTGCAGCTAGTAATGTTAAAACTTTTATCATCATCATATCCTAGCATTATTCCAGTTGCCCTAGACTTAAGCTTAGGTCCCAAGGACTGCTCACTGGTCTGCAGATTTGGCTGCAATTCAGTTATTAATGTTAAAGATTTTGTGATTAAAATACATTCAGTTGTTACATAAGTACTCACATTTATAACTCGTTGATCCGGGCTGTTGTAGAAAACATTTTTAATCCTCTTTGTAAATGGAATAGCATTGTACTTCGCTACAGAGTGATGTACTAGAACTCTTTTATTGGGATCACCAATAATCAAGTGATCACAACTACATAAATATGTAATCGAAAGCAGAATCATTACTGATATCCGAAACATCATTATTTAAAATATTTGAAGCACTGTGACCGAGAGCGGTGGTTGTTTGTAAACTACTGGCTTCGTACAACGTTGACGATGGATCAAATGTGCCTGATTGGATAAACTGTTATTGTGTCTTCTTTGCCGCAATGGAATGATCGAGAAAACATGTCGCTTGCGTTTAGTGCGAATCAGAACTTGGCTGGCAATTTAGTTAACTGCCCTGAGATTTGAAAGTGGTTTTGTGATAGCTGTGGACTTTATTTATGTCAACTCAATATCCGGATGGTGCCTCTACCATTTCCACCGGCCTGCGTGATGGAGTATGACCTGAATTCACTCAATTTGATTCGTGAGAGAAGGTCCGTGTCTGAGATGATGATACTGATACACACATAATATATTTATAATTATGTATGTATGTATGTATAAATTATATAAATTAATATATATCTTGCTGCTTTCCGCTTCTGGCAAAAGGGGGGCCGAAAGGGGGTGTGGGACTCATTACCGGCAGACGCGACTGCCGCAAATACCCACTAAAAATTTTCCGACGACGCTCGCCGCCTATTGAGGTAGAGGCGGGGGCCAGTACCTGGGTTGCAGCGTCTGACACCCCACCTGTAATACCCCACCGGTAGTAAGTACTAAGGGCAGCCAGAGTAAAATCTTAGTGCTTTGCTAATATATATCAACTGTATTGCGCTTACGGAATATCCGAGACATAGCTATAGCACATAAACTAAATGTCAGTCTTTTTTTAAATATTTTTTTTTTTATATAAGTGTTATGTAATAGTTAATAAAATAAAGAAATTATTCCTTTACATGAAATATGCAAAAAAATATCAATTTACTCGGCGTAAATTTTAGCTTCAAATGTCGGACATTATGTCAATTACTAAAGACGTCAAAATAAGCATGAAAAAGGAATATCAAAAAATAATTGTTATTTTGCATGATTGAGCACTTCGTAGCGTTCAATTTCGTAAACAGTAAATTCTCATTTAATAAATCACACCTTAGCCAAATGAGTTTTTCTGCTTTGTAAGGTAAGGGTTGAAACAGACAATGGAACAACGGAAATCGTGGGCCCGAAGGCATTTTCTATTTTATGCGAGGGTCCACGAAGGAAGGGTTCGTTATGGGCGATCGTCACACAGCGAACGGGACGGTACGGCTACGAAAGCACCAAATAAAGTGATATAATCTCCTGCAAAACAGATGTCACGTTTTTGAACAGGAGGCCCACTAAGCACAGATTTACATTCATTTTACTGTACTGAACCCTTATCGCAGTATTAACTTACCGCTGTAGCGCGCCTGCTAATTTTGACATCTACTTCCTAGCGGTGCTTATTGGTAGTCTAAATTAACGGCCGAAGCAACACTACAGAAATATAATAGGTTGGGGAAAAAGTCTTTTCGTATTTTTGTATGAAAAGTCAAGACATTTTTTTCAAAGTTTATTTACATTTATTTACAATAAATATACCGTTTTGTTGAATAACTTTCTGCCATTTTGTGGGCAGAGACATTATCCCGTTACTGTAGAAACTTTGGGACTTCTGATCAAAAAAACGGGACAAATAGTTTTGGCAGTCCTCTCTTGAGGTCAACCTTACAGAACCTAAAGAATTCTGCAGAGACCGAAACAGGTGAAAATCTGAAGGCGCAAGGTCAGGGCTATATGGTGGATGCACTAGGACCTCCCAGTCGAACTCTCTTAATTTTTGCTGAGTGGCTAAAGATGTGTGTGGTCTAGCGTTATCGTGATGAAAGACCACACCCTTCCTGTTGATCAATTCCGGCCGTTTTCTCTCGACTGCTTCCTTTAATCTCATCAGTTGCTGTCAGTAAAGATCAGAATCGATGGTTTTGCCGGGCGGTAAAAGCTCATAATAAACAATGCCCTTCCAATCCCACCATACACACACCATCACCTTATTTCGTGTTAGGCCAGGTTTGGCCACAGTCTGTGAAGCCTGGCCAACTTTCGACCACGACCTTTTTCGCACGTTCTTGTCGTACGTGATCCACTTTTCATCGCCAGTTATCAATCTCTTCAAAAACGGCTCGGTTTCATTACGTCTCAATAATGAATCGCAAATGAGTACACGGTTCATTAAGTTTCTTTGAGTGAGCTCGTGTGGCACCCAAATATCGAGCTTTTTTGTATAACCAGCTTTCTTCAAATGGGTCAAAACTGTTTTGTGGTCAATTCCCAGTTCTTCAGCTACATCGTAACTACTAATATGCCGATCTTGCTCCACTCTTTCAAAAATGGCGTCCATTTTATTCGTAACAGGGCGACCAGAGCGAGGTGCATCTTTAACATCAAAATTTCCGGACTGAAAACGTTTGAACCAAATTTGTGCTACTCTTACTACACTGCATCAGGTCCATAAACATCACAAATTTTTTTCACTGCTTGAGTTGCATTTTTGCCTTTTTTATAATAAAATTTTAAAATGTATCGAATTTCTTCATTAGATTCACTCATTTTAATGGAGAGAAAAACAAATGAAAAATAGCGGGAAACAACTTTTTTTTATTTTTTTCTTTTCTTTATAATGGAACCTTTTTAATGTTACCAAAACCAGCCAGACACAAATAGTACAGTCAAAAAAAAATTATAATAAGTTTATACCTACGTTATGCGAAAAGACTTTTTCCCCGACCTAATATATAAAAAAGGTTAACTATTGTTAGATGTTGTTTTTCCTAACGCATTTCTTTAAATTACTGAAACCATCAAGTAATTACTTGTTGTGATTATATTGTGCAACTATCCAAAAGATCGAGTTTTAACGTGACCGCAGTTTAACTTCTGTATATTGTTATTTTACCTTCACCACTATGCTCAATGTAAACGGTTCACTAGTACCACTATAAAGACTTCGTAAATTCGTTCAGCTGGAGAACTTTCAACTTACAACAATGGGCTTCTAGTTGAAATTATTCAAAAGCTATATTTGGCGATTATGAACACGTTGGTACTTATTGCGTTGCAGAGTTCGAGCCCAATTATCGTCCCGCTCCTTCTCGCTGTTTGGTAAAACGTTCAGTCCGAATCCATTCTCTGCTTTCCTGTAGAATGTTGGAAACAATCTACTCCCCGTTTTATGAAGGGCATTGTCAGTTAGGTAAAAGAGGCGAATCCTCGTAGGAAAGTGACCCCGCATTGAGATTACCTTGAAGTTCACATTCAAAATTTAGGAATTCAATAAATAAATAAATGATGTTGGTTCAGTAAATTGGTTGGTACAATATTTATCATGGCAAGGTGTTTTTTTTGACGTGACAACGTCTTAAATTAGGTTGCGGCTGGGAGTCACTTATGAAAAAGTGTAACGCTCGGTAACGTTACGATGAGTCACCGAACGAGAGAGAGGCCCGGCGAATGCCTTGCGTCTCTCTCCCACTCAACTATGATCGGTCTGCCGCGCGCGCAGCACTAGTGTACAATGTTTTAGTAAACAAAATATATTTCTATAGTTAAAATTTGTGCAATTCTTATTTTCATTCAATTCCTTGTTCCTATTGTGCAATTTAATTATATTCATATCAATAAATATTCTACCGAGAAAAAGACGTTGTCACGTAAAATCTTCGCCCGTAAAAACGACTTTACAGGCAACCATTTTTTTTTCAAATAAATTCCATCTATTTATTTCATCATCTGAATTCATTTGGAACTATCGTTTTAGTAGTGTCCTATTATAAAAGTTTTCTGTCAAAAGCAATACGTATCTAGGCAAATAAAAATTTTATATTTCAGTGTCTGAGACAAAGAGGTTCTTCTAACACACTTCTATCATGGAAAGCATCTGAGAGCTAAATTGTTAACTAATACATATATACATAATATCACACCTGTTTCCCCGAATGGGTAGAAAGAGGCTTTGTCAATTACATCTCTGGTCCCCCGCAATAGGTGGCCAGCCTATTGCCGCTTTCCGGGATTTTTTATGTCCGCCAGAGCCTCGTCCGTTGATCGGCAGGTGCACCACTTGCAGGTGAGGTTGGCTTGGGCTCCTTATATCTTGGTAGGAGCCCTATACACCTTTTAACTTATCTTCTTGTATGTCAAGTTTTCAGCTTTATTTTCTATAATCTCCTCACTTTTTCCAGTTTTTACTTTCACAGGTAATGTTAAAACTATCTAACATACGAAGAAGACCTGGAAAGCTATCTACGAAATGCTGAAGTTTGTAAGAATTGTAACAAACCTCCTGTACCTTATCTAAAAGTTGTAATAATTGTAAAATAAAGCCTTAATTTTTTATTTCTTATTAGCTACGTTTTTAAGTCTATTGTGTTAATCTGATCTTCTCACAAATTTAATTTCTTTACTTTTTATCTCAAGACTATTTTGACTTTTTTTCTCCAAGCTAAGTTTGAAACTGACATACAAGAGATTGCTAGTTATCTGCGAACTGCAGAAGTTGGTAAGCATTATTACCGTTGATAAAAGACCCTCATTCCAGTAACAACCAGCAAAGGGTGGAAACATATTCGGTAATACGGGGGCGGTAATGCGCTCGTTTATTTGGAGTAATCTCGTAAAAGTTTGCGGTGTATCCTTAAAGCAATTTTAAGGAAATTGTACTGTTATTGCTTTGCTCGACTTATGGTGACACTTTGAAAAATGTTTGCAACTGCTTACTTAACCTGGTACTTCAGATGAATGGCTTAAGTTTACTAAAGGTTTCAAATGCTTTAACTTTATTGAATGTTAAAAATTTTATGACTCCTTATTATTTATTATATTGGGATGAACTTAAACAATGGAACATGATAAAGCTTCATTAACAAATAAATTTTCTCTAACAATTACACTAATTATTTAGTTCCAAGATAAGTATCATTAAGAACTTGTGTTATGGATACTAAAGAATGGATAAACATAATTAAAAACTTTTTTTTTGTAAAAACATACTTAATATATATAGGAAAACACCCAGCCAGAAGAAATATCATGTTCATGCACACAAAGATTTTGTACAATGTGGGAATCGAACCCCAGACCTCTGGAGTGGAGTGCAGATATCCACGCCATTTGGGTTTATTGCTCAAAGCATATTTCTTAGTCTTTGATTTCTGAACTGATTTTTTCAGTTTCCATCTACAGATCCAGTTAACTTCATACACATCGTTCTATTTTATAACTAAATATCCTTAACTGTATTGTCATTATTCACACATGACCAACGCATTTGTAAAGCTGTTCGTCTCTGATAAGGATGAGTACAAATACCCCACAGTCGTAGGTTCAAGGGGGACCGTTATCACGTGGAAAATCTTAGCGTGGTACCACCGCCAACGATAAACGGTCTTGAGTAATGTTCTACACTTACTTGAAAATGGAAAGACTTTCAGAACATACTGATCTGTTTTTAAGCTCATTGGAAAAGAAAAAGGATTTTATTGGCATCTATTATGATAGCTTTTACCGTGTCCATGAAAAAATTGTGGTTATTTTTTCTGTAACCGAACTTATAGACACCTATACATGAATTATTTCTTTACTGATTTGTAATTAATGGCAGTACGATGATATCACATTGACACCATAGAATGTGACCAATCTTTTTACCGAAGCAGGGGATTCCTGCCCCCGCTAAGACCCTCCTGGCGTTGTTAGTCGCGCCCTCTTGGCCTGCACCAGATCTCTAGATGTTACCTTTTCCCATTCTCCTTTCTTCGGAGGTAAAGAGCCCCCACCACGACAAGATGAAGACCAGTCTAGCTACATATCCCTACACAGTACGTAGCCCGCAATTGGCCTGCTTTTTGTAGTCTTTGCTGAAAATCTTATTTTTTGTAGAAACTTCTAAACTTTAAAAGGTAAACAAGGCGCAAATTTTTACTTTCCCAGCATTTATTCTAGTTGTGTCCTTTACTTACAATAAGGACCTACTGTCCGCTCGCTACTCTTGGATTTTCACAATGAAGTTTTAACACTGAGCGACTGCCATCTGACCTCTTTATCCTAGGGGGATACTACATCATATATTTCTAGCTATCAGTATATTAGAATTATACTTCCTTATAACGACTGCCATACATGGTCATGACAGCCGGGATCACCGGTGTAACGTACTTTTAGATGCACGAAGCAAGCGATAATTACGCAAATAACTTCGTAAAGTCGTATATAAAATTCATAAAAATACAACAGGGCGATAGCTAAAAATATCAACAATGTCTCTGTTGCTTTATTCTGAGTAGAAATAAGGCCATTCGAAGTCTATTGAGGTTCAAGCCTCTAAGTTCCCAAAACTTTCGAGGTTCAATAAGCAATGGTTTAAGGGCTCGGGTCTTGAAAGTAACACAGGGCTCGTTTGGATCGATTGGACTATTTGTCACTCAACTTACTCATGTGGTTAATGGTCAGATCCTTTTTAGAGAAAGTAGGAAAGTATAAATGATATTTTTGCAAATTGTGTGCGTAGTAATACACAAATGATGATATTATACTGTCACAACGATATTCTTCCGTGAACATCCTGTAGTAAGTGTGCTCCTTAGAAAAACACTTAAAATATGATTTTCGGAGAGAATAAACGAGTAACAAAATCTGCTTTTCCTGAATTGAAATTAACATTGATGCTTACGTTACTTATAAAACGAAACAACAAATATGAACCGAACCATATTCAGGCTTTTAGAAAGAACTAATTTAGCTTACCTTTTGTTACTAGTCGACAGATAGAAGCTAAAAGATCGTAAAGTCCAATAAAAATCCGTTGTTTCTGGATTTTTGAACTAAAATCATATGTAAAAACGGAGTTTCAAAGAAGCACAAATTTAGCTTACCTTCTTTACAAGTCGATATAAAGTGGCTAAAGTCGAACCCCGAAGTTTCCGATCGTTACGCGGTTCGATAAGCAATGGCCTAGGGGCGGCTCGGAGGTGACGCGGCCGAGATAAGGGTCCCGTGCGGAGCGGGCTGTGTAATTTGTTACTCATTGCGAATCTAGATAACTGCTAATGTAACCAAGCACCGAGATACCGACACGACAGAGGAATCTGTTGGTGTCTAGATCGGATCGGAATTCATTTACTATGATTAGTTTTTATAAATTGAAGACTAAAATGCTTTAAATTCTGGCTGTAGCTATAGCACTTGTAGCTTCGCGGGATAACGATGAAGATTGCAACTAACCAATCGATAATTTAAAAGAGCATAGCTTGTGAGTTTCTTGCTAGTTCTTCTTTCAGAGCGGTGGCTCGGAACTGGCACTTAGATTCACTTACACTTAAATATTTTTTATTTTACACGCGATTGCGATGCATTGTTTGGTTGCAAGTGAATCTAAGCTTCGTGATTTAAGTATAATTATATTTTAATTGTTTTTTTAATTTTTTTATAAATTACATGTTTTCAAGTACTATGTAATAGTTTATGATATAAAAAGTTTTTGAATTTGAATTTTGAATTTTAACGTGGGCGGATATTAGGGTCAAGACGTGTGCTTCAGGCATGCTATGCTTTTGGTCTCGTCTCGGTTATCGGTATATTATTATGTTATAGCCGTGAAGCCAAGTTTGAGCCATGAAAAGTTTTAACAGCAAGACGCCACACAACTACCTTTGTTAATCCGGAATGAGGCCGCGTAGACATGGATCCCTTTCGTAGTCTCAGCTTGGGCCCAGCTCAGTAGGGGAAAAAAATAATATCATCAAATTAGCCATTTCTTATGTAACCGTCTTGTCGTGTGCCATATAAAAATATCAGAACGCTCCGTACTTTCGGATTTGCTCGATATATTATCTTAATGCCATTTCATGGCATGGTAGCCTTTAGAAAAAACAATAATTTTACCGATTAAGATCGCGGTTTATTGTAATAGTTTTTCCATCTATTGAAATACTACAGTGGGTTGGTAGATTTCGTAGTCACGTAAACGATTCTATAATATTGCAAATACATGTTTCGTGAACATCGGGATAAAATATTACAAAGAAACCGCAATCTACATTAATATCTTTATTTTAATTTAGTTTGTATATGAATCGCATGAATAAGCAAAAAGTAAGTAATAAATTAGCCTGAGGTGGTAGGATAACATATGCCCACACTTCGACAATTGCATTGTTGGTCTCACGTAATATGTGGCGAGCCTATTGCCGTTCGCCAGAGCCGCGTCCGTCGATCGGCAGGTTCCTAAGATATTGGTTACACATATAGATATTTTAATGTACTAAATAAGTAAAAACATTATCATTGGCTTTGCGCAACAGCAACTACATATTGTTATTAAAAACATTTAATACATGCAATATATCGTCGTTGTTCTGGGAAAACCCTGTAAATAGATGGTTACCTAATTTGAGTTATAGGAAAATAATAGTTCAGATAAAAATATTTGTATTAAAAAACATATGAACTTAAGTTGTTGTGTTTCGATATCATGCTATTGTATTTCGCCGACAAAGAGCATGAAGAACCGAGTCGATTATTTTTGTTAATTCATTTTATGAAAAAATTTATTTACTGGGTTTACCCAGAACAACGACGATATATTAATGGTCTTATCTCGCGTCAACTTCCAACAAACTGCGGCACGTGCCACGATTTAACACTTTCTTAAACCCCTAAGTCCTTTCGGGAGATTTTTCACGATTAATATCTACTGCTACCACTGTCACTCCTATTTGTTGGCAGACACCCTCAACGAAAACAGGGATTAGTGCTAAAGCCCCCGGGCGTCGGTGTTTAATTTCCCGTCTGCCTCTCGAAGGGCACTCGCTGTTTTTATGTTGATACTTCAGAGAATGCAATTTATAAACAAATCTCTTGTCTAGTGTAACACAATACTTGGTTATTTAATTGAGAGTTTTGGTTCATTTTTGTGGTTGGGTTAAGTAGGTAAATTTTATTTTCTACTCCACATAATTGGAAAAAATATGTATATAGAAAGAGAACTTACTTTGAATTTTTTTTTCATTAATTATAACTAGGGATCTAGATTTTGGGGTGTTCAGGTGCGTTCGTATAATGAACGCTGTAATTACAAAATCATTTATTTTGTATACACACAGCACACACATAAACGAACGGACGGACGAGGCTCTGGCGAACATAACAGTGCCCGGTAAGCGGCAATAGGCTTGCCACCTATTACGTGGGACCAACAATACAATTTGCGAAATGTAGGCGTATAATATGCCTTTGGCTACCCTTTGGGGAAACATGCGTGAATGTATGTATATATGTATTAATTTAAAAAGTTTTCATTCAGCACGTAAAGCGCCATATATATCAGAATACACCCTAACGCTCTTGATTATGGAGATGTGTGTCTTAATTGTTGACGCTTTATATGTTTAAATGTAATTTTTTTTATTAGTAACACTTTTCTTGGACAACATTTATTCCGTACAACTATTTAGTTTACAATTGCTAGGGTTGGCTGGTAAAGATCTCTTCTAACTTTTTTTTTAACAACTATGAAAGAGATATGAGCGGTCCCATTATAAAGACATAAAAGCAAATGGGTTCTTTGTCAGAATTTGTCAAGGTTTGTCAGTTTATCTGTCTGTTGTGGTTTTTCCACTTATACATAAACATAAGACGAATCGATAAATTTCACTATTTGACACCTTTCATTTAGAGATCTCCAAGGTCAGGGTCAACTTTTTTTTAATATTACACGTCATAATTACTACATCCTGCCTAATAGTAAGTAGTCGACGCAATTAAAAAAAAACAGAATTTACACATATATTAATAAATTTTAAATATCTATAGCAAATGGAATTTCTGGCAATGAGATGACACACATTACTATTGCAGCGAGAAATATTTGTAGCTATTTTTAAATTTGACGATCTGTATAAGAATCGAACACACAGCTTGAAGTAAATTGTAGGTGCAATTCGCGCCATAATAAATAACAATATCGAGTAAAATTTCCAAAAAATATCTGAAGTTAAGTACATATTGATGATACAAGTACCATTGCAACCTTTCGTAGCCATCGAGTTTTAGACACAAATTACATAAAATACAATAAAATAAAAAGCTTTTTATTTCCTACCAAAAACTTACAAAATATCAATATCTAATCTACTTATACTAATGAAACAAATTCAGTATTAAATAATAGTCATATGTTACAAAAACCTTTTCAAAGCTACCTTTACATCAGTACACATTCGATATCTTAACACAGAAAAGCACAATACATAAAAAACAATTTATATCCTACACGGTCGCATTAGCTCTCCGACAACCGTATCGGTAGACTCAATTATTTTCGACTTCTGCATATCATTATTGATGCATCCTTTTTATCTCTTGCTCGCTTAATTGATTTGTCGCTTAAAGCTGTTCGTATTCTTGCTTCTCAATTACGTGTCCGGTATCGCGATCTGTCCGCCATTTTATTTATGGATGGTGAATTGATTGAATTAGTAGCCCCTAAGGCACTGCCCGCACCGACTTGTTTTATACAGATGAGAATTTATACCTTCAACTTTGGTCGTTAATCCTGATCCCTTTTCACTGCTACATCTTTTTGTATGATCTGTTATATTGCTTGCAGATGGTTGTGTTGTAGTGTTATTAGTTAGAAGGAATATTTAATTGGAACGTATTTATTTGAGGGCACCGAAGTCTTTTCTAGTATCCAGGATAAGTATTTTTGGTGCATCAAAACGTACTTATAAATATGAAACGCGAGATTTCAGAAGTAGTGCCAGTTATTAAACCAGCGCGATTTGATATCTATTGCCAATGTTTAAAACACTCTTTTTTTCATTGAAGTTAAAACTGTAATTATTGTGTGTATTTGCAATTAATCTCTCTTTATCATTTCTTAGATGATTCGAAATGAAATAAAATATCTTATATTGTACAATAATCACGTAAATGAATAAAAACAACATAATTAATTTCGTAGTATACTAAATAATTTATTGATTCAGGCGTTACTTTGCGGAAATCCATTGTAAGCAAGTGATGGATTAAAAATATCATCGCTGAAACGAGAGTCGTTTCAGCGTTGGTCGTGAAGACATCGTTGTTCTGAGGCTCCTATCTTACCTGAAGATGCCCTGTGTAAGGGCGAAACACGTGTCGTGTTGAATAGTTTCTCGATTTTTCGGGAAATTATAGTAGCGCGGGAATTGATGTCTTCACGACCAACGCTGAAACGAGAGTCGTTTCAGCGTTGGTCGTGAAGACATCGTTGTTCTGAGGCTCCTATCTTACCTGAAGATGCCCTGTGTAAGGGCGAAACACGTGTCGTGTTGAATAGTTTCTCGATTTTTCGGGAAATTATAGTAGCGCGGGAATTGATGTCTTCACGACCAACGCTGAAACGAGAGTCGTTTCAGCGTTGGTCGTGAAGACATCGTTGTTCTGAGGCTCCTATCTTACCTGAAGATGCCCTGTGTAAGGGCGAAACACGTGTCGTGTTGAATAGTTTCTCGATTTTTCGGGAAATTATAGTAGCGCGGGAATTGTTACAAAGATATTTTTAATCCATCACTTGCTTCGTAGTATACTTGCTAATCAATAGCGAAACCGAGACGAGACTAGAAACTAGCTCTCATGAATATTTTAGCGAACCGGAGTTAATGAAGGAAACCTCCTTTGTGCCGACCTGATAGTTTGATTACGTAGAGGTTGACGTGGCAAGGGATCTCGTGGATGTCGGGCTTACTAGATGTGGCATGACTGACCCTATAGACAAGCATGGGGGCCTACCGCCGAATTCGATGGATTACCGGTAATCCATCTAGATCAAACTTTGTTTACGTTCATTAATCCGTACCGGGGAATCTGCCGACAGCCACCTCTCATTACCAATAGGTAAATGGAGAACGCCATTTTGTTTCGATTTCCATGAGTTCGGCGGTACGACAGAATCAATTCGAAATCCATTTTGCCTTATAATCGATTGCCATCGAACTCGGCGGTAGGCCCCCTGCCCATGATTACTGCAATTCGAATACCGTAGTTATCATGTTTATCTAAGGAAATTACATTAGCTGACAATATCACAATTCACTTAAGGGTACGAGTTACATGCAATACTTTCTAAATGGTTTGTATATTCCGTACTTACTGTTGTTAATAAAAACAAAAGGAAGTGCATTAAATTTAGTTGTTTTAGCTGAAAGTCGCCTTAAATATACACGGTACCTGTCACCTAATAACCCTCTTTTGTCTTTAATATTTGTTTCAAAATTTCTCGATAACTGAACAATTCTACAATCGCGCTAATCTCAGAAAAAAAGTATTTTGTTCCTGTGATTTGCAAAATCAACTAAACAAACAAACTCTATAATATTAGCTATAAAATATAGATAACCTACATATAATACATATATTCTCAGAGTTTTGGCATTAATACCTTTTAATAAGTACAAAAACGAAAATGAACGGTTTCAAACACAAAAAGATTGTGCAACAAAATTATAAGGACTCTTTCATGTCGATTTTACGCAAATATGTATAAAACCAGGAAATAAATATTTAACTTTACCCATATTTGAGTTACTACACAAAATGTTATCTTATAAATCGCTATTTGCACTAATATCAATAGTTACATTTGGATAAGACATGTGACTCACGATCAAACGTTCTAACAAAGCATTTACTATGCTTGACATCAACAATTCTTTACCGAAACTAGCTATAGTAAGAATTTGAATTACCAATATGTGTATCGTTTTCGATACACATTGTAGTAACACTTGTATATCTTTTATGATACACGATTACCATTCTAGTCTTTAGCCTCGTGTATCGTTAATATCGGTATTCATACATTTTATACCACGAAAATATTGTTTAGGCCTAGGGGATTTTGCTGGTGTATTGGGGTTGAGATTGGTAATTTTTTAAAGAAATTATTGAGAAAAAATAAAGAGGATTAATGTCAAATTTGGTAGTAATGGCTTAAAGGACATGGCTAAAAACATGTTAAGCTAAAGTCGTCGAACAAAATCAAGGAGTTCCGTTTATTTCTTATGCGACAACCTTGCAGGACGACATAAAACTGATCAATTCACACAACTGTTCTATTTTTAAAAAGTGCTCTATTCATAAAAGGAAATATAGTGACAAGAATTAAGAAAGGTATGCTTAGATGGTTTGATCATGTTGAGAGGACGAATGAAAGTAGACAAAAGAAAGTGATTTATGATAAACAAGTGAATGGAAGTGTTGAGAGAGAATGACTACGTAAGACCTTCCAATCCAGAAAATTTTGAAGAAAGAGCAAAAGAAAGGAAGGTCAAAAGTACCCTAAGCCGACGGGCGTGTATGATAAGGTAAATGAGTGTGAAGAAAAAAAGTGTGTGCCAACATCGTAGCAATTGGAAGGATGTGATCTCTGCCTACCCCTACGGAAAAGAGGCGTGATATTATGTATGTATGTTCTATTCTTTTCACTATATTTACATATTAAATATGCTTAGTCGAATCTAGTCATTGGTGAAGTAATTTAACAATGTCCCTGTCGAAGATTGAGCGCGATATGGGTACCCAAGCGAACCGATCTTCTGTGACTCGATTCAACACGAAGGTAGTCATTTTGAGAAATACCAACCAGTGTGTATGTACCATGTATGTTTTTAAATAAATAATAAATAAATTTTCTCTTACAATCACACCAATTATTTAGTTCCAAGATAAGTATCACTAAGAACTTATGGATACTAAAGAACGGATAAACATACTTAAATACTTCTTTTTTTTTGTAAATACATACTTAATATACATAGAAAAACACCCAGACCAGAACAAATATTCATGTTCATGCACACAAAGATTTCCACGCCATATCGGTCGTCAAATAAGTATAAGTAAAAATTTTATAAATGTATGTTCTCGACTCTTGAAAGCTTGGTTGTGTTATGGCCTGTTGATCAGCTGATTGAGTAATGACTGAATAGTTCCCCATTACACGGTAGATTGTATGTCATCCACCGGGTTTACGGTTGGTTGGGAAAGCCGTATAATAGTTGCTTATCATTTACCGATCATTGTTACCTTGTTTATTATTTAAAACTGTTAAAGTTATATCAATGGGATCATGATTGTGTATCAAGCCTATTGATGTTTCGTGTCCAGTGTCTGTTAACCCTACGAAATCATTACCAGGCCTTGAGCATAGGCGCTTAGCCAGCCATAGGCTCAGGCTGCCCGTCTAAAATAATATGTAACTAGCAGACTATGGTCTAACTAGCATCGACAACACTACTCATACTCGCTCAATGACCGCCGGAAAACTCATTGTACCCAGAGTATACAATAATTATGGTGACAGGACTATAAAAAACGGCTTCCATACCTTTTAAATAGATTTAAAATATAAGATATTTCTCTCTATCGCGCATGCACGCATGAAACACAACGTACACACACAAACACACACACACAAACACACACAACACATACTACACACACGCAAACATGCACTCTTTTACCATGTATTGAAATGTTGTAAAAAAATTATTTTGGGAAGAAACTGGCTGTGAAATACAGTTATATAACTAGTTAGGAAGCAAGGGTTTTTGTAAGAAAATTGGGAACTATATGTGGAATTAAGAAATTATTATTATTATTAAATAAAATACCTGAAGATATTTGAGTGGAAATAAACAAACAGAAGTTCAAAGCAAATTTGAAAAAACACTATATTGGTAAATGTGCAAAATTGTAATTTATTTTTTTTGTCTTCTCTATTCTTATTAACTTTCGTAATTAGTATAAAAGAGACTGTGCACCACACACAAACCGATCACACGGGATATGTTTTAATGCAACTTATATTATTTAAAGGAAATAAACGTTTTATCTATCTATCTATACCCGCGGTCGTTATTTATTTATAAAATTTTTGTTGCACACATAAAAGTGATACAAGGGCGAACTTAAAGCCGAAGGCATTCTCTACCAGTTAGCCATGGGCGGGCTACATAGTAAAAAAAGAAATATTAATAAACTTACATAAATCAACATACTTAAGAAAATACTAATAAATTACACTACATATATATATATAAATATACATAATACAGGCAAGAGATATATAAATATATATAGAGAGACTTAAACCGACGAGGACTCACTTCAATAGCAATCATGCAACATAGTTTTAAAGATATTTTTACTCTTTGCAAGTCAATCAATAAAATCAATATGTCATACCCCGGATATTTTTTTCATAAAAGAAGGTTACACCCTATAGTACTCTGTATTTATATTATTAGATATTATGTGTAATTATTATAGTTAGTAACTAGATATTTTTTTTTCGGTTTGGTAGGGTAGCTTACAGGCCTACCGTGGCTATGCCCATGGCCTTCGGGTTTCATATAATGTCGAGCGCTTGCTGGCTTTAAGATTATGGTTCTGGTATGTGGTTGTCATTATGCCATACTAGAGGCTCTATTGAGTGGCTTGAAAAATTCACACAGTCGGATGCTACACTTTTGCTTGCACCAGTCCGCACTAGGTGCTGTGCTGTGGTTTGACCAGAATAATTCTTTCCTTGGTTCGAGAGAGGTCTGTGCTCAGTAGTGGAGTAACTGTTGTGATATTATTATTATTTATTTATTTATTCGCGCTCGTAGCTCTGCGATGCTAGGTGGTCGGAAACGATCACCGAAGTAAAGCAGAGTTTACAGAGGTCAGTCCTTGGATGGGTGACCGTTTGTGTGGCATTTGATATCGAGCGCTTCCGTGCTTTGGAAGGCACGTTAAGCCGTTGGTCCCGGTTATCACTAAATGTGGTAGTCGTTAAGCCATGTTAGAGGCCTAATGGGCGGCTTAATAAATTCTAACAGCAGGGCGCCATACACCTGCTTCCACCAATCCGCACTGGGTCAGCGTGGTGGAGTATGACCCAATACCATCACACCTTGGTATGTGAGAGGAGGCTCGTGCTCTAGTGGGACGTATATGGGCTGACATGATAATGATTTATTTATTTACAAAGTATATTGTATTGCATATAAGTTAAAAAAAGATATCTAACAAAACTGTTCAAACAGTTTGACTGAAGGATCAATTACCAATAAACTATGATTGAATATTAATAATTAATAAATATTTTTATAGTTATAATATATGAATTATAATTACAGATACCGTCTATGGTAGCATATTTATTATGTGCTTTCTCAGTAAACGTTTAGATTTTATTTTGTCTAATTCATCTCTGAATAATAAGTATGTTTATCCGTTGTTTAGTATCCATAACACATATTCTTAATGATACTTATTTTAGAACTAAATAATTGGTGTAATTGTCAGGAATTATTTATTTATTTATTTAATCTAATTCCAAACTGAACTGAGCATGCGGTGAAAAAAGTTTATGATATAATAATTATTATTCTTACAATATTCTGTACCATATCCAGCATTACTGACCCCGGCTCCGCGGTTACCACGAAACAGTTAGGTAACCCGACGCGTGCCTCGCATGCCGTAGCATCCCAATTGACACGTTCAGCCAGCCACGTGTCCTGAATCACACACAGCCCGACTCGCTACTTGAACCTCACGCTGAATACATTGATTATTTACACCTACAGTTACAGTTGAGATAAATCAATATTTAATTCAATTTATTACAAATTTGTTTATTTCCATCAGCAGAGCCCTTTCGCGCCTATTTTTGCCGCGTTCGGGGCCTCGGGTATGAGTGGAGTTGCTCTCTCGCTGCCAAATGCAAATAATGTGGATTCGAACCGTGAATCATGTGGCCATCGCCTGGCCTCTTTCTGCGAGGTGGTGATGTCGCAGAAGGGGGCCGCGGAGCCCGAGAGAAAGCGCTATCAGGTTCCATCAGGCAGCACAAGGAGGGTCTTAGGCGGCGGGGACACGGGGCCCTTTCTGTCTAACTATAGACCCTCCGCGAAGCCAGACACGCACGCAATGGTCGCACAAAATGGCAGGGGGCTTGCGACTTCTGCGCCTCTCAGAGATGTTCTCCAGGTTCGGGCCCAGGGGTCGTTTGCCGCGGGGAGAGTACCAGAAGCTTCAGCCCAGGCACTGGCCCCCTGCCCCTTTTAGTGGGTAGGACTGCTGGCGGTTACGTCTGCTCCAGTGAGCCCCACACTCCCCTCTCGGTCCCCCCATTGGCCGGGAGGCAGTGCGTAAATGCATTATGCTACCGACGATAAAAAATGCTTGAGCAAAAGCTTTGCATCCACTCCTACCTATTTGACGGATAACTGAAGCCAGCTAGTCAAGCTCCATAGAGAGTCTCGTCGTTTGTCAGTAGCTGCCCCTGCATCTACCGCCTGCGTCCAGCTGAAACACCTGAGCAAGAAATATGTAAAAGTAAAAAAATTATTTATTTCATAAACTATTATACATAGTACTTGAAAACGTCATGATTACAAATGAAAAAAAAAACAATCGAAATAATATTACACTAAATCACGAAGCTTAGATTCACTTACATGCAACAAAACAATTTAAAAACAAAAATAATTAAGTGTAAGTGAATCTAAGTGCCAGTTCCGAGCCACCGCTCTGTAAGAAGAACTGGCAAGAAACTCACAGGCTATGCTCTTTTAAATATGTCCATTAGTTTGGTACTAGAATTACAATCTTCATTTGTCTGTGAAGCTATACAATGCAATATAACATAACCTTAACAATATTTATGTTTTCTGCAACTCCTATGCAACTCCTACCTACAGCCACTTAAATCAGCGAGCCAAGCTTTACTAAGAGCCTCGTTGTTAGACACTGGTGACCTCAGACCTAACGTTAGAGACCCTTTAAAAGCACACAGACACCTGAGATAAGGTGTTTGCTCTAAATTGCGTGAATGACGCAATCTGGAATTAAATATCTTTGGCATTGGGCATATCATATTTTTTTCATTTTTAATAATTTTCTAGTAGGAAAGCTCTAATGCGCTTATTCAATCCTTCAGATCAGATTTAATAGTTTTCTTGGTTACCCTAATGCGAAATTTTCAGTTTGACACCAATATCATAGTTTTGTGGGTTGGCACAGCGTCAGAAGGATTAAACATGGCGTAGAACAATAATGTTTAAGATCTAAATCAAATGTAAATTATATAATGAATTAGGTAATGTGATTTTTGCAAGTGCCTGAGAACAAGGCCTCATAAATAACTAGCCCTTGATTTGGAACTAATTTGATTTATTCTGCTTTTCAGATCTAATTTATTTATTACATAGAAACAGTTACAGCAAATATACATTTGGTAATAAGATTGCCAGTTACAACTATTATAATTTAAAGTGGGCAACCGTAAATTTATGTGCCTCCATGTGGTATGAAAAAAGCATGACTGTAAATTTCACCCGTATAGATTTAAAATGGCCAAGTATAGACAAGTTGCAAATAAAATTGGTCCTTATGTCAATACACTAGCAATATTAAGGAACATCTATAATTAGACACATTATCTATCATTAAACACGTGCACGAAATCATCGTGCAGCTTTTCTAAGTGAAGCCCAAAGCTCGTACGGAGTCGGCGCGATATGTCATTCGAGAGGGGGGGTCAGTACCCCCATGGAAGCCAGACGGGGAGGTTGTGTTGCACCTCGCTCCAAATACATCGCGATGTTTTCAAACATTATATTAAAACATTAATTTTAATATTCCTATCAACTTTAAAGTATGAAAAATACAGAGAAAGTTTTATATTCAATGTTTTAGTTTATTGTGGTGAAGAATAAGTGCAAATAAATGTCAATAATTAACGTTAAGTATGATCGCCGGTTTAATAAAGACATACAAACTTATACTGAAACAGTTAAAGGGTGTTGTGATTTTGTACATACTTTTTACTTTGTTTGGCGTGGTAAGAGGTAAGTAAAATTATACATTTTTTATCAAAATTATACATTTATTATTACGTTTAAATAATATGTTATAAAAATACTCAGGCTTCGTCAAGAATGGTCGCGTTGGTATATAAATAATTTTGACTTTTATGAGTGACCAAATTGAAAAAGCTTTTTTATTTTTAGTTTTATATTAAAACTTTTTTGTCCATAATAAGAATATCTTAGTAAAATAAAAGGTCAAAATTTATAGCAAGTACTTATTTGAAATGTTTCTGAATATACTTGGACACAGGTTGACTTTTAATTAATGTTTATGATAATTGTGCACGGCGGCAATTTGGTAGATAAGAGAAGAGAGATAAAATGAGTGAAAAGTGGTATCATTAAGTTTAATGAGCTTATCACTTACTTGACAATCGCTACTGGTCTTGAGATTTTGTGTTCGATAAAAGTTTAAATTAAGTCATCGTTCATGGTATGGTTGCTTAATTTACTTTCGCTACATCGACCTCTTTGTTAAAAATAAGTGAGTTATGTTATGAAGAAAAAAAAAGTTTTATTTTACCAATATTTTTAAATGTGAAAGTTTTTAATTTCGTTATGTTGTTTATTAACTGGCCATTTTGTAAACAAAAAAAGTGTGAAATTTTGAATGTGTTTGTAACTACTTAGTAATGATGCTTTACTTTGTCTATGATACATATCCATTTATATATTGGAGCTTAAGATTGATTAACGTTGTTTACAATCCTCATTGTATATACCCTCGTATTTCAGGACTCCTTTATACATACATATATACATACAGTCACGCCTGTTTCCCCGAAGGAGTAGGCAAAGGCATATTATACGCCCACACTTCGCCAATTATATAGTTAGTTCCACTTAATAGGTGGCGAGCCTATTGTCGCTTACCGGGCACTGTTATGTTCGCCAGAGCCTCGTCCGTTGAACGGCAGGTGCACCACTTGCAGGTAAGGTTGGCTTGGGCTCCTTAGGTCTTGGTAGGTTCCCTACGCACCCTTTATGGCTTAAATAATAATCATGTTGGTCAGTATTTAAATAATAACTATGACGACCGATAAAGCCTCGAGTTCTGGTTTTGCCATAGAATGTGATTCCCTTTGGATTGCGTAGGTTAGACGGCAGTCGCTCCATGTTTTAACTGAAATTTAGCCAAATCTGATTAGACCAGTAAGCAGACCCTGGGCCCTAAGCTTTAGTTTAGGGCAACCGGGATAATGCTAGGATATAATGATTACATAGTGTTGAGTTCAGTATAATTTTTTTTTTGTATTGATAATCATCAAATGACCTCCAGCTGTGGGTGAAGCGGGAGGGTGTGTCAGACTTTCATTCATGTTCCTTTTTGTACTTGCTACGTCCCGAGGCCGCGGTAATCCTTTCGGATAGTCCCGCAGCCCCGGTAGTCGACGCGGCCTGTCGCCTATAGAAGGCGGACAGCAGGGAGTTCAGTATACCTGCACTCTACTCTTGACTTCGATTTCCAAACAGGACTTATATAAGTAGGCCTATATATTTACATAATATTAATAAAATATATTATATACATACAAATAACAGTTTTTTTATTTAATTCATTGTCTACACATAGCACAAGCTATGTAGAGTTTGGGGCAAGCTAGCTCTATGTCAGATGTTAATTATTTGTAAAGTCCACGTATACTAATTGCTTATGTTTTAATTTCAACATAAGCTAAGAGTTAAGATTAATAATCGTGTTTAAAACTCATGCATTTCACTTTTCAAGCCATGGATATATAGACACTATCAAAATTCTATTGTTTCCTGTTTCCAGCAGGTCGTTCGCTAGCTAACAGGTTAAAAATTGATTAACACTTGTAACACAATCGGGTATAGACACAATGGAAAACCTATTGTCAGTCTGTCATCGTTCGAAAACATTAGTTAAATTCACTTCGCCTTTATTGACATCATTTAAGGTAGCCGTTTCGAGACTCATGTTTAATTTTTTTTATTTTAGTTAGGTCTGTATAAAGAGTGTTTTGTGTCTTATAATTATATCCGTAAGTATCTTAAGAGTTTTGTTGTCTAATGTTGTATATCGTTGATAGTTTATTCAAGGAATAAAATATAAAGAGATATGAAATACTGTGTTCGTTCGCGTGGAATAGTAACTTCGTTCAGATTTTTGGTTTTACCCACATAGTTCCCGATATCGCGGGATTTTTGGGATAAAAACTACCCTATGTCCTTTCTCTTGATGTGGATCTGGTTGTTAGCATAATAAGAAAATGTGCTGAAGCTCATGAAAGAAGACTTTATCACCATGTAAATGTTGAGGCTATCCAGCTACTCGACAACACAGACCTTGTGAGAAGACTGAGAAGGACAAAACCTTTTGAGTTAGTTTAGTGTAGTGTCAGTGAAGTGTAATACTGTGACTAAGAACACATTACTAAAGTGTATTCGCCTTAATAGAAACAATAAGAATAGTGTTATTGGACAAATTCTTACTTTTGAAATACTTAGTAGTTTATGATAAAAGAAAGTTACTAATTAGTCTTTACATAGGCTAGATTGTAGTGTATATAAGAAACCTCTTTTCAAAAAGGAAAGTATTTTGTATAGGTAAGAAAAAAAAATGTCCTTTTTCGAGTTCCAAACTATGTCTGTACCAAATTTCACACAAATCGGGTCAGTAGTTTAGGCGTGAAGAAAAGACAGACAGAGTTACTTTCGGATTTATTATATTAGTTTGGATAATTATCCCACACTGCGCCTTCCTGTCCCAAGCGAAGCAGAGCATTGGGTAAGGGAGAACGGATAAATATGCTTCCATACTTTTATTTTATAACTAAAGGTACTTATTATACATAAAACATACTGATACCTGAATAAAAGATCGTGTTTATACACAAATATATGTGTCCCATCTGGGAATCGAACCCACGATCTCAAAAGCGGACACTGAACTGCTTGACATATCGGTCGTCAATTAATAAGCTGAGTGTAGAACAAATTAACATTTTTTTGCTAATGGTAGGTACTTATTATGTATCTATAGAAAATATCAAGACCAAAATTACTATTTATGGTAGTGCATACACATGTATTTGTCCTGCCAAGGAATCGAATTCATGACCACTGTCGCCAAAAATGGTTCGTTTTAACTTTACAACAATAAAAAATCATTGTATTATCAACTTTGGTACACCCGTCTTAGAACAGCGTGTATATTGTATTGTATTTTGGGTGTCAATGAACTGTTAGACCAGAACACCTATGTAGTCACGGTTGCCGTTTGTAAAAAGCAATTACATATGGCCTCTTTGAGTGTGCCGCCAAATTATACGAAACAAAACGCAAACGTTATTTCGTTGCGCTTTTTACGTTCGAATTTTCTAGTTCTTTGGGTGTTAGAAAATTGGTTGTGTTGAATTTTTGCAAAAACTTTTAAACAAAATATTACCTTTAAAAATTAATGTCAGACATTGATGTGATAGTTTAATTAATTTCATTTAGAATATGTGTCGAAAGTGCAAGTTCGAATTCTTAAAGATGTATTCAATTTAGGGCATTCTCCGGCGCCACCTTCAAATAACGTTAATACAGATTAGAAAATATCTATTAACATAATATTATTTCGTTTTGTTTGTTGTTATTCCGTGATTATGGAACATACGTACTTACAAAACAATGTCATTTTTTTACAAATTATTATGTATAGAAAAGTTTCTTTTTCTTCAAAAGCTACTGCTGTGCCGTGTGCCTAGAATAGTGCTCCCCCTCTCTCATCACACAGGAAGACGTACAAGCTGACGAAGATAAATCCTACCGGATGATAGGCAGTAGCGTCATCTTGCGTTCTGGCTGGAACTGCGCTTACCAACCCCCCTGCCCAGCGTGGTGATTATCAGCAAATACGCCCTATAGATTGAAATCAATGGGGGTGGCTAATGTTCAGCAGTGGAGTTTATAAGGCTGTTGTAATGAAAGCTCCTGCCCAGAGTGTATTAGTTTTAAGTTGGCATTCATTAGTGCTACAACGGAGTCCAAATCGAATTAAAAGTATATTTCAATTGCTTGTATTGGGTGTATAGGGATCCTACAAAAACCTAACCTAACCTCACCTGCAAGTGGTGCACCTGCCTATCAACGGACGAGGCTCTGACGAACATAACAGTGCCCGGTAAGCGGCAATAGGCTAGCCACCTATTACGTGGGACAAAGTATCTAATTGGCGAAGTGTGGGCGTATAATATGCCTCTGCCTAAACAGGCGTAAATGTATGTATGTATTAACAGTTGTCTTCTAAACCTTCTGCAGAACTGTTTTCTATTCCGCTTTGTATTTTTAAAGCACAAAGCCGCGCTCCAAGAATAAAGGAGCATCCAGTAGACACGATAGTCGGCCGGAGTGAGCCGGCGACTCTCCGCTGTGTGTCTGAGGGAAAGCCGAAACCGACGATACATTGGTACAAAGATGGCGCGCCACTGGCACCCACTGACAACCCACACAGAGTTCTGCTTGAAGATGGATTGCTTTTCCTTAGGTAAGTAAGGATTTTTATATAAAATACATTAACTCTAGCAGGCAAAGGTTCATATTTTATATTGAAAATCAAACAATAATATAATTCCTTATAAAGGACATGGAAGCTGTTCAAATTAAAAAAGACGTGTCGCACTCGGAGACTTCCGCGGTAAAGCATTTTTTTATCAACTTATTTATTTAATCTTTATCGCACACTTAAAAGTAGATATTACAAAAGCCGAACTTAATGCCATAAGGCATTCTCTGCCAGTTAACCTTAGGGTTAGCAGAAAACTTTAAAGGCGGTGCGGTAGGTATACTTATACATATATAATTATTTTCTTATTTTATTTATGCCGTTTTTTTTCTTTGATGTTAATTCAAGTTACACTTTGAGCGTGGTGACAGATAAAAAAACAAAACTTTAGCCACCCGATACAACTAATGCCACCTTTAGGCGGGTTGCTGAACTAAAGAGACAAGCGTGATATTTCAAAAAGTCATTAAACGTTCTGCTATTTATCGATAGATGAAAAAACTTTTTTTTCTTTACGGAATTTCTGAATTCGGTCTCCACGCTTAAGGCCTGGGATAGAAGCTATGCAATATATAGCTTAAAATTAAACCCTATACCCCAACATATATATGATATAGTACCCGGGACTCTCAAAACAAGGTATACCTATATGCGCGCAGAAAGAGATGTCTGAACTGAAAGAACCGTGTCATTGAATTTTTTGGTTCGATTGCTGATAGGCTGCACAGTATAGGAATGAAATAGTTTCTCAAATTTGCCAGAAAATGCTGGCTTACACTAGGCACTTCGAAGTACTTTGACAAAGTATAAACCTCGTTGCTTACTAGCTTTCTAAAGCTCAGCCTACACACTACTATTACCTTACAATTGTAATGTAATTCAGACAGTGTATATAGTAAGTAAGATGACTTCCGCACTTCGAAGTACTCTGACAAGGTATAAACCTTGTTGCTTACTAGCTTTCTAAAGCTCAGCCTACAGACTACTATGACCTTAAAATTATAATATAATTCAGACAGTGTATATAGTTAGTAAGATGGCTTTCTCGCTGACTTAAAGTGTAAGCAATTAGTGTCCAGACCGTATAACTTAGCACCGATCAATATCGCGTGAGTCGCTATATGTCGACTGATTATAAGGCACAGGACAATTATCAACTGATATCTCAAAGCACAGTAATAAACAGTATGAATGTTTTCATAAAAACCGATTAAAAAAAGTATTTATGTATGTTTATCCGTTATTTAGTATCCATTACACAAGTTCTTAATGATACTTATCTTGGAACTAAATAATTGGTTTGATGTTAAGAGAATATTTATTTATTTAAATTGTTTATTTTGTATTTTTAATAATTATTTTTAAAAAATACTTACATATTTTTGTAATACACATTTAAGGTTACATTAAAAAAAAATCACATAGCGCCATTTTAGTCTCAGACCGAGAAAAACCTGTACAAGACGATGGATAAATATAATAACTACTTTAATATATAGGAAACCACCCAGACGAAGACAATTATCCATGATCATGCAGACATATATTTGTGCTATATGGGGTTTGCAAGAGATACCACTACAATTAACACAACAACTTAATAATAGGTTTACAACAGTAATTTATAAAAAAATACTAATATCAATATAACTATAAAGTATAACTTTCCGGCTTTGGGACTGATTGAAAGGGTTACCGCGGCCTCGGGACATAGCAGGTTCAAAAAGGAACATAGATGGAATACTCGACAATATATCGTTACCTCTTCTTCTTGGCCACGACGAGCAGATCGTTGAAGAGGAACAGATAGAGCGGCATTAAGAGTCTGACACACCCTCCCGCTCCACCCACAGCGGGAGAAGGTCATTAGATGATTTTCCGTCCGATCCGGAACGATTATGGCATGAAGATTTTAACTGTACTCTGCTCCTGAGGTCGTGGGCTCGATTCCCACACTTCTTTTTCAGGACAAATCTTTGTGTATATAAACATGAGTATTTGTCCTGGTCTGGGTGTTTTCCTATGTGTATTAAATATGTTTTTACAAAATTTAGCTCCACCTTAGTTTGGGCTTGATGTGCTATAAGAAATTTCAAATAAATATCTATTTGACGTCCGATATGGCGCAGTGGCGAGTATACCCGCACTCTGCTCTCGAGGTCTGCACTCTGGTCGGTTCCCACACAGGACAAATCTTTGTGTGCATAAACATAAATATTTGTTCTGGTTTTTTCCTATATATTAAGTAGAAAAGTATCATCCTTTGTGTTTATCCGTTATTAGTATCCATAACACAAGTTCTTAACTATACTTATCTTGCAACTAAAAATGTGGTTTAAAAAAAACTTAGGGTGTGAATCAAATCAAAAAAGTTGACACATAAATGTACGATTCGCACAGTGATATTCGTAGCTGCTTTTCTGTCAATATTATCAGGCAAACTAAGTAACACATAAGACACAAAAGTTAAACAAAGAACCTTTATTAAGTAAAGTAGTAAGTTCGTTAAGCATATTGATGTGTATGTGTTGTACATAAATTTATCCTACTAGTTCCCCGCTACTTAAGCTCCCTAACAAGTTGACGCATGAGTCATCGACTTAAGTGACATTGACATCGGTGCCCTTCTTGCTTATGTCAATCACTTAGGTAGGTTTTCCTTTTTTTTGTTATCTAATCTCGAATCCTTCGTTTTTTGACTGTATCTAGATCATTGATAAATTTTAGGAACATACTAAGAACTTACGTCATTATCCATGTTAAGAATATAATTAACGAAATTAAGTAATTTTCAACAACCTTTTGGCCCAATACATTGTCAGGTCATACTCAGTAATTGCTCGTACAACGTCAATATTGAACTATAAAGTGTTAGACACGAAGTAAAATATATACATAGATTAATACATAAAAATTGTATACAATTTCAAATATAATTAATACGTTAAATATTATTATATAGAAGTACGATAAGAAGATACAACCAACCATTTATATTAATTAAATCAATTAAAGATATTAAGAAAAAAACTAATTGAATAAATTTACACTTCCACCAATATGGCTCATTGAGTGAACATGCCGTCATATTTTAACGTGATCTAGCACAAGCTGATGTTAAAAAAATGTTATATCAGAATGCCAAAATCATTAGCGAACAAGAAATATACAAAGAAGTGACGTCAACCATAAACTTTATTAAGATTGAAAAATATATTATGATTATGATCTGAAGATGTGACGATTTGTCTATTGAGTTTTGTTCAGTATAAGTTACGCTATAAAAAATCTGGCCAAAATTTAAGCCAGTGAAAAAAAATTCTCTAGTTTTAATTAACAACAACACTGAATAAATATCAGATCTTTTATATATAGGAGATCCCTTGCCAAAAATCTAAAATATTTATAAAGAAACTTTTTTGCAAACTAAGGTCTGTGACTAAGAGCTTTACGTTGTTGGAGTTTAGTATTTTATTAGTTTATGAGTAATTATTTGCCTTAGGGTCATGCGTGGCAAGAAGGAGAGCGACGAGGGAGTATACTGGTGCGTCGCACGAAACTCAGTGGGGGAGGCAGTGAGCAAGAACGCGACCCTTACTATAGCTGGTATGTGGACTTTATATTTTACTGTTGTTTCAATTAAGAACGATTAAGTACAATATTGATAATATAACGGAACCAGGGCTCGTAAGGCCGCAACCGGAACATAGCTCTGATGATGGAATATTGATAATATAAAGCAATCCCCTATAAAAAAAAATTGGACAGTGGGATAGACATAGCCACTGCAATTTTTTTTGAAAATTTACCACAAAGATATATGAAGTACAAATTCATGTGACATTTTAAAATATATATATTAACTATGTTTCGATGTAACCGATTCAATTCAATTGCCAGAATTTTAAATTATTATAGCCCAGTGGTTTGTATGATCTTGTGACAATATGAAATGGTATGACAGAGAACCTATTAGGGAAATCTTAAATAACTAAATTTTGCTTGTCTAATTATTCTCCAAATCTGCAAAATAAATTAAGACCATTGCATAATTGTAGTCTGAGTGACCATTTCCTTAACTGTTTAATAACTATTAAAGGCTACCCATAACAGGTTGAAACCATTTTTAATTAGTTTCCGCGTATCATTAAATAGATTTTGCGGATTAACAGATTGTTTATAAAATCCTTTGTGTGTATCCTTATTACCATGCATCAATTTCAAAATACAACATTTTAGCATTGAAACAGCTAAAAGCTCATTATTAAATCTGTCCTAAAATTGTGCCGCAAAATTAAAGCGTTAGGGAATTTGTTACATTTATGAGACATAAAAAAAAAATATAGGAGTGACATCAGTGTCAGTCGATTTTTCTTACGTACTTTTTACTAATTATACCTTGGTACACAAGATGATATGTACCGTTTCCATAACGTTTTGTACTTTTCCTTACTGACATTTAATAAGCCAAATAATAATATTCAAATACGTAAATCCGATGCCGATGCTGAAATACAAAGTTCCGTGGAGTTTGAAATAAAGTATGTTTCCTCAACTTTCCCCCAAACTTTTCGCGTGGATGTGGATCGTAAAGTCTAGACCTAATAAAATGTTTAAAGCTAATAAAACCGATACGAAAAATCCAGCTTTCGATCGTTTTTCTCCGAGAATGCAAGAACTTAAAATTGCATTGACTTTTACAGAGATTACGGAACTTGAAAAAGACGATCATTTTTAATTTATTGTCTTTGTTTCAGTACTTCGAGAGGATTTCAGAGCTGAACCCAGAGATTTTAAAGTAGCAAGTGGTGAACCAGCTTTACTAGAATGCTCATCACCAAAAGGAGTACCCGATCCATCTGTGCATTGGATCAAAGATGGTCAAACTTTAGATGTAGAAGTTAATGGAAGGTGTTGCATACTTTTGTACATAAATAACTGCTCTTTCTCAAATCTCGATAGATTCTTATACTCGTGAAACAAATCACCAAGGTTTCAAAAATATTCCGATAGTTACATTAATCAAAACATTACTATATTCATTGCCGATTATTCGATTTTTATCGTGAAGATTAACAGTTCAGTAAAATATAATTATTAAATTTAAAAAAATATTTATGAAATTAATGCTTTTTAGCAGTTAAATGTTGTACCATATTTTAATAAAGTCCTTTTCAGACGATTAAAAAACAAATCTTGGATATTAAACTAACACAAAAATTATTTACAGGATATCTGTAATAGATGGTGGTAACTTAAAAATTCTCGAAAGTCTTCCATCAGACAGCGGTGTGTACAGATGTGTGGCGTCTAATGTGGCCGGCGAAAGGCAATCACGTCCTGCCACACTACTCGTATTACGCAGACCACATTTTCTAGTGAAACCTAATAACATAACTGCGTTAATAGGCCAGAACATCGAGTTTCACTGTCAGGTAAGTTTAGAAATTGATTATGACGCGTTTGATTTCATTCGAAGTAACGTAGCAGAATTTCTGTACAAGATTTTATCTTTATTTTAGGCATCCCCAGAATCAGATGTATCAGTAATGTGGTCTCGTGACACTGGATCTTTGTCGCCTTATGCCATAGTTCGTCGAGGCTCGCTACGAATAGATAAAGTAACTGCATCGGATGCCGGCATTTACACATGTCGAGCTGAAAGTCAAGCTGGAAATAGCGTGGCAACAGCGACACTAACTGTGCATTGTAAGTACTGAAATACATTTAGCTGTAAACTTACTTGGCGTTGCTTAAAAAAGTAATAAAAAAAAATTAATGTTTCAAATATTTTTTAAGCCTTACCACATTTCAAAAGAGTGCCTTCGGACCAAACTGCATGGGAGGGAGAAGCAGTTTCTTTCCCATGTGAAGCAGATGGTTCTCCGAAACCTGTAGTATTTTGGACGATGGAGGGCTCACAAGTTAGTATAATTCACAAATATCTATTTCAAATAAGTTTAGTACAAGGAAACTATTGCTAGAAGTGAATGTTATTTTTTTTCTACAGGAGCTGGTGTTCACTAAGTCTTCTCATGGTAGCAGTTCTTTATACTTAGATAGAGTGAATATTCAACATGCAGGTAGATTAACCTGTGTTGCTGTTAGTGCAGCTGGTAGTGCATCTCATACTGCCTCACTTCAGGTAAATTGAATCATTGATACTTTAGTTTCCTTACTTTTTATTTTCAAAATTATAACGTAAGCCTTATGTTTTAGGTTCTCCGTAGAGAAGCTAATTCTTTCAAAGGGGACCATGACTCTTCAACGCCTCACCCAGAGCTAGGTAAACCCCAAAATCATCCACCAATGACTCAATATGAATTAGTACAAGCTCGTAGATATCTGCAACAAGATGTTTTAGCATTAAGAAGAGTAGAAGGAGTATCGGCAACTACTTTAAAAGTTGTTTGGGATGTAAGTGTTTACAAAGTCATTTTATCATCTTTATTATACTGCACAATTTAAATGGTAATAGATTTTAATTTATTGTTTTCCTATTCAGGTACTAACTGATTATAACGAATACTTGGAAGGAGTAAAAATATGGTTTAATGGAACTTCTCTGAATCGGCCACATGCTTTCGAAGCGCAATATTCTCAAATCACAAATTTAACACTCGCCGATAGTTTAGCTGAATTTGATAAATTTGAGAACTTCTCTATGACAACTGTGCATAACAGCGGGTCGTCTAGTCACGTTTTGACCGGCTTAATACCCTACGCTCAGTATGATGTATTTTTAATGCCATTCTACAAATTGTTGTTGGGCAAGCCTTCTAATATGAAAATGGGATTTACGGACGAAGAAGGTAAGATTTGTTGTTTTTAGAACATTCCAAATTTAATTCTTGCAGTTTGTGGATTTTACTGACTTGATTTTTTTATGTAATACTTTCAATTAATGTTCATTCATTCTATATAAATTTTATTAAGACTCGTATACCTAAGATATGAGTATAATGAATTAAACTATATTTACTTAACTAAAGACTTCATTTCATCTAACGGACTTCAAACGTTTAACTACAACTTGTATTAAATTTGAACAAAAACTATGCATTAAAAGAAGCATCAACCGTTTAAAACTGAAATTTAATATGCTCGGTATTAATGTTGTCGGGTACGTTTTAGTTCCATCGGCGCCACCACAGAGCATTTCGGCCGGAGTGATAAATGCGACGTCAGCGTGGATCCGGTGGGATCCACCGCCCGTACATACTTGGAACGGGGAACTTTCTGGTTACTTGGTTAGTACTTTTTCGTCTCCGATCCAAAATCAATTTAACTTTTTCCAACTTCAATTTTCTTTTTAGAAATTGTATCGATGTTATTTTAAGCTACATTGAACTTCTGGGATTCTTCACGAATGCGTTGTTGTTTGTTACAGTCAATCTATATTTCAGTAAAAGTGTTACATTTTTATTACTAACAGATTCTTTGCTAAAGTAGGCTATTAATGTATTTATGATCTGACTCAAGAAATTTATTCTAGCAATTTCTAACCTATTTGCAAAGTCTATGTTGCGTTTGATATAGGTTTTGGTCAATTGAAAAATAATGAAACTTTAACTTACGTTAGTTGTGAATTTGGTTTTCAATATAAAACATATTTTTTATTACTGGAATATTATGGGCGTGAGATTATGTATGTTTGTATTAAAATCATTATCACATCCTAGCATTATCCCGGTTACCCTGAACTTAAGCTTAGGGCCCAGGGTCTGTTTACTAGTTTAACCAGAAATGGCTAAAGTCAGCTATTACATTTATACGCTCTTAAATCTATTGTCTTTATGTTTTATTCGAAGATAATGAGTATAGCTGTTTTTTTATAGATAGAAGTAAGAGTAGGCGGTGGCAATGGAGGTCGCGTGGTTGGCTCAATGTCTTTGGGAGCCAAGACCCGTGCAGCAGCAGCAAGTTCTTTGCGCGCTGGGGGAAGATACAGCGCACGCGCAGCAGCCGTCACGAAACGTGGACACGGGCCTTTTAGCGTACCAGCTCATATACATATGGTCCCGACTCAGATTCAACGGCACTATGTTCAGTAAGTTTTTAAAATATCTCTCAACTTGTAAGTGTTTTTATTGTAGAATAAGATAAGATAAGATATATTTCAAAGACAATCGCGCAATATGAGCTTAACTTAGCACCCGACTAATCGATAGGTGTTATAAGATTGAATAAACACAGAATGGATAAACTCATATGGGTGTTCGATATTGTTTTGCAAATGTGATTTTAGCTTTATACTATAGCGTTATATAATTTTAAATATCTCAAATTGTTTTAGAACTGAACCAGCAAGAGATAAAGCGATATTGTCAATATTTCAAGAAACATGGCTTGTTGCGCTGTGCGTGACTCTGTTAGTGCTGGTGTTAGTCGGTGCTGGTATCATTATTTATATAAGACAACGAAACTCTAAGCAAAGAAAGAGCCACAATGCTACGAGTAAGTATATGGACTGATTTTCTACATTTTACAGAGTTTATCAAAACTGAACTTTTCGTATTGAGTGCTTCTTTCATTTTATGCAAATTTAAAGTGGTCGTTTATAAAGCTACATTGATGGAGTTAAAAAAATCAAGTTTTATATTGAAAATATATATTCACTATAATATTATTTTTGGATTAACATTAGCTTTATTTTTTATTGAGTAGGCTGTTTATAAAACCAGTAGCGTCAAAGAAATCATATTCTCGCGCATTCAGTGCATAGACGAATATGTGAGAGACTATAGTATCGATTCAAGATATTTCAAGCTAGAATGTCGTATTATCAACGACCCACTTGAAGTGTTGTTTCGTGCAACTGTTCTTGTGGTTTTCTTTACGAAAATTATTACAATTTTACACTTTAAAAACTCCGCACATGTACCAATGAGAAATATCAGGATATATAAGTAATGAACTAATTTTAGGTGCAGCTATTGCTAATGCACAGCAGTGTTTGCTTGGCAAGGAAGCAGTGTGGCTCCGCGAGAGGCCTACCTTTGAGAGCTCTAATGAACCAAGGATAGAAATTTTAAATTGTCATCAAACTTTGCTGCATGGTAAGAACTAAAAACTATCTTCATTCTTTGAGATCAGATAACTTTTACGGACTTTTATTTAGTTTCATTTGTGAACAAATCTCTCTTGTAATATTTTAACCACTTCCCAGTGTTAGAATACGCAGAAATTTTGCATGTAAGGGTGTATGCAAAATATAGTTCTATTTGAGAATACAATTTTACATATTGTAATCTTTCAATGAGGTTTTGTTTGCACATAACTTCAATTATTTTCAACCTTTATTTCTTTCTATCAATAAAAACTTGTTATTATTTAACTTTTTATTTAATAAGAATCTCTTAAATATATAGATGGAAATTCTATAGGAACTATGGCAATGGAAGCAGAATATACTCTACCGCAGCATACGAATAACATGAATGCGATGCCTCAAGAAGATCATAGAAGAATTGCACCTGAACCTTACGCATCAAGTGCCATTTATACAGAATTAAATTATCCAGTAAGATATTTTTTTAAACCAATTTATATATTAGTTTTTTGTGTTATACCAGTTTTATAATATTTGATTCAATTACAGCTACAAGATACTGGTGTAGATGATTCATGTATGAAATGTGCTGTCAGTCCAGGTTCTTATGACAATAGCATGATCAGATCGTATGAAGGAAGCAATCAATACTCAAACGAAGAATGCTCTACGTGTTGTAGAAGTAGTAGTTCAACTTTAACAAAAGACTACAGTGATATGACAAAATGTGGAAATGAGATTGATGATATCCAAGAAATGTCTGTGGATGATTGCCCATCGTGTAAAACGATTCATTCAAGATCATCAAGTCATCACGATGGCAATAGGGAATGGGCTGTGGCAGAAGTTGAATATGATTACCCTCAGTGGCACTGGATGGCTAGAGATAATAGTTTTCGACAAGCAACGCCAAGTAGACAACACTCAAGTAACAATAGCGATCAAAACTATAGAATGAATTTATGTGATATACTTCCACCGCCTCCTTACGAAAGGTAAGCGATTTGGTTTTTATTTGTGTTAAGTTTTCTTATTTTATGTTTTTAACCTGATTCATTTGTTTTTTAATAGATTTTGAAATAAGAAGATCTTCTTATAGTTGTTGGGTCATAGTTACTTTTACTGTTGTTTTTGTTGAAGACCAAGAATAAATATGCCTAGTACTATTAAAAGTAGGAAGAATATTTATCAATATTAATGTTTGCAGAGAATCACCTTATCGAGAAATGCGCGCATTCGCAAGTCACTCAGGGGCATCGGGTTGTTCAGGTCATACGTATCGAAGTTAATTTTAGGTTTTCAAATAAGACTTATATCACTAGTACGTAATTCAAGCAATACTAATAATTAGCGAATTGTAAATATTGTACAAAAGGTATATGAAAATTTGGTAATTACAAGTTATAAAAGTTTGGAACATTTGCATCGCCATGGTTAAATGATTGTAATAAACGTTTGAGCCATCTTACATAGTTCTTATTTTATGATTTTTTATATTCTAGTTTTGTAACAAAAATGTACCCAGGTTTTTTTCTAATTACAATTTTCTCTACGTAATTCGTATTTTAGACTCTGTTGCTATTTTTATAGAGAGTATTTATGTTATAATTATTGAAGAATTTATGTTTAACGTGGCGTTGTATTTGTTGGTTTGTCATAGTTAATGTGAATGTGTTTAAAATAGACTGCTAATAAGTAACGTAGTAATATCTAGACTGTCTTAGGTCTTATCTTTTCTAGTAACTGTGATATAGTATAATTTCTTGATCGACTTTTTGTTGAATGTTTGATATCCTTATACAATTTTATTACGTAAGTTTATTCCTTAAAGTAGTTATACCCTTTGACGTACCAATAATGATTTATTGTATTTACATACCAGAAGTTTCTTACAAATTTTGTACCAAAATTAATCCTATAGGTAAAATGTCGAGCAAAAAATATTATTTCTAAGAATTAAAGCAAACCAGTCAGCATTATTAAAGTTATTAACAAATTTAATGATTTTTATTACTTTCCTCTTTAAACCCTTACACATGAAGGCCCTGGAGACATACATTAGTATGAGGCAATAGTATGTACCATAAGGTCAAATCCTAAGGCTAATGTACCCCGACATTAGCCCTAGGATGCATCTTTGACCCAAACCGATAATAAGTTTAAACTTCCCCCAACGATTACGATTTAGATGATCACTGTTGTTTTGCTAAATAAACATTTATATGAAATAAGTCATGTCATATTTTTTTTCATGTGTTTATTATTTTTATGCTCAGTGCAATAAAACAAATAAATTATGAAAATATGCCTTTCTTTGATTAATGAACTTAATCAAATCAGTTTCTTTGTGCTTTAATCAACTTTAACGTTTTACTACTACAAAAATCGAGGGCCAGTTGAACCTGCTTCGAAGTTGGTTGCAACTTTGGCCAAAACTTTGCGAAAAAAATTACAACAAAACCTACGGTTTGTTTTATTAAAATTTACAAATTTATATAATAGGTTGGGGAAAAAGTCTTTTCGTATTTTTGTATGAAAAGTCAAGACATTTTTTTCAAAGTTTATTTACATTTATTTACAATATATATGTACCGTTTTGTTGAATAACTTTCTGCCATTTTGTGGGCAGAGACATTATCCCGTTACTGTAGAAACTTTGGGACTTCTGATCAAAAAAACGGGACAAATAGTTTTGGCAGTCCTCTCTTGAGGACAACCTTACAGAACCTAAAGAATTCTGCAGAGACCGAAACAGGTGAAAATCTGAAGGCGCAAGGTCAGGGCTATATGGTGGATGCACTAGGACCTCCCAGTCGAACTCTCTTAATTTTTGCTGAGTGGCTAAAGATGTGTGTGGTCTAGCGTTATCGTGATGAAAGACCACACCCTTCCTGTTGATCAATTCCGGCCGTTTTCTCTCGACTGCTTCCTTTAATCTCATCAGTTGCTGGCAGTAAAGATCAGAATCGATGGTTTTGCCGGGCGGTAAAAGCTCATAATAAACAATGCCCTTCCAATCCCACCATACACACAGCATCACCTTATTTCGTGTTAGGCCAGGTTTGGCCACAGTCTGTGAAGCCTGGCCAACTTTCCACCACGACCTTTTTCGCACGTTCTTGTCGTACGTGATCCACTTTTCATCGCCAGTTATCAATCTCTTCAAAAACGGCTCGGTTTCATTACGTCTCAATAATGAATCGCAAATGAGTACACGGTTCATTAAGTTTCTTTGAATGAGCTCGTGTGGCACCCAAATATCGAGCTTTTTTGTATAACCAGCTTTCTTCAAATGGGTCAAAACTGTTTTGTGGTCAATTCCCAGTTCTTCAGCTGCATCGTAACTACTAATATGCCGATCTTGCTCCACTCTTTCAAAAATGGCGTCCATTTTATTCGTAACAGGGCGACCAGAGCGAGGTGCATCTTTAACATCAAAATTTCCGGACTGAAAACGTTTGAACCAAATTTGTGCTACTCTTACTGACACTGCATCAGGTCCATAAACATCACAAATTTTTTTCACTGCTTGAGTTGCATTTTTGCCTTTTTATAATAAAATTTTAAAATGTATCGAATTTCTTCATTAGATTCACTAATTTTTACGGAGAGAATAACAAATGAAAAATAGCGGGAAACAACTTTTTTTTATTTTTTTCTTTTCTTTATAATGGAACCTTTTTAATGTTACCAAAACCAGCCAGACACAAATAGTACAGTCAAAAAAAATTTATAATAAGTTTATACCTACGTTATGCGAAAAGACTTTTTCCCTGACCTAATAGGTTAGTTGTATTCACGACTAATCACCTACTTCTGTAAAAAGAACATCGTGTGTAACAAATTGCAAAATTCATGCGAAAAGTAAAAATTTATATAATTTTGGGACAAAGTATTACGACCTTACGGTATCAATTACTTTTTAAACGTCTACAACAGAATACATACAAATTTTCCACCAAATGCTATAAGTTTCAAAGTTTTTTATGTTATCATAATTATCTCTGTCACATAAAATCTACTGCTGAGCAATTCTTGCTTTTCACGACAGTTAGTCTTGGGGACTCAACGGCTTTTCCTTGCCTGAATAATACCGATTGCTCAAATCGGAATACATCTTAAAGTGTGATTCTTCCATGATTTTCATCATTGGTTTCTCATTTTATGGTGCCAATAAAACTAACACAACTACATTAAATGTCTATAATTATCATTTAATCTTATTAAAAAAAAAAACTCATAAACCTCATATCTCATTGAATTTATATTCAACTTGTACTCTCTTTAAAATTAAACAGTTTTGTTTTACTTGGTTAACCCAAGGTTGGTGATTGCTCCTTAACCGACATCGTTTCCTTGCAATTAAAATGCTTTACTGGCTCGTAAAGTGCGAAATGCTTGTAAATTTTATTGGACAAGAGTCGAGTAGGCGGCTTTTGCCACTATTACTGTGGTGATACATATTTCAACGAAAGCACAAAAGCCACATGTTTTATGGAATCTTTTATTCAATAGATCTTAGAAAAAATCTGAAATCGTAACTGCCTAGGGAAAATTGATTTTTAATAAAACCTCGTGCGATATGTTTGCACGGAGAGCCGATTTTAAAATTAGAATTATTGTAATATTCTACTATTTCAACTTATCACTTTATTTATTTATTCAAACACAAAACAAAATGCAACTTATGCTAACAAAGTAAAAACAAATTAAATAAATTTATAAACTACGTTACACATCAAACTATGTGTTCATACATATAAACCATATTTAAGACGGGTAGATTAACAATATGTTTTAAGAGTAATTAAATTAAAAATTATTGTCTGTATATTAAAAAAAAAGGATAGAAAGGATTTTAAAAAAAAAGGAAGGCTTTGACTGCTATTCAATAGCTGAAACAGCAATTTTAAGATAAATAAACGATCCAAAATAAACGGAAGAAGGCTAATATAATATACAGCACAGAAAAGTAACTAAAAACCTGTTGGAGCATAAAATTGTATGTTATTACGTTAACTTGAATTAATCTTCTAGTTAATACTAGAAAATTCTGTCAAATTTTGTTTCAAAAAATCTCTGTACATTTATTTCTCTAGATTTATCTGTATCGAGTTATTTCTTATTAATCTCATGCCTGTCAACTTCAATCATATAAAAATCAAACAAACAAACATCGGCATCGCAACTGAAAAGAGGCTGCAGTTACAGCTGTAATCAGCTTTACTCATAAATAACTGAACACGTACTTGTACGCTGCAGGCTGCGCCGAACCGTGGGGTGTTGCCATGGCAACGCGCCCCAAGTGCACCCTTGTTATTAATACCCGTAATAATTAAACTTGATTGCATTCTCACCAGGTGTTGGATGACGACGCGTCAGAAATTGATACAACTTGTTGGGGATTCAACAAAGCGTGGGTCTATTAAGATATTGTAAAAGTTGAAGGGAAATGGAAACGGGAGGGGAATGAAAGACTAAAAAGTCACTATATGACTAATGGTCCGCCAATCCGCACTACGTGTTGCGTGGTGAAGTATGATCTGAATACGTCTTACCTTGGTTCTTAAGAGAAGACTCGTGCTTGTAAGTAGTTGGACGTTAAGAGGCTGATATGATGACGATAAACTAATGATCAGACGTTTCTCTTCTTCTTCACAAAGTGGGGTAGAGCTTATTCCACAACCCAAGGATATATGGCAGAAAGTTTCTACTCTCCAAGAATGTATTTTCAAATTTGGTGCTGCTTAATTTAAAAATATTGTATAGGGTGTATAGGGATCTGAGGATCTGAGGAGCCCAAGATAACCTCACCTGCAAGTGGTGCACCTGCCGTTCAAAGGACGAGGCTCTGGCGAACATAACCGTGGCAGTAGGCTCGCAACCTATGACATGGGACCAACTATATAGTAGGCGAATTTTGGGCGTTTAATATGCCCCTGCCTACCTCTTCGGGGAAACAGGCGTGAATGTATGTATGTTAAATTAAAAATATTGTTTTATGAAAATTGAAATTGAGTGCACGTTTTGGGATTTGGAAGAGTTACAACACTATTGCATTTTCCGAACGTTATCCCGATGCTTCTAAAGCAGCTGGTGAGGTTTGCCCAACAAAAGGCACCGCTCAAAGAGGCGCTTGTAATTCTCCCATATTGCAAGTGTCTACAGGCTTCGATGACCATACTATCAGATAGGCTGTATGCTTGAGTCACCTTGCAGTAAAAACACAACAAAAAATATACTTGTAAGGTAAAGAATGGTTTTTTTTTCTCAACCAAATAATCCATAACACAAACACAATAACCCCAAAAACAATTCCTTTTCTTTTATACTTTATCAAATTTCACAACGCTCTCAGCCAAATCAAAATTCCCCGACCGTTTCCGCAAAAGAAAACGTGACTTCTTTCAATCATGCAGAGAGGGCGAAAATTTATATTTCCTTTATTAATCAGCACCCCCTACTCCATTTTCAAAGTAAAAGGCCCTTAGGTAAAGTCAAACGGCATTGGGATAAGGAAAAAATTTATATGTGTTTCTCGCACACATGAGGTCAGGAATACGATTCTTTTTGTCTGAAGTTTGCATGTGAAAAAGGTTTTATTTCTTTATCGGAAAATAAGTGTTCGCGACCTTTTCTGTATTTAAATACGCAATCATCTAAATAGTTATTAATGCCGTTAATAGAAAGTGTTTCTCCCACACAAAATGTGCTAACTCACTTATTTTGTCTGCAGTTTGGATATTAAAAAGGTTTTGTTTCTACAGTAAAAAAAGTGTTTAGGCAAAATCAACGAAAAAGTTCGTATTAGCGACTTGACAACACCCAAAATAGTTTTATAGGTTCTAAAACTTTTTTATGCGCTCTCTAACAAAGAATATCAATAATTGCGGGAAAAATCAAAAGGCATAGCCACTGCAACAGCGAATAGATTTTGAACCAACACTCTATTTATTTAAGGAAAGCGCGATAAACACATACGTAAGTATGTGTTGCTCGCGAAGTTGTGTTGTTTAATGCACATGTACCCAAAAAGTTTTTATAACTGATTTGCCGAAACAAGCATGTTGGTTTTTAAGTTGACGTTCATACGAGCTTTATTGAGCCAAATTTTGATAAATAATATAGTTTAAATAAATAAATAAAGAAATATTTCTGACACTTACCAATTATTTAGTTTCAAGATAAGTATCATTAAGAACTTGTGTTATGGATATAAAATAACGGATAACGGTTGACGACCGATATGGCGTGGAGGTTAGTATACCTAGTGTTGCAAAGGACTCGAGTCTTTTAGTCTTATTCGATAGACTCGACTCAATTTTCTAAGACTCAGTGAACTAACTGAACTCGGAGTCTTGAGTCGAGCCGAGTCTGAGTCCTATCATGAAGACTCGAGCGCCATTATTGAACTCGAAACCTTAAATAGAACTCGAGAGACTCGAGTCTTATAAAGAGCTTGAGTCTTAAAAGAGCTCGAGTCTTAAAAGAGCTCGAGTCTTCTTCAAACTGGTCTTCGAAATGCTGACAGTGATTTATTTAGAATAAATGTCTATACTTATATAATAAAGCTGAAGAGTTTATTTGTTTGGTAGTTTTGTTTAATTAATGTTTTCTTTTGTAATAATTTTTACGATCATAATTAATTAAACAGATTTTTCATGTTAATTAAAACTTTAATTCTTTCATTTATTTTTCGACATCTCCTTCTGGTCACATGATTATATCTCACAAAAATAGCCTTTTATTGGCTGCTTAAAAAAGAATGACTCAAAGCGGAAAAGAACTCGAGCGCGACTCGGCGCGTAAAAAGGACTCGAGCGCTAAAGAAGACTCGAGTCTCGAGTCTCGCGTTCAAGAGCTCATATAGACTTGAGTTCTTTATTCTTAAGAGTCTTATTGTTATGAGTCGAGTCGTGTAATGCCGAGTCGAGCTCTAAATTTAGGACTCAAAGACTCGAGTTCTTTACAACACTAAGTATACCTGCACTCCACTCCAGAGGTCGTGGGTTCGATTCCCACTCAGGACAAATCTTTGTGTGCATGAACATGAATATTTGTTCTGGTCTGGGTGTTTTCCTATGTATATTAAATATGTATTTACAAAAATAAAAAATAGTATTTAAGTATGTTTATACGTTCTTTAGTATTCATAACACAAGTTCTTAGTGATACTTATCTTGGAACTAAATAATTGGTGTGATTGTAAGAAAATATATATTTATTTATATTTATAGGCCAGAACAATTAACATTCATATTTATTTATACACACAAATATTTGTTCTGTGTGGGAATCTAACCCACGACCTCAGGAGTGAAGTGCGGGTATACTCGCCACCACGCCATATCGGTAGTAGTTCAGACCAAGCGCTGCGTTAAATGCCCAAGAACATTTATTAATCCCATACAACACATGATTGTGTACTGATTTTGTAAGCAACAAACAATTATAAAGTCATCAATGTACACCGCGTCGTACTAATATGACAGTCATTGTAAGACAAGAGAACCGTTTATCTCGGAACGGATTGACGGGATAAAATAAATGAATGCTGGCAACAATTATTGTATACACACCGCCACAGAAAGCGAGATGTGACGCGATAAGGGGTAATAGGACGTCGGGCTTTGATCGATTTATTACATGCATGATTAGTCTGACACACTCGGGTTGCTCAAGTCGTTAAACTTATACTTATACTGTAGGTGAGGTAACTGTATCTGTGTTTCTAATCTTGTTATTATTGTTTTATTAAAATAAAAAGAGATGCAATACCCAGCGGTCAGTATTGAACATCGGCATTCGTCGCATTTGAGTATAAACTATTGCTAATGTCTATGTCTATTGGATATCAGATTTATCGTGTATTAGAATTTGAATTAAGAACGAAGTACTGATTGTTTTGTGTGGACTAGGTTAGAGTTATACAACTCCTTACTTTTCAAACATGAATGTGCTATATTAACCACCGTTTGCGTTAATATTGCGTTACTTGTAAGGCACAAAATCTGGCATTTAAAATTTAAACTAATTAGCCTACCAGATTGACAGTCTTGTTTAAACTCTTGCCAAATATGTATGTGCTTACTTTATAAAATAATTCGGCACATGCGGACGTATTACTCGTGTATAGTATTATATAAATATATATAGTATATTCTCACTATTTGTCATGATTCATTTAGAGATCTCTGTGCAAAAGTGAGCTTTGTAACAAATATGTAGATCACTTTTAAATAGTGGTTTCCGCCCACAACAAATGATATATATGAGCGTGAGATCATGTATGTATGGTGTTAATCGTATTTTAATGTTTTACATAAGGCGGGAGATAAAGGGTGTATAGGGATCCTATCCTACCAAGACCTAAGGAGCCCAAGCCAACCTCACCTGCTAGTGTTGCACTTGCCGATCAACGGACGAGGCTCTGGCGAATATATAAGTGCCCGGTAATCGGCAACAGGCTCGCCACCTATTTCGTAGGACCAACTTTATAATTGGTGAAGTGTGGGCATTTAATCTACCTCTACCTACCCCTTCAGGAAAGAGGCGTAACTGTATGTATGTATGTTAATAACATGGTCAATAATCCCAATAAACGGTTAACCAGTAAACGGTATCTAGCCTCGCCCTCGCTAAACATTTGCGAAAGTCAAACGTAGGCCGGTACTTAACATGATTTGCGAGTCACATAAGAGTCATGTGCGTTCCTTAGTGGTAGCATAAACAGTTGGCCAGAATAACTTAGTGTTGACACACTAGTTCTACCAACTTATCTATTATAATACTTACCTACCTACTTAGTATACACTAATATCGTAAATAAGTAAGAAATCAATTGATAATATTTTTTTACGAGTAGTAGTGTTGGTTCGATATTATTATAACTAAAAGTTTATTTTACCAAAAATTAAACATCCCAGTCTCCACAGTGTAACACTAATGCTACGATGTACTAATACATCTAGCCTTTTTTAACTATTCTTATTTAGGAAGCGCTCTTAGCTCTATGAATCTAGGCAATCGGGAACTGCAACTGAAGTTAAGGGGCATTCACAAAGATCAGTCTTTGGATCCCCCGTTTGTGAGGCATTTGATGTAGAGCGCCTGTTTTCGGAAGGCATGATATGCCAATGTCATTTCGTGCTAAGGCCAATCTACGATATCCGTGGGTTTGATTCTCTCACTTGACAAATATTTGTCTTTTTTCTCGGTTGTAATGCGTATTATATGCAATTTTTTCCAAAAAAAAGCATTTATGTATTTTTGTAATCGTTTATGCGGTTCATGCCTAAAAATGTAACAGACGGAGTAAATTTCACATTTAGCGTGAATCTATGATATCACCAAAAATAATTAATTATAACAACTAAAACTAAGATACTTTCTGCTCTACCCCCAAAACAATACTGTAAATATATATTGCAAATGTCATAGCCGTCATTCGAGATATGTAAATGTCAAGTACGTACAATCAATGGCCCATGCAAATTTATCTCATCAATATGGCCAATTTCATCCCCTGGGGGCAAACTTTTCAAAAATATGCAAGATCATGGTACAAGTGTCGTAATAACAAGCTCATAGGGTGCATAGGAATCCTACCAAGATCAGAGGAGGCCAAGCCAACCACACCTGCAAGTGGTGCACCTGCCGATCAACGGACGAGGCTCTGGCGAACATAAAATTTTCCTATGATAAATTTCCGTTGAATTGGCTCGCTAGCTATTACGTGGGACAAACTATATTATTGGCGAATTGTGGGCGTATGTTATGCCGCTACCTTCCCCTTGGGGAAACAGGCGTGATTGTAATTATGTATAACTATCACATTTTAGCCCTTTCACATCTCAATTTTTAGCTCAGATCTCCTCTCACAAATCTAGGTAAGGGACAATGCCGATTTAGTGCAGATTGCATATAGATCTGCAGCTGCGGTTTTTTGCAGCCTTTCACTAAACCCTCACACTTACTATAGTAATTACTAGGATCAGCAGTTTGACGAGCTTCCCGCTTAAGTTTTTTCTTTTAAATAATGGCTTCATGCGTCTAGCACATCTAGCCAGTGTCAAGTTAGTGATATATTAATAATATATAATTCATAGTAAATGAGAATGAGTGATGATAAAGATGATAAATTGTAAATGAGATCCCTCCCCTAAGCCCCTTGAGTCCTCAGTAAAGATGTGGGACTATACTGAGATCTCACATGGACTCCTTGAGAGAAAATATGAAAAGTGATGTTGCACTGTTTTGTTTGATTTACCCACCCTCATGTAGGTATATGTTCACAAACACTTAACGGTTAATAATCCACACATTAATGTTAGAAATATCAAAAATTTTTGAAAATAAAACAAAACTGCATACATGACGCTTCACTTTCCCGCCAAGAAGACCAGTGAAAAACTCCTTCCCCCGCTTCAGTTCAACCATTGTTTTTGATTCTTTGGTGTTTAGTATCTATGCCCATTTTCTGTTTTTTTTCTGATAAACAATCAAGAAAGGTGAAATATCACAAATATATTCATGCAGACGTCACAAGCGCTTGTTTTGTATGTACTCAACATTACCCCACAACACAACATAAGAAAGGTAAGTACCTACACCATAAGCAAAAGTTCTATACTCAGTACTAATCTACGAGGAGTGGGGGAAGGAAAACTCCAGCGCCATCTGTAGGCGTTATCTCTAACTATAAATTTAAGGGAAGCCGGAACGAAGCACGAATTATAGCTGCGAAGGTACGCTCTCTCGTCGCTTTATGGATAATTCATGCACCCTTGCTATTTCATAATTTTACTGGAATTTTTATTTCAGTAATTACTCGTCGACGTACTTAGAAATTTTACCTGTCTTGTAGTGTATACTTAATCTTTATTTGCTTTATCTATTTATCTGCTCATACGATTGCAATATACACCTTACGACCGATATGGTATGGAGGTCAGAATAACTGCACTTTGTTCCTGAGGTCGTGGTTTCGATTCCCATCACATGAATCTTTGTTCTGGTCTGGGTGTGTCAGAAGTATATGAAGTATGTATTTACACATAAAAAAGTATGTATAAATAATTAAAATAAATAAATAAATAAATATTTCCTGACAATTACACCAATTTTTTAGTTCCAAGATAAGTATCATTAAGAACTTGTGTTATGGATACTAAACAACGGTTAAACATACTTATATACTTTTTTTTTGTAAATACATACTTAATATACATAGGAAAACACCCAGACCAGAACAAATATTCATGTTCATGCACACAAAGATTTGTCCTGTGTGGGAATCGAACCCACGATTTCTGGAGTGAAGTGTATACCTACACTGACCTCCACGCCATATCGGTCGTCAAAATTATGTATATAATTATATTATAGTAATCGATCTCTTAAAGTTCGGATATTATAGTAATCGTTTTTTTTAATCCAACCCTATTATTCAATTTGTGAGAACTGTCAAACGGTCTTTGTATATCATTTGTAGTAGGTATAACTTAACTCTCTCGGTTAAGGAGATACCAGTCAATAAAAGGGGTTAATAGGCTGTAACTGAATCTAAGTGCCAGTTCCGAGCCAACGCTCTGTAAAAAGAACTAGCAAGAAACTTACAGGCTATGCTCTTTTAAATTTTCAATTGGTATCGAACTTGAAAACGCATGTCTCGTATTATTATTCTTCCAACCAGAATATAGATATTACATAAAACACTTTTGTCCGTATTTACGTACCACCAGCTTGGGACTCGGTATTACAGTTAGAGAAATCTAAAGCGTTCATCTTAAATATCATAAGTTCGATTTATGTGAATCCCAACGAGTGCTATTCCAAATTATGTTTTAATACGACAGTCATAGATTTGTGACTTCGTCTATTGGCCACCTGTTACCTCAGTCTGCCCGTGTCTACGAACTAGTCTAAAGTATTCTAAATGTTGGGATGAAACTAAGTAATTTTTTTGTCACAGGGATTTAAACCCGTAAAATTTCTTTTTTTTTGGTTGTGTCTGTACTTTTATACTATTGTAATATTTTAAAAGAATATTACACTTCGCGTTCACTTTCCATTAAGAATAATACACATAGTAAGTAATCAAATGTTAATACTATAACATAATGAATACAAGTATTTATTTAACAAAGTATGCGTTGCATTTACCACAATCCGATAATTGTTGTAAGAATTCAAAAATTATAACGTACTACAATTTAAGCCTGTTGAAATCAATACTTGACTAATTAGTGGCAAGCATTAACTAATAGTAACTAAAAGAAAATACGTCTTAAAGAGTCCGCAAAGTATGCAATTAATTTATCGCAGATAAGTTGCGAGATTTTAATGCAGCACATTTAAATGGGGCTACAAATTTAAGCCTTTTGGAAAGCGTCAACTGCCACCAGAAGTAAGCATGTCTTCAAAAGTCAAATAAGTTTGCAATCCATTTAACGAAATCACACAATAGTTGTAAGAATTTCAAGAAATTTCAAACGTGCTACAATTTAAGCCCGTTTGAACCAATATGACAATAAGCATGAATTTACCTTCAACAGTACGTCTTCAAAAGTCGATAAAATAAGAAAACAAAGTTTGCAATTCGTTTAATGTTATCTCGAAATAGTTGTGATATTTGAACTAAACATAAATTGTGCTACAGCTTAAAGCTCATGAACCACTGTTTAAATAATAATAAGAAAACATTTATTGCCAAAAAGTGGTACAACATTGATTCACTGGTAGTCCCCAAACTAGGTAATCCTGTCTCTTGGGGACTAGAATTTGAAATTTTTGTCTAAATGTCGTTTGAAATTATTGAAAAGCGTTAACCAATCATCAAGAGAAAGCTTATCTTCAGAAGTCGACAAAGTTTGCAATTCATTCAGCGAAATCTTGAAATAGTTGCAAGAATTTCAAGAAATTTAAAACGTGTTACAATTTAAGCCTGTTGGAACCGATACAACAGTCGCGAATCCCGGTAAATTTATCCGATAACTCACGTACTACGCCTCGGAGACCCCTACACCTGAAGTGCAGAACTGGAAATTGGAAACCGTAACTCAACAAGTATTAGGGGAGACGGGCTGTAAAGTAACCCAGGGTTTCTCTTTAGATATAATCGTATACTACAGACATTTTCTTTTTCACCCTTGCACGAAACTATAGTTATCTCTTTTACATTATATTGCATGAAACTACGTGCGTTTATTTAGTTATTAGTTATTATCCTACACTGCAATGTATTTGGCAGAGGCGCGGCAGGTTGTATACTGAACGAGTAGTAGTAAAGTCTAAAGGCCGTTTGTCGATTCCTACACAGGACAAATATTTGTTTTTATTTGTTAGTGGGTGTAAAAGGCTGGACCTGCTGATCAACGGACGAGAATATAAAAGCTCCCGGTAAGCGGCAATAGACTCGCCACCTATTGCGCGGGACCGACAACATAGTTGTCAAAATGTAGGCGTATAAAATGAGCCTGCCTACTCCTTCGGGGAAAAAGGCTCGAATTTATGTTTGTATGTACAAATATTTGTGAGTATGAACATGCATATTTTGTGTTGTTATTATTTATGAATTATTTATGAGCGTTAAGAAAGAAAAAAGTTTGAAAATACTTTATCTAATATTCATAGTTTTATAGTATAACTTACTACCACGTAAGCTACAAATTTGTGACTTGCATCATAGTACTTCCAAGAAAGAAGTCACATAATTGTGCTGCTAAATAATTCAGGTTCAAATATCCAGTGATTTGAACTGCGCGCTGATATATCAGCCAGTAATTTTATTTCACCTTTAATGTTTTGCGGGAAATCTGTTTTTTATCATTCTCTTTCCAAAGTTGTTTTTCTACAAAATATAATTCTAGCTACTTTACCATTATCTACAAGAAGTCCTCTGTTAAACAAAGACTTCCCCAACTTCTGTAGCTGCTTACTCCATATTTATTTTTGAAACTTACATTCCAAACCAATTGCAAACTTATAGAGGATGTTTCAAACCTATCATTAATTCATTTACTAAATATTATTCTGTTGCTCTAACTTCATATTTATTAACAACTTTTTAATTCTTATTAATAAGGATATGTTTGAACCTCGAGTTTTAATTATAACTTTCCACCTAAACCAGCAGCATTTCTGACAGTGTCATACGGAAACAGCTGTTAAATAAATCACGCGCGCTACGCAATAATTGTTGTAAACAATTACTAGATTTTGCTTGCAATTTTGTCTGTTTTGAGAATTTTATTTTGGTAACAGCTATGACTATAATATGAAAGGAGATATAAAAGAAAAACCAAAGTTTCAAAGAAAATAATAATAACCTAGAACCTATAATAGGTTTCGATTTTATGCGTCTTTATTAAGGCATATCATACAATCTGTATTCATATTCATATGCTTGGTTTATTAAAAGCTACATACATAAATTCACACCTGTTTTCACGAAGGGGTAGGCAGAGGCATATTATACGCCCCCATATCGCCAATTATATAGTTGATCCCACGTAATAGGCGGCGAGACTATTGCCGCTTACCGGGCACTATTATGATCGCCAGATCCTCGTCCGTTTATTGGCAGGTGCACCACTTGCAGGTGAGGTTGGCTTGGAGTCCTTAAGTCTTGGTAGGATCCTTATACACCTTATTAAAAACTAGCTAGCCAATAAAGGTCTTAGAGAAATTAAATAAGTTGACAATGATTACATGTCGCCAATCACTGGGTCCGCATGGTGAAGTATGACCAGAACCTTTTCGCCTTGGTTCGTGTAACGAAGCCCGTGTGTGTCCATCGACGGCCTTTGATGACGATACCACGTTAGCTCACGATCGCTTCACAAATAAACCTATACATTACTGGTTAAATGAAACACCATTAAAGCCTATTTCACAAAAAAAATCCTACGATCGCCTACCTATATTATACATTGCTGGCTAGTTGAACACCGCTGATAAAATAATTTTACAATTAATTATTACTCTGTGTGTCACGTAAAATAAGTACACGTAATCTCACGATCGCTTCACAACTTACCTATACATTGCTGCCCTGCCTGAAACACCAGGGCCATGTCAAAGCCCACAGCTCATTTTAATACCAAAACAATGGAGTGCGCCTGATTCGAAGGCGATTTAGCCGGCATTAGTCACGGCTGAACGAAATCAACACATAACTTATGACATCGGTTTACATTACGTGACGCGCCACACGCGATCCGCCCGAGTGCCTGTTTTTGGTGATTTATGACGGGACCATGACTAACGCTACCTTTGTCTATGGATCTATACAATTTGTAAGCAGTTTACCAAATAATTTTGTAGCTGAATGTATACATGCATAATTATGTCGTGAGTACTTGTATTTACTTGCGAAGCTCCATACTAATATAGGTCTGAAGTGAACCTGTTTCGTTTAACTATCTTAGGCGGGACTTTCTCTTGCTATAAGATCAATCATTGCACATATTGGGATTAACATAAAACGTGCTTTCGCTTCCTACTTGACCAGCTGTACCCCTGAGATCCTGTCAAGCTGATATATTCAAACCAGGATGTTTTTTTAAAATATCAATTGTCTTGTTTTGCCAATTGCAAGTTTGCTTAGCAAGAATATTACAGTAATCATTTGTTTCTATTATTTTTATAATACAATATAATTTTTATGTGATTAGTGAATATCGACACGTTCATGCAATCAAATATTATTATGTGTTTATCCTGTGTCGAAACAGAACAGTCTAGATGAGTGTAGGCACCTTCATCTCAAATTCAAAATCGCATGTGTTTCTTAACACCGCGTTAATAGCAAATAGTTGATTATATATTTATCGCATTAGAAACAAGTGTGAGATTAATAATTGGTTTGGTGTTGCTTAAAGTCGTTAACAACTTGTTTGCAAGCTGTAATCATTAGAAAATGGCAATGGTCGTTTTCCTTATTATAATCGACTGCATCGAAATTGAAATAATTAAGAGCTCATTTATGGTGGCAAAACTAAAAAGAGGTCTTAGATAATTCACGCAGCTTTTATTAAATCTTTGTTGCAGGCAAAAAAATAATAAACAGGCAAACTTTATGCCGAAGGCATTCTCTACCAGTTAAATAGGTTGAGCAGAAAAGGTTAAAGGCGGTGCTAAAAAGCAAAAAATTATAAAAATTCATAAACTTACATAAGTCAACACACTTAAGAATATACTAATAATGTACTACATATACGTAATACAGACTTTATGAACTGAACCCCTATTAAGTACCTTGATTCGTTTAAAGCCGGGATGATCAGGTTACACAGCGAGTTATGGAGAATTAAGGGTACCTCACAATAAAATAATTATACATACATAATATCACGCCTGTTTCCCAGAAGGGAAAGGCAGAGGCACAGAACACGCCCACACCACGCCATTAATATTGTTAGTCCCACGTAATCGGTGGCAAGCCTATTGCCGCTTTCCGGGTACGTTTATGTTCGCCAGAGCCTCATCGTTCATCGAAAGGTGCACCACTTGCAGGTGAGGTCGGCTTGGGTTCCTCTGATCTTGGTAAGAGCCCTATACACCCTACAAATATTTAAGTATCATTTGCTTATACAATTTGTATTTGGAAGCTTTTGCTCCAAACGCAAAAATCTCCTGCCCACTTGATAACCCAAGCTCCTACTTGAACCTCGTAGATTTCAACAGGCCTGTTAAAATTACCCTATAAAATTAATACGGGTCTGTTTTAATGGGACCCAAAACTTTTAAGGATCAGTACGTTTCAAGGGTCCAGAAATTATGGACGCATTATTAGTTTTGACACAAGCATACAACTTTGGTTATCCCCACTATCCAATCAGCGGCCCTGCCCTGCTTGTAGGGCAGGGCCGCTGATTGGATAGTGGTCAGTACCGCAGATAATTAAAATTTTATATGAATTTTCCCAAGCTGTTGAAGTTCAAAACTTCATCCCCCATCCCGAATATTGAAATACTTTTTCCATTGAAACTTACTTTTTATATTCAATATCCATATTTGACTTATAAATCTTACTAAAGAAATATAAACCTTGTTTAGTGTACATATGGGAGAAGGGCTAGCCAGTTCTTACAATTCGAAAAGTTTTATCTTGAGATGTCTGTGCTAAACGGAAATCTGCTAATACTATCCTTTTAAATAACTTTAGCATGATTTCGGACCACCCTAAATGGGGATATATGAGTAGATTATGTATGTAGAGTATAAATAAAATTTAACAACAATATGTATATGTGAATTTATTATTTACTTATAAATAAATAAAAATAAAAATCTTTTATTTCAGACTAACAGTTGTCCATGTTGTTAGTAACAATTTGACTTACAAACTAAGTTAGTAATACATACAAGAGAAAAAGTAAAAATAAAAGTACGAAATGAAGGCTGTCAGCCCATTCCCCGATCCCCACGCTTTTTTACATGAAGATCCAGGAACCGACCAAAGACCTCGCAGTCCATTCTGGCTTCTATCATCTTCATGATTCCATTGCTGCCACCCCGCATTCGCTGCAATAACGAAGCAGTCTTTTTGCGCATGATTGTATAAAAACAATCAACATTTGCGTCTGCAAACATGCCCGAAGCACTGCAAAAACGAGGAAGCCTCAATAGAATCCTGAAGATGTTATTGTACTGGATACGCAGAGCATTGTATGATTTTTCTCCTCTATATCATTGTTTTTTTCGTAATAGGTTTCCTGTCCATACATTTTTTTTTTCGGATGGAAAATATTCTTATGACCTTCTCTCACTGTGGGTGGAGCGGGAGGGTGTGTCAGACTTTTATTGACTAAAAACCATCCATATTCCTTCTTGTGCCTGCTACGTCCAGAGGCCGCGGTAACCCTTTCGGACCGTCCCGCTGTTCGGACAGTCCCGCCATTCTTCATCATTCCTGTTCATCCTAAGGTAGCCTGGATGAAATTGCTGTTAGCAATAAGGCCACCCATTGTATTGCACATTTGTTAATGTGATTTATAAGATTTTATATTTAGTGTACAATTAAATGGATCAATTAAATCAATCCAAAACGTATTAGGTCGGGGAAAAAGTCTTTTCGCATAACGTAGGTATAAACTTATTATAATTTTTTTTTGACTGTACTATTTGTGTCTGGCTGGTTTTGGTAACATTAAAAAGGTTCCATTATAAAGAAAAGAAAAAAATAAAAAAAAGTTGATTCCCGCTATTTTTCATTTGTTTTTCTCTCCGTTAAAATGAGTGAATCTAATGAAGAAATTCGATACATTTTAAAATTTTATTATAAAAAAGGCAAAAATGCAACTCAAGCAGTGAAAAAAATTTGTGATGTTTATGGACCTGATGCAGTGTCAGTAAGAGTAGCACAAATTTGGTTCAAACGTTTTCAGTCCGGAAATTTTGATGTTAAAGATGCACCTCGCTCTGGTCGCTCTGTTACGAATAAAATGGACGCCATTTTTGAAAGAGTGGAGCAAGATCGGCATATTAGTAGTTACGATTTAGCTGAAGAACTGGGAATTGACCACAAAACAGTTTTGACCCATTTGAAGAAAGCTGGTTATACAAAAAAGCTCGATATTTGGGTGCCACACGAGCTCACTCAAAGAAACTTAATGAAGCGTGTACTCATTTGCGATTCATTATTGAGACGTAATGAAACCGAGCCGTTTTTGAAGAGATTGATAACTGGCGATGAAAAGTGGATCACGTACGACAAGAACGTGCGAAAAAGGTCGTGGTCGAAAGTTGGCCAGGCTTCACAGACTGTGGCCAAACCTGGCCTAACACGAAATAAGGTGATGCTGTGTGTATGGTGGGATTGGAAGGGCATTGTTTATTATGAGCTTTTACCGCCCGGCAAAACCATCGATTCTGATCTTTACTGCCAGCAACTGATGAGATTAAAGGAAGCAGTCGAGAGAAAACGGCCGGAATTGATCAACAGGAAGGGTGTGGTCTTTCATCACGATAAAGATGTGTGTGGTCTACCACACATATCTTTAGCCACTCAGCAAAAATTAAGAGAGTTCGACTGGGAGGTCCTAGTGCATCCACCATATAGCCCTGACCTTGCGCCTTCAGATTTTCACCTGTTTCGGTCTCTGCAGAATTCTTTAGGTTCTGTAAGGTTGACCTCAAGAGAGGACTGCCAAAACTATTTGTCCCGTTTTTTTGATCAGAAGTCCCAAAGTTTCTACAGTAACGGGATAATGTCTCTGCCCACAAAATGGCAGAAAGTTATTCAACAAAACGGTACATATATTTTGTAAATAAATGTAAATAAACTTTGAAAAAAATGTCTTGACTTTTCATACAAAAATACGAAAAGACTTTTTCCCCAACCTATTATTTCTCGGTAGAAACATAAACTAAAAATATGGGTCTATAATTTACAAGAACTCAACACTATTTATAATTCTTTAATAAATCAATTTAAAACTTTTTAATGGCAGAACTTAGAAAAATAAATTAAATAATTGAAATTTTAATTTTTCGTTAGAGGAATCATATTTCCAGTACCTAATACGCTCCTAAACGTCAAAAAAGTCTCGTAGTAGCCTCCTAAAGTATGTAGTACGATATTTTGCTTTTACGAGCATATAACATAAGTGGTCAGGTAAAATAGTTAAGCAAAAATAGTCCCTTGTTTTATGTGAACAGTCAAGTCGTCCATTACTGCTCGTGCATAATGTATCAGCACTTCGTATGACGATCGGTTATGTCCTCACTATTCCGTCATGAAAAGTTCAGTGAATTTATTATTTATTGATGTCTTTGAACTGCTGACTAGTCGTGGTTAAGCTTTATTTGTGGTTGTGTAGTTTATAGTATTCTTATCATAAAAGTTGGTTTTGTTTAATGTGGGTTAGTTAGAATAACATACATACATATCTTCACGCCTGTTTTCCCTAAAGGGTAGGCAGAGGCATGTTATATGCCCACACTTCGCCAATAATATAGTTGGACCCACGTAATAGATGGCGAGCGTATTGCCGCTTATCGAGCACTGTTATGTTCGCCAGAGCCTCGTCCGTTCATCGGCAGGTGCACCACTTGCCCCCCCCGACTGGTCTCCACCTTGTCGTGGTGGGGGGGCTGAGTACATCCCGGTAGGGCGCAGGAGGCGCTAGGGAAAAGGTAACACCCAGAGACCGACGACTCTGGGTGCCCTTAGTACTGACTACCGGGGGGGAAACTAAGAGGGACCTATGGAGGGCGCTGCGGGTAGGCCAGGAGGGCCCACTCAGCAGCGCCAGGAGGGTCTAGGCAGCGGGGGCAGGGGGCCCCTGCTGTCTAACCATGGACCCTCCGGGAAGTCGGCCACACACGCTATGGTCGCAGGGGGGGGTAGGAGGGGCGCGTCCACTGCGCCTCTCTGAGGAGGTCCTCCAGGTTTTGGTCCGGGGGACGTTGGCCGCAGGCGGGGTGTCAGAAGCTGCAACCCAGGTACTGGCCCCCGCCTCTTTCTCAACAAGCGGCGGGCGTCGTCGGAAGATTTTTAGTGGGTATTGCTGCCGGCGGTCGTGTCTGCCGGTGGTGAGTCCCACACCCCCTTTCGGTCCCCCTTTGGCCGGAAGGCAGTGCGTAAATGCATTTTGTTACCGACGTAAAACAAAAAAAAAAAAAGGTGCACCACTTGCAGGTGAGGTTGGCTTGGGCTCCTCAGGTCTTGGTAGGATCCCCTATACACCCATTATGTTTTTAGAATAAAATAACACTTTTTACCATCAGAATATAAAAATTCGAAATACCTTCTATGGACTTATTACAAAACGAGATCTGAAGACAGTGACAGCACTAGTTTTATACCTTTTTTTTTTTTTTTGATTTACGTCGGTAACAAAATGCATTTACGCACTGTCTCCCGGCCAAAGGGGGACCGAGAGAGGTGTGTGGGACTCACCACCGGTAGACACGACCGCCAGCAGTAATACCCACTAAAAATCTTCCGACGACGCCCGCCGCTTGTTGAGAAAGAGGCGGGGGCCAGTACCTGGGTTGCAGCTCTGACACCCCGCCCGCGGCCAACGTCCCCCGGAACAAAACCGGGAGGACCTCCTCAGAGAGAAGCAGTGGACGCACCTCTCCTATCTCCTTCTGCGACCATAGCGTGTGTGGCCGACTTCTCGGAGGGTCTATGGTTAGACAGCAGGGGCCCCCTGCCCCCGCTGCCTAAAACCTCCTGGCGCTGCTTGACGGGCCCTCCTGGCCCGCCCGCTGCGCCCTCCACAGGCCCCTTTTAGTTTCCCCCCCGGTAGACAGTACTAAGGGCACCCAGAGTCGCCAACCTCTGGGTGTCACCTTTTCCCTACCGCCTTCTGGGCCCTACCGGGAGGTACTCAGCCCCCCCACCACGACAAGGTGGAGACCAGTCGGGGGGGTACTAGTTTTAAACCTGGTCTAACTTTAAATCTCGTTTTGTACTAAGCCCCTTTATGTTTATTAAAATTTCTATATATTTTATCGTCACTTTCAAGCCTTCGCAAATCCTTAGTGGAACGGCGGCGTGGTGGAATATGATCTGAACCCCTCTTACCTTAGTTTGTGAGACCCGTGGTCAGTAGTGTACTATTAGTCTGTTCTCTCAATAACAATATAACAATTTGGTTGTTTATTTCTATTAATTCAAAAATGTGCTCCAGTTTTCAATACTTATTTATTATATGAGCGTTTGAATTTTAGAAACCTGAATAGAAAAGAGATATTTGATTTCACTAAAAAGCTCGGTTTTAAAAATTATTTATTTAAAGACTTCAAAGTAATAAAATCTGTTCAAAGTCATTTATTCAAGTTATAATCAAGAGAGCCTTTATGAAGGTCAAACTTAAAATTTTACGCGCTTCTTTCCGTTTTCGTTTCGTTTCGTTTCGTTCTTTCTTAATTTCAAAATATACGATTACTAGTATCTAACTGCACTGTCTTATATCTCGGCAATTCATTCAAGATCATTATAAATATTCAAAACTAGCTAGCTTACAAAGTATCCACAGACTAACGAGTGTTCCGTGGTAACTAAGTAGCGTAGGCAGTATAACAAAACGGAATTAGGGGGCTTCTATCTTCGACCATATTTTCAAGTAAACTACAAATAGGTATGGAACGACGCCGCCGCCTGCCGTGCGTGCTATCAGCAGGGGGATCGCGAAAATGTCTGACTGCGTTCACACTAGGGGAATTCACTGGTCACAGTGTAGCTAAGATAAGTTTAACCATAGATCAATTACAATAAATAGTAAGTTTTAGTAGTGAGAGAAGTGAAAAGTAGTTAAGCAGTGCTCAAATATTTTAGTTAGTGCTTCGTAAAGAAGCCTAGCTGAATAAACAATATTAATACAATTATCTCTCGTTTCTGTTGCATGAAAACATCTATGCAGTCACAGTAAGCAAGATGTCAGTCACTTTTATCCATATACGCAATAAATATGTACGAAGCGAGTTTACACAAGCGAAGTATCATTAAGAACTTGTGTTATGGATACTATATAACGCATAAAATTACACAAAAAATGTGTCCTGTGTAAGAATCGAACCCATGACCTCTGGAACGGAGTGTGGGTATATTCGCCACTACGCCATTTCGGTCGTCAATTAATTGTTTTATGAGATTTTTAAAAAAATAATAATTGAAGTAGTGTAAAAAATATTGAGGAAGATGTTACAAAGGTAATGCATCTGACACGCGGGTGAAGCTGCAGATGCAAGTTTTTCAGAAGACGCCCGCTGCCACCGCTATCTCCAGAATTTTTACAATGTCTGATTCTATACAGCCATTAGGGCTTTTAATATAGCATCCTTTTTTTCATACATTTCTTGAAGTATGAATTTACTTTTTAAGAGAATTCTGATACTTTGATAGAATTAGAAACAGAATGTGAACTAAACAATGTCAAACAACTTCGCTTTCAATTGGCACTTTGCTAAGAGCAATGTTTATACAAAGGGCATGTACATTTTTATGCGTACAGCCTAGTTTTTGGAGTGAATAATAATAATTTATAGTCCTCTCAGAAGGTTAGAGAGATTCACACTCCTCATACGGAGCGGATTAATCGGAGCCATTATAATAATTACAAATATTTTAGGCTGTGACCACAGTATTAAGTTACATTGTCATGGACACTAGTCTGAACGCAGTGCCGTCACATTTTTTTTCTTTAGTCTGCTTGGTTTCAGGCGTCCGGGTCTACGTTTTTGCCCTATATGACGATAACGTCATTATTGACGTTCCTCGAGTTCCTAAAGGCGTCATAGTTCCGAAATTGATGGTGGTAATGGTTTTACACTCTCAAGTGGCTCCTTTTTATTTGGGGGAAGGTTTTTAAAGAGTTTTGGTTGCAAAACGATACTTTTTAGTCAAAAAGTGTTTTAGACAATGTACATATATAAAATCACGAAGGGATAGGAAGAGGCACATTATTACACACGCCCACCTTTCGACAATATAGCGGTCTCACGAAATACGTGGCGAGGTAATGGACGCTTACCGGAAACTTTTATATTTGCCAGAGCCTCGTCCGTTGATCGGCAGGTGCACCACTTGCAGTTGAGGTTCGGTGGGCCTCTTAGATCTAAGGATCCTCTAGGATCACCTATTTTAGATTTGTCTTAAGTGTGGAAAAATAATATTGCTTATCAAAAGATTCTAAAGATTTGAGATAAATTTTTGCACATAATAATGACGTAATCAACCAATCTACACATAGAATGGCCGTATTGCTAAGAGTATTTTTTTCTAGGGTGCTGGCATTTAATAGGTTTATAAAAAATATGTTATCGGAACTGGCGAGAGACTGCCGGGATATAGACATTTACAGTATGTTTCAGTATTTACCAACGTGCACTTAAAACTATGATAGTATAAAAATATATATGGTATAGAAGTGTGGCATAAAAGAAAATAGAAAGCGAAGAATAAAAGAAGCAATGTACAACAATCTCCCGCACGGACTAGCGAAAGTCATCCGCAGAGCCCACTTCAAAGTATACGCGATTTCTGAACTCGATTTCAATTCGTCGTCTTAACTCGAGAGCTCTTAGCTGTCCGCTTCTCTAGAGCGATTGTTTGCTTACTCACTTGTTTGCACTGAGTCGAACCAACTGTTAGTATAAAACGGATCCAATCGAGTGTGTGCCTTCGTACGCCGGGTGGTCTTTATCATTTTTAATGTAAACATTGCCGCATAAACACTAACTCTCATAAATACAGAATTTAAACCAACAGAGATCAAAAAACAATTCGGATGGCTTTTCGCGCTGGGAGCTAATGACGGATAAATGTTTTCGGTTCGGAGTGTTGGCTTCTACAATTATGACTGCAATTTGTTGTTTCAACAGCTCATAAAATATTATCAACAAATAATTGAAGCGTCTGTTTTCTGGTTTTCGATTCAGCGAAATGTCAACACTTTATGATTTTTTTAATGGAAAGTCATTACTTTTTGCACTAAGTTTTTTGTTGACTGTCGTGTCGCGTGTATGTGTCTATAATTATTTTTTTATGGCATATAACAAAAATATTGATATTGATGTAGGTATTTTATAGTTATTATCTTTATTTCTGAATTTACTGCAACCGCTTCGAAGGTCGTGGGATCGATTCTTACATAGAACTAATATTTGTGATCTTTTAAAACGATTTTTTTTTGTTTTAATTGTTTCTTGTGTACCGATATCCATGAATGTATTATGATATTTATATGTCATAATCAGATCTTGATAATGAGAGCAAATAAGATCGCAGTAACAGTAACTTATCAGTATATTTCTTAAAATGTTACTGTAAATACTATTATTGAGTAATCGTGACTATTTGGCTGCAAACTATGCATTATGATGGATACCTGGGCGATGTCTTCATAAGTTAAATGATAAGGTTATTTGGTAATATCAAAAGATGGTCAGATTAAACTGTCTTTGAAGTGGCGATCAAACGATAGCACTCGCCAATTCAAACACACCACAAACTTAACGAGTACATTGTAAACATCCGGGAGTGAGGCCAACATTTGGTTATAAACAAATACTCAAAGGCTAATGGTCCATAGTACACGCACTGCTCACTGTTACGGCGAGTCAAAACAGAAATACAAATCGATTGTTGGTCAACGCAAATGTTTGTTTAACTGTACATTCCTCGACGACAGCTTCATAATATAGTCTTGTAAAATTACTTATACGGAAATATTTCTGGTAAGGTTAGCAGAAAAAGCTTAAAAATATTTGGTTGAATTACATATGCACATTGTACCTACATTAATAAACACGCCATGTTCGCATAGGGGTAGGCAAAGATAATAATTGTTCTTCCACTTGCTAGTTCCTACTGGCACTTATTTTCTGCTTCATTCACAGTGAGTACGCAATTTTTTGAGAAAATGTTTTTCTATGTTTTTATAATTTTTATTGCACACAAATAAGTAATACAAAGGCGAACTTAATTCCGAAGGCATTCTTTAACCATAGGGTTAGCAGAGAGGGTTAAAGGAACGAAAATTCTAATAAAGTACACTACATATACATAAATATAAATAATACAGGCAAGATGGTAGTAAATTAAGCCGACGAAGACTCACTTAAATAGCAATGATGCAACATAGTTTTAAAGATATTTTTATTCTGTGCAAGTCTAAAATCAAAAGGCAGAGCTTTCCATAATTGAGCAGCCTTAATATAAAAAAAAAATTGCAAGAAACCCTGTATGGTGCTGTGGAGTAGCGAGAAGCAAATTGTTAGCTGAACGGAGATCGCGTGTATGAGTACAACTGATAAAATTGAAATAATAAAATATATACAGAATATTTAATTGCTATTAAATAATATATAATAATTATTTAATTTTAAATATTAATTTATAATCGTATAAATACAATTGACAGTCTATAAAAACTTGTCGTCCTCTCTTTTAAATAATACCGTGCTCGACAGGGGTCCATAAAAAAGGGTCCATATAAAATACTATGTTGTCATATTTGAACACCCAATGTAAACTTATTGGGGCTTATGACAAAACAAGATATAAAGTTAGACCTTGTATAAAAAATAAAAATAAACTTAAAATCACTTTATTGTTGACTGTACCTACGTTTACCAACTCATATGTTATTAACAAACATCTTATTTTATTTTTGTTTTCCACATTACTAGTAACTTAAATAACTAGCAAAATAAACATAGGAAGTGCTCTTGTGCCAGCCCAGTTTCTATGCATCTCAATACCTTTTGCTAAAAGTAAATTTAAACTGACCTTAGGGCTTTTAAGTTCTACAATATCTATAATATATATATAGTATCTTACTATGTACTTACTGTTATTCCTATTTAAAAATATTTTGTCATCTGCAAAACACAAAAAAGTTACATAAATACAATCACGCCTGTCTCCCCAAAGGGGTAGGCATAGGCATTTTCACATTTCGTCAATTGTATTATTGGTTTCACGTAATAGGTGGCGAGCCTATTGACGTTTACCGGGCACATGTTCGGCTCACCTGCGGTGCTTGGGCTCGTTGGCTTGGGCTTTGGATGTTGATAGGATCCCTGTACAAAAAAGTTATAGTGCTTTTAATACAGAGATAACATATGTACTTACGGTGTTAGCTACATAGGGCAGTAAGTAGGTTCCAGAATAGAACCAGACATTCTGCCAAACAAATTTGAAAGTTTTAGGTGATATCGTTATACAGTTTGATCTACATATCTATAAAAATAGCAGATACAATTAAGATTTGCCCTAAATGGCAGTGTATTGATTGTTATGGACAGGTGTATCACTTTCCGCCAGGTAAACCTGTCGCTTGTATCATCATTCATCACTCAAAAATTATACATCAACCATAATTATTGCTGACAACCAGCCACATACATATTTCTCTATAAGTGTAGCATAAATTAAAGATCACCTTTAATGTTGTTGGTGTCCGACAAAGAAAGCACTCAGCCCCATTTGATTCGGCCGGGGCTTCAGATCCAAGACCCCTGCTGGGCCGCGGAGCGAATCTTGAGAGTCAATAACTCCTTAGTAAACTTAAGCAACGCCTATACAACATAACTCGATAATGCATTGACATATTAACTCATTAAAATTCAAACCAGTTTCAAAAGTCAAAGGTTAAAGAGTTTGTAAAAAATGCATTTACTTACGATACCCGCTGCTTGGCGAGGTTGGCGAGTTGAAATTTAAATGATGCTAAAATAACAGTGTCTGTATACAAAGGATTTTATAGATGTTTAGTAAGTAAATATGCATTGTGAGCTTAACGTCGGCTCACACCTCGCGGAGATGTCTTATAAATTATTCCATATTTGACTGCAGACGACCACACATTGCATTTACAAACGATTCGAGATATTGTTCAGTTCTTTGAGATGTTAAGTGCATACTGTAATATTACAAGAGAGAATTATTTGTTTGTTTGGAGGGTGCGATCTGCATAATAACTGACTCTATTTTTAGAATTCTTACTTATATGATAAGCTGCATTGCCTATAATTAGTATAAGATGAATTTTGGTTTGATTATTTTGGCTTGAACCAAACTGTTACCGCGAAAATCATATTTGTTTTATCGGTTCCAAAATTTGTTGACACATTTTTCATTTTTGATTAAAGTTAGCGCGTTGTACACTCCTTTTTAAACCGTTGCATATCGTATTTGTTTCTTTCATTATACAAAAACTTTTATATATACTTTGCCATTATAACGCCTTTTTTTTCTGGTGGAAAATCATCTAATGACTTTCTCCCGCTGTGGGTGGAGCGGGAGGGTTTGTCAGACTTTTACTGACTAAAACCGTCACCTTCATGGGCCTGCTACGTCTCGCGGCCGCGGTAACCCTTTCGAACAGTCCCGCAGCGCCATTATAACGCCTGCTTTTAAACAAGAAGTACCTCTATTTTTAATCAAAATCTCAATCTGGTTTTTTGAGATTCCAAAACTTTATATTATCAAATAATTTCAATATATTTTTTAATGAAGAACATCATGGGGTTATTACAAAACAAGATTTAGTGTTAGACCAGTTTAAATCTATCACTTTCTTCATTTTATCAAATTAAAGTCACAGCACTAGTTTTAATTTTGTTTTAACTTTAGATCTTGCTTTGTAATAAGCCTCCATTTGTTTAGAACTTTAAGCTATCTTAACAATGTCTAGTCTAATAGATTCATTAGGAAACGGCGTTTTTTATAACCTCATATACATGACAGTCTACAAGACTATGTATATTTATTTTTTGCCTCGCTGGCTCATAAAGAAATATGCGTACTTACATTTCGCAGTAAGTGACACAAACAAGCTAGTTAATGTCGCCACTACGTCGCCTCTGAAGCTGAGGGTTCCTTATATAAATAATAATGTTAGGGCGTTACTAAAAGATATTTATGGAAAGGCTTTTCGTAACTACTTGTGTCTCTTGACACTTTATTCTTGCCATTGTGTTGTGCAATTTCGTTCTTTATATTTCGTCTATTCTAATATATTTTTGATAAATCTCACGAAAAAAATTAATTAGTTTGATAAATCTAACGCAACAAATTAATCAGTTTCATTAGATTCTTGGGGGATAAAAAACCAAAGAGGAACTTTTTATTATATCGTCGGGGATAGTGCAAATCCGCGTAACTAGCACTGGATAATACCGCGTATCTGAAAAATTTTGCTAATTTAAGTTAATGCGCGTAATTGTCGCAGAGCCTAAATTATGTACTTTCATATTTAAATGTATACAACATATAACTATGTTATGTGTAAAACTGAGCCTAAAATTATTTGAAATAAGGAACTTATTAAGTTTTTTTACCTTTCCATGTAAAACTAAATCTATTGCAGATACGCGGACTTTACGTATGGTAGTTTCACGGATTTGCACTATCCCCGACGATATCACATGTTAACACTGAAGCATACTGCTTACGTGATGGATAGTCACCGCAGCTTCATAATTACAGTATTATATTTTCAGAATAAGAACTTTTCGTGCAATGGTATCATCATATCAGCTTTACAATCTTCACTGCTGAACATTGAATTACCCAATAGGTTATATTTTATCACAGCCCATTATCGTCCCACTACTGAGCACGAGCCTCCTCTCACATATCAAGGTGTGAGGGTATTGGGTCATACTCCACCACGCTGACCCAGTGCGGATTCGCGGAGGATACACCTGTGTATGGCGTCCTGCTATTAGAATTTTTCAAGCCGCCCATTAGGCCTCTAACATGGCTTAACGACTACCATAAGTTATATTATATTGATAGTATTCTTCCATAGTCATTACGCTGGGCAGGCGGGTTGGTGTTCGAAGTTCAAGCCAGTACGCAGTGTATAAGCCAACTCGAACATTTTTATGTATTTATTATTTTGTTAAATTGACATAAACCATGATGAGCTACGCCTAGCCCGAGATCTCGTATGATCAGGTCATGTAATCAATTATTATTATATTTAATGTAATAAACTCAAACAGCAGCGACACACGATTTTTGTTGAGCACCCGTAGTTGTCTGACTCCGGTTTATCCTATTCTTCAGTAACTATCTTCTTTCACAATGGGACGCATAGTGATGCTGCTGCCCATCATCAGGTAGGATTTCTCTCTATCGACTTTAAAGACTCCCCGTGAGTTAAGAGGAGGTGGCACTGTCCTAGGCCGGTACCACACGGCATATTTAAATTAAATTATATACTGGAATGCAATTAGTACATATTTGAATAGGCACAATTATTAAAAACACCATCATCCTAGTAATATCCCGGTTATGTCCTAGACTAACGCTTAACGCCCAGGGTCTGTTCCAGACCAGATTAAAATTTCAGTTGTTACATATTATATAGCGTTTGCCGTCTGACCTCCGCAACTCAGATGGAAAAATCATTCCATTGTTAAATCAGGATATTAGAAGAAAGACATTTTTTATTTATAGTTTTTATTTTTAATATGTAAGTAGGTTTTTAATGGTTTTTTAAGTCTGTAATGTAAGTAACTATTTTTATCATTATCATCAAACAGACCCAAACAAATCTTAAAAGAAATTGTTTTTCCAATTGTACTTCATTAAATGTTCATGAACGACGAGACCAAATGACAAAATGTTTTTTTCCGAAATAAGCACAAAACTTCTAAAAGTGGTGGTCACATAGGTGTGCCACCAGGGTTTAATAATGTTAATGGTTTTTTAAGTCTGTTATGTAAGTAACTATTTTTATCATTATCATCAAACAGACCCAAAAAAATTTTAGAAGATTTTCCAATTGGGCTTCCTTAAATGTTCATGACAGACGAAACCAAATGAGAAAACGTTTTTTTACCGAGATAAGCACAAAACTTCTAAAAGTGGTGGTAACATAGGTGTGCCACCAGGGTCTAAACCCGAAACCCTCTGAATTTGAAAGCTATAGGCCATTGGGCCATCGCCACTATTATACCATTATTAGACACATTCTGTCATTTTTAGATTATTAAACAAAACAGTTAAATCAGTAAAGAACTATAAAAAATACTTATGTTGATATAACAATAACACTTACACGATAAAAAATACATATGTCATATAAATTTTTATCCTAGACAGATACATTAAAAACAGACAGGCAGATATAAAAGTCAAACTACAATCTTACATACATTAGCATATTCTAGGTTCTAATTAGTACTTTATTTATTTATTGAAAATATGGCTCTCCAACAAAGGACATACACGACAAAATTACAATAATATGTGATATACCCGTAACATTATGTGTAATCCATCAATTATAGGAGACCATAGCATGCAAATAAAATTTTTCACAAGGCAAACACAGGTTAAAACATTAGAACTAAATTACAATAAAATAATAATCAGAAATAAAATTTGTCAATTATACCACCAGGACAATCCTTCTCAAAAGTCTGCAATATTTTTTTTTTCTTTAATGAGATGATACATTATCTATAGTTCTCATAGCATAGTTTAATAGGTCTTGTGACCAATGGAATAAAAGATACACTTTTATAGCGATCTCGTCTTGCCACAGCATACGGGCACTTAAAATGTCTTATACTCGTATAATTTAGAGCTCGTTTTTTATTTATTATATCTTTTATTGCGAAAGTTATAAATATATAAATTTTACTGCTTTACTGCCGTATGGAATCGAACTGTGGGCTTCAAATGATAGTTAAAGTATAATCAATCAATGGAAAGCTTTTTGATTAATCCTTTTGTTGTATTTTTATATGCATTTATGATAGCACGAATAAATTAGTCTCAGAGCATAATGAAGGATTGAAAAGCAATGTGGATTTTTTAATTTACCACACATTGATGGAATGTGTAAGGTACGCGAGCAGAAGGCTTCGCTTTTGTACACAGTACAAGATTAATCGGTGGGATATAGGTATGTATCACCCAATCCTAGCAATACCGAAAACAAAGATGGCTAGAGATATGTTTTATTTGTTTAGTACATATAATTGTTATGATCGGACTGGCATGGTCGAATAACGACAAAAGTCCCTAAATATTTTAAGATTAAAAAAAAAAATTACCACACGTTAACACTTGCTTACGTGATGGATGGTTAGCGCAGCTTCAAAATTTTAGTAATGTTTATTTTGTCAGATTAAAACTTTTTTGTGAAATGCTGGTAACGTTATCATATCAACCTTATAAAATCCCCTGCTGAACATTGGCTTCCCCAATAGATTATATTAGGGGTATTTGCTCATATTCACCACGCTGAGCAGGCGGATTGCTGACCGCAGTTCAACCCAGTACGCAGGATAACGTTGCTGCCCATCACCCGGTAAGATTTCTCTTCGTCGACTCTGACGGCTCCTCGTAAGATCGGCGACACTATTCTAGGCCGGTACCACGCGGCAACGCTAGTATACATGAAAGTAAAATATCATTGGACATCTCGCAGAGCGCCATCTAGCCCGTTTGGTGGGGTGTGTTCCTACACATGGCAGTTTTTTATCATCGCACCGTTTGCCATCAGCGGCGAAAGAGCTCATCCGCACGCCTTATAATGACGGAAGCGCGTACAGTTCATTTGAGAAGAAACTTTCTGCCACCTACTTTTGCGTTGTGTAATGGGCTCCCTGGTGAGGTTTTCCCAAGATATTACAGCATGGGGTCAAAAGGGCGTGAAACGGATTTCAAAAGGCAACGCGAAAGTAATGCCTCTGGTGTTCAAAGCTTTCATCGGCTGCGGTCACCTTTTTCCATAAAGTCGGCCGCACGCTTGAGTGCATTCTAACATCATCATCATCACAGCCCAATAACGTCCCACTACTGAGCACAAGCCTCCTCTCACATATCAAGGTGTGAGGGTATTGGGTCATACTCCACCACGCTGACCCAGTGCGGATTGGCGGAGGCAGGTGTATGGCGTTCTGCTGTTAGAATTTTTCAAACCGCCCATTTGGCTTCTAACATGGCTTAACGACTACCACATTTAGTGAAAACCGGGCTTAACGTGCCTTCCGAAGCACGGAAGCGCTCGATATCAAATGCCACACAAACGGTCACCCATCCAAGGACTGACCTCTGTTAACTCTGCTGTACTTCGGTGATCGTTTCAGAGCACCGCAGAGCTACGAGCGCTTCTGCATTCTAACAGTTATACAAGAAATGTACATGAATTTCTATAAAAGCAGTAAAGAGAAAATTAAAAGCAAATTTTTTATATTTTTTTAGAAAACAAACTCATTGTTCGTCTAGCAGACATTATTAATCCCTAGAGGATATAAAAGGACGGCACAAAATCAGCCAGCTAAGACGATTTAATATCAATAACTCACCGTTAAGTTAAAAAAGCAGTCTAATGCACCAATTGGTAGAAAGTTTTCGCACGAAAAGTAATGAAATTTGATTTATTATAGAGGAAATACTCCTGAAGTGTTTTAACTGATTTAAATAAATCATATTAATATGGATATGCTAGACATACGCTAGTAGTGGCGAGACTCATAGACTTTAAATTTATAGGGCCTCGGGTTCATACCCTGGTCGCTGTGACTTTTAAAAGTTATTTGCGGTACTTATCGCTTGCTCTCGTCTCGAAAGCACATTAGCCGTTGTTTTGGCTGTTTTAGACATCTATGGCAGTCGTTATTACAAAGTCAGTTCCTACTAACATCCTGAAAGTTGGGTTAATCTAAGAATTATGTTTTCCTCTGGGTTGCGGTGGTCAGAAGACAGTTGCTCCATGTAATAACTGAAATTCAACCGAATCTGGTTAGACCAGTCAGCATACTCTTGTCCCTAAGCTAAGTCTAGGGTAACCGGGATAATGCTAGGATATTATTTATTTTTATTTATTCATTCATAAAACTTACAACTATCTTTACAGGCACCAAACCTAATACGATAGAGTAGCTGAGCTTACAATATCTAAATATATGACTAAAAACTTTCACATAATTCTTATCTACTAATTACTAAACTACTACATTAACATCTACTGCAGAAGCAATATGCTGCTTTTGCGAATTCGTTCAGTGAACATGCAAATAAATCTATCCGGTCGGACAGTGACAGTGCATTGTCTACCCGCAGCGCCCGCACGAGCGGGGCGCGCTGCAGCAGGTTGGTGCGCGCACTGGGTACCGCCAGCAGCGTCGGCCGCCGGCGGCGTCCTATGTACTCATTCGGTACGCAAAGCTGAACCGTCTCTAAAATACGCGGATTATGATATGTCTTAACCAAAATAGACTTACTGATATAAGCGTGGAAGCATAGCAATATAATTTCCCTTTAATGATATTAAGTCCTTCCAACTTTCTATTAGTACATTTATAAGGCACCCGCCAAAGTTAATTAAAACGTCTCGATAGGATGCCATTAGTGAGAATGAAAAAGCGAATTTCCTTGAGAGCTGATTTTAAAGGAACCTTCGAGTAGCTTGTAGATCTTGGTGATTGAGGGCGGCTTACAGACTTCTGAAAGGTTTCTTTTATTGATCGACTCAATTCCATTGATGGCTGACAGGGGAGGTCTCTTGATAGATCGCTGCATTTTCAAAAGGAATGGCTTACTATAATGACTGAGTATATTTTATCGGGGTGTATTTTTATGATAATAATAGCATATAAAAATACTTATTAGTGAAAGTGCTCGTTTGGGGTCGACTTGAAATCGTTCGCAGAAGTTGAGGAACTTGCTCAGAGTTTGGCCCATTCATTAGATACAGTTTGTTTGGTTATACGTACAAACAAACACATATGTTTTTACAAAGACACGTTAAGTCACAGTTAACATGGTGTGTTCGAAGAACCTAACTACAAGACTGCCAAATAGGCAGCTTAAAAATTTTGCTACCAAGAAAATTTCTCTTGTAAAAAGAGTTTCTTGTGGTGGTTTGATGATTGCAGAAGCTATAGTCTGGCTCACCTGTTTAAGAGACTGATTGTGTGTAGTAGATGTCGGGTCAACTTTTATAGTCTTGACTTTTTGTAACAATAACCTTTTTTTCTTAGAATATGGTGTTTATAAGGGTGACTAAATAATGATCAGCATATTCTGCCATTGATGGCGTGAAAATGTTGTGTTTACATATATAAATATATATATATATAATATGTATATATATACATTGACCCAATTCCCTCACACCTTGATATGTGAGAGGAGGCTCGTGCTCAGTAGTGGGACGTTAATGGACTGAGACGATGATGATGATGATGATATATATACCGGCCTGAATACCCTTTAACTACAAATAATATCATATTGTAAATAATAACTGCAATAAACTGAATCCACTCCAAATCTGTCGCCAATAATGTCTGTAGTATCTAATGCATTAAGATATATCATCACCATCATAATGATTGATATTGTAACAAACGCGTTGTAACAAAGGACAAATTAAACGATATTAGCCTTAATATTTATGAGTTCATCGCGTCATATATTTTGCCACTCATCGTCCATTCAAAACGCATACATAATTAACAGCGTAACAAAATTTTGCTCATCAACATGAAATAAGAGCTGAACTTTGGAACATTAATACAAAATAACGTCCGGGGCCCGGTCCCCGATCCCGGACCCTGAAAGGAGGGGGGAGGGGGAGATTAGGCCTGAATATATCCTCGCACTAATGGGAGTTGTAGCCGGGGTACTGTGGGTCAGCCCATTAACATTGGGTACTACAGTGAATTAGCGACGCGTCTCCGTATCGACACATACAATTCAGATTATGTTGAAATAAAAAATGTCTTTTTAAAAAATCTTTAGGGAACATAATTGGCGAAGTGTGGGCGTATAAAATGCCTCTGCCTACCCCTTCGGGGAAACAGGCGTGAGTGTATGAGATGTGAAATGTGTTTAAAAATCTTCTCACAAATCCATTTATTTAAAAACCTTTTTATAGAACAAGAGAAAACTAGTTTTAGAAATAGAGAAATTACAATTAAACTATATTTAAATGTAATATAAAAATACGCAAGCTACGTAATCTAAAGTCTCATAATCTCTAGGAGTGACTAGATGCGATAATATGATACTATACGGAATTATTTGTTATTTTTTTGGTATTTGCATGTAAAGAAGACAGACGAAGATCATGAAACGGGAAGAGTAATGAGTTTCTTGCCATTTCTTCTTATTGAGCGGTAGCTCAGAAATGGCACTTAGATTCACTTATTTATTTGATTTTAGTGTCGTACGTCGATTATTCTTATATCTAATTTTGAGTTTTCAAGTTAATGAAAAAATGTTTACTTTTTTATGTTTGCATAATATTATGAAAGTTCTCATGCTTTACACCATCGGAAAAGCGATGAAGATTGATAAATGATTAAGAGCCATGATATTATATTAAACCGAATGAAATATATTTAGGAATGTTATTAATTTTCAACATGCTTATAATTATTACATTTTAAACGTTGTGTATACCTATAATAGGCATGCATGTAAGAACAGTACCCTTTGCTAATAATTTTATATAATATATGTGCATGTTATGCTGTTGGTGTACCCTATTAAATAAATAAATTAAGAAAAGGGTGGATGAAAGGAAAAGACGTGCCGTGTATCGACCTAGAGTAGTGCCATCACCTTTCATCTCACCGGGAGTGGTCAGAGCTGATGATAAGAAATCTTTTGGGAAGGCCAATGTTCAGCAGTGGTCTTTATAACACATGATTTGTTTTTAAACAAACAATTTTTTTTTCTTCCATAAAACTTGACTTAAGGGCTACGTTTACAAAAGTGCTAAATTATTTATTATAATGTTGTTTAAATCTAATAAGACATCATTATGTCTCGATAGGATGCCATTAGTGAGAATGAAAAAGCGAAGATAAGTAGCGTTGAATAACTGTTTTAGGATATTAAATAACGTATAAACAAACTTTAATACTTTTTTTGCAATATAAACCTAATATACATGGGAAACACCCATAACAGAACAAATATTCACAGAACACATACACGCAATGATTGCACTTATAAGGCTCTTATGACGATGTAGTAATACCTATTTTAATATTTGTATTTCTTGTTTAGACTTCCATATTCTGTTCAAGGTTCATATTATTCTTATTCCTTATACTGGTAAAAAGAGTAGCAACAAGTTCGCTTTTGTAATATTTTTATTGTTGCTATTGAATTCAGCGTTTTCTCAGCTCATTAACTTCGGTCCCACTACTTCTCTCACAAACCGAGGAAAGAGGTTATACTTTACCAATTGAACCCAGTGCTAATGGTCATAAATTATATAATTCCTTAAAATAATATTTTTTAAAGTCATCTCGCAACTAGTTTTATTTCTTTACTTTCGAAAATTATTACTCGTCTTCATTTAGACAAAAAATAAATGGAGCTTTGTTATATGGAAATTTAATATCCACTCTATGTATAAGAACACACTTATGATTCATATCTTGTTGACTATCATCAGAAGTTCGTCTGAAATACAAAGACAGTCATTGTCTTGACAATACGAGAATTGTAAAATAGATTGAGACATCTGTGCGAGGTCAGTGCTCACGTTATCTGTAAAGTATTGCCTACTATCGTCGGCCGGTCACCACATGTCACATATATCAGTCCTGATGCGTAATTCTGCTATTTTCAAGCGTTTCTTATACACTTTAGCGTTTTTGCAGCTTTTTAACTAAACTTATGTGTGAATAATGTGTGAACTATGAATATTTATTGATCGGCTACAAACATTTAAACTACAAATACACAAAAACATGGCGTATTCATTACTTATCCGAATAAAGATAACTCTTAAAAGTAAACCTGTCTAGTTTATTAGGTCTAGCTAGACAAATATATGAACATTTAGATATAAAAGCCAATGACTCTGGTAGTAAATAACTTTATTTTGTAATATATTGTACTTTTTACAGGAAGCCTATTTCGTAACATAAAAGAAAACGTCTTGTTCGTGTAATTTCTAGATAAAATAAATCTCTAGTAAAATAAGAATATAATATTTAGTTTGTTTCAATTATGTTTTAATAATCTGTCACGTTATAATATACGTTATAACACGAAAACTAAAAATTTAATTTAAGTTAGTAGGATACGTATGTTTTATAACCCAGCATTTCAGAAGCGTACCAAGTTAGCTTTCAACGTCAAACGACAGTAGAATCAGACCTCTTGATGCTGAATTTAAATCAATTTTGTCACGTTCATTCGTTCGACGGTACGCTATCAATTGCGTACAAATTACGCAATAATATTATACTAATGAATCTTCGTCTGTAATGCAAAAAGGTTTCTACTTGGAATGTAGTCATTGGAGATATTTATTTACAGACAGACAAAGCAATTACTTGTTTAGAATACCTAGATTCATACCGAATGCGTTTTCTAACGTGTTCTACACATCGTCATTTTTGTCATTTGGAAACATTCTAAATATTGATTGCTTTTTTGCTCGTGTTAAACTTCCTGATAAACAATTGAGTGGTATTATATTTTTCATTAAATCTCGGAAAATGTAAAATTATTGTTCATATTAATACTCAAGTAACCATAAAGTACCACGGGTGTATGTAGGGTCCTATCAAGGGTCTATCCTAAAGGGTCCAAGCCAACCTCACTTGCCGATCAACGGACGAGGCTCTGGCGCATATAACAGTGCCCGGTAAGCGGCAATAGGCTCGCTACTTATTTACGCGGGACCAACTATATAATTGGCGAAGTGTGGGCGTATAATATGCCTCTGCCTACCTCTTCAGAGAAAAAGGCGGGAATGTATGTATGTATGTATGTTGATTGTAAAGAACTATGTTCGCAATTATATTACTGATGATTTCAATCATCAAAAATTTGATTCAAAGCTATCGAATTCCTCAGGTCTGCATTCAACTCGAGCGCTCTAATATGCGTCTATATTCCCTCCTTCTGTAACAAGGAGAACAAACACCTTGCCATAATACTTTACCTTATTACGAGAAAGAATAGAAGACATCCTAATCCTTAAGTAATTTATTAGAAAAAGCCGTTCCGTTTCAGTAGTCGACTTTCGTTGGCGATGAAAAATCGTTCCATTACGACGGAGGGAAAGCTGGATCCCGGGGCTCATATTTCAAAACAACACATTATTGTTTTCTTTCACTTTTGGTGCGGTTTAACTGGTTAAAAATTTGCGAAGTGCGGATTTATTTCCGATTCTTGTTTGTGCTTTTGGTTAGGTTGGTTCCCGAATTTGTTATTTGGTTGATAAGAGTGTTATAGATACATACATAATGTCACTCCCGTTTCCCGTAGGTGTGTGTGTCTTCTATAACAATAATAACACTATAGGCTTGCGTCAACAGACGATGTTCCGCGGCATCGTAATTTTCTGCTTCATTTCTTTGCTGAATCTGTACTTATATATTGTTTTTGATCCTTAATTGACGAGAGTAAACCTTCTATGATAAGGTGGTTCTGAATTTAGTCTGACTTTAATCAACAAAAATCCGCGACTTTCTTTTGTTTTTTACTTGCCTTTTTCTGCTGTTCTTAAGATAGTTTTTGTTAGTTGGTTATTGAAAGTATAACGTCTTTGATAATTATTAATTTCAATGTAAACTGTTGCTAACATAGGCTTGATTCTACAGACAGCTTCGTTCTGATATAAAATCGCTTGCGTGACTTAAACATTATGGCCGTGTCTCACACGCATTTCCGGGTTAAAAGGTAGCATATGTAAGCGTGGTTGTAACCCTGGCTTACCTTGTCATAAATTCAGTCTAAACCAGCTCTGTGATTTGGGCTTGAATGATAAATACATAATAATAAACATATTTCTGACAATTACTCCAATTATTTATTGCCAAGATAAGTATTAAAGAACTTGTGTTATGGATACTAAAACAGGGATAAACATACAAAAATACTTATTTTTATAGTAAATACATAGGAATCGTAAAAAAATCCGAAAAATTAGATTTATTTAGGTCTGTTTCCAAATTAGAACCTCTTTTAATTGCCCTGCAAGGGGAACATACAGACCTACCACATACTTACTTCTTCTGTAATGTGAACGATTTGATTTTAGTTCCAGACTAGCTAGTTTCGCGAAGCTACCACCGCTTCAGTTATATTATAATTCATAATGAATAATATTAAGTGCAGGAGCGACCCACCCGCGTGGTCACATAATCGATAATGGTTCATGACTGCCCAGATAAGGGAAGTATAATTAATTATTCCGCTCATAAAGGTGAACAATGGAATGATTTAAGACTCTTTGTGACGTTATTTTACTGTTACAAGTGTAGCTTCGGGAACTTAGGGAGAAAACAAAATTTATCGGGTCTGAGTTCTTATCATGAGTTTGAAATTAAATTATTTTCGACACTAATTCAAGTATAAAATTAATAGGTATATAAAGAAAATAAAGATTTTTTATTTAGTGTTAATTGTTTACTTCAGATGAATACAAAAGGTAAAAATGATTTTATTACAGACAATACGAATGGGAACCAAAGATTTAAATTAACTCTGAAGAAACTATCTACTTAAGTATCTATATTTTAAAAATAAAATTTGTTGACCTACAACATTCAATATATAGATGTATTATATGATGACGTGAATAATGCTTATATATCCAAAGTCTAAGAATTGGTCCTTGTTAAATGTTTCAATTTGGAACAATTTCCCCAACGTAATAAGACTTCCTTATTAAAGCGTAACTGACGCATACAACGCTTAATTAACTTTGTGAGTTTATTATAGGCCTAATTTTATAATAATAATCCTTTATTGCACAAAAATAATTTAAAATATTACATGAGGTATATAAAATAACATGTACAAAGGTGGACTTATCTCTAGAAGAGATCTCTACCAGCCAACCCTAGCAGTTGTAAACTAAATAGTTGTACGGGATAAATGTTGTCCAAGAAAAGTGTTACTAATAAAAATAAACAATTTATTAAAAGGATGTCAAATGGTCACCGTAAGACGTTAGACTACACATAACATATACGGGACTTTTTAGTTGGGCTTTTAAAGGATTTTATGCAGGCCGTCATGAGTGGGGCGCTTAATTGTTACTGTTATTTCTAGTTTTACACGGTATCGAGCGCTTTTACTATTTTAAACTGCATGAACTGCTTACCATTAGGCAAAATGTGGAGACTATGACGAGTCACCTTAAAAAAATAAAATGTATTAAAGACTTATTACCCAAGGCCACAGGTTAGGATAATTCCACAGGCACGCATTCATCGTATTTAGAACCGCTCTCAATTGGTGGATTGCATCATCTGCATAACATCAGGCAAGGTTTAAGTTATTTTAACGAGTGACTTCAAAAACGTTGAGGTTTTAAACAAGTTTGCTCCGTCCTATACATTGTTCGCCTAAGAGCCAACTCTCGTGAAAGTCTATTTTACGGGGTCCAAATCTCACTAAACTGACTAGGAGAATAAAAACTTTTTTTAATGACATTTCTAAGAACTTTTCTCTTTACATCCTTTATATCCTTTATATCCTTTATATCCTTTATATCCTTTTGACGACCGATATGGCGTAGAGGTCAGTATACCTACACTTCACTCCAGAGGTCGTAGGTTCGATTCCCACACAGGACAAATCTTTGTGTGCATGAACATGAATATTTGTTCTGGTCTGGGTGTTTTCCTATGTATATTAAGTATATATCTACAAAAAAAAAAAGTATTTGAGTATGTTTATCCGTTGTTTAGTATCCATAACACAAGTTCTTAATGATACTTATCTTGGAACTAAATAATTGGTGTAATTGTCAGAAAATATTTATTTATTACCACAAAGTTATCTGACCCGGTGGCTGAAATTGGAACTAATCGTGAAACTGGAAATTTTATTTAGCAGCAATATTAGAAAGAAAGAATAAAAGAAAAATATTTATTCAATACAAGTTGCAAAAAAAAACATAACATAAGTACACAATAATTATAGTTAACACATAATCAAGAATATAATAATAAGAACTTAAGTGAAAGAAGAAATCAGCTTGTAATAAAAAACTGCCCACTCAGCATATTGTCGAACATCACAGAGATGTCGCGACGCTGATCTTCCGTGGATATTAAATTCGAAAACACCGTCACCGGTTCAAGTTAGTAGCTCTGTTCATATACTCAGTTAATTATAAGTGACAATTGATTTGGCGTGGAGGTCAGTATACCTGCACTTCACTCCAGAGGTCATGGGTTCGATTCCCATACAGAACAATTCTTTGTGTGAACACAAATATTTGTTCTGATCTGGGTGTTTTACTATGTTTATTAAGTATGTATTTACAAAAAAAGATTAAAGTATGTTTATCCATTGTTCAGTATACGTAACATAAGTTCTTAATGATACATATCTTGGAACTAAATAACTGGTGTAATTGTCAGAAAATATTTATTTCTTTATTATTTATCACGCCTATTTGCCTTTATTTATAAACTTATTGGCAAATAATAGGTTGGGGAAAAAGTCTTTTCGTATTTTTGTATGAAAAGTCAAGACCTTTTTTTTAAAGTTTATTTACATTTATTTACAATATATATGTACCGTTTTGTTAAATAACTTTCTGCCATTGTGTGGGCAGAGACATTATCCCGTTACTGTAGAAACTTTGGGACTTCTGATCAAAAAAACGGGACAAATAGTTTTGGCAGTCCTCTCTTGAGGTCAACCTTACAGAACCTAAAGAATTCTGCAGAGACCAAAACAGGTGAAAATCTGAAGGCGCAAGGTCAGGGCTATATGGTGGATGCACTAGGACCTCCCAGTCGAACTCTCTTAATTTTTGCTGAGTGGCTAAAGATGTGTGTGGTCTAGCGTTATCGTGATGAAAGACCACACCCTTCCTGTTGATCAATTCCGGCCGTTTTCTCTCGACTGCTTCCTTTAATCTCATCAGTTGCTGGCAGTAAAGATCAGAATCGATGGTTTTGCCGGGCGGTAAAAGCTCATAATAAACAATGCCCTTCCAATCCCACCATACACACAGCATCACCTTATTTCGTGTTAGGCCAGGTTTGGCCACAGTCTGTGAAGCCTGGCCAACTTTCGACCACGACCTTTTTCGCACGTTCTTGTCGTACGTGATCCATTTTTCATCGCCAGTTATCAATCTCTTCAGAAACGGCTCGGTTTCATTACGTCTCAATAATGAATCGCAAATGAGTACACGGTTCATTAAGTTTCTTTGAGTGAGCTCGTGTGGCACCCAAATATCGAGCTTTTTTGTATAACCAGCTTTCTTCAAATGGGTCAAAACTGTTTTGTGGTCAATTCCCAGTTCTTCAGCTACATCGTAACTACTAATATGCCGATCTTGCTCCACTCTTTCAAAAATGGCGTCCATTTTATTCGTAACAGGGCGACCAGAGCGAGGTGCATCTTTAACATCAAAATTTCCGGACTGAAAACGTTTGAACCAAATTTGTGCTACTCTTACTGACACTGCATCAGGTCCATAAACATCACAAATTTTTTTCACTGCTTGAGTTGCATTTTTGCCTTTTTTATAATAAAATTTTAAAATGTATCGAATTTCTTCATTAGATTCACTCATTTTTACGGAGAGAAAAACAAATGAAAAATAGCGGGAAACAACTTTTTTTTATTTTTTTCTTTTCTTTATAATGGAACCTTTTTAATGTTACCAAAACCAGCCAGACACAAATAGTACAGTCAAAAAAATTTTATAATAAGTTTATACCTACGTTATGCGAAAAGACTTTTTCCCCGACCTAATATTTACATTCTAGCACGTCTGGAAGACCAGCGCTGTTGTGGTTCAGCACATGCTGAGTGTAGTTCATTTTAGGCATTTTACATATATACTTATTTGTGATTTTTATTACTGTAATGTTTCTGTTCTCTGTTCTTAAGTATTTAAGTCTAATCATTTCATTTACGGATCTCAGTTTACACATGACATCTGTCAGGGAGTTTTTGTCGCCAACGTAAATAAGACACATCGTGGCAGAATTTTATTTTCCAAAACTAGTGTTAATTCGAGTTTTTATGTGTACATATAGTGAATTTCCGGACATAACTTCTTTAGTAAATGTAGGAAAATAACATATTGCTGTGAATTGTAATTTTTCGTGTAACTGTAAGCCTCTAATAAAGTCTTTACTATTTTACTTTGGTATGACGAACTTTACTTGAATTTGATTGTACTGAATGACGAATGCGATGTATATGAGCAAATATCACGATTAATTATAAAATTGCCATTGGCAAATACTCTAAACGATTGCGTTCATATAACATAATATTATTTTTTAATAAGACACTAAAAAAAATGTTGTCTATTCTCTGGGGTACACTTAGTTGAGTATTCGATGTACCTTATTGTTAGCCCATAAATAAGTTTGCTAACAGTATAACAATTAGTCTATGTTATGAATTTCAAATGTTAATTATTGCGTAGGCGAATTTTCAAATCCTTGACATTAATAGTTTGTATACTATAATTCCATTAAATTCAAAATCATTTATTGCATGTCACATGGAAGTAGGCTGTTACAAATATGGATAGATATAATGTGACGCCCTGTAAGGGTATAGCAACATAGCAAAGGGCCTACTAAGTGCCTGCGTCCTACGTGAATTATAAAAAATTAAGACACTAAACAATTTATTTATTTATAATAGATTAATTGATTTTATTATCAAACAATTCCTGCATATTATAATAGCTTTTTTTAATTTAGAATGTCTTTAAAGTTTTAGTAAAAAGCGAAAGATTATTTATATTTTTTATGTCGTTTGGCATATGATTGTATATTTTAGTAATATGCTATGAGGGCTTGTCGAGATTAGTTTTAGTGTTGAAGATTTTTAGTTTAATCTGATATCTATTGTTTCTTCCCATTCTTTTCTCGGGTGAATATAGGATTTGGTTTTTTTTAATAAACTTGCATGACTCCATAATGTACTTATATACATACTTATTTCACCAATTGAATTCTCGCTGCCGAGCTACTTTTACTGTATAGAAAGGCTGAGATAGAATTAAATATAATCGCTAATGGTTAATTTCCCTCGGGAGCCTCATTTTCCGCCATAGCCCAGTGTGACGTCCGCGGTCTAAGTTAAACTTCGACGAGATAAGCCTTGCATAAATATTTCGTCGAAAATTAAACCGGCCTTAAATAAAAACTCTTTTCTTGCTACTTCAGAACGCCAGTTGTGTTGAGGTATTTTTTTCATTTTGAACTGTAACATAACCGTCAATTCTACTACTGATAGTGGAAAGGTCTTTCAAATATAACCGTTTTTAGCTTGAAACGTGCTCAATACTATATGATCAGAAACGGTATTCTTTGGATACCGAAGTTAAGCAGAGTTTCTTCTGCAGATGCAGCAGCAAAGCAGATGTCTCAAGTTGGGAGACCGTTTACGTGACGGTTTTCTCTATATGTGATAGTCGTGGTTGATTAATGTTGTCTTGGTTGGTGAGAAAACGCCCGTCCGAGCTCAGTAACAAATAATATCATATACTTGTCATATACTTGTTTTAGTGAAAAATAATTGAGAAATTGGGCGATGTCTTTAATACTAAATATAAATTAACACTACAAAAAAGCTATTTACAAACCTTTTGCAATAAATATTCCCTAAAAGCTTTTAACCTGATGAATTATCGACGAGTCATATACTTATTTTATCAACAGCCACTCAGCGCGTTACTTCAACGAATCTTTCGTAAACTCTAACATTCTTCACACTTAATGATGTCCATGTTAAGATTATATTCGATCGTAAATCGGTAACGTGAGGCGTCTAATCAAAGTTACTAGCCGTAAAAGAAATAAAATTAAAACTACACTTTGAACAAATGAGGCGAATAAAATTATTTTTACGATTCTCTCTCTCAATTAGGCCGGTCGCGACACTAAAGTGTCAGTGTTATTAAAATTTACTGCACCAATTAGGGACGCCATCATCAGAATGTGATGAAACTGTGGAGATCGTAGCTTCCCTTATTAAGAGTTCTATAATTAAAATTCACAGAGCGCGCCGCACCATACATTTAAATGGGATTCGAAATAAACCACAATGTTTTTTTATAGTTTACTATTTAAAAAGTTTGGATTGCAGAATTGTTATTGAGAGGTAGAATTTGTTTTAGTTGATTTCTGGAATAACCGCACCGACATTTTGTTATTGATTTTTAATTTTTATTGAGAGATAGAATTTGTTTTTAGTTGATTTCTGGAATAATCGATTTAACTATTTTAGGAATGGTTAGATAGTGTCCTTATTTCTTATTATACGCTGATAAGTATTGTATATTTTTGAATAGAATTGTATACTTTGCTCCGTGCCTCAGAAAGCAAGACAAGTCATTAAGCACCGGCTTTCATTAAAATATATGACAGTCGTTATTTTTTTTTAATGCGACACGTCATAATGATTACATCCTGCCTGATGATAAGCAGTCGATGCAGTCCAATAAAAATTAAAGCGCTTCATATCGTGAAATAAGCACGGTAAAAAGCGCATCCGCTCACGACGATCTGCTAAAATGCCGTTTCACACCCCGCTTAAATGACCCGGGATTATAAGAAATAGGAAACACATTAGGAAGTCGTTGCCTTCTAAAATTTTAACAACTTGTTTAACCATAGAATGATGTTTCTCTCTGGGTTCCGGAGGTCAGACGGCAGTCTCTCCGTGTAATAATTAAAATTCGAAAAAATCTGGTTAAATCAGTGAGCAGACTCTGGGCCCTTAAGTCTAGAGCATTCGAGTCAATGCTAGAATATGTATGCATACTCACAATTCCTCAATAAGAGAAATCAAGTGAGAATTCACGTAAAATAACGGGTTAGAGAAAATCTTGACAAGCTTAGCGTAATGTAAACTGCTGAAGGTGACACTTGCCTTTTTTTTTATTACGAGTATTAAAGCTCCTGGAGTAATTGGGCAGTCGCTTATAGGTTTTAGTGATCATTACAGTGCTATTGTTTTATTTCAGGCTTGTCCCCCGTTATTTGTTACAAACATATGTATTTCTTTCAATAATCCTGTCACAATCAATTATTACTTGATTCAGAAGGCACATTAAGCTAATTGACTTAACACCAAGATAATAGATTTCTATCAGCAGGACATACAGTTGCCTCAATCAATTTACACTAGGTTCGCATAGTAGAATATGATCTGAATCTCATTTACCTCAGCAGAAGAAGGCCTGAGTTTGTTTAAAGGCCGCGTTAGTTTATAAGTTATATGATGACATTTAAAAATTCTCCAATTGAAAAGTTTTCCATTGGAATGCAATAAAAAAATGCCGCTGGCTTACTAAGAAGACAGATCAGATTTAAGTTACGTACAGACAGTCTTTTTATTTTTTACTGAGATCTCATCAATGTTAGTCAAACGTTGAACAAGACAAGAAACATGATTAAATAATAAATAAATAAATATTAATATTTCCTGACACCAATTATTTAGTTCCAAGATAAGTATCATTAAGAACTTGTGTTATGGATACTAAACAACGGATAAACATACTTAAATTTTTTTTTTTTGTAAACACATGCTTAATATACATAGGAATACACTCAGACCAGAACAAATATTCATGTTCATGTACACAAAGATTGGTCCTGTGTGGGAATCGAACCCACGACCTCTGGGGCGAAGTGTAGGTATGCTGACCTCCACGCCATATCGGTTGTCAAAAAATAATAAAATAATATATCGCTTTTACATGTTATGCGTTAACAAATATGCTAAGTCCCCATAATAAGATCTTCTTTTATGATGTCCAAAAAATCATCTCTGCGAGTTATGTCAGTATTCTATTAAGCCAGCAATATCTAACATTAGTAAAGGTTTTAACCAAATGGTTAGTAAAGGTTTTAATTAAGCCATTTATTATACTTTAAAACAAAGATGAAAACATCATACGGACCGACCACTTCGTTTTGGTCCAATGACAAATGAATATTTCGAGGGCAATTACCAACACGGGTACAGTTAATTATTCAATTCATCATCACTAAAAACATAGATAATAGAATTTCAAAACTAATTCGAAACGTAATTAAAATATTGATGAAATGAAATGTTTCTCTATTGTTATATTACAAATAAGTCGTGTTTTTTGATAACTTGCTTAATAAAGGCTTGGAATATTAGACTTCTCTTAACACAAGGTAATTCTAACTTATTTGAAAAGTCATGACATTTGTAACTTGATAAATTTAATTTACTTTAAGATCCACATGATCATTTAGATTCGTCAAACATTTACACAAAATGGAAATTCGCTTAAAAGTTTAATAACCGGGTTTTTCCACGGTATAGAGCGTTCTTACTTTTCTGCACTGCATCGACTGCTTATCAGTCATTATCACAGTCATTAAAAAAAACCTTTCGAAGGCAGCAGTGACCTGTTCCGAGATTACTTAGGCATACCAAACCTTACACAAATTTTCATGGATATTTGACGAGACATGGGCCATCTAGCCCTTAAACTAAGCAGAGCTTTATAAATTGTACTAAACAATGGATAAGCATACTAAAATCGTTGTCTACCAAGATCTGAGGAGCCCAAGCCAACCTCACCTGCTTGTGGTGCAGCTGCCGAAAAACTGACGAGGCTCTGACAAACATAAAAGTTCCTGGTAACCTATTGCGTGGGATTAAAAATATATCTGGGGAAATGTATGCCCTCTGCGGAAAAGAATAGCCCTTCGGAGAAACAGGCGTGATATTTGTATGTAAGTATAAAATATAGATACTTACATTTCTTATAGATACTTATATACCTTTTTAATAAAGAGTGCTAATCCCGCCGACAAACTGAAAAGCCGTTTGGTGGGTTTAAAATGTATGTATAAGGTTTTAAGTCTCAATAAAGCTTATTATTATTATGGCACTTAGATTCACTTACACCTAATTATTATTTATTTGCATGTAAGTGAATCTAAGCTTCGTGATTTCAGGGTTAATATTAAATTTTTTTACCGACTTCCGCGCCGAAACAGTGGTAAACTTTAATATTTTCTTAAGTCTTAAATTAGGCTCTTTTATCTCTTGTAAGCGACTCTAGCCTTTTCACAACATTTGTCACGCAACAAAAGTAAACAATAACTCCCGCTGTGGTGGCATAAAAGCTCGTCTGTTGTAAACACATATCTCAAAAAGTTAGTTGGCGAGCAAAACATCCCGTTGGCATCTCCCAAACATCCCTCTGACATATAGAGGTACCTACTATGTAGCACATCTTGGCATTCGAGGCGAGAACAATCTGGATAATAGAATATATTTGTTTCTTTCGTCTTGTCAGACTGCCGGCGTCGTGATGGCGGCTTCGCTTTGATGAACCGCTTTTCTTTGGATTGCCATTGTCAAGGAAAAATGGCTTTATGAGTTCGTGAGATAGTAAAGTATTATACTGTTTAAAAGATTTATATGTCACTATAAGTTTTTTTGTATGTCATATCAAATCTTATGCATGTATGGGTATGACCAAAAAAATTACATTGATGTCAGTTATTTATTTAGATATGGGCTAGCATGATTTCCTGAGAAATAGTTACTTATGTCACTTAAATATAAAGGGGAGGAAGGACAAGGTCTATGACCCTGCTTATCATTGTTCAGTTAAAATATTCTTCATCAGCTTAAGGACTTCCAATGCTTAACATAGGTGGTCCTCCATAAACTTTCAATGTAAATGTAGTTTAATTTTCTTTTTTTCAGAACTTTTCACATATCAGTCCTATCGTACCTTGTTAAAAATTGCAGGTGGAAGGTGCATTGAACATGATCATGCGAAGTTTCTCAGGTCGTTCGTCCATCTTGCAGCTACGCTACGCTACGTTATTTTTAATTCCAGGATTTATCTACCCCATCGGCCGTGAGATGAATTGTTGTTGATTTCAAACTGAATATCCTTGTGGTATAAGTTAGAATTTCTACTACTTGTAAGCTGCCTAGGCAAAGATTGAAGTGCCGCATTGGAATGATTACAGTTTTGCCAGTTTGGATGTGGCTTGTATTCGGCAGAAGTATAAGGTAGAAATATTGTAGTATATCGCGGCAGTCGCTTCATCCTCTTCTCCTTTGCGGAAGGTTCGGTAAAAGCAATTTTAATATGGTTCTAGACAGCTGATGTCTTGTAATACAGTGATGGGTAAGTGTACGGCATGGGTAAGCGTAAAGCAGAGTTTACAGAGGTCAGTCCTTGGATGGGTGACCGTTTGTATGGCATTTGATATCGAGCGCTTCCGTGCTTCGGAAGGCACGTAAAGCCGTTGGTCCCAGTTATCACTAAATGTGGTAGTCGTTAAGCCATGTTAGAGGCCTAATTGGGCGGCTTGAAAAAGTCTAATAGCAGGACGCCATACACCCGCCTCCGCCAATCCGCACTGGGTCAGCGTGGTGGAGTGTGACCTAATACCCTCGCACCTTGATATGTGAGAGGACGCTCGTGCTCAGCAGTGGGACGATAATGGACTGAAATGATGATAGTGATGATGATGAAGTGTACGGCATCGTTAGTATAGTAATAGCAACCACCAGCTTGTTTATTCGAAAGTGCACAAATAGCACATTATAAAAGATGTTTATATTATTGTGTTGAAGAGTCAGACTATCAGCACTCGAACCAAGAAATTTGGGAAGTCGTTTCTGAGCAAGACCACTAAGCTCTGGAATTCGCTGCCGGTCCTATTTCCTATAATCCTGGGTCTTTTAAGCGGGGCGTGAATTGGCATTTTAGCTGGCCGTCATGAGTGTATCCGCTTTGTACCGTGCTTATTTCACGGTATGAAGCGCTTTAATTTTTTTTGGACTGCGTCGACTGCTTACCATCAGGCAGGATGTAGTCATTATGACGTGTAACATTAAAAAAAAGCTTTGAACTCCCTTATCCTTATAACTTTAGGAAAATTAATAAATAAATTCCGAAAGCCTCTCAAAAAGTTTCGTACAGACTTTGCTCTCCATAAAGAACATAAAAAGCTCCATTCTCCCACGATATATCTGCGCGATAGACTTATGGGCTGCCCTGGCCCATAATCCGCCGCCGAACGTTCATTATGAGGAAAGTTCGTAGAGTCTGTTGATGTTGTCGCGCTCAAGTTGGATTTACGCCAAATATGTGAAGACGCAGTGCAGACAAGTACTCCTTCTAAAGTGATAAAGTTTCTTTCTTATCCATTTTTTTATTGTCGCTAATACATCACTGGATTATGGAGTTAGCCAAAGACGTCCGGTATGTTTGTTTTTGCGACAGATACTTGGATTTTCTTGCGATAGCCCAGTGGCGAGACCCCTTGCTTTTTAATTCAGAGGGTCTCGGGTTCAAACCCTGGTGGCGCACCTATGACTTAAGTTAAGGTCGTAATAATCTAATGCTCCGTGCCTCGGAAAGCACGTTAAGCCGTTGGTCCCGGCTGTCATGAACATCTATGGCAGTCGTTATTAGGAAGTCAGCGCCTTCTAACAGACTGATAGCTGGTTAAACCATAGAATGATATTTCCCTCTGGGTTGCAGAGGTCAGACGGCAGTCGCTCCACGTAATAACTGAAATTCAGTCACATCTGGTTAAACCAGTGAGCAGACCCTGAGCCCTAAGCTTAAGTCTAAGGCAACCGGGATGATGCTAGGATATGATTATTTTACTGTCGTGCGTGACAACAATAATTATAAAAGTAAAGTTGTCAGGTTAGTGTAGCAACTGAAGTCAGAAAGTTAAACTGTCGAATCCGAATAGTGGCATTAGCTCTAAATTGACCAAAGTTAGTACTATAATCATAATGGTCACCAGACAAACATATACTCGTATTCAGTGGACCAGATCTTACGGTCTGAATGTGGTGGATTCAATTCTCAGATAGAACAATTGTTTGTGATTATTCATATCGGTCTGGGTGTATTCTATGAAAAGTAAGTATCTACATTATATACATACATACAAATATCACGTTTCACGCCCCGGTGACTCAATAAATGTTATGCAGGGCAGTGTCGGTACATCCATTTAGTCGGATTATTAAGTACTGCATAAGCCTGCATTTTGTCCGGAAATATGCGAATAAGTATCTTATAATCCAAAAGATTGCGGATCGGAATGATAAGATTTAATCTGAAGTGGCGCGTACAAGTTGCTACCTATTCAGTTATGTATCAAAATAATGTTGGTGTACCTACATCAACTGCAATTCGAAACACCTCTCGTATTTCGGATTGCAGAAGGCGTCGGATTAGACAAGGGCCGGATTACCGCTGTACATAAATACTATGTTAGTAAAAACATTATGTAATAGACGAGTGTTGATGTGGAGATCGCGTTTGGGCAAACGTAGTGTAGGACCACCTGCGGCAAAGTGGACCATTGACTTGACACAGGTGGCTGGTAGCGGTAGGTATGCGTTGTGCAGGGGATCGGAATGACTGGCTTTCTTTGGGAAAGCCTAGGTTCGGCAGTAAACGACAATTGGCTGATTGATTCATTGACATAGAAAACATATGGACACAAGCAATATCCAGTTTGATACTCAACAATTTTAGCTTGTATTAGAATCAAGCCTTTGGAGCAAATTATGGGTATCCTGAACTCCACTCCATGTTTGTATTTGACACATCATAATGACCACATTCTGCCTGAGGTATAAACAATTTTTTTTGGGCTTATAAGTACTTATGACCTAAACCTTTTCTCTCATCTCACAAATGTCAATACTTAATAGTTAGTACAAAAAAACGGTTCAAATACCTTTCTTACTTCATATCTCCTGTTTTATTACGAAACATTTAAATAAAACAAACCTTCAACGAGTCGTCTGGTCCCTCTCGCCAGCTGTCCACATGTCGATCGAGACACAATAAATACAACCTCGTTATTCGCGCGGAGCAATCCTCAGTGGCTAAGATGACCACTTTTACTTTGAATAGTTTTATTAATCTACATTAATAAACTAAATGAAATTGTTGAGCCATTTCTTGATTTACGTACGGTTGTAGAAGAGAATATCTTAAATTTTAATAAATCGTGTAATAATACAATTGTTAAAGGTAAACAATACCGTGTGGTATCGGTATAAAATAATGCCAGCCACCTGTGATCTCATGAGGAGTAGTAACAGTCGACGATGAAAAATCCTATAAGATAATGGGCAGCAGCGTCATTTCGTGTAATGGCTGAAACCGCGATCACAAACCCGCCTACCCACTGTGGTGATTATGGGCATATACCTCCAACAAAATGTAATTTATTATGGCTGAAATTATGACAATGAATACTCGTAATATAATCAGCATCATTATCACAATATTGAACTTAAATATTAATAGCAATTTTACAGTAAATCTTTTTAACCTAAACATACAACTATAAAAATAATGCTTGAAACAAAAGCTTGAAATAAGGTATGACATTTGCAGAGCCTCATTGAATTAGGAATATATAAGAAACGCACTCTGGGGCCTTTTTAAGCCCTCGACTGTAATTAACTTTGCAGCCAGAGCAGAGATTTACGTGAACACTGGGTACAATTAAATTTGCATAGGAAATTGCACGGAGTACGTCGACTAAGTACAAGGTCTGGTGAAACTAAATTCTACGCTGTTCTTCTGTAGACAGCCTCTTGCAAGAAAGCTTGATGGTAATAACTGTTCTATGTCTTATATCCTTATTGACATACTTTAACATTATTATATATAAGATAATACTTCAATACACATTTTTCAACTAGCTTTCTTATATTTTTAAGCATTTATGTTTAGCTCTAACCATAACTTTAAAATATTTTGTTACACTGTGAAATGCAATAAAATTATTGAATTGAAAGTTATTAACGCAGCGCTAAGGCTGATACTATTAATAACGCAGAACCTAATACTCGTTTACTTTCACATAAGCTACGTGTGAAGACGTGAGTGCCACTTCAATATCATCATTTCGGCCATTTGAAGTCCACTGCTGAACATAGGTTAACTGTTTTCCTCGTTGATAGATCCTTTGCCGCCCCTTGCCACTTCAATATAATAAAAAAATCAAGAAGCAAGAAGTAAACAACACGTACTCGACGAATATCATTTTACTTCTGACGAGAAGGCTGATGAAAGGGTAAACGCCGACATCGCGGTGCGCATAAATGTCTGAAAGCTAACTTGTTGTCGCCCAAAAAATAAATAGGTATTTGGCTTTAGAACTTTTTTCTTTTTTGTTCAGTTCGGTTTGTGTACTTGCCAAAAATTCTTCATTTTTCTGACAATAAATCTAGAATGCACACAAAATTTATGACTTTTAAGTTTTTATGTATGCATGTTTAAATTTAAATATGAATGTTTAATAAGTTTGACTATTATTTTATGAATTTTGTTATTTAATGACAACATTATAATAAATTTGTTTTTATTATTGCAATACACTGACAGGGTGACCCCTAAGGTACTTGAAAATGTTTGTGATCACTGTTTTACCCATGAGTGCAATAAACGATTTGATTTTGACTTTAGTTTATTTGTTCGAACAAAACTTTGGAAACTTGTTCAGCTTATGCTTTTCGCAAGTACTTTTAAAGAAAAATACGTCTTTTGTTTATATCTACGTTGGTGCATAATAATTCTTTGAATACTAAATTAAGCCGTAAAATATTCTTAATTTTAAAAATCCGCCAATTCAAGTCGGCAGTGGGTTTTTGTTCGTTCCTATTTATCTTTCCCTCCGAACCATTAAAGATTTCTGTAAAGCCTTCTTTCTTCATAAATATTCATTAATCGCGGCAATACCAGCCTTCAGAGGCTCAACAAAACAAACAATTACAACGGTCTGAGCAACAATTAGATGCGAAACAGTTACATAAAAGCAAGATAAGCCATTAAGTTTATGTTTTGACAGAAATACAATTTCTTATGCGGATTTTCGTTGTATATCTTCACGGACTTTTTGTATCGGATGTTATAATGTTTTTTTATCTTTCTAGGGTCTTTAGCTCAAACCATTAACGTCCTATTTCTGAGCACGGGGCCTCCTCTCACGAATATGGGAATTCTGGATATTACATTAGCGGAGATATGTGCTTCCTTGCTTTGAAAGTCACGTAAGAACTTGGTCCGGTTATCACAATTGATTTTCTTACATCAAGCAATGTTGAAAGCCCTATAGGACGGCTTGATAAATTACTAACGTCACAACGATATTCTGCCGCCAATCCACACGGGGATAGAGGAGTAGAACGTGATTTCCTAGTAACTGTGTTAAAGGAGGCATGTGCTCAGTTGAGGGGCGTTAGTGGGTAATCAGGTAATGTATACCAGATTGCAAATTCAGACGATCTTGAATTCAAACCCTATGACTATTCGAAATTACACATATTCACTTCTATTTTCCCGAAGGGGTAGGCAAAGGCATATTATACGCCCACACTTCGCCATCTATATAGTTGGTTTCAAGTAATAGGTGGCGAGCCTATTGCTGCTTACCGGGCAACTATTATGTTCGCCAGAGCCTCGTCCATCCGTCCGTTTATGTATGTGTTGTGTGTATACAAAATAAATGATTTTATAATGACAGCGTTCGTTATATCGACCGTAGCTATTAACAATGTCGTAAGTGGAAAGTAACGACTTATTACTTATGATATTGTTAAAAGCAACAACAAATAATTTATTGATTCTGGCGTTACTTTGCGGAAATCCATTGTAAGCAAGTGATGGATTAAAAATATCTTTTTAACAATTCCCGCGCTACTAAAATTTCCCGAAAAATCGAGAAACTATTCAACACGACACGTGTTTCGCCCTTACACAGGGCATCTTCAGATAAGATAGGAGCCTCAGAACAACGATGTCTTCACGACCAACGCTGAAACGAGAGCTCTCGTTTCAGCGTTGGTCGTGAAGACATGTCGTGTCATGTCGTGTCGTGTTGAATAGTTTCTTGATTTTTCGGGAAATTATAGTAGCGCGGGAATTGTTACAAAGATATTTTTAATCCATCACTTGCTTAAAAGCAACAACTTTTTTATTTACGACATTGTTAATTGCTACCATTGATATGTTTGTAATAATGTGCGTAATTATCACTTTCTCCGTGCCTCGGAAAGCACATTAAGGCTAGATATCAGTGACATTCGTTATTAGAAAGTCAGTAATGAAATGACTGCAATTCATCCAAATCTAGTTAGACCAGTAAGCAGACTCTAGGCCCTAGAATAATGATGTGTGGGCTAAGAAGATGATTTGTGCAGAATTATTTAGTGTACATATATACTTAACAGAATCGCGCAAAGAAAAGTAAACAATATCCATAGGAAGTATCAACTCAAACTCAATCCATGCAGTAACAAAAGTTCGTACCACAAAGGAAGTGAGGCCGTTTTTAAGGTCTTATCGAAGTGGTTATAGCAACACGGCTTTTGTTATACAATTAACTTTTAATTTACTGCGAAAGCGTTATCGGAACTGCGAGCCGACTCCATTATTTTCAGGAAGTGGAGCGTTAAAGGAAAATGTTCTTGGTTTTCTGAAATGGGCTTGACGTTGCTAGTATGTACACGAGACTTGAATTAACTTGAACTAAGCTTTAGTTAAGTGTGCTATCGTGAGTTGGACTAATTCTTTGTAATTGGTTGATAAGATATTGTTATAAGAAGTAGTGGTTTTATTATTGAATACCATTTTTTTAGAGCTTTTGGTCCTAATTCTAAGCAGAGCGTTTTACTATATCGTTAGTAATAGAATCATGGGTTGCTCTTTTTCCTTTTTAATGATTTATAAGTTACTTAATGTTAATATCATAAGTGCTTTTATAAACTAGTTAAATACTATTCTAGGAAATTGTATGGTTTAGACAACGCTTTTTGGTCTAACTAAGCGTTAATGTAGTAAATAACACAACGGTTGAACATACTTTATTTTTGATTAATGCTCACGTATAAAACAAACAGACTAAGCCAAATTTGAAAATTGCCATTGCATAGAAATATTTGTACTGAGTGAAAATCGAACCAGCGACACCGACTGCGATTGATGCTAGAGAGTGTTGGGTGAAGTTCAAAATTGGAAAAAATATAATTATTTTTCTGATTAAAATCGCTATTTACAGTATAATATGCTAAAATTATCTAAAAAACAATATGTCCAATTGTTAGTCATAAATATTAAAAGAAACTGTAGATATAACAATAACATAATATCAACTATATGAAGAGTTATCTAAACAACGTCCAAAAAATATATGACAGAGGATTCGTGCGAAAATGCGTGCAAAAGGAAAATCTAATTCAACCCTAATAAACAATGACGAGTTACAAAAGCATAACACACATTGCCTGTACAAGCCCTTTGAAAAGGCTTCAAATTCAACGTAAACGCTGCAAACAAAGATGTCATTTCAACCGTTGAATTCAAATTGGGGGTCATTCAATTTGCATATAAAGCGAGTGAGCCGTCAATAGGACTTGGGGGTCCTATGGCCGTCATTCGGTCACACTTTACCGCGCGCAGGGACCCATGTGTATGTTTTGTGTTCTTGCTGATAAACGGGATTAAGTATTAATTCATTATTAACGCTTTTTTAAGAGTAACTAAAATTATATTACAGCCATGATACTATTAAGGTCCTAGATAATTAGGATATAAGATTTTTTGCATCCACATTGGTAATAATCACATTCCAGGCTCTTGTAAGAGCCATCAATAGGATTGGGGACTATATAACCGCCATTTGGTTACATTTTACCGCGTGACAGGGACGCATGTGTTTGTTTTGTATTCTTGCTGATAAGCGGGGATAGGACATGATGAATGATTTAATTAGGTAGTAAAAATCGATCGACGTGAAAAATAATTGTGGAGGCCTATGTTCAGCAGTGGAAATAACTGAAATGATAAACAAAAGGTCCTGGACATCTCTCACAGCGTTTCCTAGCCTCAAATAACTGTGCATCGTATCTATGCATAAAAATATTGTAAGTCCTCTGTGAATATCAGCCAAATGACATCAATAGTGGAGACTTTTCCACAGAATATCAGGGTCGTGTGTGATGATAAAGATGATAAATCACAAATAATTTTAACCCTTTCAACCAACAAATATTTCAAAAGAATTACTAGAATCCCAATTTCAAACAGTAACAAACGTGTATATCTATAAATTTATATTAGGTGCATGTCATAAAAATGCCGAACGGAAAACCAATATTTCCAACATAGAACTTGAAAAATGTATGAATGCATTCAATGTAGACAGTCGTAAATCTATCAGCAATAAAACTCAAATATACCACGTGATCGAGCAGCCAAAACGCCAGACATTATAAATATTTACTGCCTCTATTTACATCTACAGATAAAGTTTCATTTATGTTGGTTTTTCGTTATCCCACTGTATGGCATTGATTGATTCACTGTTATATAACCTTTAAAAAGTATACACTTGCTTGCAAAACTAGGCAGTACCCTTGCCTTTACTGTACCTTTGCCTTAATTAAAAAAAAAAACAGAACGTTAGGGATTTAATAAGAAAAATTACTTTTCAAACATTAATGTGACAGTAAATTATTAACCGATAAGTGTTTGTGAAGTCCATATAAGATCTCAGTATAGTCCAACATCTTTACTGAGGACTCAAGGGGTTTTGGGGGAGGGCATCTCATTTACCATTTATGATCTTCATCACCACTCATTTTCATATAATTTATATGTTATTATATAGCTCTTACTTGACACTGGCTAAATGTGCAAAAAGCACAAAGCCATTATTTAAAAGAAAAAAAATATGTTATGAGCTTTTACTATGTCATTTATTCATTGATGTCAAATGCTACACGACAATCACTCATCCAACATTTAAGAATTTCAAGGCACACAGGCCTACGTGCGTTTAACAATAAATTCATAACGTTATGATCTTTGAACGCTTCACATTAAGTTCATAATGTTACGTAGTAAATATATTTCAGAGGCATTTTCAAAAACTAAACTGTAATCCACCAACTGTAGTAAGGCCCAAATCTCTATCTCCTCGATAAGTCTTCAACATTGGCACGTTACTGAAAAACTTACGATGACTGTAATGATTAATTATCATCGTCATTATCAGCCTAGAAATGTCCACTAGTGAGTATAGGCCTGCCCCTTAAGCTTCCAATGTGATCGATTGCAGGCGGCCTGCTTCTAGCGTGATCCTGCAACTTTAATCAGGTCGTCCGTCTGTCTTGCAGACGTCCGTCCCACGCTACGTTTTCTATCAAAGAATCTCCTATCAAGAACTATTCTGCTTTTTGTAATAATTAACATTACATAATATCCTTACTCTAATGTTTAATAAAATTCTATAGAAATCAAATTTATTTCTTAATGTTTCAGCTTGTATATCTGAACAACTGCAAGTTTGCAGGCAGCCTGCTTCCAACGTGATCCTGCAACTCTAATCAGGTCGTCCGTCCCACGCTACGTTTTTTAACAAAGAGTCTCCCATCAAGAACTATTCTGCTTTTTCTTATAACTTCTATTGCATAAAATCTTAATCTTAATGTTTCATAATTCTAATAAAAATCAAGATAACTCCTTAACGTTTCAGCTTGTATACCTGAACAACTGCAAGTTTGCAGGCAGCCTACATCCAACGTGATTCTGCAACTCTAATCAGGTAGTCCGTCCGTCTTGCAGACGTCCGTCCCACGCTACGTTTTCTATCAAAGAGGCTCCAATCAAGAACTATTCTGCTTTTTCTTATAATTTATATTACATAAAATCTTTACCTTAATACAATCACGCCTGTTTCCCCGAAGGGATAGGCAGAGGCATATTATACGCCCACACTTCGCCAATTATATAGTTGGTCCCACATAATAGGTGGCGAGCCTATTGCCGCTTACAGGGCACTGTTATGTTCGCTAGGGCCTCGTCCGTTGATCGGCAGGTGCACCACTTGCAGGTGAGGTTGGCTTGGGCTCCTCAGATGATTGTAGGATCCCTATACACCTGTAAATCTTCATCTTTATGTTTCATAAAATCCTTCAGAAATCAAGTTTATTCCTTAATGTGTCAGCTGATACGTGAGTAATGTGTGAACGTGATACACCTACTTTTATCAGGTCGTCCATCTTGCAGGTGGACGTCCCACACTATGTTTTCTATCACAGAGTCTCAAATCAAGAACTATACTGCTTTTTGTAATATTACACATACAATTCATAACCTAATGCTTCATAAAATCCTATAGAAATAAAGATTATTCCTTAATGTTTCTGCTTGTATACCTGAACAACTGCAAGTTTATTTCCATGCAGCCTGCCAGCGAACTTTAATTAATGAGGCGAAAAGCTTGAATCATTACTCAATTACCATTGTTTATTGCACAAAAGCATAATTGTTATTCATACGCAAAACGAAAATTAAGTAATTAACGTTAATAAGTTAAATTGATTGTTTTAAGTTTGTTTTTGTTGATTGGGAGCTTATAACGGTTGCTGTTTATTATACAAAATAACGTAATGTATGGTTTGAACAATAAATATCAATTGAAATCAAATATTGATTAATTTATAAAAACATATTTTAGACCCTAAATATTTTTTTAATGTGTGGGTGTGTAGGGCTCTTACCTAGATCGGACGTACCCAAGCTAACCTCACCTGCAAGTGTAGCACCTGTCGATCAACAGACGCGGCTCTGGCAAACATAAAAGTTCCCGATAAGCGGCAATAGGCTCGCCACCTTTTACGTGGGATCAACAATATAACTAGTGAAATGTGGGCGTATAATATGCCTCGTCCTAGCCCTTCGAGGAAACAGGCGTGACATTATGTATGTATATGTTTAAAATAATGAATAGTCGTTTTGATTGTAATAATGTCAAATTAGGTGTACTGCAGTCTTTCCAAATGCCATTGAAAACATAACTCCAACTGCCAGTTTTGTTATTAAATCTTTACTGCTGAATTTGTCACTTCAGTACTTCTACGCTATAGTCTTCATTACAATAATCCACCTAATTGTAGTGTCCTATTTGTCAAAAGTATTATATTTGTGCCAACAAAAAGTATATTTCCATATACCATAAGGGAAATAAATTATTTTATTCACATTTAATTTCATTACCCGGTAGTAAACTTTTTAAGGTGGATAACATTTGAAAAAAAACTGATTGTAATATAGACACTCAACCAACTGATTACAATGCGCTACTTATTTAAAACAAGAAAAGTATTTGTACCAGCACACAGCTAATTGAAAGACAGAAACTAATTCCAAATTCATTTCATATAATTCTAAAAGCCAGGAATAAAGTCATGGATAAAAAAGTGGACTAGAACTTTTCGTGTAAACAAAATGGGGGAACTAAGTTGAACTAACAAAACAAAACAAAAAGTACTTACAAAGAAATACGGAAAATGGTTGCATTTCTACTTGCCAGTTGAAAATTTATTCGGCGGAACGAAATCGTGCGGAAAATTTGCAATTTAGAAGTAAAGGGGGAACGCCAATAAGCCATCGATTATGTAGATGCAAGGCTTTTGTGCAGAACTGCAGAGTTATCTTTGCAGTCAGTTCGCCTTTTAAAAGCGATTTGTCAGGATATTTTCAATGGAATTCCTCTATTACCGGGTGTTGAAAGTTGGGGCTCGTTTTATTTCACCCTTTCAGGAAAGGAATGTCGGAATCTTTCTATCTACATTTTTCAATATTGCTGATATTATTTTCTATTCGTATTTTACTTTTGGATCTACAAAATCTATAAAAGATTAACCTTATAAATTAGTCTGTGAATTCAAAAAAGTAAAGGTTTATTTAATATTCCTAATACTATTTTTTTCATTGGTATTGTTGTTATTTAAAAATAAAGACTTTAATTAATGATAAATATTATTACATAATAATTCTCCTTTCCACTTTCAGTCCAACAATTAATAATTCCAAATGTCCAACCAATATCATAAAATTAATAGCTTGTTTATTTTTATGCAACGGATAAGACTATTAAACCAAAACGAAAAATACTGTATCTTTTACGTAGGTATGGCCGTGGACAAAACTAGCTAACTGACTTGGGTTATAATTTTTTCTATAAATTATTTTTGAATCACCTAGATATTTTTATTTTGTACATAAAAGTAAGAAAGCTAAATTATTTCTTTAACATCAACTGCTAACAGTGTACCAAATAACAACTGAAAAACTTCTTATGGCTTGTTACTGACATGATTAAATTCCCCAATGAATAGCCCAAAACAAAAATCAGCAGAAATTAATTAAAACCAAGTCTCAATATAAATCACACAGAGTAGTAATTCAATCCAATTGTTAACAAATAGAAAACCTCACTAAAAAGGCGAAGACGTTTAAAAAAGGTTTTATGGTACAGCTACGTTCGAGTTTCCGGCTAGCAGTTTCCGCCTACAGTGATACCACATCACGCGATTCAAGCTTTTGTGGATGCCGGCAAAATAGTTGCCACGCTGAAAAACTAACGAGCGAATAGATTAAGCTCTGGTGGAAGCTGACCTTTTTGCTGTCGTCATATGTTTTGCTCTGATTTATTTGTCATTGTTTGTGTAGAATTCGGACGGAATCGTGGTTAGAAAAGTCGATTTATTGGTTCCTAGCCGCCTCGTTTGCAAAGCAATGCAAACTAGATTAAAAGTAACCCATGTTATTTTTTTTCATATTTTTGTCCATTTATTTAACATCCAACGCATTACTTTTGCATTTATATGATTATTCAGCGGATTTTATTGTGATGACATGTAATGATTCTATTTAATATACCCATAGCATTTTTCATTTGAATTCAGCAAATTGATAATGAATTAAATTAATCTCTGGTATGACTATCGGCCCATGGAAGCTTGGCAGGCCGCTGGTGTGGGATGCCACCTGTGCAGACACCGTGGCTCCCTCATATGTATGCGCGACCTCGCTCGTGTCGGGGCTGCTGCGGTAAGTGCTAAAAATCGCAAACGGAACAAACCTAACTTTCTTTTTGTTTCGTTTGCGGTGGAGACATTGGGTCCATGGGGGCCGGAAGCAAAGTAGCTCGTGAAAGAGAAAAGTGCTCGCCTCATTGATGCTGCCGGTGACAAGAATGCTGGCAGCTTCTTCTGCCAGCGTATTGGCCTGGCAATTCAAAGAGGAAATGTTGCCAGCATTCTTGGCACCATACCCATGGGCCCACAGTTGAAAGACATCTTTTATTTATAGTTTTTATTTTTAATAATTATGTAAGAAAGTAGATTATTAAGAGTTATTTGTAATTGATTATATCAATTGTTATGTTAACTCGGATAGTGAAATAAAAGGAAATTGATTATCAAACCAACGTCAACACGATTACTCCGTCATAATTACTTGCATTTAAGCAAATATTCACATTAACATTCCAAGGTACATTTACATTGTTCTCACAATTATATCGACACCATATAACTTACTTATATTCGTTATTTAAATAAAAAATACTCGGACAATGATAATTTCATTAGTTGTCAAAATACCATCAAGTTTCTTTGATAAAGTGTCTTGTTTGTCTATGGAAAATTGAGTGTTGTTCATAATTTTTACTCAGTTGTCAAAACTTCTATCATTCTATTGACCACCGATTTGGCGTGGAGGTCAGTATACCTGCACTTCACTCCAGAGGTCGTGGGTTCGATTCCCACACAGGACAAATCTTTGTGTGCACGAACATGAATATTTGTTCTGGTCTGGGTGTTTTCCTATGTATATTAAGTATGTATTTACAAAAAAAAAAAGTATTTAAGTATGTTTATCCGTTCTTTAGTATCCATAACACAAGTTCTTAGTGATACTTATCTTGGATCGGAAGAATTGGTGTGATTGTAAGAGAATATTTATTTATTTATTCTACATCGACAACGAATAAGTCGATTGCAAATAACTAATTCCTTATTAGGAAACAAAAACGTATTAATGTAAAATCTAATAGCTATTACAAAGTATACTAACATAATGTAGGAAGAAGTCAAAGATAAAAATATTATACAATTGATTATTTTAACTTACAAGTGGAATTTGTAGCAACATAAAGAGCAGGGAGCGGCGATAGCCCAGGGGCGAGACCATTAGCCTTCAAAATCGAAGGGAATCGTTTTCAAACCATAGATGCGTCTATGGCTTTTCGAAGTTATGTGTGTAAATCACTTGCTCCGTGCCTCGGTAAGCACGTTAAGCTGTTGTTCTCGGCTATCATGAACATCTATGGCAGTCGTTATAAGCAAGTCAGTGCCTTCTAACATTCTGACAGCTGGTTTAGCCATAGAATTATGTCTGTCTTTGGGTTGCGGAGGTCAGACGGCAGTCGCTTTGTGCAATAACTGAAATTCAGCCAAATGTGGTTAGACCAGTGAGCAGACCCTGGGCCCTGGGCTTGAGTCTGGGGCAACCGGGATAATGCTAGGATATGATGATAGCAATATGGAAAGCATAACACTCTTATTCGTATTTTTAAGAAAGTTTCATAATAGTAAGCATTGTTCAGAAAATCATTTTTCGACAGCGCTTCTCGCATCTACAATAAAATTCCCAGAGCAATCAGAAAAATAATTCCTCTTGACAATTTCAAAAACAAATTTTACAAGCTGCTTCTTCTTCTTCTTCCATTTAAATAATGGCTTCGTGCGTCTAGCACATTTAGCCAGTGTTAAGTAAGTGATATATTAATTATATATAGTTGGTAGTAAATGAGAATGAGTGGTGATCAAGATGATAAATCGAAGATGAAATACCCTCCCCTAAACCCCTTGAGTGCTCAGTAAAGATGTGGGACTATACTGAGATCTCACATGGACTCCTTGACAGAAAATTTGAAAAGTGATGTTGCACTGTTTTGTTTGATTTACCAACACTCATGTATGTTCACAAACACTTAACGGTTAATAATCCACCGTTATTACACATTAATGTTATAAATATTACAAATTTTAGAAAATAAAACAAAACTGCAGACATGACGCTTCACTTTCCCGCCAAGAAGTCCTACAAGCTGCTTGTGGAAAAGTGCTATTACGATCTAAATGAGTTTTATAATGATATTTGTCTATGACAATTTGATAAGGTAACATAACTAAATTCCGATATATTATTAAGAAAGTACTACGACGACCGATATGGCGTGGAGGTCAGTATACCTACACTTCACTCCAGAGGTCGTGGGTTCGATTCCCACACAGGACAAATCTTTGTGTGCACGAACATGAATATTTGTTCTGGTCTGGGTGTTTTTCTATGTATACTAAGTATGTATTTACAAAAAAAAAGTATTTAAGTATGTTTATCCGTTGTTTAGTATCCATACCACAAGTTCTTAATGATACTTATCTTGAAACTAAATAATTGGTGTAACAGAAAATATTTATTTATTTATTTACTAACCAATTTTAATTTAAAAATCTATATTGTTGTATATCACTTGTTTGTCTTTTGTGTTGCATAATATTGTACGCCCATGAGGCAGAACGTAGATTGCACTAACCATGACATGTAATCCATTAACACCATTGTAACCCATGTTTCACAATAAAAATATTTTAATTTGATTTTAAGTTTGTGCTAGACCATTATATTGGTAACACAGTAACATGATATTTCCCAACTAACAATAAAGATAACAATAGATAGTTTTAATGTTATTGTCTAAGAATTTTCCGACAATTACACCAATTATTAAGTTACAAGATAAGTATCAATTAGAACTTGTGTTATAGACACTAAGTAACGGATGAACATATATATATTTTTTAAATCGTTCGAATCGTTTTCATCATCATCACAGCCCATTAACGTCCCACTACTGAGCACGAGCCTCCTCTCACATATCAAGGTGCGAGGGTATTAAGTCATACTCCACCACGCTGACCCAGTGCGGATTGGCGGAGGCAGGTGTATGGCGTCCCGCTGTTAGATTTTTTCAAGCCGCCCATTAGGCCTCTAACATGGCTTAACGACTATCACATTTAGTGATAACCGGGACCAACGGCTTAACGTGCCTTCCGAAGCACGGAAGCGCTCGATATCAAATGCCACACAAACGGTCATCCATCCCAGGACTGACCTCTTTAAACTCTGCTGTACTTTGGTGATCGTTTCCGACTACCGAGCACCGCAGAGCTACGAGCGCTTCAATCGTTTTCATATGAATTACCAAATGCATTACATGTTCGCAATAGTCTGGCCACAGTTGAATTATGACCAAGTTTAGTTCTAGAAAAAGTCAGACGTAACAACAAACCAACCGGGCGCTGCGCAAAAGGACTTGCTGCTTTTATTTTTAACATCTCAAGTAATAGTAAACAGCTTCTTTTATCCCTGAGTACAATATAGAAAAGTCGAGTCGAGAATTTCTCGCCGAGTACTTTTATCTTGGAGTGTCCAACTTTTACGTTACAATATGAAATTAAAGTACTGGAACAGCCGCTTGTTAATAAATTAACTAGCATTTGTTTAAATTTCTCGCCATAGAACCATATAGTATTTTATAGGTTATAGTGTTTTTTTCTATTTTTTTCTAGCTGCCAATATGTCATGTAATACGGCTTAACGGGTACTACGTTTATTGAAAATAGGATTCACGGCTTAAAATGCCTTCTAAAGAATGGAAGACCTCGATTAAAAAAAATTTAAAAAAAAATCTACGAAAGTATGTCATACCAACATAAGTACCATAAAGAACTTGTGTTTTGCATACTAAATAACGGATAAACATACTTAAATACCATTTAATTTATTTTTGTAAATACATACTTAAAATAAGTAGAAAATATACAGACCAGAACAAATATTCATGTTCATGCACACAAAGATTTGTCCTGTCTGGAAATCGAACCCACGACCTCAGGAGCGGAGTGCAGGTATACAGTATAGGTTTCTAATGCAAAAAACACTGTCAGATTTTTTGAAAGCGTTTTATTAGGATTACCAAGTTGTATATATTATGCAGTACAATACAATATACGAGTTATTAAAGCATTCACAATGTAACGACAGCAAACACGATGTTTTCCCACATCCCCGCTGTCCAAACATTCTGGATCTATTCATGACCCTTGCATGTGGCACTGAAACTTGACGCTAGGCGGCTCGGGCGTCGTCGTGACTGTTTATCCAGAAACTCAATATGGCGCATTAGACTTGTTTTGCCTCCATTACCCGGCTTTGATGATGCCAAGCCAACTAACTTGTACACGTGTCGCCGCTAAGGAGTTACGACAGTGAAAGATTATTGCCGAGAGGATGTTCGAAAATACCGAGCGCTGCGTGCGATAAAAAAGTGCATTTTTTTTCGTCAATTAAGAGCATTATTTTGATTTTACGACTAAAATAGTCTTGCGTTAGCAATTGAACGAAAATAACTGTATTTTGTTCTTTACTTACATAAACGTAAGAATAGGTACGAAAATATATGTAATGAACAATAACTCTAAGCAAGCTTGTACTAGGGCTGCGTTTGCACAAATTATGGATATTGTGGAAAGGCATTTGCAACTGAAATCCAATAAAGCAAAAGGAGGTGTACTACAAATCGCTTATACACAATAAATTAAGAAGTAAAGCAAATTATATTGTTTCAAATTTTGTTTTTTTTTTGTTACATTTTATTAATTATCATTATTATTTTAGCTTAATTTGAATTTGTTTTTGTTGGGTTTATTTTTTTTTAAATCGAACAACTGTATTGTATTTATAATTTTTATTTGTTGTTTTCTTATTTATCTGTGCATGGGTATAATTTACCTGAATAATAAACTGATTATTAAAATTGTTACTTTTTTTGTAAGACGAATATCACAGTTCATGCACACTTTTGAATAAGTAATTTTTCCTAGATCCACACATATAATTAAAAATATGTTTGTCCTGTGTGGGAATTTAACCAACAATCTTTATGCCTAACCCTTACCAACCTCTTCGTCATACTTCGGTATGCTTTAGAATTTAAAAATAAAAACACTTTTATCAAAAGCTACCGTATAGAACGTTGTACGCGTCGTGTCATGACAGTGTGTCTAATATAATGTACAAAAAAATGGGAGTTTTAGAAGAAAATGGCCTGGCACACCATTAATCAGAACACAATGCATGTCAACCGTGACGCGTGGCTTAAGGGGCCTTCCAAATTTCCTGTGTAATAGGGAAACGGATGAAAAAACCTTTCCGAGGCAGCCTCGCCTCACCCACTCATTCTCGGTTTCACAGAGTGTACTCAAATGGGGGCGGTTTTTTTACTTTCTTTCTTTTTATACCAGTCACAAGTTTCACAATGACGTTTCACTTCTGCTCTCACAATAAAAAATGAAAACAACATACTGGGTTGTTTCTAAAAAGTTTTAACTTTTTTAACTGTATCTTGTTTTGGCAATGGTACATTTTTACACTGTACACGTAAAATAGTAATTAATAAATTGATTGAGTAATAATTGCTTTCTTATTTTGAATGAAATTGAAGTAATGGGGTGAGTTCAAGACTTGTTAAGCCACGTAAACAGGACCTAAGGGTCTACTAAAGTCAGCGATGACCACTTGTGTTATAAAATAAAATAAAAACTAATTCGTTCTTAGCTAGTAGTATAGCTTTAAGGGTGATAGGTAGTAACAGAGATGATAATGTTGTGATTGGTTTAAAGTTAATTTTGACGACCGATATAACGTGGTGGCGAGAATACTCGCTCTCCGCTCCTGAGGTCGTGGGTTCGATTCCCACGCAGGAAAAATCTTTGTTTGCATGAACATGAATATTTGTTCTGGTCTATGTTTTTTCCTATGTATATTAAGTATGTATTTACAAAAAAAAAGTATTTATGTATGTTTATTCTTTATTTAGTATCCATAACACAAGTTCTTAATGATACTTATCTTGGAACTAAATAATTGGTGTAATTGTCAGAAAATATTTATTTATTTAATTGATGCATGATTTAACAGACATTCATTCACGCCTGTTTCCTCGAAGGTGTAGGCAATAGATCCGATAGATCAGATTATCCAGGATCAGTCATCGTTATCATCAGTGGTCTTCTATTGGCTGAAATTATGATTCTTACATATTTATTACGGTATGCATACATACATACATAGCGGCCTATTTCCCCGAAGGGGTAGGCAGTGGCATATTATACGCCCATACTTCGCCAATTATATAGTTGGTCCCACGTAATAGGTAGCAAGCCTATTGCCGCTTTCCGGGCACTGTTATGTTCGCCAGAGCTTCGTCGTATATATGATTTAAATGTGCTCATTTTGAAATAACGCAACGATATAATCTTCAAAAATGTCATTTTAGCATGAATAAATTCACGTTACTCTGCAACGGCAAGCCTGAGTAATATATCACACAAAACACCGGTAGCAAAATTTTACGACTTCTAAAATGGGCCATTTCGCCGGTGCTCTCCGAAAACAGTCACATAATAAAGTAAATTAACGAATGTTAGTGAAATCGCCAATGTGGGGTGGAAATAGCTGAGAGCGTTATTTAGAAACTGATCGACTTGCGGCGATTGAATACGCTATCAAAAGCGCTGCCCTGTGCAATGTTCATGTTTATTTTCTTACCCGTACGTCGCAAGGTTGCCTGGGCAAAATTGCTGTTAGCAACATGGTAAAATTGCTTATGCAATTGCGTAAATTTCATTTCAATTTGATTATGCATACATGTTATACTAATTTGATGTACCATTATTGATTATTAATTATATTGAATTGTATGACCAACATCTGTGCGCGAATGTGTGAATTTGTGGGATAAGGTGCGCAGGCGTTAATAAACAGAAATTAAAGTGTTCATTAGTAAATAAATATTCAAGTTCTAAGAACTTCTACATAGTTAATATTTTATATTTATAATACACATTTGCTGAACTTTGGCGACTTTTTGTGATATTAAAAGGAATATAATAAACTGAACCTCTAAAAAATACTTTTTTGATCATCAAAAATACTGATCTAGCATCTAATAGGGGATTAGGTGCTCCATCAGAATTTTTTGATGTACAAAAAGGTTAGGTTAGGTTGGTAATTTATTAATTTTGATGACACATTAAATATGAGCCATATTAAAATTACAGATTTTTACTAAATGCATTTTATTAAAAATTCATTTAGACTTCTGTCTGTATGCACTAAAATTTTCCTAAGTAAACTACTATACTTGTGTTCTGGCATATATACCTTGAAACATAAGTTAGTTATTTGCCATTATACTTAGACTGATTTTCCTATTTAATTAAATAACAAAGGATCAAAATAACAGGCAGTAATGAGGACCAAGACGTGGAATAAAAAGACGCCGTGACTACCAATCAATATTTACCAATACCAATAGTTTTTAAATTGGGACATGAGAATCGAGTGGATTTAACATAACAACCTAATAACGTTCGCAATTACAATTTAGTACCAGAATTACCGATGTAGTTCAAAATTGATATTTACGTTTCATTAAATGCAGAGCGCGTTCGGGAAAGGTCGATTTATTTTTAGTACTTAATTATCTGTATTTTAATTAAATTATCTTCATTGAAACATTAACTGATAATCTCATATGTGTTAATGTTAATGAAGTATTGCAAAATTGTTAAATTTGAGCCTTTATATTAGGTCGGGGAAAAAGTCTTTTCGCATAACGTAGGTATAAACTTATATAACATTTTTTTGACTGTACTATTTGTGTCTGGCTGGTTTTGGTAACATTAAAAAGGTTCCATTATGAAGAAAAGAAAAAAATAAAAAAAAGTTGTTTCCCGCTATTTTTCATTTGTTTTTCTCTCCGTAAAAATGAGTGAATCTAATGAAGAAATTCGATACATTTTAAAATTTTATTATAAAAAAGGCAAAAATGCAACTCAAGCAGTGAAAAAAAATTGTGATGTTTATGGACCTGATGCAGTGTCAGTAAGAGTAGCACAAATTTGGTTCAAACGTTTTCAGTCCGGAAATTTTGATGTTAAAGATGCACCTCGCTCTGGTCGCCCTGTTACGAATAAAATGGACGCCATTTTGAAAGAGTGGAGCAAGATCGGCATATTAGTAGTTACGATGTAGCTGAAGAACTGGGAATTGACCACAAAACAGTTTTGACCCATTTGAAGAAAGCTGGTTATACAAAAAAGCTCGATATTTGGGTGCCACACGAGCTCACTCAAAGAAACTTAATGAACCGTGTACTCATTTGCGATTCATTATTGAGACGTAATGAAACCGAGCCGTTTTTGAAGAGATTGATAACTGGCGATGAAAAGTGGATCACGTACGACAAGAACATGCGAAAAAGGTCGTGGTCGAAAGTTGGCCAGGCTTCACAGACTGTGGCCAAACCTGGCCTAACACGAAATAAGGTGATGCTGTGTGTATGGTGGGATTGGAAGGGCATTGTTTATTATGAGCTTTTACCGCCCGGCAAAACCATCGATTCTGATCTTTACTGCCAGCAACTGATGAGATTAAAGGAAGCAGTCGAGAGAAAACGGCCGGAATTGATCAACAGGAAGGGTGTGGTCTTTCATCACGATAACGCTAGACCACACACATCTTTAGCCACTCAGCAAAAATTAAGAGAGTTCGACTGGGAGGTCCTAGTGCATCCACCATATAGCCCTGACCTTGCGCCTTCAGATTTTCACCTGTTTCGGTCTCTGCAGAATTCTTTAGGTTCTGTAAGGTTGACCTCAAGAGAGGACTGCCAAAACTATTTGTCCCGTTTTTTTGATCAGAAGTCCCAAAGTTTCTACAGTAACGGGATAATGTCTCTGCCCACAAAATGGCAGAAAGTTATTCAACAAAACGGTATATATATTGTAAATAAATGTAAATAAACTTTGAAAAAAATGTCTTGACTTTTCATACAAAAATACGAAAAGACTTTTTCCCCAACCTATTACATAGATAGATAGATAGATAATACGTTTATTTCGTTTAAATAGTACAAGTTATATAAAAACATATCCCACAAAACCGTTTGACTGGTTTGTCTGTGGGTCACAGTCTCTTTTATACTACTTTATACATTACAACTAATTTTATATATAAATAACTTACAATTTTTCACTTAAACCAATATAATGCTTTTTTAAATTTGTTTTGTACTTATTTTTGTTTGTTTCCATTCTAATGGCTTCAGGTATACTATTTAATAGGTACGGAAGCCGTTTTTTTATAGTTCTGTCACCATAATTATTATAAACTCTGGGTACATTGAGTTTACCGGCAGTCATTGAGCGAGTATGAGTAGTGTTGTCGACGCAAGTTAGACCATGCTCCCGACTGTTATAGTTGTTAACTGCTAGCAAATATTTATACTGTAATCTAAGTGGTAGAATATTACATATTTTGAATAATCTATTGTAGTCGCTTTTACTTTTATCTTTGGTTTTTTTAATTACTAATAATTTTAAGAAACGTATTTGTAGTGATTCTAGTTTTAGCAAATTTGTTTTACAAGTGGATCCATAACTGTCAAGAGCATAGTTCAAGATTGAGTCCACTAATGACATGTATATACATTTTAAAATATCTTTGGGAATTTTATAATTTAATTGGTAAAATTTTGCTAATAATATTCTTAACTTATCACAAATATAATCTACATGCGGAGTCCATGAGAGGTTATTATCAATTTTAACACCAAGGTAAGTAATACAATTTTCTTGTTTTATTGGTTTACATTTACAATTTAGTGTATTGTTATGTATACAAAGGTATTCATGTGCAAACAATGAAGATGGTTGCTCAGATGGGCGCATGTAGGGCGAGTGTATTACTAGAAATTTAGTTTTGTCCGTGTTTAGAACTATGCCATTATCATGCGACCACTGGACAACCACGTCCACGTCTTGTTGAACTAATTTGCAAGTCTCCGCCATATTAGTACCAGCTCTTAATGTACACAAGTCGTCAGCGTACATGTACGCTGAACAATTACGTGTACGGAGTAGACTACATAGACTGTTCACGTGCATGAGGTAGCAGATTGGCGAGCAGCATGAACCTTGGGGGACTCCCCGTGTCACTAATATCCTATCACTAAATGTGTCATTCACTTTTACTTGGTAGGAGCGCGCCGCTAGATAATCACGGAACCAACGGTTTAGTGGCCTTCCAACCCCACACTCCTCCATTGCTTTAAGTAGCGTATCTGTCTGTAAAGTGTCGAATGCTTTCTTGTAATCGTAAAAAACTGCAATAACAAACATTTTATTAGCTAAACTATTATTAATCTCGTCCGAGAATTTTGATAATAATGTATTTGTACTTTTGCCTTTTAAAAAACCGTGTTGACTATCGTCTAGTATATTTTGTTTCTGTATATAGTTACTAATTTGGTTTACAATGCATTTTTCCATTATTTTGTCTATACTTGATAAAATAGCTATAGGTCTAAAGTTTGATTCATTTTTATAATCACCTTTTTTATGTATTGGCCTTATTATCGTCTCCTTTAGTTTAGTAGGTAATCTAGAGTGTGTAATAGACAGGTTTGTAAGTTTGGCTAACACTGGACTAATTTTATCTACAGTGAACTTAAGATCCGACATGCGTACTAAATCGGTTCCGGGTGATTTATTACTATTCATATTTCTGATTACTTTTTTAACTTGTTCGGAGTTCACTGGCTGCCACCTCATGCACCTGTCAGTTGGTTCCAAGTATGCCTCTCTATTTAACCACGTGTCTCCACATGTATGTGTAATATTATGTATATCCTCCTTAAATCTAATAGCAAACTTATTACATTTATCTATAATTTTCTCTTTTTTATCCATATTTGACAATATCAAAGAGTCTACGGATCGTTTACATTTACCTAGCATATTATTAATTATTTCCCATATCTTTTTTATGTTTTTATTACAATCTATTATTCTTCTTTTATCGTATTCATTTTTACTCTTGTTTATCCTTTTATTACATTTATTTCTAAATTTAGTGTAGTTTAGACGTTTCAGCATATTATTTGGATCGTTAGACCAAATCTCAAATAACCTGTCTCTTTCTTTCATTAAAATCTTTAAACCATTTGTAATCCAAGCTTTATTATTTCTAGAAATAGATTTAGAATTATAACACAATTTGTTTTCATAACAATCCATATAAATTTTTTCAAATATTTGACAGAAATTTTTGTATAAAGTATTTGGACAATCTATTAGTAATAAACTATCAAAATCAACTAATAATAATTTTTCTCTAACCTTTTTATTATTAAGTATATATCAATAAGATTGGGAGAATTCAGTCTAGATAGTTAAGTCCTATCTATACTGAATTCTCAGATTAAATTAAGATAAAGACAGATTATATTTTTGTAGATTTGCACAACTCCAGCGCATATCAAAGACATAAGTGTTAGTTGGCGTTGTTGCATGGAAATGCATGTCTACTTCATTAGTTCTTACATACCCTTAACTGTCTTTATTGGAAAATCTCCTTTCAGTGTATAAAACGAGGGCTGGGTAAAAACAGTACAATATGACGCACACTAAAATATCGTTTAATATTATTTGACAGGGCCCCTATAATAAGGGCGCTGTACAAATATAGTTCCATGTTAGGTCTCGTGTACCTAGTAATGTTACTCACCCTAGCATATTTCACCTAAACCTAAATAAGAATTTAGTGGTACAGTCGGCCGGCCGCATTAGCTGGCTATTAGTACTCTGTCATGTTAAGTAAAATATTGTATAGAATGTTGGCACCTTATATGAACGCAATAGTTGACGCGACACAGTACTACAGTGTTTAGCTACATCTAAAAACCATTATACCAGTCTAGACGTCATCAACCAAAAAGAATTATCACACGCTTATCTCGAACAATTATTATAATTATTTTTTTGCATAACAAGTACGCAGTTGGTCGAAGACAAATAAAACTTGTAACAATTTATTGTAAGAAAGTTTTATAACACTGAGAAGTATGCTTGACCGAAGAGGCTAGTTTATAAATGAGAACTGGCCTTAAAGCAGACAGCACATATTGGCAATAATAGGAATTGTTAAGCAGGCGCATTTATCTCTTGTTAACTATCGCTTTCTTGGCCATTGACAAATGTGCGGAGCCTGAGCGTTGTGTTAGCAATAGTTTAAGACAAGTTGCGTACCGGAGCATTATTCAAGAGCGCTAAGACCATTTAGCAGTGTCGACCGCAAATTTGTAACCTGATCTCAAATTTAAAGCCGAATAGGCTACACCATAGATCAAGTGGGTGTGAATCACGGAGCTATAGAAAACAGGAGAGGTTCTCAGCAATTGTGCACTGTGATTTTCGATTAGGCCCTACACTTTTTATTATTAGTTCATAGTCTGCTCCCTTCCTGTTAAAATGTCAAATTGCATGCATTGCAATTTGGGTGCATATTATTCTGTTTTGTACAAGAACGCGCAAAATAAGATGTAGAAGATAGGTATTCTGACAGCATAGATGGATTAAGATACACTTTTGAGTAAGGAAAAATAATACCTTCATAAAATTTTGCGTCAGTTACCTAATCCATGTTAGAAATGTTCAATTGGTCGGAAGTGCCACTGTCCAAGACTTTTAAGATCTTCACCGAATCTTATGAGCCCTCGCCCGCATCTCCGCAGCCCGATTTATCCACTCCTTGTCTATCATATTATTCTTCACACACTCAATCCATCTCCTTTTCAGTCGTCTATTTATAAGGATCCATATTCATTACTCTTCTCGTCATAAGTTCCCTGCCTCGTCTATTGTCGTTCATCACTAAATGTAAAAAATTTTATACAACACCTCCTCTTTGTTTTTGCTCCGTGATGTGAATCTTCCCAGCAGAGCTAGATGGATTGAGAGTTAAACTGCTACCAATTAGTTTATCTTAGAAACTCACGTTGCTTCGGATTAGAGCAGTGTATTGTAGAATTTGATAGCAGTTTTTGCAGATAGATTTTAACTAGCTGTGTCTAACGGGCTAACAGCTTCTCTCTTACGTGCTTTCGGGACCGTTCTCAATCTTGTGTCACTGTCTGCCAGTAGTTTGCTTGCAACAATTGAAGGTCCAGCGAATTCTAGGGCTTCTAGAAGGAAGACAAGCAGTCAGCCTGCTCCAATAAATTTTCCTAATGTAACGATTTACTTTATTGTCTCCAAGTGACCCAGTCGTCGACGACTATGAGCTTGAGTCTTCTCGATGGAATTAGGCTCTGCCATAAGTTGCTTACTTAACTTCATAAATCAATCAACCTTCCCCAAAGAGCGTCAACCATTCCGATCCTTTGCAGATTACCTCCATCCACAAACCGCCTGCCTAATGTAAGTAATAAATTATTATGTGTTTATTCCTTCCTGTAATCACAAGCTCATTTATAAGTTCTATAATACTAAATACTGTCACTTAATATCGTTCGCCCGTAGACTATTGCTTGAAATAAACAATATTTCACCATTACGTCATATTCCAAAACTCCCGCCCACACCGCTGTTAAGGATATTCCTAAATTGCACCGGATTAAAATAAATCGTTCCTCAATTATACCCAAGAAACACTACCGGTTCGGTTATTACGGCGATTAATTTAATGTTTTGGAACCCCGAGCACGAGTATTAACGAAATAGGTTTGAGATATCAGACAAATTGAGCCATTTGTTTTAAAGGTAAACCCTTTTTTAGGTAAGATGAAACTAACAATGTCCATTTTAAAAATATTTTTATGAATCTAAATAAATCTCACGCCTTATTTCATAATCTGCTGAAACGATTAAAAATATTCTTGGCCTTCTATGGATTTTAGAGATATAGACACTAAGATAATGGGGCTCGATTAATGGTTTTTTCTGAACTGCACCGATTGCTTACCATCAGGCAGAACGTAGTCCCATTGAAATAAATAAAATTATATTGAAAATATAAAGTAGGTTTTTAGCGCCAGCGCGAATGAAGATACATCGCGGGAGTATTCTATTTTACTAAACTAGTATAAAGTCGAGTTTTATGTGTAAATATAGTGAATTTTTAGACATAACTTTTCGACGTCTTTCACAATTGTAGGTAATTTTGTAAATCGCTGTGATTAGTGATTTTCTGTGTTGATTCTCAAGTTGGTCCACAGAACCTCTAGTAATTTCTTCACTACTATACTGGGACTTTGACTGTACCTAATTTGACTTAATAACGAAAATGCTGCACACTGTTGCAAATAACTTAAGTTAAATTACTGTACACTAGCAAATGTATCGCGCACTCTTTGGTACAAAGATTTTTATTGGGTGTAGAACCTCTTCTTCTACGTGTTCCCCTGTTGGGGGAGCACGGCGCGGAATCGGGGCTGGGCCCCCTGGCCGCGGTGTCGTTCTGCGTCCGTAACTACGGACGCGGCGTTGGGGTGGCTGTATAGCCAGTGTTGAGTCCGGTGTCAATTCCGGTGGGGCGCCGCGATCCAGCCCTGGGCGATCAGCGCCCTGGGGCGATCAGCGCCCTGGGGCGATCAGCGCCCTGGGGCGATCAGCGCCCTGGGGCGATCAGCGGCGCGGGTGTCTTGTCCAGTAGGCTTCGTCAGTCCTGGGTATCCTGAGGGATGAGGCTGCGGGCGTAGGCCCTGGCCTCCGGTGGACGCGCATGAAGCGGCGCCAGGCCTCGGATGTGTTCGTGGCCTGACGCGTCCGCACGCGCGAACATCGGTCCCGCCAGTCGACCCACGAAGGCTTCCACACTCTCAAGCCTCAAATCCCTTGCGATCGTAGCGTTCCTCACGTAGCGAGGGGCCTTGACGATCTGGCGTAGGGTTTGGTTCTGGAAAACCTCCATCTTCTTCCTTGCCTGCTTTCCTGTGAGCGTATTGGGTGTATATGGATCTAACCTCACCTGCAAGTGGTGCACCTGCCGATTAACGGACGAGGCTCTGGCGAACATAACAGTGCCCGATAAGCGGCAATAGGCTCGCCACCTATCTCGTGGGACCAACTATATAATTGGCGAAGTGTAGGCGTATAATATGCCTCTGCCTACCCCTTTGGGAAAACGTTATAATACTGTTTTATGTTTGTACTTATAAATATCTCTACATCGACACTCAAAGCTTTTTTAAAACGAATACCTAATGTTTATTACCTTACCTACGACAATATAGTTCATTATTCTTCAAGCGTATTTGTTTAATGTTAGATTAATGGCGTGTCGGTACGTGCTGTAGTACCTATCCATATAAACCTTAGTAGAAGTTTCGATTAATCACCTATAATAAAACTCGATTGCATTGGGTTCGGCCGAATTCGAGCTCGACGTTTTGTTAATTTAACCAGGTTAGTTAGACACTTGGTTGTCCAAAACATGTGTACTGCCACTTACAAATTTAAAAGCGTACAGAACAGTTTAAGTAAGTTTTTCAAAGTATTACCTAATTGAAAGTTGAGTAAATTATAGACTTGTTAGTTATTAAAATTACAGAATAAGAACTTTTTCGAAACTTCAGCGATGTCATTTAAAGGAATTAAAGCGCAAACTTAGGTTTTTATAAGTGAGACAATTTAATTACCATTATTATATATAATGTTTTTGATATCAATTAAAATTTTCTGCAATATATAGATACTGTTTGTAACATCTAAAACCGAACGAATTGTAATCAAAAAACGATTGTCACATTTTCTAGAAAAATTGTTTGTCACATAAAATTTTATGTAATATACCATGTTCTTTAACTATAATACATACTAAAGAAAAACGTTATACATTATTTTGTTCGTTATACATTCGTTATACAACACTTGGCCAAAAGTAAAGGCCAGGCCATTTATTTAAATTTCTCCCGGAAATTAAAGTTTGTGTAACCGCTGCAATTATCTTGCGTCTCTTGGATTGGAGATGATTATTCCTGAACTAACCTTGATAGACTGATAAGGAGGGAGATACGCTTGTTGAAGATGCAGAGTTAAAGCCTCTTATGAAGAACTCAAATGCAGTGCAATACAGTGCTTCCTTTCGTGTCTTCTATTGAGATTTTTGGAGAATCTTTGGAAAAACTTTTCAATCGGATTCTGCTCTCTTCTTTCCTCCCATATAATTACAGTTTTTGATCGTATAACAACCCCTATGCTGACTCTTAACGTGGATATTATTATGTTTCCCATCGCCTATACTTCTAGAGGGCGTACTCTATTCAACGGAAAATTAAAATTCGCTATACCCGGAATGGGTATAACGAATCTACTCGATAATGATATACCTAGAGAGTGAAAGAGATAGGTATAACGAAGTTTTGTTTTTCGTTGAAGTAGAATAGGCCCTCAGATCTCTTTGAGTGGAGCATAATATAACATTTATTCAGCCTATACGTGGCTGCGCTTGTTATAGTACTTATATCAAGATATGGGATTCCTATCGTCAGGCAGGCGGGAACGGTTGACAACGTACCAATTAAACAGTTCAGACGTCACATCCAGAGCTCAGCCTTTACTGGCCGGACATACAAACGGAAGGAACTGTCGTGTATTGTCCAAATAACACGTGCCTCTCGGGACACCTGTGTGGGAAGTCGTCAATGACGAGCTCAATTTATATACGTCTTCAAAAGATTCGAGCCCAATCTGCTTCTTATGACAATGACTTAAGGTTCGTTTTGCCTTCAGAACGATTTGACCTGTAGCTTAACTCAGTACCTACTCATTGTCATTCGATTGGTTGGAAATTCGGTTGTCATTTAAAGTGGAAACAATTTGTCTTGAATGTTCTATAGATGAATAACAAAAAATATAAAAGATTGAATAATTGGTAAAGAACTTTTTACGGAACTACTTAAAGTTATTGATTACTACGTTTTTTTAAACAGAACCAAAAGGTTTTAATATTATTATACAAAAAAACATTTATGATTCATTTCTTACTATTTGCATATGCTAAGTACTGTGATGGAAACTACGGCCTAATAAATTAAAAGAGGGATTGAATTATAATAATAGTTTATTTTTTGGTTACAAAAAAATAACATTTAGATAAAGGGTTCATTAGAGCATAGAATTGCCCAACCTCGTGTCTCGATATAAAGTCTAATGACAATCAATTATTATTGTCTTTCATGATATTTTGTCTTCGGAATACCAAATTGAATTTCCTATGAACATAGAGGTGGAACGCAGGGTATGTATATCCTGCGTTCTTACTCTAAAGTACTCATTAATATTTTTTTCTTATGAATAGCTTAATGCCGTGGTTAGTAACACAAATAAAAATGGTTTATTCAATCTGGGCTCAGAAGAGGCAGTTGTAAATATCGAGACTAATGTAAACTAACGCGCTTATTCACTATAGGCAAGAGTTTTGATTAAGGTGGGGCATCATATGAGATTGCTAAAATTAGGCTTTTTTAATTTTATTGTTCATTGTCATCTTATAAGGAAAAACAGACGTCAATTTACATCATATAACACATGAAAGCGTTTAGTTAAAAATGAATAACCCGTTCAATTTCTCAATACTGTATATTTAAAGTTGCGCCTCGTCTTTTTTTAAACTTCTAGAACAAACCTTGGTATTCGCGATCGATTGCGCGATAGTTATGTACACTGCCATCTTTTGGGCAAACATAAGCACTATTATTTACACTAAGAACATACAGTTTTGAACACTTCTAATCTATTAAACGCAAGCATTTTTGTAATGACTCCAGGTTATTAGTAGATTAAATGTCGATGAGACCGTTTGTTTGTTTATGCCAATTTCTTTACTTCCTATTTTTGATGAAATTTTCATATACAATCGATGCACGATCCATATGGAGTCCCCTCTGACGCCCAGTTCGACAGCGGGGACGCCTTGCTAGGCTTCAGAACGGCCAAAGTCAGCGACATCCATCGTCCCCTTAAGTAGAAACACGTTAAGTTTTTACTCCCGCCTGTAAAGTATATATTTTTATTGATAACGCCCATTTGATCGTTACACGTGGTTAGTGTGGTAAGTAAAACTCTTTCTGTTTGATTGGTACCGTTGGGACCACCTACATAATTGTTTCCTGTTTTCCGACAGCATACTGCTTTACCCACTGAGACGCATCTAGTAAACACGCACACTGTCAGAATAAATAGTAGTATGAGGTTATCTCCAAGGACTAATGTACTGAATATTATAGTGATATTATATCGTCATGTACTGATGAATATTAACCTCCTCAGTAGATTGCATTCTATTGGGGCCCATAATCACCACGCTGGGAAGGCGAGTTGGTGATCGATATTATATTTTAAGCGAATATACAATTTACCACTGAGAAGAATCTAATAGAAAACAGGCACATTTTTGGAATAAATAGTAGTCTAAGGTCATCTCCCAAACCCAATATACTAGTATAATATTATAGGCTGTATACCAATTATATAAAAATCGGCCTATTGGGCGTGAAACCTATTTTCGCTTTTTTTTAAACGTATAATAAAACAATAGAAGGATCTTGCCAGTACCTATGTTACATAAATTTGTTATTTGACTTATTTGCTAAGGTAATAAATTGTTAAATATTCCTGAACATTTCACAACGCGCTTCTAGCCCCAAAATAAGCAGAGCTGTCGCTATGGGAATAAGACAATGGAAGATTATTCTCAAAAAGTAATTTTTTTGTAAACTACAAATTTTTGCGTTTGGAAATCCATCGGCTTTAGATCAGACTGCACTTCGACTTTGCTTACTTAAACATTTTAAAATTTTCTTCTGTTTATTTGTAAGTATAGGATTTTACAATTGTCCTACCAAGACGTACAGGGATCCTACCAAGACCTAAGGAGCCCAAGCGAACCTCACCTGCACCAGCCGCTCAACGGACGAGGCTCTGGAGAACATAGTGCCCGGTAAGCGGCAATAGGTGTTATCTATTACGTGGGACCAACCATATAATTGGTAGGCGTATAATACGCATCTGCCTACCCCTTCGGGGGAACAGGCGTGAATGTATGTATGTACGTATTATTTTAGTTGTGTGAATATAAATGGTTACTATCAGATGCCACACAAAAGTGATAGCTAAATATTCTAAAAATTCATGAAAATATTAGTATTTTTATTAAACTAAAACTAAAAAAAGAACACAAAACTCATACACGAGCTTCATTACACACATACCATGACCAAACTTAACTCCGAAAAGATACTAGCTTGATATTAGCGGAACAAAGTGTAATTACGGGCATCCATACCCCATTAACGAACCCTCCTTACAGTGAACCTTTATGATGGTCATGAACAAAATACATTGCCGCTACCTTTCTAGTAGTGCTTAGGTTAGTCTATATGTTGTTTGGGGAACGACTGTGTGGATAGAGTAGGATGTTATTATAAGAAGAACGTTCCTCGGAATAGTACCATGATTGTGGTTTGGTTGTAATAAAGTTTTAGTATAGAAGATTTCCTTGGTTTGTTACACTTTAATGTAAAGTAAATGACACAAGAAATTAACTAAAATAATTATGTTTCCTATATATATATAGTTTTTTTGTTAATCTTATTTTAGTTATATGGGTTTATATGGATCCTACGAAGACCTAAGGAGCCCAAGCCAACCTCACTTGCAAGTGGTGCACCCTTCGAACGGACGAGGCTCTGTTGAACATGACAGTGCCCGGTAAACGGCAATAGGCTCGCCATCTAATTGTGATACTGTATAATTGGCGAAGTGTCGGCGTATAATATGCCTCTGTGTACCCCTTCGGGGAAACAGGCGTGAATGTATGTATATACGTATTATTTTAGTTGTGTGAATATAAATGGTTACAAGATTGGTTATAAAATATTCTAAATTATCTTTAAAATACGATCGATGTTACTCTATTGTCAAGAAATAATCCCGATATCAAACTACTTACGTACTTAACGATAAAACCTTAAAGTAAAGTCCGCATTTATAATTTAAATACCACCTGCTTTATTAAATGTATAACATTATAAATTTTCTAGCGTTCCATAAAAAAAAAAATTTGAATACGAATTAATGAGACTCGTGTATTTTTTATTCCAATTAAGTCAGCAAAAAGTTATATTAAAAACTTCATCGTGTGCCATAATCTTGTCTCGCTCTTTGACGTCATCGTTTCTCATTTCGTCCTAAAGATCTTGGACACCTCCATTAAGTAAAGAGGTTGTCTGCGGAGCTTAATTAAGTATTCTCTTCGAAATCTCTGGCAGTGCGCCACCCGGGACAGAATGGCACCGATTGATTTTAAATGAGGGCCCACAAAGACGGTCTAAGTGGACGCAAGGCTTTGAACTTGCCTATAAAAACTTTGTGGTGAATTTTGAATAAAGGTTTTAGCTACTAAAAAGTTGTGTTAGTCTTTGTTGGAATTTACTAATTCAGATAGGGTCCCATCTTGTAAAGCTTTCGATTTAAAGTGGAAAATTTTCAAATATACTTGTAAAAATAATTGAGGACGATGCATGGCGACCAATGTTATCGTTGTTAGGTCTATATTTTCACATCAAAGACGGTGAAGTAAATTCAAATATAGCACAATTTGTTTTCCTGAAAACTGATATTGTTTTGCTGTGGAGGTTTTCTTTATGTCATTAGTATAACATATATAGGGATCGTACTTTTTTCTTTTGTTTTACGTCGGTAACAAAATGCATTTACGCACTATCTTTTGGCCAAAGGGGGACCCAGACGCGACTGCCCGCAGTAATACCCACTAAAAACGACGCCCGCCGCTTGTTGAGAAAGAGGCGGGGGCCAGTACCTGGGTTGCAGCTTCTGACACCCCGCCTGCGGCCAACGTCCCCCGGACCAAAACCGGAAGGACCTTCTCAGAGAGGCGCAGTGGACGCGCCCCTCCTACCTCCCTGCGCGACCATAGCGTGTGTGGCCGACTTCCCGGAGGGTCCATGGTGAGACAGCAGGGGCCCCACTGCCTAAGACCCTCCTGGCGCTGCTGAGCTGGCCCTTCTGGCCCGCCTGCTGCGCCCTTCATAGGTACTGAGCCCCCCCCACCACGCCAAGGTGGAGACCTGTTCGGGGGGGATAGGGATCATACCAAGATCTACGAAGCCCAAGCCAACCTCGCCTGCAACTGGTGCACCTGCCGATCAACGATCGAGGCTCTGGCGAACATAAAAGTTCTCGGTAAGCGGCAATAGGCTCACCACCTATTATGTGGGATATATCTGGCGAAATGTGGGCATATAATATGCCTCTGCCTTCCTCTTAGCCTAAACAGGCGTGATTTTTTGTATGTATTAGCATCATATAGAATATCATTTGTCTAGTTAAAATTAGTGCTTATAAGCATTTATTTCCATACTGACTAATATTACTTTTTACGAGTATACTATACTTTATTTAAGTCATACTATTTATAATTTTTTTGTGTTTTCTTCATTTCTCACATTTTAATTCAAAAATGTAAAGCTCAGTACAATTTTCTCGAGTACCACGTTGGGCGCCATTTCAAGTTTTACTTTTTAAACTGTCATTTCGACCCAGTGCACGTGAGACGCTAAGGAAACTCAGACGTAAATAAGAACACCAAGAATTCCGTCGTAAGTGAGAAAATATTACGGCAGCTTAATGTTACGAGGGCACCTAGAGGAAGCTCGCCTCGTTATTCTGATTTATGATGCACCCCCGAAAACGTACAAAGAAAGGCCTTATGAATTCCAACCGTAGAATTTACGTGGCGTTTTCATTATGACTGTGTACATATTAAAGTGGCTGCTGATATATGGGAAGGACCTCTGGCGTGTGGTATTTGGAGCTCAAATAGCATAAGCGATCATGGTCGTAATTTTTTATATTTCTCGAACATAAAGTAATGTTTACGATTTTTTTCACCGTTATAAAAATAATACCGATGCCCCTTATGGATACTTTTTCCGTCGCCATACCACAAACACCGCATATGGCGTACGACTCGTATATTCTATTTCTTATATCTTAATATGGTAGCGAGTAAACTACTTATTTACCACAGATAATAATATAGTGCAAACACAAAGTGAAAGCTTTAGATAAAGCGTTTACAGCCAATTGTAGCGATAAAACATATCAAACTACATCACGCTTTAAAACAGACATCAACAAATTGATCCACTTACATTGCTCCTTTTCTTCGAGGTACGAATTATAAAGTCAATAAAGCTTATTAATTAGCCACCGTTATGATTGTAGTCTTTGTACAGAGCAGTCACGAACGGAGCCATAATGTAACCGCAGTCAGGCACCGCCACTTCCAAACGACGGACGACGGCTCCCACAGACCTCCTGTGAATTTATATACGAATATATAGACGACCGATATGGCGTGGTGGCGAGTATACCCGCATTCCACTCCTGAGGTCGTGGGTTCGATTCCCACACAGGACAAATATTTGTGAGTATAAATATGAATATTTGTTCTGGTCTGGGTGTTTTTCTATATATATTAAGTATGTATTTACAAAAAAAAAAGTTTTTATGTATGTTTATCCGTTATTAAGTATCCATAACACAAGTTCTTAATGATACTTATCTTGGAACTAAAGAATTGGTGTAAGTGTCAGAAATATTTATTTATTATTTGACTACTGACTGGTTTCCAAAGATACAGTGAAAATGCTATCTTAGATTATTCGTTAATTACTTAAGCAAAAACAATTGGAATACTTACCCTTATATACAGAAAAGAAGTATGTATGATTCCTTTGAATCAACTTTTATTGATAAGGATACTCTGCATAGGGTTAGCGTGGTGGGCTTTGTTAGTCCCTGTCACCATGGTTCGTGAGAGGAGGCGCTTGCTCAGTAGTGGAACAATAATGGGCTGAAATAGTAATAAAAATAATTTTAAAAAAAATTTGGTTCAACAAAACTTATACATAATGAGCTTACTGTTACAATACAAAGTAAATGCTTATAATATGATATCCGAAGTACGGCACATACAACAACAGTAAGATTCGCTGAACTCCAAACTAGGATTCCCTGTGTCGTGGAGATCAATATCTTTCCATTTATGTCATATTTTTCTTAGTGCATTTTTAAGTAAGTAAAGATATATGCGTGTGCGTGCATGCATGCTCGCACTTATGTGTGTGTAAGTGGGCATGTGTGTGTGTTTTATGTTCGTGATCTAATTCATAGGACGTTTTTAATTTTCAATTTTATTACACATATTAATTGAGTATTGCTGAATATTAATATGATTTTTAAGTATATTTTAATATATATGTTGTGTGAGTTTTTTTTTTTTTTTTGATCACAATATTTAAGATATGTGTTATCACTTATATGTGTTTGTTTATATATATAGTGACAATAATATAGATTTTTGCGTCAGTCAGTACGTGGCAAAGTTAATAAAGTCAATTAATTAGCCACCGTTATGATCGTTGTCTTTATACAGTGCGGTCACGAAGGGAGCCATTATGTGACCGTGGCCAGGCACCGCCACATCCAAACTGCGGGAGACGGCTCCCACAGACCTCCCGTGGATATTAACGAGGATTTACGTTGTCAGTACGTACGTGGACAATATTTTTCTGACTGCTATAATCAGATATGAGTGGAAATGCTGCGAACGATAACAAAATTATTTTTATCTGAATTATTTAAAACATTATGTAAAATATACTTACTAATAACATATTATATGCCAAAAAAATGTTATGCCTTAGAATTTATTCATATTTACATGGATATTTAAAATATTTTTTTTTAAATTCCTTTAAAATTACTTTCTTGAGAGACTTGCTGTTGGTGGATAAACAATAATTATTGGTTTGCATGCTACAGATTTATGTACGCATCGTTTTGTAAGCTAAACTGATATTTAACCTTAGAATAATTACACCTAGAAGCCCAGTACGCGTCGTCAAAGTGAGGCAACTCAAACCTAGCCATATTGGCTAAGTTTGTTACGCGGCCCGTCAGTGCTCAAGGTCGTGTTGTATTGAAAACTACTCCTGATATTTTTATTAAAAATGACGGTTTGAGCTATGAACGGATATCACAATACGTCGGAAAAGCACAAGAAACATATTAACATATCATTACACGGGTAAATTATGCGTTTGAACTTAAATTATTAAGTAAAATATTAATTAAAATAAAAAAAATAATTTCAATATTTGTTACGTGACAGTTGATGAAAATGTTGCCATTAAGGGGAAAAAATCTCCTACATATTGTTGTAAGTGAAACACGTCTCAATTAGACAATAATTAAATTGCACAAAATGTTATTTGACAATTATCTGCTACTATCTTCCGACCGCGACTTTGTTCGCGTGGAATAATTTCTTTAATATAAGATAACACAAAAGTCTTTATTTTTTCATTGATTGATTTCAATTGAAATGGCATAAATCACATCTTAAAAAGGTGTAATAGTTTTATCCGATTCTGGTCTATCTACATAAAACAGTTGACTAACTATATCAATTTAAGAGTTTCATGGCTCTAAATATATTAAATAAATAATTAGTGAAAAATTATTCACCCCAGGCAGGATAAATATATATACATTTTTAATGAAACTATAAAGTAAGTGGTTTTTCGCATAAACTAAATGCAATAAATAGCTAAGCTAAAGTGTAAAAGTTTAAACTTTCCTACTTTTAGGGAAAATTGAATGAAATGACAACATGCTTTTTTTCACTGTGTGCGTTTCGTCGAGCGTAAATACAAGTATCTTACGCACACATAGATTTTTTTCTTGCCTCGCTTTTGAAAGACCGCTTTGGAGGGAACTATCGTTCTAGGTGTTATTATTCTAAGTATTTAACAAATGAAAGGTGTGATTTTGTTATTTGTGACAGTACCAAGCTATCATTTAAATTACAACGCCAACCTATAAAAAGCTAACACATAAAATTCCCCTTCAAATTAAAATAAAATATACGTACTTTTAATACGTTCTACTATATGTATGTATTATGAAAAAAATACAAAAAAAGTTGGATGTTCAACTTTGCTGCGCAAAAAGTTCAATTAACAATTTACACATCACGAATGCAAAACTTACCAAAGAAAAATAAAACCTGAACATCTCACAACTCATCACAGTAATAAACCATTTGTGTGCATCAGTAAATACCTATGTGATGTTGTTTATTAAAAAAATATCCATCTTAAACATGACACCTTATAAAAGGCGTGAATTATTAAAGACGGTTTATTCCTTTACAGTGACAACGTGGAAAGTTATTGTTTCTTCGGTTTTAACTATTAACTTTTAAAGATTCTTAGTTTCAATTTTAAGATTCAATTTTATAAGATTATTTCTGATTTGACACGTCATAATGACTACATTCTGGCTGACAGTAAGAAGTCGGTGCAATCCAAAAAAATTAAGGCGCTTCACTTCATGGAGCAAGCACGGCACACAAGCACCCACCCATGACGGCCTGCTAAAATGCCAAAATTAATAATGAATTTGTATACTTAAATTACTAAAGCGTAAAAAACTAATGACTAATGGTGAACTGAAAAACAATTGATGATGTCAGTCGCGATTAGTTACTAAAATTACTTAAAGTTCAAGATTTTAGCTTACACTCTTCTATTGCTAATTATTTTTATATACTACAAACAAAAATGTATTCATTCATTGCTAGTTCCATAGCTCTACTATCTTTTTCTCTACTATTTATTAGCTAAATATGATATTGTGAAATATAATGTGTGAAATTAAAATTATTCTTTATAGTTTAGCGTAGACACAACAATGGTTTATGTGGTAAAATCATATATTGAAGTTATTGTAAACATTTTATAAATTGATAAATAAGAAAAAATAGATTGCAGATTTTTTGTGTGCCTACTATTTGTTTATTTTCCTATATTTACAAGAAATATTAGTATTTATAAATGCTCTTGCGTTGTTTCATACCTACAGTAGGTATAAGCTCTACTAAGTTTGGACTTCAGATGTTCAAGAATATTTATTTTATGAATGAATAATATTTGTAGCCTGATAACTAAATGATGACTAGTGAAAAGACAAAGTTTGAAAATAATTCTGCGTTGACACTGTTAAGGAACCACAACACTAAAACAAAAAAAAATCATGACTGCCATTGCAACCACCGCAGTACAAGCGGAATTACGAGCCGCTAAATATATTTTTAAAGAATAAAAATGAAACTGAGGAAATATTAATGTCATTTTAATACTTTATCGCGGTAGGAGCGGGAGGCCACGATTTAATAAGCTGAATGCATAAGTCAAATATTTTATGATCGTTGATGTCGTATAAATATTTCGTATTGAACAGAAGAGACGCGATGAATCTGGAGAAAGCGACAAGAGGGTGGCTCTTCGTTCACTTTTTTTGCTGGATATGATGAATATAAATATTTTCAATTGTATTTTCATATTTTAACTGTTATTTCAGGCCATTAACGTACACACTACTAAGCACGAGCTAACCTAACGACGTGAGAGACGTCTCACGAACTTAGGTGAAAGGGTATTGGTTATTCTCTACCACGCGGTCCCAGTGCGGATTGGCGGAGTCAAGTAAGTGGCGTCCTGTTTTTTTTTACTAGCCGCCTAACAAATCTCTTACTTATCTTAACGACCATCAAGCCTAGGGTTAACCGATCAAAGTCTTAACGTGTCTTTCTAAGCACGAAAATGTTTGATACTTCATATCATATTTTAAGTAGTCACCTATTTTAGAAGTGACCGCTGTAAACTCGTCTAAGCTTTGTAGATCATTTCCAACCGCAAGCTACAAGCAGTTCGTATATAAGCTAAATCGTATATAAAACTTGAAATTTGGGTGTTTAAAATTAATGACTAAAAATTATGAAATTTCTTATACCTATTTAAGTATCTCAGCAAACTATCATTGCAAACTACAGAAGTAAAGTAAAGTGAAGCCGATAGATCAGATTATAAAGGATCAGTCATCGTTATCATCAGTGGTCTTCTCTTGGCTGAAATTATGATTCTTACATATTTATTACGGTATGCATACATACATACATACAGGCCTATTTCCCCGAAGGGGTAGGCAGAGGAAGGGGAAGGGGTAGGGAGAAAAGCATTTTTTTTTTAAATTTATTGTACAAAATATATTAACATTATAATTTATGTTATAAGCCACTCACTTAAACCACTATGGTTTTTTTGTTAGTGGGAATTATACGCCTACACGTCTCCACATAAATAGTTGATCCCACGTAGTAGGTGGCGAGCCTATTGCCGCTTACCGGGCAATGTTCGCCAGGGCCTCGTACGTTGATTGGCAAGTGCACCACTTGCAGGTGAGGTTGGGTTCAGCTCTTTAGATCTTGGTAGGATCCCTATACACCCTATTACGTTATGGCTTTATTTATACGGTATATTTGTTAATGTATTTTTAACTATTATTCATATAGAAGGTAAAACGAGAAACGAGAGAGAGGGCAGGAGTTCTTGCAAGTTTTTTTTCTTAGATATGAGCTGATTTTTTTTTTTATTTGTGTGTGTCAAATAAGTGATAAATTAAGTTTTATGTCACCGTTTTCGTCATTGAGTCACAGTCAAAGCCAAGTCCATCATGGTCAAGGCAAAGTCATACCCCAGTAAAATAGTGGAAACTTTACTAGAGGTTCTGTGAAATTATCGAATCGACACGTGAACATTATAATATGCCACTTTCCTACACTAAAAATCTACTATATTTACGCAACAAAACTCGAATGTGCACAAATTTTTGGAAAATAATATACAGCAGCGATTTGTCTGTTTTCGCGTTGGCGTCATAATTCTCATTCCTCGTAGAACATATATAATAGGAACTAGACAACAGGTATCATTTGACTTTTCACCATCAGTAAAAACTACAAGCTACATTTAACATAAAATTATGGCTACATTAACAGGTAATGTGTACAGAATAAAATTCAATGAGTTAATTATTTGATTCGCTTTCATTTACAACTTCTGAAGTGACCACCGAACCTCTTACAAAATTATATTATCTTTTACTTTATAAGGAAAAAGACCAATTAAAGCATCAATAACTAACAAGGTATTATTATTACTATTTACTGAATTATGAACGTGAAAGTGTGTTTTTTACTTATTTTGTTGATTAAACCTGTCACCACTAAAATATTATTGTATTTAGCAAGTTTATAAACACGTGACTAACATAAGCTACTTTAATTGCGATATATCTGGAAAGTACGACGGAATGTATGTCTTAAACTTTCTTTTTTCTTAGGTTTCAACAAATTAATTAACAAAGTTTAATTTTTTTTTTTTATATAACATAGCATTAGCGACATTTTTAAAAATATTAGATAATTATATTTTTATTGTCATGTTGAGTATAAACATTAGGAACCATATCTTTTTCTAAGTTACCATATTCCTCTAAATTACTACAAGTCGTACCTAGGTTGTAAAGAAATTTATTATGTAGAATCCTTAGAAAGAAGAATATTTAAGGCATATTATTATTCAATTATTACTTAAAAGTTGAATGAAGTTAAATTCTAATAACTTGTATTTTCACGATTTATTTACTATAGACACCGTAAAGTACATGAAGGTGAATATTATTCAATAACGACACCATATGATGGTACCTATATTTAAGATCTGACAATATTTAGGTTAAATGTAACCTATCTACCTCTATAATAAAACAATATTCTCAAATCTCGGTAAAGCTAAAAGCATTGCCCTAAACCAAATGAGAAAATTCAATTTAGCAAATATGCAAGCGTAGCCTCATCCTCAAAGCGATTCATCCCTAATAACATATATTTTCTCTTTAATAAATACGCTTGTGCGAACGTTTATATCCAAAAATACATTTGTGTACCCCGATGCGTCGTAACAATTCCGAATATTGGATCCCCTCGACTATAATTCGGTTTGATGTCATACTCCTTGCACATGACTGATCCCAAATAGATATCATATAAATTGTTTGGTACTCGTCATTGGATCTGTTGCCATAGAGATGCATTTTTTTCAAACTGATTCATCTAATTGCAGAAACATTAATCGCTCACTCAGTTAGTCATATAGTTGTCTTTGTCGTCAAAGAGTTTGTTTCAATCTTTTGACACATCTTTATGGATGCTCTATAGCTATATACACGCTGTGCACATTTAAAACTAATGCTGTCGCTTTCATTTGATAAGATGGAGACAGTGATAGCCCTAGTTTCAAACCTGGTCTAAATTTAGATCTCGTTTTGTAATAACCTCAAGTTGTATAAATTTCACATTGATCTAAAAATGCACAAACGAGCGTCGCTCATAAATTTTGTCAAATTCACATCAACTTTGTCGTCAAATAGGTTGATGCATCGATTAGGTCGATCAGTTGTATTTCACATATTAACATAATGCACCATCGTTCATAACACGTCAAATTGTCGCAAACATGCCTCATCTTTGTCGTCAAAGAGTGTGATTTATTTTGTGGACGCATCTTTATGACCGCTCTCTAGCTATCGAATCAGTTGTATTTCACAAATTAACATAATGCACCATCGTTCATAACACGTCAAATTGTCGCAAACATGCGTCATCTTTGTCGTCAAAGAGTGTGATTTATTTTGTGGACGCATCTTTATGACCGCTCTCTAGCTATCGAATCAGTTGTATTTCACAAATTAACATAATGCACCATCGATTATAACACGTCAAAATTGTCGCAAACATGCGTCATCTTTGTCGTCAAAGAGTGTGATTTAATTTGTGGACGCATCTTTATGGCCGCTCTCTAGCTATCGAATCAGTTGTATTTCACTCCGAACTAAAATAGAGCTAGGAATGAAACAATGCAACGTTTTTACTCGATTTAATCCTCTTTGTTAGCCGAGGAGTGCGGATTTATTTAGACCTGACAATTTTATCGAAAAACATGGTCGGATTGAACTTTGCTTTTATTGGCAACATTTTTTAAATTGACTGAAGTTCACTTCGCTGCTTGTAGAGTTAACGGTTGCTATTTTTAAAAAGAGCAATTATTTAAATATTTTGTTAAGAGGCATCACTTTGCAGTTATCAATCATTTTATTTTAGATGTAGCTTGGTTGACCTTGACTGTGTTTAATTTATGGTGGTTATATTGAATAAAGTCTAGTATAGGGGTATTTAAAGAATATATATGGATTTGACATTCAAACAATTCACTAATTTTATTACAATTTTGTTATCTGACTAAGGATAAGAATCTTTATTGATAAAATCAATCAACCTTAATTTTACCTTTTTAAACTATACTAATTAAACTTATATAATAAACGGTTTTAAAACTAATCATCAGTATCATAATAAGACCACGTATGAAGGTACTCACTTAAAATCCAACTACATCTTAAAGCATGTCTTGAACATACCATCAAGTCTATAATAATAATAATAATAATAAATATAATAAATATTTTCTAACAATTACACCAATTATTTAGTTCCAAGATAAGTATCATTAAGAACTTGTGTTATGGATACTAAACAACGGATAAACATACTTAAATACTTTTTTTTTTGTAAATACATACTTAATATACATAGGCTTATTCTCACAAATAAATCCGCAAGAGATTTAGGTAATAATGAAATATTCGGACTCAGTGTGGAATAGCCCAATCAGGTTTATTCGTCCTGCTGTCAAACATTTTCATTACACCCAATATTCTCAAGTAAGCTTAACGACGAACAGATAAAGTGCTCAGCGAGGCCATCTACTTAAAGTGCAGCCTTCTATATAAAAACTCTTACCCCATTCAAAGATTGCTACGAACGCTATAAAACTTAGTGAACATGTCAAGTTAACAATTAAGCTGCATTGCATTTTGACGCAGACTACGAGGACGGTAGTTTCGGTGTCAATCAATAATAATGCATGTGTATTATTGCAGTGGCAGTATCTTTTTGATGCAGCCATTAATTAAAGCTATTCACCCGTTCATTGCAGGGTGTGCTGACGTCCAGAAAGGCTATTGATTGGACGACAATTAAACTACTGAATTACTTTATTCAATCATTTGTAAAGGAAGGATATGATAACTATATTTATATGTACGTGTGCATGGAAAAAAATATTTGTTCTGGCTTAGATATTTCCTATGGTTGTTAAATATGAATTTACAAAATAAAAGTTCCTGGGATACTTATCTTCTGATTTAAATAATTGGTGTATTTTATTAAGAGATTTTTTGGTTTTATATCTATAAGTCTGCAGCATTGATTTAGATTTGAAGTTAGTGAAATCTTTGAAATCATAAAATCCTAAAGTACAGAGTCGATATTGATGAAAAAACATACAAAGAAGCGTGAAGTTTATACAGGACGCAATTTGAAAAAAAGCAAAATCTATTTGAAGTTTTAAATCTTATCTAACATCACAGTTCCCTCGTTTTCACACCATTCGGATAAAACAGTATAATAAACCACAATTCAATTCTATAACATTTATTTAATTTATACGTTGCTTATTTGCTTTCATAAGTACCTTTATATTACTGGCCAAAAATGGTTAATCTGCATCTATAAAGTAGATATTCTACGTCAATTCTTAGCCGACTTGAATGATAATATTCAGGCATGCCTTTTAACGCGAACAAAGTCCTCCTGCAATGTATGCCAACGATAAACATTACTAATAGTTTTCGTGACACTAAACTCGAGCGCCGTGAAAGTATTGGTAATTTTGTAAACACATTTCGAAATAGGTGAGATAGTTGGGAGTGGATTTATTTTCTTGCTCGACAATCCTCCGGCAGAGTCACTTTAAGCACGCATTGATTTAACAAGAGAAGTGTAATAAATAATCCCTTTTTTGTACAAGAAGAGCCTTAACCGTTCTACATAAATCGAAATAAATTGGATTCGCATGCATACCATTGCAGTAAGTATACTGACGTGAAATAGCTACTATTTATGCTTTACGGAATATTATACCGCTGTATAAGTTGATATAAAGATTATTATCAGAGTAGATGATTATAGGCGGATTGGAGAAATTCTACCAAGCTGATGAATTAATTAATAAAAGATTATTCGGCACACACAATAAAGCATACAGAACTAAATTTATGAACAATAATACAACAAAGAAAAAGGGATACGATTTCAAGGTGTAAGAAAAATGCAATCTCTCTAATGAATATTCATTAGACAAATGTGTCGGATTGAGGCGCGTTCCAGGACAAAGATAATTAAAAATTGAATTAAGTTTGGACTTAGGGGTATCAGGAGTTGGGTACAATCTTTTGTTGTATCTGCAGACGGGGGGGACTCTTAATTAAGTGTTGGCGAAAGTCCTTTTCAACTTAATGCAATGAGTTCACGGCTCGTTTGGCATTCATAAAATTCTCTAGAGCTCAGCGATTTTTTCCTTAACTAGCGGTATTAAATTTGCATGTGGAATGGTCTTGTGGAAAAGTAGGATTGCAGTTTTAATTGTCCTATGGTTAAACGAGTACCAAGATAGGATTAATTGAAATTTCAATTAAATATTGTATGTAATATTCATCTTTTAGGATTTCATGTTTAAAAAATTATTTCTCATTTATGTTCAATTCAATCTTTTAGTTAAGAGATGTAAAAGCAATGTGCACCTGCCCATCAACGGACGAGGCTTTTGCGAACATAAAAGTGTCTGGTAAGCGGCAATAGGCCCGCCACCTATTACGTGGGACCATCAATATAACTGGCGAAATGTAGGTGTTAATATGCATGTCTACCCCTTCGGGGAAACAGGCGAGCTATTTTGTATGTATAGAAGCAATGTGTTCATTACTATGAGCGCGATACGATCGCCAAAATTAACCAAAGTTCATAGAGAGCAGTGTTTGGATAGAATATTGTTTGCGAGGTAGTTGGTAAGCCAGCGATTCCATGCTTCGAAAGGCACGTGAAGCAGTTGGCATCGTTTATCACAATTTGTGGCAGTCGCAAAGGCAAACTAGACAATCCGTACTGGGACTTCGTGGCGGCGTATGACCCGAATCCCTGTCACCTTGTTTTGTGAGATCATGTCTGAGTTCAAAAATGAGACGTTGACGATTATTTTACAGCCTGAGTTGCTAACACATTATTGAATTTCAATGATGATTACGTAGGTATTATAAATATAATCAAAAAAAATAATTAGTGTTTAACGGAACTTCCTATTTCAGAAAGTATAACGGTTGATTCAAGTATTTTTTATATCGAAAAATTATTATCAAATCTGTATAATTGTAAATTGTTTCAATAATTTGTAGTTATCGTTATTACACTATAACTCTTTCATTTTCATTACTTTTATTGCATTCTAAAAACGAAAATTCTTGCATGAAAAATCGTTTAAATGTTGTGCCGGAGCTATCAATCAAAATTATGTACGTAAAACGCGTGTAGATTATACCACAAAAGTGGGAGCTATAAACGATTAAAGCTCTTACGATTAAGAGAATATGTGCGAGATTTGCTTTTAGATGTGTTCTACGTTTATGTGGTACACTGTACCTATTACCGGAAATTAACGGAGCACGTGATGAAGGTAAATTATTACCGTAATTATGATCCCTAAAATAATTGCGATTAATAGTAATATTATTCAAAATTAAACGCCTATTCGGATTTGAATGACGTAATTTGTCGGGTTATATCGGTCGTTCGGCGACCAAAGTTGCTTTAAGTGCTATTGTCGGTAGCAGTAAACATAGCCATTTGGCAGTTCAACTAATTTTAATGAAGTTAAAAAACCTCCTTAGGCCTTTGGACGCCAAATGACTGGCGACTAATAGATTTTCAGCTTGTCTGCGTTCAACATTGAGTTCTGTTTAAATCTATACAGCCTTGATCTCTTAACCGTCAGCATGTTTTTTTTTAATACACAGTGCATCTAGCATCAAGCGGAATGCAGGAATACTTACTTCCACAGCATATTGGTGGTGGATTTCATGTTCTTTTTATCTTATAGATATGGGTGCTTCTCACAGTGAACCGGGTCTTTTTGTTAATTAAGTCATCTTATCTTTATATTATTATTCCAACGGTTATTACCTACAAGTTCCCCTCTCTGCTCATCGGACCAAACGTACGATAATAATGAACCATCATATATGAATATATTCTCTTTTTCGAAAGGGGCCCTTCCCTAATGGAGATCGATACCGTATTATGATCTCCCTCTATATTTCGCATAATCCCGTAATTGATATAAAATCCCTGTTAGCTTTTTGCTTCAAAGACGACCCGCCCTAAGAATTATAATAACCGATTGTTGGATTTAAAATGATTAATGAAGCCAGCGCGAACTTGTCTGAATCGTGACGTCATAATCTATATTAATTGCCCAGCATTCTGTTTTGTTAATGAAAGACAAATGTGGAGACGCCATTTTGAAATATGGACTCCCATTTTGATAACATCACATCGAAATTAATTTTATTCAATTAAACTTTGACAGTTACTTGCCGTCTTGGGTGTCTAATCTTTTTTCTTTCATCTTAAATGAATCGGACAGAATTTCACAAATATCAGTTTACAATTAAATAAATAACAGCGGAACACTCTAAAAACTTCAAATGTGTGCAAACAAAAGTCAAACAACTTTCAGTTTAAACGCATTTATATAAGAATCGTTACAGTTTTTGTTATGCTTTGCTTCACATATATGTAGCTCCCTAACTGTAAGCAACCCAAATCATCTTTTTGCACATAATATACCTTAAAGGTCTACTTGAGTTAAAGTATTTGCAACTTCTTTGCGATAGCTAATCAAATCAAATTTAATTCAATGGGTATATGTAAATCTAATATTTATTTCATTCAACATTAACCAGCATGACTTTATCCCCTGATATCTCTTCTCCCTTAAATGATCTGACAAGAAATGACAATTGAGCTCCACGATTTTCACGACGACCGACACAAGTGTTCTCTAAATTGATACAAAGCAAACATACGTCGCATATTTGCGACTGCATTCGTCTGTCTTTTGTTTTGTACGAGTGCGATGGACGTATAGTGTATATAGCACTGTCACTTTCTAGCAAACGAAAAATGAGTAGGGTCTTTTTGCGAGGGTGGACCGGGTCTAATCGACCCGCGTGATAAGCACCGACGCGTGTACGCTGCGTTAGTTACGGGTTGTAATGAATCTGTGGCCGCGTTTAGGGTTATGTTGTTTTGTTACGCTTGTGGCTATTACTTAATAGTTTACGTATTTTTTAACTATTTGATTCGACATGAGAGTTTCAGCCCTTGTCGCTAACACATTAGAAAATTTGAAATCTTTAGTTTTTGCTACTTGTAGAAAAAAATATTCTGCACAACTTTTAAGAATTTGAAATCTAAAGTAAATTTATAACTAAAAGCTTTGTGTTCGGCAAGGTTGTGAATTAGTTCTACATAGGTAATGCGAATCCGTACAAAGAATTTACAATTAAAGGCCAAGCTAAGTACAAAATGGTCGAAATTTTGAATGAAATAGATAATCTTTAAGTGTCAGTGTGTTCTGACAAAGTGACTTGTTATAGAAATTTTATGAAGCTACAACATTACTATGACTGGATTTTGAATGCTAAATTAAATTAATATTTGTTACTTGAAATTTGCGTTTGTAAGCAGGTAAACACTTTTTTTTTCTTTAAATTTTGTGACCGCAAAACATAAGTTTTATTTTTTTGTAAGCTATGTTTTTAATTTATGTACATTTGTAAGTGGCGGGAGGAAAGTCAAACTTGACGATTTTCTTGCCCGTTCTTTTATGATTAAGCTCCCGCAGTGAATGGTCGCGTAATTTTAAGTTTGACTTTCATAAGAGCTCTTTTGAGACAAACTTGAATAAATGATTTGACTTCGACCTCATTTTTTGTATATTTTTTTATAAATTATAGAAACTTCTGGAACAAATAATATATATATATATATATATATATATATATATATTTTACGTATTTATATATATATATATAAATACGTAAACTATTAAGTAATAGCCACAAGCGTAACACAAGAATATCGCTTTATTAATAATAATAATAATACAAATATTTATTGGTGCACCATACAATTAAAAATTAATGTTTATATGATGCACCAAAATGACCCAACTCAGCATATGCTAGTCCAGTGTTCTAGCGCTGGTTTTCAGCTGGGCTATTTTGGGTGCAGTGCGGAACGTACATCTTATACATTATTTACAAAATATTTCTAAATTACTGACCAAAGTCTTAACAATCTTACCCATAGACAATCTTCTGGAAGACATTGCGTTATGAAATAAGTAGTGCCTTGCGCTACGTTCCAGTGTAAAACTTTAAAGCCGCTGTATCCAGCAATTGAAATTATATTGTTATCTGTCTCTCGGTAATCGTCCGCAGAATAATATTCTTTCTTAGAGACCAACTTTTATTTTGCTTTTGTTCTGTTCTGTCTCTACTGTTTCTCATCAAACATTTGCGATGTGTTAATTAAGAAACGTTGTACAATTGGCATTTCTTTGATTTATCTGGCTCTTGGTAATCGACCACGTAATATTTTGTGTCATTTTTGTAGAGGTCAGCTACAATCAAATATATACACGTGTCTTTCTAAATCAAAGTTATTTTTGATGAATCATTCAAATTCATTGGCTTTCTGTTCTGCCGCGCTTATGATAATTACAGTAAGTCACATTTTGGTCGATTTTGAGTTAAATATATATTTGGACTGTAGAAATTAAGACCTACATTTCTGTATACTTAAAATTTTAAAATGTGGTATAGAAACTCAAGTAAGCTTAAGCATAATTACAGTAAGACACGTTTGGCGCCAATGCATACTTATCATGATTGCAGTATGGGCACATACGGTTGATTTTTTCATAAAGTTAAAACTATTTCCTAGGTATTGCTACAGTAAGTTATAATACTCTTATTATTTTTAAGTTATGACTATTATTCAATAAGCATCACTAAACATATTAACAGCAAGTACCAATTGCTATCATTATATTAAGTATTTGGAATAAATATTAGTATACCAAACCTTAACATATCTACAGTAAGAGTATATACTATATTAATGCTTAAGAGTTTCGCAATGTATTATTCTCATAATCAGGTCGCCATCAACATGATATAATTTCAACATTTAGAGCTTTTTTGCTTCACAAACGAGATGCCAAAAATGTTATTTTGTGGGCTGATAACTGTGCATCACAAAATAAAAATTGGGCATTGATGTCGTTTTTAGTACATATTATTAACAGTTCTTTAATTTCTGCTGATACAATTGAGATACGATATTTCGAGCATACTTTTATGTCTGCTGATCATTTTCATCACCAAGTTGAAAAAATGTTAGGTAAAAATAAAGTGTATGATTTTGATGATTATGTCCAAAGAGTAAAAATGGCAAATAATAGCAAATGTATTGTAAAATCAATGGATGTTTCGGATTTTTATTTATATGAAGACTTATCGTCGCAATATAAACTAAGACAGATGGAGCATAGGATTTACCTTAAGAACATAATGGTGGTAAAAGTTCAAAGGGGTCAATTTGTACTTTGGTATAAAACGGGTCATAATGAAATTTTTCAGTCATTGGACTTTTTACAAGCGAAGATTGTAAAGAGTCAAAAGTTCCCTGAAGTTAAACCTAACAATACTCACAGAGGAATCAGTGCAGATCGCAAAGCAGAGATAATACAGAAACTGGTACCTCTGATGCCTGATAATAGAAGGGGTTTTTGGCTAAATATTCCGGTTGCAAATTCTGCAACCAATTTATTAACCGAAGAAATTTAAAACCCAAAAAAATTTTGATTAATTTACTATCTAGCTAGTTGCTACAACGGTACCAATTTTTTAATTTTTAAGACTGATTTTGTTAAGTTCGTATAACGACGATCTCATAATCTATTAATAATAGTTAAGTGTTACACTTAGTGTGACTTGTAAGAATCTAATGTGCCTTAAAGACTGTTTTTAAATTGAAAAGTCCAAAGGGAAATCTATTTTATTTTTTGGAAAAAAAAGTGTTTGTGATGTTTATTGCTTTTTTATTTTGTGTGCGAAGGAGTGCAAACTTGAATGAAAAAAAATGCTGTAAAAGTGTCATTTTGTTTCGAAACAATACTTAGTTTTGAAGCCGAATTAAAATTGATATGTTTTATTATAATTTTTAATGCTATAAATGGAACTGTTTTTTTTTTTTAATTTTAAAGTAATAATAAAGCTGTGTACTTAAACTATAATTGTACCTTTTAATTTTATTAAACTATTATTTCAGATATCTTTTATTTCATTTATTTACCAAAAATATCAAGGAAGAGTAATTAATTATGATTCATGGTAGATGCTATAAGATTTCATATTGCTCCTAGCTATAATTACAGTAAGTGATTAAATAACATTAGGCAAATTTTGCAATTTTGTTATTCTGTTTAAACATTTAACTCAATCTGTTATCATAGTTGCAGTATGTACTACAAACTAAACATTGTTACAGTAAGTCATACACTTACTGTACCAATACTAAAAAAAAAAATATTTTTTAATTGTCCATTCCTTAACATACATATTTTTTCAAGCTTTACAATTTAAATATTATTAATAAAAATAAATAAAAATATATATATTATTAAACAAACACATTTTTATCTAAAACTTTAAAAAAAACTTAGTTATAACTTATAGTTCGGGAGATATGTCAAAAATAAAAATAAAAACTTTAACCGCCTTTTTCTCAAAAGTGTCTCTATGTCACTTACTGTATATATCACAAGCACGGCAGTGTTCACGATGATCTTCCGTAGCATAATATTCTATCTTATACTTCAAACTTCAAAATAAGTTTATATTACTAAAACGATATACGAACTTAACTTTTTAGATACAAACTTTTATTTGGGGTTGTTCCACCAACATCATTATTTTTTGACCGTTCCATTTCTCTTTATACCTTCGCACAGGGTTCATTGGAAAACTTAAAACAATTAAATTTCAATTGTTATCTGTCTCTCAGTAATCGTCCGCATTATAATATTCCTTCATATACGAGATTAACGTCTGATCCGTTGCTTATTAAAACTTTGCAAAGTGTTAATTGAGAAACGTTAGTCGAAACGTTGTTTCAATGCTGTCAGTCGGTAATTAACGGGGACGACTGGCCAATTCGGTTTGCGAAATGAATTTCACATGTCCGTGACGTGATAATTTCACACATTCATCACTCATGTCGGAGTAAATAAAGAGATAGTGGCCACGTGACCCGGCAGGCGTGGCGTCCGACCATAACCTTAAATCAGGAATGGAGCTCTAATTGCTCAGAAAACATTAACCGAGATGTGCAAAGGTTTTAAGTTACGAACTTTTGGATTTCATTTATTTAGTTTATAAGTGATTTAAGCGATTAGCTCATTTTTTGTTTAGTGTTATTATATATTTATAGTGTAATATAAAATAAAGATTAAATCAATATTTTCTTAAATGTTACTTATTATAAATCCGTTTCTAATCGATAGCGACATCGTTTAAAGATGAATGGGGAATAACTTCTTTAATTTTCATATAAAATATCAAGACCTAAATGACACACAAGATACAATTCGTCACAATTGTATCTTCCTTCTTCAGCTTCGTCGTCGTCGGTCGTTTAAAGACTTTAATAATTATCAATTTCTATAGAAAAAGACACTTGCAAATTATTTTGTGAGGTAGCCGACAGGGTGCCGAATTACAGTACATCATATAATTTTATATTTCTGATGCCCGGATACCAGTACTTTTGAAATTTGATTAAGGATGTCTTTAGCAGTCAATTTTCATTTGCCACGCCAGTGACAGATTATGAAATACCATCAAGACTAATATAACATTCTATAACTTGAACCATCAGCCGTCATCTCATGCACTGCATCTGCAATGTCGGTCGGACAGACTTGGATAATTTTATTCCCCTCACAAGGATGCGTAGGGTCGGGAGGTCGAAGGGATGTTTAGTGTCTGTTTGTTGCGTAAACGATGCAGCCCCAGGCAATTTGATTCGCAATAAATTTTATTTCAAAGTCGATGCAGCAACTATTAGCGTAGTGTTTACGTTACACAAGGAACATATTTAGAATCCATTTAAAATTATTTATGAAGCGAGGAAAAAATTCTGATTGCCATTGAATCCTAGTATACTAATATTAATGAAGCCATGTGTGTTAATTGTTGTTTTTCTCAATGACACTTATTACTTGACATGATTAGCAAAAACTTGATTTACTCGCTAATGGATATAAAAAAATAATTCATAATCGAAGCAACCACTATAAGCACTATGTTCACGACCCAAGAAAAATACATATACAACATTATTATTAATCGTATTGACTTTCTAAATGCCATTGATCTCACTTTAGTAAAAATTATAATATTATGACCGTGGAGGTTTGCATGCTTGAATATCTTCTCTCTAATATGCCAATAATTTCTGATTATATTAGCAAAGACATGTCGCGTACTTAGGTTTTAATTTATTTTATATCAAAGTCTTTGCAGCCACTATAAGCACTGGGTGCGTTTCACAAGCCACTGTGACGGACCCATTTAAATTTACCTAATTATACTAAGAACGTTATTACTCCTAAAAACACTAATTTTCTAATATATTAGGTCGGGGAAAAAGTCTTTTCGCATAACGTAGGTATAAACTTATTATAAAATTTTTTTGACTGTACTATTTGTGTCTGGCTGGTTTTGGTAACATTAAAAAGGTTCCATTATAAAGAAAAGAAAAAAATAAAAAAAAGTTGTTTCCCGCTATTTTTCATTTGTTTTTCTCTCCGTTAAAATGAGTGAATCTAATGAAGAAATTCGATACATTTTAAAATTTTATTATAAAAAAGGCAAAAATGCAACTCAAGCAGTGAAAAAAATTTGTGATGTTTATGGACCTGATGCAGTGTCAGTAAGAGTAGCACAAATTTGGTTCAAACGTTTTCAGTCCGGAAATTTTGATGGTAAAGATGTACCTCGCTCTGGTCGCCCTGTTACGAATAAAATGGACGCCATTTTTGAAAGAGTGGAGCAAGATCGGCATATTAGTAGTTACGATGTAGCTGAAGACCTGGGAATTGACCACAAAACAGTTTTGACCCATTTGAAGAAAGCTGGTTATACAAAAAAGCTCGATATTTGGGTGCCACACGAGCTCACTCAAAGAAACTTAATGAACCGTGTACTCATTTGCGATTCATTATTGAGACGTAATGAAACCGAGCCGTTTTTGAAGAGATTGATAACTGGCGATGAAAAGTGGATCACGTACGACAAGAACGTGCGAAAAAGGTCGTGGTCGAAAGTTGGCCAGGCTTCACAGACTGTGGCCAAACCTGGCCTAACACGAAATAAGGTGATGCTGTGTGTATGGTGGGATTGGAAGGGCATTGTTTATTATGAGCTTTTACCGCCCGGCAAAACCATCGATTCTGATCTTTACTGCCAGCAACTGATGAGATTAAAGGAAGCAGTCGAGAGAAAACGGCCGGAATTGATCAACAGGAAGGGTGTGGTCTTTCATCACGATAACGCTAGACCACACACATCTTTAGCCACTCAGCAAAAATTAAGAGAGTTCGACTGGGAGGTCCTAGTGCATCCACCATATAGCCCTGACCTTGCGCCTTCAGATTTTCACCTGTTTCGGTCTCTGCAGAATTCTTTAGGTTCTGTAAGGTTGACCTCAAGAGAGGACTGCCAAAACTATTTGTCCCGTTTTTTTGATCAGAAGTCCCAAAGTTTCTACAGTAACGGGATAATGTCTCTGCCCACAAAATGGCAGAAAGTTATTCAACAAAACGGTACATATATATTGTAAATAAATGTAAATAAACTTTGAAAAAAATGTCTTGACTTTTCATACAAAAATACGAAAAGACTTTTTCCCCAACCTATTATATAAATAATATAGCCGGGATTTTTCTCGTATATATAATACATATTAATAAATTTTAGGTCAAAGTGGATGCAGCAACTATTAGTGTCCCACAAGAAAGAGAGGCGAGACCCATTTAAAATAGTTTACGCGATTAAAATATTGTTAATATGTAAAGCTGTGGACTTCCCGACTGCCATTGATTTCATCTTTTTGTTAAATTATTATTATTATATACGTGAGGGTAAAGTTTTCATGCTCGTTCGTTTTGATATCGTTTGGTTTAGATAGCCATTCAAAATTTCAAAGCCGATGCACTAACTGTTAATGCTATGCGTGCGTACCGCAAGGAACAAATCTAGGACCCTTGTAATATAGTTATTAAAACTGAAGTATTAGAATAAAATTAAGATCACTTAATATATTTTTCTTTATCATATTTTAAAATATAATTTGAAACGCATTTCATTCCATGATAATCTACATTTTTTTATTCTACTTTGGTGTGTTCTGAGGTCATTATGCATTCTTAATTCTTAGATAAAATAATACAGAACTTAGTAAATAAAATAATAAATAGAAATATGTCGTAGGTAGAAAAAGTAAGTATTTGCGTTCACATATTAATGTAATAAATATTCCTATTAGACGACAGATATCGTGGAGTCCTTTAAGTCATGAATATATAATCTAACAAAAAAAAGTATCAATATTTTATAGTAGTCTATAGCTTAGTGTAGGGTTAGGTGGCGCTGTGTGAGATGTTTACGGATATTTATTTTCGCTGGCAGTATCTGTCGTTTTGTAAATGTCAAAATACTTTAAATTATCATATAATTAGCTAAAAAATCGCCGAAAACTTCCGTGCGTAAATCGTTTATTACAACAAAGAAAAATGTAAACACGCATTCATATTTTATTTGTTACCATGTTAACGATGCTAAGCTCCAAAAACAAGGTGTAGTTAAAACAATATTTATCTTAATAATTAGTAAAAACTAGCCGAGTCGCGGTTCATTTGATAAAGGTGCGTGTAAACGGCCCCGTTCGCGTGATACGACCACGGCGCATATAAATTAAAACGTAATTGTGTTATCGTGACCTCGCGCTTTAAACCATTTGGACGACGAAGGAATAAAACACTCTAAAATTAAACCTATAGCTTCTAAACGTTCCCTTATTTAATAGCAAAAATGCATTTTAATATAGCTCATTTGAGGTAACCGTCAAGTAGGTAATTTTTTATTTAGTTTCATAGAAAGTCGTCAACCGATATTCATGACAGTGTTCGAAGACATCATGTGCCATCAACATCTAAAACCCTTTTTGCTTACTAATATTATAACGCTTAAGGTTCAAAGTACGGTTTTAAATACTGAGCAGATTTGGATTAAGAAAAAGGAGTGTAAGCTACTTTTTGTCATTGTATTTATTTATCAATAGAGAGTACAAAACTCCAACCCGTGTTGCTAACCCGTTGAGTTTATAGTCCACACTAAACAATCTACCAGACTAAGAGAGCGTTGATTTCTATTACGTACTGTACTAGTAAATTGTTAACATGATTTTGTCTAACTTCTAACAAAATTGAATTAATAACCACTATAATATTATGGCGAATAGCCTCAGGAGCATGTCAGACACCTATAATATTGCGCTCGCCAAGCTTAAAGTTACATTTAAGTTAGTGTTCTTACCAACTTAAGTGTAACTATAACTGGTTTAAACTGGTCGGTCCTAAATTTGTGGCTTTTGTGCGCTATTGAAATTTACAGTCAAACTTCGTCGCTTTGCGAACCAGTTGTTTATAGTCCGCTTTGCAAGTGCCTTAAACAAAAAGTTCTGTTATTACTAGGTAGTACTTTTATGATAGAAGACGCTAAGATTGGTAGGACTGCAGTGCTTGAAATTCTGTAGTCAATAAACGTTTTGCGAGATATCATATTTCTGATTTTAGGGCGTTAAAAAAATCGTCTGAGGAGGCTTAACGAAGAATGTGTCATTTTAATATAACCGTAATGAATATATAAATGCTACCAACTGATAAATAATAGAAAAAGTATATCAAACTGTGACAAAATATAATTTAAATTTTTTCCTATTATTGATTAGCCTTTGATAAAAGATGACATTCGGGTCCATGAAGTTCTAAACACCTTTGATGACATTTGGGTCCAAGAAGCTCTAAACACTATTGATGACGTTCGGTACTTGTAATTTACACGAAGTGCAATAAATAACTACAGGACATAGATCGATAATATTAATAATAATAATTTTATTACAGATTAAACATCCATAGAGTGTTAGTAACATAAAATACAATGAAAGAAAATGCTTATTGTCTAGTGTTAGTAATTATCAATCTATTTTAAAAAAAATATATAATTGGGGAGCCGAAGCTCTCAGCTACCGTTTCAGGTTGGTGTTATGACTGTCCCTCACTTTCCTTAGTAGAGACGCTGTTTTTTCGCGCATAATCGCGTGGAAACCGTCGGTACGGGCTAGTGCAAACATTTCCGACGCACTGCAGTAACGAGGTAGTCTCAACAACATCCTGAAGACGTTATTATATTGGACGCGCAAGACATCTCACGATCTTTTAGTATAATTGACCCATAGACAGCCCATGTACAGACTTTGGCAATAAGCAATAATACTTTTACTTGGTCCGTACACCGCGCCCTGCGCTCCCTCTCAATATCCACATCGTCCCCGAGATCAGCAGCAAGAAAATGCCCTAGGTATTTGACAGTCGACACCCTAATTGATGACCCGTTCAGTAACAGTTCGGGTCCTTCTCCACGACGTTTGCCTCTGACCTCGAAAACCTTGTATTCACACTTTCTCACATTATAAATTAAGCCATGTGCGGCGGCATAGGTTTCGATCGTTTTAAGCATCCCTCCTGTTGCTCCTGCCGACAGACCCAGCAGCGCCATGCCGTCCGCATAGCTGATGTTGTTTATCCTAACCGCACCAACGCTGCATCCGACACGCATGCTGCTGTGTGAGCCTAGCAGGTTATCAACATACAGATTGAAGAGCCTGGGAGCCGATAGACCACCCTGTCTCACTCCGCACTCCAGCCTATATGTCCACTAAGGGTACTCAGCAATGCCATCCATCAGTCTGCATCAAACTTGAATTAAAAACATAATAAGTTGTAATAAAATGTGAACAATCATGTGATTAGTTTATTTACGTCCCACTTTTGATTCAGGTTCCATACTTCACCCAGCGGATAAATACCTACTTACAATATAGGCATTAGTCAAACTTCACTACTATAAAACATTAAATATCGTAAGCTTATTCCAAGATAAGTATCATCAAAAACTTGTTTAATGGATACTACAAAACGGATAAACATACTTAAATATAATATTTACTTTTATTGTAAATAAATACTTAATATACATAGGAAAATACCCAGACCAGAACAAATAGGTATTCAAGTTAATGCACAAAAAGATATGACCTGTGTAAGAATCGAACCCACGACCTCTGGAGTGAAGTTCAGGTAAACAAACCTCCTCGCCATATCGGTCGTCAAATAATTATAGCCTCACATTAAATAAATTTTATATCTTAATTTTAAAATATCAAGATATTTATAAAATTGAAAAAGCTGAAGACTATTAGTCATTATATTGCGAGAGAATCAAAAATCCCTAATGCACTTTTTCACAAAGAACTTTAAAAATAAAAGAGTTTCTTTATTTTGGTACGTAGAAGTTTTTTTTATAAAGGAAACCTCCCCACGTTTTTATTTTTGGGCGATAGGTACATCCACATAATATTAAAAAGTGCTTATGCACCGGATGTGTCTATTAACACCGATCTCCCCTAATATCTACATTGATTTTGTTACATTGGATACACGTTTTGTTTTTCGTCTTTCACACTCAATTATTATCTATCGCTTCAATAGGATACACCTGGACCCATAATATTCTCTGCCTGTTCCAGAGCTGTTGCATGTCTTTTGACTTTTTTCGAATATCAGTTTTTTGAAATGATTCCATAACACAATAAATACAAATAAAATTTTTAAAGTTTGTGAAATAGATTAAACATGGCTACATTACTTTTACGTTATTTTAAAAAAAAAATATCCTAACTGGTGCAGTCGTTCGAAAGTTATGCACATTATATTTTAGAAATAAATATTTCGCAAGACAATCTCATTTAAGTGTATATTCGATATTTTGTACCATAGTACATGCTCACGAATCTTGAAGCTAAAAACCATTCGCCAAAAGGAACGTCAAAATTTTAACGATAACTTACAATACGACTTTATTAAATTCACATTTTACAATAATAACCTTCAACACGACATGTAATTTCTCAGAAGCATCGCGGCATAACTAACGTTCACAAGTTGTCGCATAAGTCTTATTTGGCGAGCCCGCCGACGACAGGCCAAAAATAGAAGGCCCGAACTTTTTAATAGGTGTTGGGGCGCTTTGAGAAAGCCGAAGTCAACGCTTTGGTCTTCGAGACTTTTATGACTTCAGACAAATTGCTTTACTTCATTTGAATATACTCGTAGTTCTGAACGTTTGCGAGTCGAGCGATTTTTATTTGTCATGTGCTTGTTGCGTGTTCAGAAGTGTACTGAATTCTTAATGTATAGATCCTTCTCATCTTGATTTTTGAGAGTATGCCCGTGCTCAGTAGTAAAAAGTTGCCAGGCATTATCGAACGCGTCCGTGCTTGGATTAGCAAGTCGAGCCGTCGTTGGTCCCAGTGAATTTCTTGAACATACTCCCAGCGAAATTTTATTAGCCATGTGTTGCTATTAAATTTAAATAAAATTGGAACTGAAAAAGTAAATTTGAATAAAAAGTCCACAAGTATAGTTTTCAGAAATGCACTTTTATTCAATTTTAATAGTTATTATTTCATAGATTCTTTAAACAATAGTAGCTTGATATTCGAAAAACAGTCAAGAATTAACTTTCTTGATTGTTTAATAAGAATATTTTATGGATAGGTCACAGTGTGTGACAAACGCTTCCGTGCTTTCAAACACAAAATAATTAGTTCAAGTTTGTCTCAATAAAACTCTTATAAATGTCAACTTATAAACTAATGCGCCAAGTCTCTGCAGGCCGGAAATTAGGTCACCTGATTGTAGCAGAATCTGGCAATAAACTAGCCATAGTGGTTTTTTCTTCAGCCAGTTAAAAAAAAATAACACGAGTGCACGACGAGCCAATGTCCAAAGCCGAGTAAATCCTAATTCCTGCTTCCCCCAATGCGCAGCTGGTCCGTTTGGTTTCATTTTTGAAATATAAATATTCGAATTCCTCAAAGTCATTAAATTCAAACGCACAGTTTGTCTACTAATAAAATATTCTTTTATAAAACCTACATAAGTATGTGGGCTACATATTGCATAAACGTTGAAAAACTCTCGTGAAAATTGATCAATTAAATTAAACCAAGGCTCCTTTAACAGTATGGGATTAAACTCTGCCTGCGAGTTAGGCGAAGTGAGGCAACTTTAGTTATCGGGTGCCGTGTCAGGAGGACGCAGAATTAATCGCTTTGGACGTAAGCTATCGGCAACGAAGACTATGCTGCAAAAAGTTTTAATTACACTTTGTATTTTCATATATAATGTTAAATAAATATGGTAACGCTGAAAATCAGTGCAGTGGGTTTGTTCACAGACTCACTGCTAATACTGAGCAGGGGCCTTTTTCAATAGCATGCAACCTGTACGTGTTCTGTTTTATTTACATACATTCACGCCTGTTTCGCCGAAGGGGTAGGCAGAGGCATATTATACGCCCACACTTCGCCAATTATATAGTTGGTCCCACGTAATAGGTGGCGAGCCTATTGCCGCTTGTCGGGCACTGATATATTCGCCAGAGCCTCGTCCGTTGATCAGCAGGTGCACCACTTGCAGGTGAGGTTAGCTTTGGCTCTTTAGGTTTTCGTACACCCTACATCACTTTATTTCTTTGTTTTTATTATGTTGTGTGATGTTGAAATAAACAATTTTTCATTTCATTTTTTAACAGTTTTATTGAGATAAATGTATGGAAATGTAAGGAAGACAAGTTTAGTTTGCTTTTACTATAATGTCTTTCTTACATCATAAATTTATCAAATCTAATTTTATCAAACTATTTTGCTTTAAATGATATGAGATTGTATATATATATATATATTACATATGATCTATTTATAAAATGTTAACAGAAGAAATTCCTACGAAAGTAATTAACACATTTCTGTAAAAAAAATAACAAAACTCAAAAGTTTGATAGACGCTTGGAAACGTGTGACAATCATTTAATAAGTTCTCCGGATGAAACCGGTAATCTTTATTTTTTTCATTCCAATACAATACCATTAAAAAACACTATTTCAAATATAATATGTATTATGCTATTTAAGAAGTTTTAAAGATTCCTCTCTTTCTTTTTAACGCTGAAGACTGTCATTTGAATTTCAGAACCAGTATGAAAGCTAATTGAGCTAAGCCACTACAATGGCACAGAATTGAACCTTCTGCCTGTTAGTTAAGCGAGGTGGAACTTCGACTCTACCGGCAGGCAAACTTAGAATTGATCGTTATAGAAGTTTCAATCCTATGCAGTTACAGTAACAGTTTAACTTCTAAATTCAAGATATTTCGGATCTATTTTATACGATTTCTAGTTGCTCGAAGCGCTTGTAAAGATCTGTGCATGCTTCTTTGTAAATATCCGTTAAAGTTTAAAGCGTTTAAAGTTCTCGGCGGTAAATAATGCATATTGACTTTTAAAAGGAAATAGTTTTACAGATCTATATGTATGTGGATATGTAATTTTTATTCAAATTTTTATGACATTTTCCTAGAACCACTGAGTTACTACGTCTCACATTGACGATTGAGCGTCTTTTTATTATAAAGTTTATTATCCGTGTATCCGTTAGAAAAATAGCGGATAACAGGTTTTTAAAATGTATAATCATAGTTATATTTTTAAATCTGATAAAATAAGCTCTTCAATTACCAACTTACCACTAGGCACATACCCTCTCACAGTGTCGTGGTATTGGGCGCTAAGTCAAGTGGCTCTCAACTGAAAATTCAGCGGGAAAAGTTTAAGGAATTACTACTACTATTTTATTGACACAGGTCAGCAGCTATTATTATATTAATAACGCAAGCAAAGCCATAGTCTACGACTCGTGTCCTGTTAACTAAGTTTACAAATTGCTCACAATAGCTGGTCTCCATCAGGCACGTACCCTCTCACAGTCGGTGGTATCGGGCGCTAAGTCAAGCGGCTCGCAACTGAACATTCTGCGGGAAACTTCGCCCGCAAGTTAATCCAACAGTTTGCCTGACTCTAAGTAGATCTGCCCGAGTCTCGAACGTATGGTTCAATAATTTGGTACAGTTCTAGTTACTACTATTGCTGGTTGTATGGGAGTTGGTTTATTTTATCGAAGTTATGTGGAAGTTTAGTTAAACTTAACTTTCGCTCGCGTGTTTTCGATTCGACAGGAGAAGATTGGAGAAAAATAAAAAGCAAAAAGTAGATCATTTTATTTCTGAAAACTGAAGATCATAAAAGTACATACATAGCACAAATAATCATTACGATTATTTGTCAGATTTATTATTTTTTAATTTAATGCCACGGCTTAACAATTTTACACAAATATTTATTTTATTATTTAAAATATGCTCCAAACCAAGCCTGTTGTGTAGTATAACGTTTATTTACTAAAATTTCTCAAAATATTCAAGATAATTTTCTATAGTTATAAAAAGTAAGATTTTTAGAAAGATAACCATTTTTGAGTAAAACTTTTGAGATGGAAAACATTTGTTTCAATCTGTTGCCTCAACTTACGAAAAACATAAACACATTTTTGTTTTTTCTTAAAATTATAAGTGAACCCAGCGTGTACCACGTTATAAAACTAAAGTATATTTTTATAACGACTTAATGTTCAGTTCACAAAAAGTGTTTAAAAATAGAACACCAAGACATAAAAATACAGTAAAAACTTCTTACGCAACATATAGAATATAATAAATTTAAATTACGCAGCATGAATGTGTAAGTATGCCAATTAAGCATACTGAATACAACCAGTTTAGTGGAATCTCGTGTTGGTTTCTAACTAATGTCCACACATAATTGTAATCCCTTTGATAATGGCACCGGACACACTGACTAATGCATATTGATGGAACATTAAAGCCTTTCATCACGGGCTCATCTTTCATTAATATAAAAGGGACTACAATGTAAGGGTCGCGGCTAAGTGAATTAGAATTTCCGATTTATCGATCCCAAAAGATTAATTGCAGATAAAAGACAGTCTGTCGACTTTCATTTTGTCATTTGTTAAATGTTTAGAGTACCGGGATTAGAGTAATAAAAAACGCGATTTAAAATAACAAATTGCTACCGGGATTCCAAAAAGGTTGTACACGTTTTTTTATAAATGTCACAATATTTATTAAAAATATTTTTCTGTGATCGCAGGAAAGGTGTTTTAAAAGAGAAATGATAAAATGCCAATAAACTGGTTTCATGCTTATAATTTGCAATTATTTTACTGTACGACTAGAAATATAAAAGTTATGATTTCGGTTTTTTTCTTATCTAACCTTTTCACAAAACCCTTTAAAAAATAAAAAATAATTTGTGTTTATTTTTGATTTTTATTAGCAATACACGAATACATAAAAAAAAGAAACATAAAATAAGTTTTTGTTACTAAATCTGAACATAAATCTTCGAGCTTAAGTCTCAAAAGTTGAGCAGGTATAAAGAAAGTTATACATCACTCATTGTCAACTATATTGCTATACAGCTCCCAGTCTATAGTGTACAAGACGTAAAATAGATAAGAGATATATGTGGAAAGTTTTCCTTGTGAGACATTCACATGTAAGCCGGTACACGAAACTTTAGTAACACTTTGTCGCGAGCTTACGCAAATGATATAACTAGTATACCTATGGGTAAAGCTAGCTGTATGTATGGTAAGTAGATACTGTCTTAATTTGAACAGTTGCTCTATGTTGTACCTATAGTTTAAGTGACACTCATGTCACACCTAGGATTTTGTAAAGTACTGGTAGTAAAAAAGTTTTATTCCTGTCAGTATACTTATACTATTTACTGGTGGAAGAACATAGCTTGATGAGTTTATTTTAATACTTAGTGATTTTTTAAATTTGTATCGCAAGTGATATTTTATAAAAGTCTGTATTTTTTTTGTAAAATAAAATTAAAATTTAATAAAAATCCTGCTTAATTCTATTAATACTTTGTGTTTTATTAAATTTGTATCGCATATGTTTTTTGTAATATGTCTGTACTTTATTTGTTAAATAAAATTAAAATTTAATAAAATTTCTGTTCATTGGTTTCTGCTCAAGGTTCTGGCTGCACTGCTTTAGTTTTCAAGTTGAATATCAGCTAAGGTATCTTCTGCTTGTGTGAAAATCCTAAGTATTATGTGGATAAGTAAGAATAAGTGACGAAAGGTACCGGCCTAGAGAAGTTCCATCTCATCGTAAGAGTCGACGAAGAGAAATTCTACCGGGTGATGGGCAGCAGCGTCATCTTGTCTACAGGCTGAATCTGTGATCACCAACTCTGGTAATCTATTGGGGAGGGTTCTGCAGTAGACTTTTATAAGGCTGATATAATGATGATAAAAATCTCCTGAATTACTCTATAATTAAAGTCAAAATCATTTATTCAAGTTTGGTTCAATGAAGCTCTTATGAAGGTCATTAAATATTGTAACTATGGAAACTTGAAGTTAGATAAGATTCTAAAATATTATATGAGAAACAAGCCATGATGAGACGATTTTGGAAATTCGTTAATATCTCAAGACTGCAAAAGTTGTCCCTTGTATGAAAAAATACTAAGACAGCGTAAACAAACAAGTGGCACCATTTTTTGCTTTAATTTTTTGTTGTAATTTTTTTTATTTCTCTGATAATTGCTCACTCAAAAAGTCATAAATAAATACGAGTACATGTCAAAAAGAAATTTGTTGTGTATTGCGATAACTACATATGAAGGCCGTAAATTTTAAGTTTAAGTGGATACTTCAACGTAATCTCATAGACGGCGACGTGAAACGCTTAAGAACAAGAGTGAGCTGAAATATTTTAATGATTTCATACAAAAAATATGGAATGATAAGTGTGCCTAGTGCCTTTTCGTGTAGGAGTTTTGTTGAAGGCAGAATTTATTTTATAAGAAACCTTTGGCGCGTCAACATGTCCACACCAACAGCAGAGCAAATTGAAACCCTATTTGACTTCCTTGAGGAGCACCGGGACTTAGCCCGAGGCTTATTGAGGAGTGCGGAAGGTCGGGTACGGTCCCATCAACTATGGAAAAGTATTTGCACCACACTGAATGCCGTGGGAGGGTGCACGATGACTACAACACAATGGCAAAAAGTAAGTTTTATTGAAGTCAATATATTTATATATTATTAACGATTATAGTGTTAATGTTATAATATATTGCATTGTATAGCTTTACAGACAAATTAAGATTGTAATTCAAGTACCTAATCAATGGATAAATTTAAAAGAGCATAGCCTGAGAGTTTCTTGCCAGTTCTTCTTACAAAGCGGTGGCTCGGAACTGGCACCAAGATTCACTTAAGCTTAAATATTTTTTGTTTTTTAATTTTTTTGTTGCATATTAGTAAATCTAAGCTTCTTGATTTCAGTGTAATAATATTTCGATTGTTTTTTATATTTATATTCAATTTTGACGTTTTCAAGTACTAGTTTAGGCAATAAATAATTTTTGATTCTTTTCGAATGTTTCAATCAATTAAACTAACATTAACATCATTCCTTTTTTCTTTTAAACTTGGCTAGGACACTTTTAGAAAAATGGTACCTGGATGAGAAAGTATTTATTATAAAGTTATAAAACAAAGTTGTATCAATACTTATTGGTAATGCCCCTTTAACAAAATGATTATGAATTGTAGGTTTGGACTGACAAAAAAGAATTCGCCATGAAGGCAGCTGCAGCGGCTAGAAGATCAGCTACTGCTTCAAGAAGTGGGCCATCGTCGTCTCCGCAACATTCGCAATGGGTATCAAGGGTCATATCTATAATGGGAGATGGATTTGGCGAACCCCAAACTACGGCAAAAGTCCCTGCATTTTTGGAGGTTAGTATTAATCTTTATTTATAGAAGTGATATTTGGAGTGGCGATAGCCCAGTGGTAAGACCAGCAGACTTCAAATTCAGAGAGCCTCGGGTAAAAGTTCTGATAACCTATGACTTGTCGAAGTTATGTGCGTAATTATTTAATTTAAGGCTTTAATATATAATACATCCCGAACTATAAATATTTTACAAAATATGTGACAAGCTAAAAAAATTCCAAGTCCGGATTTACACTCTATTTGACAACAAGTGGCGAGATGGTCCTTACTGAAAATTTGGCAGCTCTGCCTATTCCAAAAGGGATTAAAGGCGTGAGCTTTATCTATGTACGTATAAATAATTTATTGATTCAGGCGTTACTTAGGGGAAAATCATTGTGGAAATCCATTGTAAGAAAGTGATGGAATAAAAATATTTTTGTGACAATACTCTCATTTCAGCGTTGGTCGTGAAGACAGTGTTGTTTTGAGGCTGGTATCTTACCCGAAGATTCCCTATGTAAAGGCGAAACACGTATCGTATTGAATTGTATTTCGATTTTTCGAAAAATTATAGTTGCGCTGGTATTGTCACAAAGATATTTTTAATTCATCACTTGCTTATGTATGTATATATCGTCGTTGTTTTGGGAAAACCTAGTAAATTACTTTTTTCATAAAATGAGTTAACACAAATAATCGACTCAGTTTTTCATGCTCTTCGTCTGCGAAATCCAATAGCATGATATAGAAACACAAAAACTTAAGTTAATATGTTTTTTAATAAAAATATTTTTATCTGAACTATCATTTGTCTATAACTCAAATTAGGTAACCATCTATTTACAGGGTTTTCCCAGAACAACGACAATAAAATCATTTCAATATACATCTTCCTTATGTATATCTAAGTGCAAACATTAATAATATTCAAATGTTCTTTTCAGTCATCTCAAGATCAATTGGAGCCAAACAATGTACCAGCAGAACTAGAGCCAGAAGATATACCTCATCTAGGTATGGTTTGTTTATATTTGTTTATATATACAGCGATTGTTTAATTTGTTTATTTAATTTTTATAGTGCTGTGTTATTTATATGTATTACTTTTTTTGTTTTTTTTACAATCACACAATCGTCATCGGTTGTGCTGTCCTCTTACTTGTGCTACTCAGGTTCCCTGCAAGCTTTTGTGTTATTTGTATGCTTGTGTCTTATTTGTATTTTTATGTCTTGTTTGTATGCTTATGTCTTATTTGTATGATTATGTCTTACTGTAACTGTAGATATGTATTGTGTTTTACCATTTATATAATGAATGTGTCATAGTAGTGCTCCCACAAAAGGTATCTACGGAAGACCAGCGTCGAGGTGTTTTCGTGACACCTCGGCTTTATGCTGAGTGGATACCTTTTCTGTGACACTCTTCAAATTGTTACTTAAATATTATGTATCTGTTTTATTTTAAAGTTGTCACAGAATAAATTCTTTTTCTTTCTTTCTTTCTTTCTAATTATTTAGTTCCAAGATAAGTATCACTAAGAACTTGTGTTATGGATACTAAACAATGGATAAACATATTACATACTATTTATTTTGTAAATACATACTTAATAAACATAAAAAGACACCCAGACCAGTACAAATATTCATGTTCATGCACACAAAGATTTGTCCAGTGTGGGAATTGAACCCACGACCTCTGGAGTAAAAAAAAAAAAAAAATTAAAAATTCATTTATTCAAGTTTGGCTCAATAGAGCTCTTATGAATGTCATACTTATAAACTAACGCGCCCATTCACTGCGGGCGGGAGCTTGATCGTAAAAGAACGGGCAAGAAAATCGTCAAGGTTGGTTTTTTCTCCCGCCAGTCACAATTAAAATACATAATATTAAAACAATTGTGTTCTGCAGTCACAAGATTTGAAAAAAAAAGGGAGACAGAACTAATAAAATTATAAAATTACATAGACAATGTATGTAAGTAATCGTTATATTGTAAAGAGGGCCGCAGAACACAACTTTTATCATTGTAAATGTTACATCCAAGCGTTTTTGTCATTAACGTAATCATTAACCGTGTAATACCCTTTCTTGGTAAGTGATGTCTTAACGGTTTGCTTAAACTTTTCAAAAGGCAAATCTAAAATATCTTTTGGAATTTTGTTATAATATTGTATACCCTGCCCCATAAACGATTTTCGAATTTTATGCAGGCGTAAAAATGGATTTAATAATTTATTTCTATTTCTAGTATTAAAACTGTGATCATCACAGCGCCTGTTATAGGTTTCTATGTTTCGTTTTATAAATATTATACTATTATAAATGTATTGAGAGGCAACAGTCAAGATACCTATTTCTTTAAACTTTTCTCTAAGAGTTGTCCGTGAGCTTAGTCCGTAAATAGATCTTACAGCCCGTTTCTGTAAAATAAAAATTGTTTCTATATCTGCTGCTAGTCCCCACATAAGAATACCATAAGACATTAGGCTATGAAAGTAACTAAAGTATACCATTCTTGCCGTATCAACATCTGTTAATTGGCGAATTTTGCGAATAGCATAAGCTGCGGAACTAAGTTTGCCAGCAAGAGTATCAATATGTAGACCCCACTGAAGTTTTTCATCTATAGTTATTCCCAAGAAAACAGTAGAATCTACTAAATCTAGTTTCTGACCGTCAATAATGATATTTGTTTCGAGTTTCCTTACGTTTGGAACAGTGAATTTAATACATTTCGTTTTTTTAGCATTTAGCTGTAAGTTGTTAACAGTAAACCAACGAAGCAGCTCTGCAAGGGCATCGTTTACATCGCTAAAGTCCTTTTTATGTCGATCAATATTAAATACTAAAGAAGTATCATCAGCAAATAATACCATCTCACAACGCCTACTCATAAAAAATGGCAAATCATTTATATAAACTAAAAAGAGAAATGGTCCTAAAATTGAACCCTGAGGGACCCCCATACGCACAGACGACCCGGGTGATCTAGTTCCGTTAATATCTACCGTCTGAATTCGTGAACAAAGATATGATGACAATAACTTTTGGGCTAAGCCTCCTATACCATAGTATTTTAATTTAAGAATTAGAGTCTGGTGGTCAACACAGTCAAAAGCCTTAGACAGATCACAAAAAACTCCTAGAGCATTCTGCGATAACTTCCAAGCTTCAAAAATATGCTGCATTAAAGCTGCACCAGCATCTGCCGTAGAACGGCTCTTTCTAAAACCGTACTGCTTTTTATGTAGAAGATCTTGTGAATTAAAGTAATATGTTAACTGATTAAGAATAATTTTTTCAAAGACCTTACTTAAAACTGGTAAGATTGAAATAGGTCTATAGTTACTTTTGTCCTCTTTGCAACCGGATTTATGTAAAGGAATAACCTTACTCAGTTTCATTAAGTCCGGAAAGGACCCTTGATTAATACATTCATTAAATATGAACGCAAGGTATGGGGCAATAGAATGTATTATTGATTGAATTACTTTAGTGGACAGATCCCAAAAATCACCCGTATTTTTAATTTTTACTTCTTTAAAGGATTTTAAAATATCTACATATGTGATATATCTAAATTCAAAGATGGAATTGCAGACTGGTACATATTCCGAAAGAAGTGATACAGCAACTAAAGGAGACGAATTTAGACTTGAAGTTGTCTCTATTGGTATTTTCGCAAAGAAGTCGCCAAATATTTTAGCTACTTCTGCTTTACATTCTACAGTTATATCATTATCTTTAAGGACAAAGGTATCATCTTTGGGCGCACGCCTGCCAGATTCGCGGTTTATAATATTCCACGTTGTTTTGATCTTACTATCCGACGACTTTATTTTATTTTTTATGAAATCGGATTTTGCTGCAATACATACCCTTTTAAATGTCTTAGAATATCTTTTAACATATTCAATAAAACCTGGATTATGATTGCAATTCTTTAAGTTGTACAATTCATAAAGTCGCCGCCTACTCCTATATATACCTGTTGTAGCCCATTCACAAAATTGAAGCTTCTCAAAACGTTTAGTAGACTTAAGGGTAAAAACATTATTAAACTCATTTTTAATTAAGCCAAAAACATTAGCATAAAGAACACCCGGATCGCTGTGCGAAAATGGGACTGAACCTATTTTTTTATCTATACTGTTTTGATAGTACTCCAAACGATTATTTGTTATTGGTCTATATTTTATTAACTTAGGAACTTCCGGCTGATTATATTTAAATGACACTAATAACCCGCAATGGTCAGACGGTAGGCAACTCAATAGATCCTTAAAAGATGGGTTACATTCCGAAAATACGTTGTCTAGACAAGTTGCACTATGTGCTGTTATCCTGGTTGGCTCTAAAAACTGATTTCTTAAATTAAAGCTTTGAAATAATGAAATTAAGCGTGTGGTTGTCACTGTTTTTTCAAGAAGATTAACGTTAAAGTCGCCACAAACTATGATGTGTTTACTTTTGGATTTTAATTTTTTTAATACATCTTCCATAGCCAATTCAAAGGTAGAAAAGTTGCCAGATGGTGGCCGGTACACGCATACTATAACAAATTTTTCCAATTCCACACATGACAATTCAATATTACGCTCTATAGAAAGATTTACAATGTCTAATCGATCTTTACATTTTAAACTGTTCTTGACAAATATCATGGATCCTCCATGAATAGCGGTTTTTCGTACAAAAAAGCTTATTAATTTAAAATTATTTATGTTAAAATTTAATTCACTGCTTTTAAGCCAGTGCTCAGTAATACAAATGACAGATGTATCCTGACATTCCAAAAACAGTTCAAAATCAAGGTCTTTGCCAGTCAGGCCCTGGATGTTTTGGTGTATTATGTTTAGGTCCAAGGGCCTGGCCTTTGTCTTGCCTCTCAGTTTAAAATGGGAGAAGTCAAAAAATTATTATTAGTAACAGTACTAACATTTTGTATAAGATTAATATTAGAACTAGTCATCTGTATAACAGAATCTTGTAAAGTATAAGCTAACAGAGTAGCTGTCTGATTTTTATACCTCCATGGTAGGTACATAGTATCTGTGGTCAATTGAAAATTCTTAATAAAATTATTCATTTCAAGAAATGAAATGTTAGAATTATAACAAGTCAAATTATAAATTAATAAATTTAAATTAAATATTTTCTGGTTTTGTTCCCAGGTTAAGTTTTGTGCATAAGGAAATGCACTTATAATAAATTTACAATTAGTATCCATTTGTAACTGAGTCAGATCACTAATACTTTGGACAATATCTCTCTTTTTTACCAACTGACTGTCACCACACAATATAATAACATTTTTTGCATCAATAATGTCTTGGATTTTTATATTACTTATGATTTCATTAATTTTTTTGCCTGGTGTGCAATAGTTTTTAAATTTTTTATTTAATTTACCACTAACAAGCGAACCTAAACCTTTTCCCAAACCATCACAAAACATTATTGATCCATATATTTCAGCACTACTTTTTACATTCTGTGAGGTTTTTAATAATAGTTCCTGCGAGGGTGAGGCCAATGTATGGTCGGTGAGTTTAACATTGCATTTTGGTCTCAAAGTGACAGGGTCACAAAGGCAATTTGAACATGTCTTATTTACTAATGAGTCAAACCTTTCTTCATTATAATTGCATAGGTCAATCAATTCATTTGCTGACAATATATGTTCAGCAATTTGTTTCTGTGCCAATAAATATTTTTTATTAATTGAGTCTAGGGAATTATGCAAGTTCTTTATATCTAACTGCAACTGTTTCGTGTCCCGATCATACATCTTCCTACTCTCTTGCAGTTTAGAGTCATAAATTTCTAAGGAGTCTATGAAATCCTTCCTTTCTTTTGTTAGTGCAACATTTTTAAAAATACACCTATTATAATTTTTTAATGATTTTTCTGCCCTTTTTATGCATCTATTAATTTTTATAATCTTTTTTGATTTGTTCCTACTTTTGTTGTTCATCCGGCATTCGTCTGGCATCCTTGTGTTTATAATGCTAGAATTATCTATTTGATATCCACCGGGTGATGCAACAAGCTCATCGAATAAACTTTCAGGCTGTTTGGTTTCATGATGCTTTTGTTCCTTTGTCATTTTTGCAATTTTCCTATTAGCATCACGGAGCTCTATTTCAAGGCCATTTATGCGATCTAGTGCCTTTTCATAGGTCGCATTACAGTTGTCTAGCTCATGGAGAGTATGCTGTAGCTGGTCACGCTGGCTTAAAATGTCTTGGTGTTCTTGAAAGAGAATTGACAACTCATTTTTTAATTGTGTGTTTTTTTCAATGTTTTTCCTAATTTCTATTTCGCTCTCATCTCTGTCTGACATCAACTGCTCACAAAGGAATTTTGATTTCTCCAATTCTGCAATTGTTTTCATGAGTTTAGATTCCATATTTTGGGCAGTTGCTCGTCTAGTCAGCATGTTGGAGCTGAAACACCAGTAACTATTTTAAAATTGCAAAATAATATTGAATTACTGTTTGTTAGTCTAGCCTGTCTGTATAATTTTAAATTACAAAAGAAACAGATTCAAGTATGTCCTTTGACTTAGTATTTATAAATATCTTGTTTCTTTAAAGCTATATTTTGCAGAGCAAGCAGTGATGATGTTTATTAAGTGTGTCTATATAACTTAGTTAAGTCAAAGCAGAAGAAATGTAGTTGGACTATAAATTAACTTATGGATATTATAAAATGTATTATCCAATTTCACGTTCAATCATTAGAAATTGTGCCTGATTTTTATGTTAAATATCTTAAATTTTAAATACACAACCTGTATTACCCATTAACATTGGAGAAATATTAGTGAGTTTAAGAGTAAAAATTTAAAAGAAACTTATTTTGGTTTTAGAAAATTAATTAAGTGGGTAAGTGTTGTTTTAAAACTACTCAAATTTATTTTCAAAAGAAACAATTTTTAACAAAATTTATTGTTTATTGTGTTGAGAGATAATCTAAATCTTAACAATCAAATAATATGATGACAAAGAGGCTTTTGAAGTCAATTTATGTGTGTAATTAAGTTAACACACTTTAGTACAATTTATGAATAAATGGTTGGTTACACCGTATGAATAGCTACACTGTAGTTGATAAGAGTAGGATAGTAATATAAAACAAATACTCCCCGGGTTTATGCTAAAAAATCCACAATAATTTGATATCTCAAAGTAAATTTGAAATTCAAACAGCTGTTTTCTGTAGCGGGTCACAAGTTGGGACACAGCACTTGAACGAGATTAACTACCAAAAACAACAAACAAATACGTTTTAGTGATTATAAATCGTTATTATAATAATTTAGAGCACAATTACAAAGAAAAATAACACTAAATTTAATTATTTTGCTCTAAATAATAAAAAGCCGTGCATTCGGCTTTGACGTTTATTTTTTTTTTTTCATAGTGTGAAGTGCAAGTATACTGACCTCCACGCCATATCGGTATTCAATATTATGTTATATTTTACAGTGAAGGTGATATCTACAGGCCAGAAGAAAAATCCAAGAACACGTGGTACAGCTCCAATTAAACAGAGATCTGCTATAACCCCTACTCAAACCACAAGTAAGTGCTGGCAAACTATAAGTTAATAATAATAATAATAATATTTTCTGACAATTACACCAATTATTTAGTTTCAAGATAAGTATCATTAAGAACTTGTGTTATGGATACTAAATAACGGATAAACATACATGACTACTTTTTTTTTTTTGTAAATACATACTTAATATACATAGGAAAACACCCAGACCTGAACAAATATTCATGTTCATGCACACAAATATTTGTCCTGCGTGGGAATCGAACCCACGACCTTAGGAGTGGAGAGCGGGTATTCTCGCCACCACGCCATATCGGTCGTCAAATCTTTATAGAATCGCAAAATATGTAGTGTGTTTCGAGTGTCAGCTGAAATGTACATGTATTTTTCAACACAAGTATATATAAATAATATAACTTTAGTATCACTGTTTATTTATTAGTCAGAAAATATTTATTATTATTTATTTACCGTGTTGGAAATCTCTTCAGTGTCTTAATTAAATAATTAATAAATATTTGCCGACAATTATACCAATTATTTAATTCGAAGATAACTATACATATAAGTAAGTATGGATACTAAATATCGGACTTTTATACATAATTACTTTTTTTTGTATAAACATACTTACTATACTTAGAAAAACCCCCAGACAAGAACAAGCATTCATGTTCATGCACAAATAGATGTGTCTGGTGTAGGCATCAAACCCACGACCTCAGAAGTGCGGGTGGATATACTCCGCCACCACGCCATATCGGTCGTCTATAAATAATTATTAACAAACCTATTTATGGTTACTGAAATCTACACTATGTACTTAATTCATGTCAGTATTGATAGCTATCTAACTTTCATTATGTATGTACTTTTGCAGGAATTCGACAAAAAAGATTGCATACACCATATCGGTCGTCTATAAATAATTATTAACAAACCTATTTATGGTTACTGAAATCTACACTATGTACTTAATTCATGTCAGTATTGATAGCTATCTAACTTTCATTATGTATGTACTTTTGCAGAAATTCGACACAAAAGATTGCATACACCATATCGGTCGTCTATTAATAATTATTAACAAACCTATTTATGGTTACTGAAATCTACACTATGTACTTAATTCATGTCAGTATTGAGAGCTATCTAACTTTCATTATGTATGTACTTTTGCAGGAATTCGACAAAAAAGATTGCATACACCATATCGGTCGTCTATAAATAATTATAACAAACCTATTTATGGTTACTGAAATCTACACTATGTACTTAATTCATGTCAGTATTGAGAGCTATCTAACTTTCATTATGTATGTACTTTTGCAGGAATTCGACAAAAAAGATTGCATACACCATATCGGTCGTCTATAAATAATTATAACAAACCTATTTATGGTTACTGAAATCTACACTATGTACTTAATTCATGTCAGTATTGATAGCTATCTAACTTTCATTATGTATGTACTTTTGCAGAAATTCGACACAAAAGATTGCATACACCATATCGGTCGTCTATAAATAATTATTAACAAACCTATTTATGGTTACTGAAATCTACACTATGTACTTAATTCATGTCAGTATTGAGAGCTATCTAACTTTCATTATGTATGTACTTTTGCAGGAATTCGACAAAAAAGATTGCATACACCATATCGGTCGTCTATAAATAATTATAACAAACCTATTTATGGTTACTGAAATCTACACTATGTACTTAATTCATGTCAGTATTGATAGCTATCTAACTTTCATTATGTATGTACTTTTGCAGGAATTCGACACAAAAGATTGCCTACACGCCAGCAGTCTGCTATTTCGTTTCGAGAAAATTTGCTACGACTGGACGCGGCTCGTTTGCAAATTGACCGACAACGAAACGAATATCTGTCACAGTTACGGGATGTTCTAGCGGAAATATGTGGGCTGGTCAGAGCTTATTTGAATATGAATCAACTAGAGCGTAATTAAGGTGTATTTCTATTTTATATATCCCATATCCTCCTGTCCTGTGGGTGTCGCTATTGGTGACTAAGGGAAATAGGCTAGCCCCCTTTTTTTTGTTTTACGTCGGTCACAAAATGCGTAAACGCACTGCCTTTCGGCCAAAGGGGAACCGAAAGGGGGTGTGGGACTCACCGCGGGGCCCCCTGGCCCCAATGCCTAAGACCCTCCTGGCGCTGCTTGACGGGCCCTCTTGGCCCGCCCGCTACCGGTAGTCAGTACTTAGGGCACCCAGAGTCGCCAATCTCTGGGTGTTATCTTTTCCCGGCCTCCAGGAGGTACTCAGCCCCCCCACCACGCCAAGGTGGAGCCCTGTCACAATGCAGTGCATCATAAAACTTATACGTAATCAATTTGACGAAACGCGGCCGTGATTACTGCCTTGCTGGCAATTTTTATAGTTTTGCCAACCCCGAAAAGGAGGGAAAGGCGTGATCTCTACGTATGTTTATATTTCAGTTTCTAGATGTTATATCAACTTTTAAATCCCTTTGTTCATTTTTTATACAGATAAATATTAATGAACACGTGTAACTAACATTATAAACATTTATAAACACATGTCTATACTGTAACTTACATTATATAGGTTTATGTAATAAGGGCGGGTTTCACCACCGTCTAATAAGGTCTGGATAGCATATATGCCAGATAATTTGACAGTTGTAATATGTAAAAATTCTGTGGCATAAAATATATTAGGTAGCATAGTGATTTAATTACTTCATACAATAAGGCTCACTTTATATAGATAATTAATATAATAAGTATAGAAAAATTAAAAATTCACATGAAATCAGAATAACTTTTTTATTCATATTTACCCATTTAAACTACACGTAAAAAAAATAAGCGTTTTAAAGGTTATCTGTTTAGGGTTGCAGTCAAGCTTTCCCTCTCGCCTTTTTTTTGAAATGTGACTCGTCATACTAACTACATGATGATGCCTGATGGTAAGCAGACGATGCAGTCAAAATAAAATGATATCCCGGAATAAGCACGGTATAAAGTACAACCACACCTGACTGCTTGCTGGAACACCGATTGACGCCCCGTAAAAGACCCGGGATTATAGAAACTAGGAAACACATGAGCCGGCAGCGAATTTCAGGGCTTAATGGTCTAGCACAGGAACGACTTACCAAACTGACTTTGCCCCTTCTTAAAGCGTTTACTGAAAAAGTTTCAGGTTAATATGTGACCTGTCAAGAAATCTCTGTATCGAGGTCGTTTTAACTAAGAATATGGCATTTTTGCTTTTTTCCATAAAAATACCTCTTTTAAATAGTATTATCGGATTATTAGAAAAGAGGTTTTTACGACTCGGAGTGCCCCTAGTACTAACTGCCGGGGTGGAAACTAAGAAGCCTAGGGGCCCCTGTCCCCGTCGCCAGGTAGAAGCGCGTCCACTGCGCCTCTCTGAGAAGGTACTCCCGGCTCTGACCCGTACATGAGCTGTAACCCAGGTACTGGACTTCTGCCTTTTCTGTCAACAAGTGGGTGCTACTGCTGGCGGTCGCGTCTGCCGGTGATGAGTCTCCAAAGTACTGATGATCGTATTTTGACATTTCGTAATAGACTTCCGGAACAAATACTCATGTCCATGCATACAAAGATATACGAATCGACTTCAGGAACAGAAAGCAGTTATACTGACCTCCGCGCCATATCAGTCGTCAAATTAATGTTCGATAAATTAATCTGAGAAGAAATAATTTAAAATTTTGTAAAATAAATAATTGAACTCCATTATCATACTGAAAATATATGGACTGTAAATAACCCCAACACAAACCAGCATACTATATTCAACTCACGAAACAAACGTAATTCAACCCTCGTTAACATACTGCTGTCTCAGTCTTGCATACCGCCAGCCTCTACTTCTCAAATAAATGATTATGCATGCTACGTTTTCGCTTAGTTCTAATTACTCCTCGCCAACTATATAGGTACTCTCATAGATACGCTTAGGAATTTGTACCGAAGATGTAAATTAACAGTTCGGTAGACAATTCCTTTCTAATGCTTTAATCTTTATGTAATTAAGACACGGCTTCAAGATTATTTGTTTGGCACCTTGATTACAAGCTTGTTAGGGCTCTTACAGACTTACACATAAATACGATACGACGAGTCGTGCAAACTCGACTTCTTTTTTTAAGTTACTATATTTGGTTTGATTTGTATGTTTCATTCAGACATTTACATTTATTTTTAATACATTTTTAATTCTTACACTTGGTGTAAAATTGTATATTTTCCGTTTTATTTGGCCTTTTTTTCTATAATTGATTAATTATTTTTTTAAATTTAATTAGTTATTATTATTATTTATGAAATTGATAAGCACATTTGTGTACTTTTCCATATTTTAAAGCATATTAACGTTGAGACTCAATCTGTAAGTTGACATGTACTTTCTTTCTTTATTTTAAATATGGCTTCGTGCGTCTAGCACATTTAGCCAGTGTCAAGTAAGTGATATATAAATAATATATAATTCATAGTAAATGAGAATGAGAGGTGATAAAGATGATAAATGGTAAATGAGATCCCCTCCTCCTAAGCCCCTTGAGTCCTCAGTAAAGATGTGGGACTATACTGAGATCTCACATGGACTTCTTGAGAGAATTTGAAAAGTTATGTTGCACTATTTTATTTGATTTACCAACACTCATGTACGTTCACAAACACTTAACGGTTAATAATCCACCGTTAATAAACATTAATGTTAGAAATATCACAAATTTTAGAAAATAAAACAAAACTGCAGACATGACTCTTCACTATCCCGCCAAAAAGTCGACATGTACTTATGTATAAAATAATATATATTTTTTTAAATTTATTATACAAAGTATATTAACATTATAATTTATGTTTGTTATAAGCCACTCACTTAAACCACTATGATTTTTTTGTGAAATAAAATCTACGAAGGGTTTCATACCAATTCACTTGCCATTGCTTGTCGTAGATTTCAGCGTCACGATGTTGTAACGTGTTTATTTATAAGAGCCCCAAGTTAGCTTTTATTACACAATACTATCTTGTGATAGCTGGTTACATTAGTTCCATCATCATTATTTACGACTTTAGCGATTGTGAGAATTCAAATTCAGATTCTAGTATTCAAACTTTAACGTAATTATCGCCTTCTCCGTAGAAAGCACGTTAAGCCGTTGGTGCCGGACGGCAGTCGCTCCATGTAATGACTGAAATTCAGTCAAATCTGGTTGGACCATAGAGCAGTGGTTAAGTCTATGATGAACATTATTAACGGCTGATTTGGCGCGAAATTTGATGTATCCTTCTTAGCATCTTCCTGTCAAGTACGTGGGATCAAAGTCAAAGAATTATTTGAAATTAAAGTTGAGCTCAAAAAAGCTCTTATAAACGATCTTTGACACATTTCCTTGACTGGCACATGAGACAAAATGTTTTGGCAAAACAAAGGACCAAAAATGGCCAAATTCGATCTTTAGCTGTGAATCAAAACTTTATTTATTACCTGGGTTTTCATTGTGGCATAGATAAATAAAATATAGTATTTTCCCCTTTATTTAGTATAAATACCTGTTATTATAGTATTTAGTAGTATTTTTATTAAATGATAAATATTACCGTAGTTATGATTCATCCGCAAATGCTAGCGTACGGCGCAATAACATAATAGGAAGTTCACGACTTTAACAGGCACTGTCTTCATAAATAATGAATCCTATCTCATGATGAATGGATTCTGCTAATCCCATTATATACTACAATAGCGTTTGTGGGAAGTAAGGAACAAAGTATCCTCGATTGTTTCAACAGTAAGGGATTATTCTGTAACCAAAATTAAACAGATTTAGTATTCCAAAAATACTCATACTTAATGTCTTTACGCAGTTTTCTTTATACAGCATATCGGTATTGACGACACTATAGACGTAGGTACACCTATAATCTGCCTCTTAGATAGTGGGTTCTATTTGTGTAGTTGTAGTAGTAAAACTTATAGGGGCTTATTATTAAACAAGATCAAAAGTTAAACCAGGTTTAAAACTAGTGCTGTCACTTTTATGTGCAAAAATGGAGACAGTGACAGCACAATTTTAAACCTGGTTTAACTTTAGACCTTGTTTTGTTATAAGTCCCATAGGTTCATAGGTTAGTAGAGAAAGTGACATTAACGTACAAAAATATAGAATAACATTCAGAACCTTTTTTAAATCTTTTATAAACGAGGTCAAAAAACAAAATTTTATATCTTTCTTATATATACCTAAGTATGTTTTTGCCTATGGCAATGTTTTCCACATACAATAATTAAAACCAATATAATTTTTGCTTGCGTACTCGTCATTTAAATAATGAACATACAAAAAGTATTATCTCGAACATAAACCCTCTTTTTTAAATCTGATCTAATGAACCTACAAAAAGTATTTATCTCGAACATAGAACCTCTTTTTTAAGTCTTGTAAAAAGGTGGCTTAAACACAAAATTTAATAATTATTCATCCAGAAATACTTGGCCCTATAATGATCTTCGACAGCAAGGCGAAGTTTCTTGGTATTCATAAGTTATTTTTAGCTGACCTTTTGTGATCTCTATTGTTAAGTTAATGACAATAGCTTTCTATGTTAATGTGCACAATGGAGCTTAATTTTAAGATAACTTTACACAGTAGTATTTTTTAATGTAAAGTTACAAACTTGGCATTTTATAACTCTCAATATAGCATAGGTACTGGAAATTTATATATAATATTTATAAATAAATAAATATATGCACTCAATGGTAAAGTAACATATTAAATAATAATTCAATCAAAAAGAATACGAAACATAAACGCTCAACCAATTCATTTGATTACTTAAAGTAAAATTATGACCCGTCTGGTACATTTATGCGAACAAAAATATTTATATCTTAACATTCATAACTTTTAATAACTATTTGAATTTATAATTTGCGCAACAGATTTATTAAGAATTTACTATGCTCTTACGTCGATTAAGCTTTAAATAAAAGGCCAACTCACACGAAGCCATGTAAGTATAAATGCAAATGGAACCACAAATTAATTGCGCGATTTAATAAAGTATAGCGACATCTACGCTATAGAAGCCAAACATAAAATGTCACTTACCTACCATATTGAAGTGTGGTGAAAATTGTACATGAATTGCGATTTCTTTATGAATTGTATACTTCTCCGTAATTTGAATTGATCTTATAGTGATCTAGCCATCACAGATATTGATTGCTGAGGTTTGAACTCTGTGCCACGCAGCTATTCTATTCAAATTCAAGACAGCAGTAAATGCTTTACTTCTTTCACTATAATAATAATACTTTCACTATATACCATTATTTATTATATATAATATTAGTTGTGTGTATTATACACAATAAACGGCCTTAAAGCCTTTGTTTGTTCTTTAACCATCTGATCACCAACCCGCCGGCCCAGTGTGGTGATTATAGACCAAATACCCCCAATAGAATGGTACGAGTATCTATTGAGAAGTCTAATGTTCAGCAGTGGACTTTATAAAGCTGATATTATAGTTGTTCTCTAACAGTTAACTGACGACCGATATGGCGTGGAGGTCAGTATACTAGCACTCCGCTCCTGTAATCGTGGGTTCGATACCTACACAGGACAAATCTTCGTGCACATGAACATGAATATTTGTTCTGGTCTGGGTGTTTTCTATGTATATAAGTTCTTAGTGATACTTATCTTGGAACTAAATAATTGGTGTTAGAAATTATTTGTTATTATCTCAGATCAAGTAAAAAAAGGTAGATAGCGCATGGCCATTGATAGCACTGAAGTCACAAAAGTAAGCTCATTTGTGTAAATACACGCGCTCACGCACACACATACGTAAAATGAGCTTAGTTTTACGTTAGTATCTCCCGAGACACCGAGTAGTAACTTTGTCAATAAAATGCCGTCCTGTGTGATTAAATGGTGCTAAAACAACACTAAAGCGAACAAAAAGTCTGAAGAAATATCGTTTCACACATAAGTTAACACAAAAGTATCTTTTTTTATGTTTCAAAATAATTTGTAGGTTATTCGGAAAAAATATTGACAAAATAACCCGAGTTGACGCAACCAGACAGTGTTGCCAGTAGTTGGTATTTCTAATACTCAACAAAAATGTGGGTACTAAAATCGGGTGCTTTGGCACGAATAAATAAATTCGCCATAATCATTTTTAATTTTGTTTGTTTTTGTCCGGAGGTCCGGAGGAAAGATATTTTTACTAATATAAAAAAACTAAATTTAATAGACCCAGATTTATTTAATTCATTAAGTGAAAATATTACAATTATAAATTTATTTAATATTTTATCTAACACTTGACTATTATTCACCAAAGGCATATGAATACGTGAGGCAAACTTTTAATACTTGTCTGCCGCATCCAAGTAATATTATGCACGTCATAATGACTACATCTTGCCTGATGGTAAGCAGTCGATGCAGTCCAATAAAAAATGAAAGCGCTTCATACCGTGAAGTAAGCATGGTACAAAGCGCATCCACTCATGACGGCCTGCTAAAATGCCGATTCACGCCCCGCTTACAAGATCCGGGATTATAGGAAATAGGAAACACATGAGCCGGCAGTGAATTCCACTTGCTCAGAAACGACTTCCCAAATTTCTTGGTTCGAGTGCTGATAGTCTGCACAGTATGAGAATGGTTTCTAAGACCAGCACGTGTTGTTCGGGAGAGGAAAGGAGAGGGCGGGATGAGATCGAAAAGCTCCTCAGAACACTATCATAGTAGTTCCGGTAGAAATTACTGAGAGATGCAATGATGAAAGAGACAATTAACCAGCACACATATAAGGTCACTAAAATTTTAGGTTATTTTACAGGTAATAATAAAACTTTTAAGAACCTAGAAAATGACCATTACAGTGCTGGTCATGGGCATAAAGTAAATTTAATCCGATTGGTAATAAAAAAATATTTGGACATAAGACTGCATCATATTTCTAAAATAAATACACTGACGATGACACTGAGCTCTAAGCCCCAAACATTTTAAAAAACTTATACAGCATAACATGTTTTAGATTATTGTTTTGTTTTTGCCCCTCCCAAATATATTACTTTGTGGAATAAAAATACTTTACAAAAGCTGTCTGTTTTTTTTACACATTTCTATAAAGTTTAAAAAAATAATTAAAATATGCCTGATATATCGCAAAATTCTAATTTTCTTATTGCCTTGCGTCTGTTTGTCATTATGTCAAATTATACTATAATTGTAATAATATTTACAATAAGTGTTTTAATTGAATTAAAATTCTACTTCGTACAGAGCTGAAATTTGCAAAAATCGTTAGAAAATTTGAATTTGGTATATTACCGGGTAAATTGATTCTTGTAAATTTACTAACGTAAATCGCTTATATTTATTATTAATTAATTATACTTGTAATATCTGGGAAGATTTTCAAAAAGTGGCAACACTTCAGTAACTCACACATAGTTAAAAATATGGCTTCACTTTGTTATTAGTCGTAAGGTATCTACCTTTTTTTACTTGATCTGAGGTTATTATTATTATTGGTTATCCAGTTAGTCGATAAGTGACCCATTTGTAGACAAGTACAAATAGTAAGTTATATATAATACCTGATAGTACTTGTACATTAAATCGCGATGAAAACTTGATTCGTTGCGGAATAAGTAAATCACATTTGCCGGGTAGTGACACTGCGGTCCACCTACTTAAGCCGAGACGACGTTGCAAATCAGTGCGTGGGTTCGATCCCGGCTGAGCCACTTGTACGTCTACAGATTGTGTCGACTTGCAAAATATCATTATTAATGGTTGGCTGAGTATTTGACAAATTGTCTCGGAAGGTGACTTAACCGAGTCGACTTTGTTTGCTTATATTTCAATGCGGGGCCAAGACAATGTGTAATTATTATTATCATAAAACGATATTTTCTTTGGATGACTAATGTGAAACGAGCGCTCAAAGTTTGTTTAAGCGACACTTTTTAAAGCGGTCAGTAATGTTCTCTTTTTTTATGACAAGCCTATTTATTTGACATAAACGTTAATATTTTTGCAAATCATTAAGCGCCTGGCGACTTGAATCCCTTAATGTTCAATATAGTATAAATAAATTATGTTAATAAGTACTTACTTACATAGTACATAATTTTTGTTACTGAATCTTTTATAAAGGATTGCATAATCAACAAAATAAAAATACACATCATATACAAATCAAACAAGTACAAAGGTCTCTCTCTTCCAGCAAACCCTAACCGGAGTGAGAAATTTATATGTGGGATAAAAATTATTACATTAGGACAAAAAACACATAGCAGTAAAACTAAATACAGACAAACAAAATATAAAAATTCATATACAAATAATATATAATATTATATAACATATACATAAATAAAGTACATAAATTCAATTGTTTACTCTGTGATATACTCATAAGGAAATTTTCCTTTAACTTCAATCAATCAATCAAGTAGTTTATTGCGAACACAGGTTATAGGATAGGTGTTATAGTACAGGTTTAGATTTAGCTATGGTCTGCCTCATGGGCGTACAATAATTGCGATTTCATATAACACGAAATCAGATTTAATGGATAAAAAGTAATACTAACAAGGCGGACTTTGTCAAAAGTTTATAGTGATAAGTCGTTTAAATATTCTGTGACATTATAATAGCAATTTTCTATCAAAACTTCACGTAATTTCGACTTAGAGAGATTTCTTCTTCGTCTTTAACTTCTTTCTAAGGAGCCGGCAACTTATTCCACTGTGCCGTCTTTAAGAAAGGATATACTAATGTTTTAGTTATATAAGATCGTTTAGGACGGAATGACGAAGGAAGCTGCGGGAACGCAAATAATGAAGAAGCTTGCAAAGGATTGTTTTTATTATTTTGTATGGTTTTGGTTTTCTTTTTGAAAATTTTTTTTTTGAATGATCATAATTTGTATGTGTGTTTATTTAGTGCAATGTACAATTTATTTATCTATCTACTTTTAAAATTTATGTAATCAACATGTCATCCGATTAACGTTCTTCTATTCAGCACGAGGCTTCAGTAACGAACCAGGGATGTTTCAAGCCGCTTAATAGCGTCTTTAAAATGACTAAATGGCAGTTCATAGTAGTTACCTTCTTTTTTATTTATTTACGTCAGTTACAAAATGCATTTACGCACTGTCTCCCGGCCAAAGGGGGACCGAGAGAGGTGTGTGGGACTCACCACCGGCAGACACGACTGCCAGCAGTAATACTCACTAAAAATCATCCGACGACGCCCGCCGCTTGTTAAGAAAGAGGCGGGGGCCAGTACCTGGGTTGCAGCTCTGACACCCCGCCCGCGGCCAACTTCCCCCGGACCAAAACCGGGAGGACCTCCTCAGAGAGACACAGTGGACGCGCCCCTCCTACCTCCTTCTGTGAACATGGCGTGTGTGGCCGACTTCTCGGAGGGTCTATGGTTAGACAGTAGGGGCCCCCTGCCCCCGCTGCCTAAGACCCTCCTGGCACTGCTGACTGCCCGCTGCGCTCTCCACAGGTCACTCTTAGTTTCCCCCCGGGTAGACAGTACTAAGGGCACCCAGAGTCGCCAATCTCTGGGTGTCACCTTTTCCCTAGAGCCCTCTGCGCCCTACCGGGAGGCACTCAGCCCCCCCACCACGACAAGGTGGAGACCAGCCGGGGGGGGCATAGTTGTTACATACACTAACATATACAAGCGAATGCTGGGTATGGCAGAAGAAACATGAAATTAAGGTTAATGCAGTAGAGATGAGAGCACTCAGAAGTTTTCAAGGTGTGAAATTGAGTGACAGGATTAGGAATGAAGTGATAAGGGCCGAAGCTTGTGAAAAAGAAAATATAGTGACAAGAATTGAGAAAGGTATGCTTAGATGGTTTGGTCATGTTGAAAGGATGAATGAAAGTAGACTAACGAAAGTGAATTATGATAGACAAGTTAATGGAAATCTTGGGAGAGGAAGACCACGTAAGACCATTCATGACCAAATCCAGAAAACTTTGGAGAAAGGGCAGTTCAAAAGTTACTTGAAAAATGTCTCGAAATATTAATCTCTTATTAATATGAATACATTTAGCCGTTAAACTTAAACGCGTTATCCTTAACATAAACTACGTCCCGTCCAGCTCATCTGCCCCGAAGCCAATTTTCACCAATAACGCTTTTAACCTAATAAAATTCGATATTCAGTCTGGAAGTTGCTTCGTTACCGTTGCGCCCTTTCGGACGCCCAATATTGTCCAAAGTTAAATACGTGGCCAATGAACCAAGTCCCGAGAGCCAAACTTAGTTACCTAAACAAACAGGGTGAGTCGCCAGTCAACATTGAAGACTCGTTCTGCGCTCTCGTTCCTGTTGTGGTATTAGACGCTTTTATCTTTAGCATTGTATTATATTTCTAAGGTAATGATTCAATGAATCATAAATGATTGACGTGTTTAAAGTGTTTGAATCTGATGATTTCTGAACACAACTTTTTATATAGAGTTATAAAACCCGAAATCGTTACTGCGTTTAAAATATGTTAGTTCATAAGTTAAATTTTAACCCAATCTTAAAATAAAGTTTGGACGTTTTTACTACGACAGAAAAAATTGTAATAGTTTTCTCCTAATTTCATATCTACGCAATAAAGTCACTTTTTTTTAAAGTTTGTCTTCATAAAAATTTTGTTGTGCCAAACTTGAATATACTATTTTGACTTTCAATTGAGCTTCGATGAAACAACTTGTGAAACAGTTTAGTGTGAAATACACGTAATCAAAGCGTTGATTTTCCTTGTAAATTAAAAGCTTTACCCACGTAGACCAAAAGAAAACTTGCTTAAAATTCTGTCCAATGCCGCGACATTAACAAGCGAGTTGCCGCCACAACGCGAACAAGCGCCATCAAATTTTATTATCCCTATCGACAGCGTTTTGGCGAACGATGTCAGTTCACGTCGTCGACTTTCAATAAACATCAAAAGCCACCTCGTTAAGCGCTTGTAGTGGCTAATGCAGCCACATTTATGAGACTGTGTCATTAACAATAGGGAATCATATTCTTTTTATTATAGTGAATCGATACTATTGTTGAACACACCTGATCAAACATTAGTAATAAAAGTAACACTTTAACAAAATTGAGCTGGTGTTATTGTGCATTGTAAAAACATTTTTAATTTACACGAAACATTCCTATATGTAGGTAATCTCAGTATACGAGTACTTTAGGGGAAAACCAGAAATTTCAATATTATTGGAATAAGTCTCAGAGAAGCAAAAGTTTGTCTGTGATTTTTTGCTACATCTCCATTGAAAAAGGAACACAGTACTGCACCAAATGACGACATAATATCTTTAGGTGTATACACAAACATTATACCGGCATAAAATCACCACAGTACAGTTTTTACAATATAAAATATTTTTACTTTTATAAAGTCTGAACTAGTCTAGACTCTAAAGCCTTCCTCTCCTAATTATCGTGGGACGCTGCTTATTAACTTCAACCTCTTTTATGTAAAGAGGTAAAAATAGAATATTTAAAAAACAATTTAAACTTCCTACAGAAAAAAAAACAAAAAACAACTGTAATAAAAATCTTTACCATACGCTTTCTTCGCTTCCGCATTTTTACCCCAGCTTATTCCGTGAGTTATCATCGTTATTCCTCAGCGAGACCGCAGGATCTTCCACACACATATTGTTAGTCCCGTAGTCCCGTCCAATAATACAACACTGTATTAACCGTCTAATAAAGTAACTTTACACCGAGCCCTGCCATAATCCCGTGTGAGTAACGGCGGCGTGGCTCGCCCGTACTCATTAATTTGCCCTCGCCGCCTCTTGCCTAGGGATTTGTGGAATTACTATTGTTTATGCCAGTGCCGACTTAAATAATTATTGCTCTACATCTGTAAGCCTTGTTGTTTCAGCCTGGCTGTGGTGGAATCGATTAGAAGCAGATATGTTGCCGCTAATCCATTCATTTGTAACACGTTTGGATTAGTTTACAAGCGTTATTCATTGAGAAAAGCTTTTTTATCTTTCAATTAAGAGTACAGCGTATAGGCAGGTTAACGAAAGTGAACTCAGGGGTTTTATTACGTATCTTTTAAACTATCACAATAGCTTTCACTTTAACAACTATTGCTTGCTATTCAAAACAGTATACAAGTATTTGTACTAACAAAGGTTCTATCGTTGCTATACGACTGTCATAATGACACAGTGAATAGCGATTGTAATGGGAATGGGAAAGCAATAATATATAACTAAGAAAGTTGGAGTTTTTAGTACTAAGGCTGGAATAAACATATTTGACAAGACATATTAACATGGTTTTGAAAATTTGGTTTTTTCCGCAGTAACGGATACTGCCTTAAACAAGGTTATGAGCATTCTTAACACCAAAATTTCATTCGAATCATTGTGTGTTTTAAGAACAAAATCTAAACACAATCTTTCTCATTAATAAATTCTAAATTATTCCATTCATTAATCAATGGTAAAACTTTTGTTAATACTAGTCTTGTAAGGGAATATTAAAAGTGATTTATTTAATGTGGTGTTCCATTGAGAACTTAAGAATATCAAGTTAACTTAATACTAACTCTGAACTAATAAATGTAAATTAATTAAATATTTTCTGATAATTGCACCAATTACTTAGTACTAAAATAAGTATCATTAAGAACTTGTGTTATGGATACTACATAACGGATAAACATACATTAATTATTTTTGTGTTTTGTAAATACATACTTAATATACAAAGGAAAACATCCAGATTGAAACGAATATTCATCTACATGCACATAAAGATTTGTCTTGTGTGGGAATCGAACCCACGATCTTAGGAGAGAAGTGCGGTTATACTCGCCACCACGCCATATCGGTCATCAATATGGGCCTGTTGTTCATCGTTTACAGCGTTTGAAATGTATAAAGTATGTGGAAGATCTAGAAAACTATTAAAATTAATGTTACCGTTCCCATGAGTCTAACTAGAAAGGAAATTGTAGTATAATACATTAAGAATAGATACGTCAAATGATTGCATGAAATATTGGTGAGAGCCTCTGCTGGCCGGAAAGTTAATGTATATATTATAATTTCCCTTTATTTTTGACAGTCAATTTCTTCGAAGTCAAATAGTTATGTTTGTAAACGTTACGTTTGTCTTTAGGAAGAACAATGAAATTATTTGGCGCCAATTTTAAAGTACTTTAGTCATTTTAAGTAAAGGATTCTTTTCAATTAGACGATGTTGCAGACTACGTCTTTTAATATGCGATTAAAATAATAAACATGGGACGCCAGCATAGTATGCGTATTACGCTCGCTAGTTATAGCCAATGCTCATAATCAATAGTTATCGAAAGCTGGTGTCTAACGGCTTGTTTTAGTTGTCCCAGTAGATTACCAGACGCCAAACCGCTCGCTGCTTGTATCCGATGTTTTATTATTAATACTACCGTGGTAGTTTAAATGACTCCGGGCGTCCGTCCGGTTTTTTATTAATTTCGTTTAGTATAGCTTTATAATAGGTTGGGGAAAAAGTCTCTTCGTATTTTTGTATGAAAAGTCAAGACATTTTTTTCAAAGTTTATTTACATTTATTTACAATATATATGTACCGTTTTGTTGAATAACTTTCTGCCATTTTGTGGGCAGAGACATTATCCCGTTACTGTAGAAACTTTGGGACTTCTGATCAAAAAAACGGGACAAATAGTTTTGGCAGTCCTCTCTTGAGGTCAACCTTACAGAACCTAAAGAATTCTGCAGAGACCGAAACAGGTGAAAATCTGAAGGCGCAAGGTCAGGGCTATATGGTGGATGCACTAGGACCTCCCAGTCGAACTCTCTTAATTTTTGCTGAGTGGCTAAAGATGTGTGTGGTCTAGCGTTATCGTGATGAAAGACCACACCCTTCCTGTTGATCAATTCCGGCCGTTTTCTCTCGACTGCTTCCTTTAATCTCATCAGTTGCTGGCAGTAAAGATCAGAATCGATGGTTTTGCCGGGCGGTAAAAGCTCATAATAAACAATGCCCTTCCAATCCCACCATACACACAGCATCACCTTATTTCGTGTTAGGCCAGGTTTGGCCACAGTCTGTGAAGCCTGGCCAACTTTCGACCACGACCTTTTTCGCACGTTCTAGTCGTACGTGATCCACTTTTCATCGCCAGTTATCAATCTCTTCAAAAACGGCTCGGTTTCATTACGTCTCAATAATGAATCGCAAATGAGTACACGGTTCATTAAGTTTCTTTGAGTGAGCTCGTGTGGCACCCAAATATCGAGCTTTTTTGTATAACCAGCTTTCTTCAAATGGGTCAAAACTGTTTTGTGGTCAATTCCCAGTTCTTCAGCTACATCGTAACTACTAATATGCCGATCTTGCTCCACTCTTTCAAAAATGGCGTCCATTTTATTCGTAACAGGGCGACCAGAGCGAGGTGCATCTTTAACATCAAAATTTCCGGACTGAAAACGTTTGAACCAAATTTGTGCTACTCTTACTGACACTGCATCAGGTCCATAAACATCACAAATTTTTTTCACTGCTTGAGTTGCATTTTTGCCTTTTTTATAATAAAATTTTAAAATGTATCGAATTTCTTCATTAGATTCACTCATTTTAACGGAGAGAAAAACAAATGAAAAATAGCGGGAAACAACTTTTTTTTATTTTTTTCTTTTCTTTATAATGGAACCTTTTTAATGTTACCAAAACCAGCCAGACACAAATAGTACAGTCAAAAAAAATTTATAATAAGTTTATACCTACGTTATGCGAAAAGACTTTTTCCCCGACCTAATATCACAACATTTTACTACGACAATGCATATCAACAAAAAGTATTAAAACATGATCAAATCAAACATCTATACAAATCAGGTAATAGATTTTTTTTTAATGTGACACGTCATAATGACTGAAAGCGCATCCACTCATGACGGCCTGCTAAAATGCCGTTTCACGCCCCGCTTAAAAGACCCGGGATCATAGGAAATAGAAAACACAATCATGAACCGGCAGCGAATTCCAGAGCTTAGTGGTTTTGCTCAGAAACGACTTCCCAAATTTCTTGGTTCGAGTGCTGATTGACCAGCACGTGTTGTTCGGGAGAGGAAAGGAGAGGGCGGGATGAGATCGATAAGCTCCTCAGAACTCGCCATAGTAGTTCCGGTAGAAGACACTGAGAGATGCAATATCTCTACGCAGCTGTAGATCCTCGAGTGAGGCTGTTACCTCAGCATCCCCTATAATGCGAACCGCTCGCCATTGCAGTCTTTCAAGTGCGTCGAGGAGGTACTTAGCAGAACCGTCCAAAAAAGATGGGAACAATACTCTACACTCGATCGCACTTGAGTCTTGTACAACAAACAGCGCTGCTCGGGAGTGGAAAACCGCCTCACTTTATTGAGTAGATATATCCAACTTACGAGAGACAGTTAAAATAACACCATCGATGTAGCATTTCGAATTTAGATCCTAGCCGATGTCCATGCCGAAAATGCTGAGATCCGCCGAAATGGGCAACGGAGCGAGACCTTTGACGAGAATGCACAAGCCTGGGTTTCGGTGGCATTAAACGCGACGAGGTTTTCAGATCCCCACTGAGTGAAACGATCGAGAGTCCGGTTCACTTTGGACAAACAGGTCTTGCCTTTGCACCAGGATATCGGCTTGCTTTGCCGCAGAATGTCCCAAGTACCGCTCATGTACCATACTGTCATCCGCATAACAATGAATATTGCCCAAGGACAACATGTCATTAATATGCAGAAGAAATAGGGTAGGCGAGAGTACCGATCCCTGCGGCACTCCGGCATTGACTTTGTAGAACTCGGAGGAACTGCCCTTACACAAGACACGAATCCTCCGACCTTCTATGATGATGTCACCATTCACCACAAAAATCGTCTATATTATATCGCATCGCTCTTTCATACCATTAAAGATTTATAAATAATAGAAAAGTTTACAAAAGAGCAAGATTAAGCCCTAATTTAGTTAATATCCGCCCCCTATTATTTTATTAAGTGTGTAATCATGTAGAACATAAGACCCAGTCTCTAATAGTAAAAACAAGGCCCGCACTCCGTGTCTGCTATTAAAGTGATAATAGCGCAATTATCTGACAGGCAAGTCTAAAATCAATTCAATAGCCTACATGCCACGCCTCGGAACATGTTATTCAACGGTTATTATAGAAATTGCTTTAGGCTTGGGGTTTGATAGGCAGAAAAAAGAATTGAAACTTGACAAAAGATTTAAAACAATCTTTATAAATTTTTGTGTAAATTCTGTAGAATAGTCATCTCAATCACAAGAAGTCCAGTGCTGAACAGTGGCCTCGTCGGCAGGCCGTCATTATCTTTTTCGTAGTACTCAGGGTTATTTAAGATCTTAAAACATTGTTGAATAGTAATCAAGATTTGAATTGCAACCTATCAAGTCCTAATTTCTAATGAAACGAAAGAAAATTAACAGAAATGCTTCCATTTCCTTGCTTGTTGTACTTATTTAAGTTCTCAAAACCATTGTGTATACCAATATAATAATAACAAGTGATTTTTTACGAGTCAGACCATTACACTAATATAAGTCTTGATAAAAGATAACGCCTCCTTTTCCTAGCTTTACTGTGCACCACAAAGTCCTCAAGGTTATTTTAGGGTTTTATAAACATTGCTCACCAACTGAATTGAGTCTTCACAAGTCCAATCCTAAATGGTTATTTAAGATTTTTAATTCATTGTGGAATAGCAACAAATATTTCAATTGAAACTTGAAAATCCTAACTCTGAACCTACGCCACAAATCTCACACACCAAGCCTGTACGTAGCAAGTACGTGTAGAGGTTCAACTATGACACCGATAGAGGGTCGGTACTCCGTACGTCGGCAAGGCTCTCTAGGGAAATTACCTCCACCACCACGCGTCACAGGCTGGCAATGCAACGCGGGAAAGTCGCACGCTTTCGATATTACACGCCTGATATTATCAACATATTGTTCAGGGACTGAGATTCATTTTATGATGTCTTGGTTTAATAGTGTAGTCTTTTGCGAAGGCTTCACACTTTACACGGTTTTCATTTTATTTTTTGTCTAGGTAATGGGCCTTTGAGGACCATCGGGACAGACCCATTCTTTTAAGATACTATGCAAATATTAAAAGTAGCAGGAACAGGGAAAATATTTCAATATATACAGTAGATCTAATCTGAGTGGAAAAAGTAGTTTCAGATCACGCACGCTATGCTTTGATGATACCCGCAACCTTAGAAATAAAGTGCAAGACGTATATTGACCATACATTACATTCACGCCTGTTTCCCCGAAGGGGTAGGCAGAGGTATATTATACGCCCACACTTCGCCAATTTTATAGTTAGTCCCACGTAACAGATAGCGAGCCTATTGTCGCTTACCAGGCACTGTTATGTTCACCAGAGCCTCGTCCGTTGATCGGCAGGTGCACCACTTGCAGTTGAGGTTGACTTGGGCTCCTTAGGTCTTGGTAGGAACCCTATCCCCCCGACTGGTCTCCATCTTGTCGTGGTAGGGGGGCTGAGTACCTCCCGGTAGGGCGCAGAGGGCGCCAGGGAAAAGGTAACACCCAGAGATTGGCGACTCTTGGCGGTCTTAGGCCGCTGCCTAACCATGGACCCTCCGAAAAGTCGGCCACACACGCTGTGGTCGCAGTTGGAGGTAGGAGGGCGCGTCCACTGCGTCTCTCTGAGGAGGTCCTCCCGGTTTTGGTCCGGGGGACGTTGGCCGCGGGCGTTCTATCAGAGCTGCAACCCAGGTACTGGCCCCCCGCCTCTTTCTCAACAAGCTGCGGGCGTCATCGGATGATTTTTAGTGGGTATTACTGCTGGCGGTCGTGTCTGCCGGTGGTGAGTCCCACACACCTCTCTCGGTCCCCCTTTGACTGGGAGACAGTGCGTAAATGCATTTTGATACCGACATAAATAAAAAAAACATGATAGGAACCCTATACACCGCCATATTATATTGACGATCGTGCTATAGAGGTCGACAAAATATATTTGTATTCAAGCTTTCATATTCAATTGTGGTAAATATCTCGTCTACGCTTAATAGAATATACTTCTAACATTTCTCAGTAGGCTACATCTAAAATGCCGACTTTGCAATCCCAGTTTTATCCGAAAACTGTCAATCAGTGCCCCCAGTGTGCTGCTCACAAAATGTTTGAACAATATTGTAGTTTTGATTTGTACCCACTACCTAGTAGAAGGAAAGTGCAAGTATAATTACCACCTCTATGCCACTATATCAACTTTTATCTGTTCAATCTAAAACGCAAATACATCGTCTATATGTAACACAATTTACTTTTAATTTTTTTCAGGAAGTTCCGTCTACGAAAAAGTGCCAACATCGCAATCCGGGTTTTATCCGGACACTAATAAATCTGTCAATATCACTCAGTGCAGCCGGTGTGCAGGTCCCAATCGCTTGTGTTCGGGAAAGGCACTATTTTGTGATTCGCACTAACATTTTTCGTAGGATTATAAAAGCTAGAATGTAACACAAAGATTTACAATGCTGCATTCTTGAAAACGAAATATGTAGGGTTGTTGAGTATAAAGTCACTGCTTTTGTCTACGAAGAGGTTAATAAGGATGACAAAGGTTCCTTAAAAATCTACACTAATGTTGGTGAGTTTTATCCCAGACGGGACAATGAATTAAGGGTATGCGTAAATATAGATATTTATTATAATTTCAGTGTTTCCTATGTATCTACGATAATTGTATTTACAAAAATGAATTTTTCTTTCAAACAATAGGATATTGAATTTCTTATAGAAGTTTATTATTATTACAGCAAAAAGTATGAAACATATTTTCAAATTTTCAGTTTCTTTTCAAAGCTTGTGAATACAGGCGTCTCAAGATCGATCGACGTGAAAAGCTTTGTGGACGTCATCTAGCAAAGACGATGTTACAAAATAACAATTGCAAAAAAAAAATATAAGCAACATATTCATATATTTTTATATTTCAATCAAAACTCTTTAGGTTTCACAGATTTCCAATCTTTTTTACAAAAGAGCCCTGTTCTTTATTCGCACATGTCAGTGAGATAGAATTCAACCATTCGTATCGAATTGAAATTGTGATGGAGAATCCACAATAGATATGAATGTACGCTCTACTGACTTTTTGTTCGTTAAAAGTGATTAAAAAATACGTAGTAATTTTTTTTATCAAGTGATGGAACAAGCTAGACATTATCCTATATTAAGTGACTTACCTAGTCACAATGACTGAAATATTAAAAAAAAAACATAAAATTGCAATGAAAAGTATAATTACAAATGGTGAAGCTTAAATACGGCTCGGATATGTTTATTGAGCTGCCTCGCAAAAAGTTTTGTTCATGTGAGACATGAAGAAATATTATATTTTAAGTATGTTTTTACAAAAAAAAGTACTTATCTTAAAACTAAATAATTGATGTAAGTGTCAGAAATATTTATTATTTCTAAATTTTTCGCGAGCTATTGAGTAGCTTGGGAAACTTTAACAACAGAACTGTATTCACTTTTTTTGACAAAACTGCACGTGGTAAAATGTAGTTGGAAATATCACTTCTTATTTCTATTTTCGAAAACAACGAATTGCTAATACAATGTTTGCAAATAATTTACTTCGCTGACATTCCAAAATAAGTTTATTTGTCGTATCATCTTTATGACGAGCCCGTGGTATAAATATACAATATTTTGATAGTTTTCTGTTCAGTATTCACGTATCGTTTGAAGAACTTCGATCGCTGTCTTGTTTCCCCATATCGCCATAGCATCTGTATGTTTTATTGCATGTGATATTTTGGTTGCGATATTAGTGATGGGATGCGCGTTTGATCACGTTTCGAAATCGAGGCTATTCTGTTCTTTTAAATCAGTTAATGTTTAGTACATGAAACAAAAAATATGAACGGAAAAGAGTCGCCGGATTGAAAATGGTTTCGGCAGAAAAGAGATCTTTGCAAAGTATGTTGAATACATGAATATTAATTTCAATTTCTTTCTACGGCTAAATTTAAATTTAGTCTGCCTGTTTCCCGTCATACGTGCACCATAGATTTATTTGCTTTGATTTTGCGTGCTTCCATACAGGTTAATTATATCATGAAAATCTACTTATATGTATGCAAATGTAAAAAAATATTTTGTTGAAATTTAAAGAAACAAATATTCTATATATTAAAATGTAGTTTTCAGATTATTATTACATACAATTATCATTTCTTCATTCCATATGATGACAATGATCGTCAAATTTAATATATATCCATGCATGATCTAAATAGAAAAGTGCTTCTGATGCCTGTGTTAAAAGTTGGCTATTAAAGCTTTAACTCAAATGATTTGGTAACTCGTAAATTTTTAATTAGAATACGTCATTGATATTTGTTCTTACATATATTAACGCCATTTTCCTCGAATAGCAGTATTATATGTTCAAAGTTTCATTTAAGTCCTGGTTAAAAAAATAATTCGATGAATACCTCAATATTCCTACTATCAAGGAACATCACTAACATCGGGATAGAGAATCCACGGGATTATATATTGAGATCGCGTTGAGCTCCCATACAATATCGATGTTTGATTGCTCTCGGAAGTATACTGTTCCTTCTGTCAACGTCAGAGGCTATGGCACAACAAACCGTCCCGAATATTTATGTTGCCCCATATTTTATTACGTTTAAAATATTCATGTGTTCTTATAGTTTTATTGTACGGCATATTTTTGTTGTGGTATTAGGCTAAAGTTATTTCTATAGTTCTAGTTCTTTTTATATTTCTTACTTAAACTTGAGTGTTCTTCAATGTGTTATTTTTCTTGTTATTTGTAAATTGCCACATTTAAGTGCTATGTATAAAATTCCTTAAATTTGCGGTGAAAGACTCGCCAACTAATATGTGGGACCGAAAATATCAGTGGCAAAATTTAAGCCTATAGTATTCTCCTCGCCTACCTCTTAGGGGAAACAGGCTTAATTATGCGTGTATGTGACCCAAGACTTTCATGTATTAAGTACTCACCAGAAACTGTTGTTATATTATGAAAATAAATGGAAAATCTCTCCTATTCTTTATTATTATTATATTCTTACTTATTAAAAAGCTTTGAAATTTATAGGTTATAAAAAATGCCAACCTTTTTTGGCGCGACCTGTTCACCCTCCAGTCTTATTTCATATTAAATTCCCTAAGCATAATTTATTCTTTTAACATCTCTGTACAAAAACAGAGTTCAGCTGAAGTTTCGGTACCGTTAAAAAAGTTTCCGTTATTCGTGCAAAATTTATTGGTCGTAAAGCAGTGACCAGGCACTGGACTGCTGTAAAAAGATGCTGAGAGGGTCGACAGAGGAACTTTATGGGCGAACTACTGAACTAGAGTGGCTGTGCTCCTCATACAATGTACATACAACACAGAGGAACTAACAGTTTAATGATGCTAGTTAAATACGGATTTACATTTAACTATAAAATGTAACTTTTGTTTTTAAACACAAGAGGCATCGTTTTTAGTTTGCTATTAAGTATTTTATTACTTATCTACTTTAGTTGTTGATACTATTTTATTTTGTAATTTGCAGTGCGATTTTCAATATTAGAAAAGGGCTTGTTTTCAACGTCTTTTATTATTTAATAACAATAAAACATATAAATCTATTTTTTTTTTATTTCTATAAATTTACCAATGTCTATTTAATATACCTTATATACCTTTCTAATCAGTGATCTTCTTCTTTGTTATTAATTTGTCAATTTATTGTATTTTTGTTGAGTTTGATTTACAATTAATGCTTACTTACCAAACATTTTTATTCCTTGCTCCTCTCCTGGACTTGTAAGAAAAGACCCGTTATTGGGCCAATGATATCGACCTAACATACGTATAAATTTTACATTTTGGTAATATTACAGATAAATATTTGTGAACCATATTTGTCATTCGTAACAAATTCTTCTCGCTTAATTTCACATTTGAACCGTTGCAACGTTGTAGTTGTGACAACACACAAAAGAGCTCTATATTCTGTGCCGCTCACACGTCTATTACAAATTTACCTATTGCTGGATAAATCTTTATGAAACATAATATGGAACTTGCTCCACGCGATATCTTCATGAAATATATTTGTCATATAGAACTCGCTCCGCGCTAGGTCTCACAACTGTCCTGAATTTTCTTTCCAACTTTGTAGATCACAAACAAAAGAGCAAATGATTCGAATTTTGTTTGTTTGTTTAATTAATTTTGTTTTGTTAGCATAACAGATAAATATTTAAGAAACATATAACTCGCTTTACATTTTGTTTCATCATTCTTTGTAACATTGTAATTGTCATGACAAACATCACCACTTTATTCCGCGCCGTTTACATAGTTTGAATTTGCCCTTCAAACGATAAATCTTTCAGGGACATATTTGTCATATGGAACCCGAGTTATTGCTTTTATTCTGTATTATTTTGCAACATTGTTGTAGTAATAACAAACAAAATCTCATCACTTTATTCCGCGCTGTTTTTTAATTTGATAAATCTTTAACAATATGTGTATGTTGTTCGTATGGAACCTTCTCCGCGCGAGTATTCGCATTTGTCCCGTATTTTTTGCAATGTTAAAGTAGTGAAAACAAACAAAATATCACTATATTCCGTGCCGTTCACATAATTTGAATGTGCCCTTTTTCCGGCAAGTAAATAGAATAGGAAGCTTTTAATTCCAGTGCATTAACGGCGAATCCGCCACCAGTTGACTTTCTAGTACAGTTGGCTCGAGTCCAAATTATTTTAAAAGAAACTGGGAGTGTTCATCGTTTTGTGCAACGCAGGATTTATTCAGATTACTTTTTAGCCTGTACTAGGCTTGTCACATACGGCTATATGGCCCGGCGCAATAAAATATTTATTATGAGCAGTACAACCACAGTTTTAAGAGGAAACTGAGCTGGATTTACTTTGTAGATTCCGTTTTGCCATAGTGCCTAGTGGAGTGGTATTGATGCATACCGCTTTTAGTAAAAAAGAAAAATAAATCAGCACATCCCAAGTACATTAGTTATACATTATAAAAAAAGAACTATTTAGACTTACACGTGTATAAAAATAAATAAAATAAGTATGAGTTCTGAAAAACTTCTCCTCAGCACTCTCTGGGACCACATAGGAATATCGGAAATATAATTTGCATATTAATGGTGTATGATTTCAAAATAATGCTCAAAATTTACTTCAAATGTGGCACTGCAGTGATTTATATAGGTATACGCTATTTTATTTTAATTACAAAATTATGCAAGAAAAAAGTTAATTACTTATAGCAAACATTTTCTAACTGTAAATACTCATTTATTTGGACAAAAAATACTTAATAGTACACTAGAATTGCCTAAAATTTAAGCAAAAATTACGTAAATCAAACTTTTTAAACGACACTTATTGCTTTGAAAAATATACCCCGGCAATATAAAAAGAGAATATTTGTGACCCACTTAGTTCGCTTATAGTAAGCATATATTAGGAAAGGGTAGGCAGAGGCATAAGGTGGCGAGCCTATTGCCACTTACCGGGAGCTTCTATGTTTCCCAGAGCTTCGTCCGTTAATCGGTAAATGTACCTCTGGCAGGTGAGGTTGGCTTGGGCTCCAAAGATGATAATAGGATCCCTATACACCCATCCATTTAAAAATTAATTACTGTTAGCAATTTGTGTTTTTGTTCGGTCACATCTCGAATTGTATCAAAAAGAGCGTAGAGATACAAGTAGGTATCCAAATAAGCTGATTTTGCCAATCATGTCTACTGCATCTTATGCGAAGAACAGCTATGTCATGTCTATCGAAGTCTACAATAGGCTCGACAATAACCTTAAGCTGATGCCATTCAACAAATTCAAAGTTCATTTAAAAAAATGGCTTTAAATTCACTGATTGAATATTTTAAATAATAAATTTATGATTGTTATATTAGAATCCTCTAATTATATTTTTGCGTACCAGTTAATGGTGAAATATACGGACCGTATTAAATTTTAAGACCACTTATGTACCATATTTAATGTGAAATAAAAAGTCTTTGTCGTTTGTCAAACGATATATAGGTACCCATTTATTAGTACAACAAATAAGCCCATTTATTTAGACAACAATATTTTATTGCACAAAAGCATTGTCTAAAAATGAAACAAGAATTACGTAAATTTTAAACGACACTCATAGCTTTGAAAAATACACCCCGGCATTATAATAGGGAATATTTGTGGCCCACTTTATCTCGCTTATTATGGTAAACACAAACGCAGCGATATAATTACACAGTAATTTATTATTTCATATCACAAAACACGTACCATGGAGTTTTTGATATTTTTATTTCAGCTTTCCACGCTAGCATTGTTTTCCTTGAGAGTTATGTTTGTCAATCACTGAAAGTAATAAAAAGGCTTTATTGGTTTGGGTATCGTAGTATTTGTTTGAACTATTAGATTTCATATCAGTAAAATATAATAATGAAGTTTGTCATAATTTTTACAATGCCTGCGAACGGTACTTTTCTATTTTTTTATTAGTACCTAGCAAAAGTTACTAATTATAACATCAACTATCTTGCAATAAAAGTCTTGTCGAAATCATTTCAGCCATTTCAGAGATTATCCGAAACAAACAGAAAGAAAGAATTAAATTGTGAAAATTGGTTATTTTAACGTAGCAAAAAAACAAATTAACGTAATGTATCTACGACCGATATGGCGTGGTGGCGAGTATACTCGCATTCCACTCCTGAGGTCGTGGGTTCGATTCCCACACAGGACAAATATTTGTGTGTATAAATATGAATATTTGTTCTGGTCTGGGTGTTTTTCTATGTATAATAAGTATGTGTTATGTATGTTTATCCGTTATTTAGTATCCATAACACAAGTTCTTAATGATACTTATCTTGGAACTAAATAATTGGTGTAAGTGTCTGAAATATATATTATTATTATTTTGTATTCTTTATTTTTCCTTCTCGAAATAATATTTATAAAATATTAGGTCGGTTTCTAATGAAAACCACAGGCTTAAGCCAAGTGGAGCTCATTTGGGTGAATAATAGTGGCACTTATTATTATTATTGTTGAGTATATCTGGATTTTAACGTTGCAAGAAGAACAGAAGTAAATGCAAGAATACTTAGCTCTATATAGTTCGAGAGGGAATTAAAACAAAACAACATTAAAGTACTTAGTTTGAATTCAAATAATCTGCTACGCGATAAATCTAATAATTGATGGACATGGAAATCAGCATTCGGTGCATTTCGATATGCTATGATTGCCGATGTGGCCAGGCACTGTAAGTAAGCACACACCCACTTATACAAAAATACAAAAAAATATTTTCTCAACAAGTACATTTGTTCTTTAAATCGTAATTGGAGCCTCCATTTAGACTAGAGAAAGTCTGTGTTAGGAGACTCCGCACTTCCATAACTTCAGTACAATAATTAGGTAAAATACTTAATAATCTAGTTAATATCAATCTAACTTTTATTTATTTGTATGTAATCGTGTATGCCTCTGTGAGTGTGGTGTGGTTTTAACTTAACCCACTTACTTTTGTTTTTAGAAGATCGCCCATGTGTCAAATTAAAATATACACCAAAGATATAAAAACATTAACGGTCCAAAGAGCAGGCCTCGTCTCTTTAGTCGATAGAATGAAAATATATATTTTCCTTGATAAAAATTCCTGAGGCAATTTGTTCCGAGATAAGAAGCCAGTGCTCCGACATATCCGTGAGGCGGGTAATCGCTGGCTTGCACAATGTCATCGGGTGATTGACGCCGGTTATGAATATGTGATTGCGTCTTGGGGCTCCGGGCTTTTGGTAATATCTTGTGTCTTAGAGGCAGTTTTTTGGTAAAAAATATATGAATGTACAAAAGAAAATGTACGTAAGGATTTTTTCTGTGCCTTTACTCAGGTGCTTCTTTTGTTTATTTGACTTGACTTACTGTACTATGATGCTTTGACTTTTCGGTACTATCTTCTGTTTTAGAGGCAATTCTTAGTCCGAAAGCCTGCAGGGCAACCTCGGATTATTCTAAACATCAATATAGCAATATATATGACCGATATGGCGTTGTGGCGAAGGTTGTGGGTTCGATTCCCAAACAGGACAAATCTTTGTGTGTATAAAAATGAATATTTGTTCTGGCCTGGGTGTTTTCCTATGTATTAGGTCGGGGAAAAAGTCTTTTCGCATAACGTAGGTATAAACGTATTATAAAATTTTTTTCACTGTACTATTTGTGTCTGGCTGGTTTTGGTAACATTAAAAAGGTTCCATTATAAAGAAAAGAAAAAAATAAAAAAAAGTTGTTTCCCGCTATTTTTCATTTGTTTTTCTCTCCGTAAAAATGAGTGAATCTAATGAAGAAATTCGATACATTTTAAAATTTTATTATAAAAAAGGCAAAAATGCAACTCAAGCAGTGAAAAAAAATTGTGATGTTTATGGACCTGATGCAGTGTCAGTAAGAGTAGCACAAATTTGGTTCAAACGTTTTCAGTCCGGAAGTTTTGATGTTAAAGATGCATCTCGCTCTGGTCGCCCTGTTACGAATAAAATGGACGCCATTTTTGAAAGAGTGGAGCAAGATCGGCATATTAGTAGTCACGATGTAGCTGAAGAACTGGGAATTGACCACAAAACAGTTTTGACCCATTTGAAGAAAGCTGGTTATACAAAAAAGCTCGATATTTGGGTGCCACACGAGCTCACTCAAAGAAACTTAATGAACCGTGTACTCATTTGCGATTCATTATTGAGACGTAATGAAACCGAGCCGTTTTTGAAGAGATTGATAACTGGCGATGAAAAGTGGATCACGTACGACAAGAACGTGCGAAAAAGGTCGTGGTCGAAAGTTGGCCAGGCTTCACAGACTGTGGCCAAACCTTTTTTTTTTTTTTTTTTTTTTTTTATTATCGTCTGTAAAAAAATGCTGCTTACGCACTGTCTCCCGGCCAAAAGGGGGAGACCGGGAGGGGGTGTGGGGCTCACTGCAGCCGACACGACCACCGCAGTCCTACCCACTAAAAAACTTCAGACGACGCCCACCGCTGTTGAAAAGGGGCGAGGCACCAGTGCCCGGGTTTGTAGCTTCTGGAACCCCGCCCGCGGCCAACGTCCCCCGGATCAGAACCGGGGAGACCTCCTCAGGAAGGCGCAATTTGCAGCGCCCCCCCTACCTCCTTGTGCGGCCATGGCGTAACTGGCCGACTTCGGGGGGGGTCTATGGCAAGACGGAAGGGGCCCCCTGCCCCCGCCGCCTAAGACCCCCCGGGCGCTGCCTGACGGGCTCTCCTGGCCCGCCCGCTGCGCCAACGGCGTAGCCGGAGAGAGAGCGGATCCCGCTCCCTCTCCCGCTCCGCGGCCTCCTTCTGCGACATCACCACTTCGCAGAAGGAGGCCATCGCCTTCCACGCCGTCTCGCTGTCGACCATCTTTTGCATGATGGTCGGCAGCGAGAGAGCCACTCCACCCAGGGCCGCGGCTAACGTCGACCGCGGTCCCGCCCACGCAGGGCACGCCACCAAAGTGTGCTGCGCGGTGTCTTCCGCGCAGTCACAGTGGTGGCAACACCGGGTCGACTCCCCCCCGGCGACGTCACACAGATACTTCCCAAAGCACCCGTGCCCGGAAAGTACCTGCGTGAGTCGGAAGGTCATCGACCCCCACCGACGGCCGACCCATCGCTCTAAGATGGGCCCGACCGCCTCGAGGATACGGCGCCTCGAACCTTCGGCACGTAGTTCGGCGCTCCTGTGTAGCTGCCGCCGCCATGCGCCCAGAGCCTGTGTCTGAGCGTCTCTACGCCACCGCACCACAGTGTCCGGTGTGGGGCGGAGACCCTGGCTCCGGGATTGCGCGCCACGCCAGTAGACCGCCGAGAGAACCTCGGCGTCGAGGTCCCACGGCAGGGACCCGGCGAGCGCGCATGCCACCTCATGGGAGATGGTGCGATACCCCCTAACGACACGGGTCGCCATGACCCTCTGCGACTGCTGCAGGATCTGTCGATGGCGACCCGATATGGAGCTCGCCCAGATTGGGGCTCCATACAGGGCTATGGACCGCACCACTCCCGTGTAAAGGCGGCGACAACTGCCGCCACTCCCTCCGAGATTGGGGAGCAGGCGAGATAGAGCTCCCGCCGTGCTCACCAACCTCGGGCCTAGGCGCCGAAGGTGCGCTTCGAAGTCCCATCTGCTGTCGAGAAGGACGCCGAGATACTTCAGCGTGTTCTCGACAGGGATGGGAGTTCCTCCTACCACGATACTGGGGCCTGGAGGCGGCCGCCTCCGGGGACCATGGAAAATAATGGCCCCGGATTTATGCAGTGCCACCTCGAGCCCCAGCCGCCGTATCCTCTCGACCACCGCCGCGACGCCGACAGTGGCCAACACTCTCGCATCCCGGGGGTCAGAACCCCGGGATGTTACGAGGGTGTCGTCGGCGTAACAGATCACGTCCACGCCGTGCAAGTTCACACAGCGCAGAACGTAATCATATCCGATGTTCCACAAGAGTGGTCCCAGGACAGACCCCTGTGGAACACCGCACACCATACGCCGACGACAGCCTCCTCCGCCCATCGTTGGGAAGACTACCGCCCTCTCCGACAGGTAGCTCCCCAACAACCGCCGCAGATATGGAGGTACCCCGTGGAATCGGAGCGCCTCCATAATCGTTGACCAGGGCAGGGTGTTGAAGGCGTTTGCGATATCGAGCGACACCGCAATCAACACCCCACCCCGGGAAACCGCCCTCTCCGACAGGTCCTGCAAGCGGCCGATCGCGTCAATCGTCGATCGGCCGCGGCGGAACCCGAACTGGTGGTCGGACAAATCTGGTCCGACCTCCTCCAGGTGCTCGACGAGGCGGTTGGCGATGACACGCTCCAGGAGCTTGCCCGCCTCGTCGAGCAGCACGATGGGCCGATAACCAGAAGGGTCATCGGCCGGACGTCCCTCTTTGGGAAGGAGTACCAAGCGGCCCTCCTTCCAGCGCCGCGGAAAAACCCCATCCCGCAGACACCTAGCAAAGAGGGAGGTCACGCGGGAAAGAAAAGGCGCTTCCTCCCCGCTCAAAACCAGGTCCCACGCCCTCGTCGGAATGCCGTCGGGACCTGGGGCCGTGCTCTTGCCCCTCAGGCGTAGCACGGCCCTTCCTACCTCCTCCTCGGTGAGCTCGGGCACATCCTCAGTGCCCGAGTCACGGGTGACATCTGGCGCCGCCATAGTGGGAGGCACGAAGTCGGTTCCCCTGTCTGGGAACAGTGCCTCAACCACCCTACCGAGTACCGCCGGTTCGAGACTGCTGGAGACGGGAGGGGTCCACGCTCGGAGCTTTTGCCGTACTATTTTGTACGGCCTGCCCCATGGATCCGCCTCAACGGCCTCCAGCAGCTCGTCCCACGCTGCGGCTTTGGACCGGCTAATGGCCCCGCGAAGGGCCCTCACCGCCTCTCTATAGGCGGCGTAGAGCCGATCCAACTCGGCGTCGTCGCGGATTCTCCTTCCGCGACACCTCTGGTAGCGGCGCCGCTCCACCGCACAGGTTCGGCGGAGCTGGGCGATCTCCGGCGACCACCAGTAGACCTGGGATCTGCGCGGGGGGGCGCGAACACGGGGCATGGCCACGTCACAAATACGCGCCATGGCCGCGCACACCCTCGCAGCCTCCCCCTCCACGTCCACCAGCGGTGGCTCCCGTGGCCACGCCTCGACCAGGGCTGCCTCCCGCAGCAAAGACCTGTCGAGGCGCTTGATCGCCCATCGTGGGCCGTCCAATCGCGGCTCTCCAACACCTCCGCTGGGCGCTGGCACCGATGTGGAGACACTGAATCTGATATAGCGATGATCAGACAATGTCTCCACATCCTCCAGCACCCTCCAATCGTGGACACGATGCGCGAGAGAGGGCGCCGCAAACGAGATGTCGATAACAGACCCCCCGTTGCGGCGCACGCACGTGTCCACCGAACCGCGATTGAGGATGGACAGCCCACACTCTGTCACCCATTCCTCCAAGGCCGTCCCCCTCCCGTCAGTCGTCCGGGAGCCCCACGCCGTGGATTTGGCGTTGGGGTCCCCCATCACAATGACGGGGAGAGAAGAGCCTTGGGTTACTGCGCCCAACCTGACCAAAAACCGCTCGAACTCGACGAGGGGGCGATTGGGGGAGAAATAGACTCCCACGACCACCACCCCGCCGACCCGAGCGGCTACGAAACCTCCCCCTCTCCCGACGAGGACGAGAGGGGGGGTGCCCGCCGCCATACGCTGAATGATGACCACTGAGCCGTCCGCGTCGCAGACCCAGTCGGAACGGACCGGGACGCGGTAGGGCTCAGCGGCCACTGCCAGACCGACCTGCCACTCCGCCATGGCCTGAAGAAGAAGATCCTGGGCCGCGGCAGAGTGGTTAAGGTTCGCCTGTAGAAGGTTGAGCTGGAGAGCCATAAATTAGTGGGTCTCCATATCAACCTCCCCCGACGGCCGATCCGTGGCGGCGGTAGGGCCCGATGGCAGCACGCCTTTGCCGGGGCCCTTCTTTTTGGCCTTGGGGGACCGGGCGCAGGCCTTACCCCCAGGGCGATGGTCGGCCACCCTCCCAGCCTCCTCACAGAGGGGACAGTGGGGGGGGGCAGAGCATTCACGGGCTCTGTGCCCTGGTCGAGCGCAGCGGAAACAGTTTCCGCTGCGGTCGACCGAAGACTTGCACTGGGCCCCGATATGGCCCAGCGCAAAACACCTGAAGCATCGGCCGGGGCGAGATTCCAAAAGGGTCGTCCCGGCCGATACCCAGCCCACCAACAGCCGCCCGCTGGCGACCTTTTTGGCGACCGCCACGGGGCAGGAGACCACAATGGCCCCCAGCCCCGCAGAGGTAGCCCTCCCAATTTCTCCCGGCCTGATAAGGTCGGGAGTGCAGCCACCGACTGCCGCCACCGCCGACACCACTTCCTCCTTTGAGACCGAGTCGTCCAGGCCCGAGACGCGGATGTCTGCCCGCATCACTGGCCTGGAGACCCTGACGTCCTCCGGCTCGTAAATTGCGCGGAGGCGCTCCGCGAGCCGATCGGCCTTTTCGTCCCGGGCCTCTCCTGCCAACTCTAGGACCCGGGCCCCCGTCACCGCCTTGCGGAACCGCACCGAGGCAATGCCGAGGTCGGCAAGGCGTATCTTCGCCTTGGCCTCGGCTATCACCGCCTCGTAGGTGCAGCCTCGCTCCACTGCGCCCGGCAGCAGCGTCATCACGACTGCTGCGGATGATGGCGGGCGCAGCGCCTTCTTTTTGGCGGGGGCTGTTGCCGATCGGCCCGGCTGTGGTGCCGGCCTGGCAGGAGCAGCGCTCCGCGACCCTTTGGCCTGCGCCGCCACTCTCCCTTTGGGGCGGCGCGAGACAACAGTGGTCCAGGTCTCCCGTTCCTGGCCACCCGACTGGGACGGGGTGGCAACGGGAGCCGCCGGACGGACCTCCGATGGAGAAGAAGGAACAGCCGGTGCGGACGCCGAAAAAGGCACCGACTGCTTCTTCCCCTTTCCCTTCCCCTTCCCCTTCTTGGTAGGGGGAGGAGGGGGCCGCGCCGGAGCCACAGCAGGGGCCGAAGATGGACCCGGCTGCGGCGAAAGGGCCGCCCGGTCGGCCCGAAGCGGGGGACGCACTGACTTCTCGGGCAGCAGGCGGCCGCACACCTCCAGGCCCTCGAAGCGCGCATCCAGACGTGCCCGGAGCTCCTGCAAATCCCGCCCGAACCGCTCTTCTACCTGTGTCAGATCCACAGGCCTCCGCACCTCCTCGCGAAGGGAGGAGACCTCTCTGATGAGTTGAGCCTGCTGCGACAGGAGGCGGGCGTTCTCCAGCCTCGAAGTCTTTTCTGCGGCTTCATTGCTACTCCTCAGGCGCTCCACCTCCTGTCGCAGCATCTCTTCCTCTGCCGTCGGGGGACGAGCCACCATGGCACTAAGGCACTTTTTCCCTACCTCGACAGCGTGGCTGAAACCGCCGTGGAAAGTCCCCTTCAACGAAGAGGACCTTTTCGTCATCTCGTCGATGGCGGTCAGGCATTTTGATAGCCTGTCCGCCAGTGTGTGCGACGAAACGTCGTCCACCGAGTCCCAGCCCGCTGTCATGGCCCGAAAGTCTGTGGCACAATCTGATCTGGGCGCGCGCGAGGGGCCCGGCATCGACTCCCGATCCCTTCTCTCGCGCTCAACCTCCAGCCTATCCTGTGCCCGGTCAACACTCAGCGCCCTCCTGGCCTCACTGAGTCCGACCGTAAGGCCGTAGGAAGAAACGCGGCCACGGGATCGGCCGCGCTTCGTCGACACTCTGACGTCGTCCAGGGCCATGTCGGCATCGCTGACCGAGCTCGCCCAGGGGGACCTCTTCCTTTTTTGGCGAAGGCAGTAGGGCTGAACCCCAGACGAACTGCCTTCGCCAAACTCCATCTCTGACGTCTCCGACGCTTTCGCGGGGCCCACAGTATCCATGGTCCCCGCCGAACCGTCGGAGAGAATCTCCTCCGGCGCCGGCGTCGAGACGAACCTGCCATGCTCGTCCCTCGGCGGGCCCGGCCCTCCACCGCCCCTAAGGCGCAATACACCACCACATCGTTCTGCAGAATCATAAACCGTATGCAGAAAGCCAAAGTCGTCGGGGCGGGAATCAGCAGCCTGCTGACCCCCGAAGTAGTTTGTGCCCCCTCCGTATACTACGGGGCAGACACCCGCCGAAGCGGGTGTGCAGGATTCCCCCTTTCGGGGACCTGCCCGGAGAATTATTTGCAAACTCCTTGTGAACATTATGATAAACTCCATCTCTTTTTTCGGGGGTGAGCTCCCCCGCACGCTAGCGACTGGACTCCCTCCAGCCATGCATCCCTTCGGCACGATCCGCTCACCTTGGGATTGGGGTAATTTATTATAGTGGTATTCTTCCACGCGGCACCGCTCTCAGTGAGCGGCACCTCCGGTTCGCAGACTGCGGATTACGGATTGCCCGACGGGGAGTCAAGAGACCCCCCCGACAGCCACTGGGATGTGACTGCCGGACTCGCCGCGCCGCAGGCCTTGCAGGCCTGCCACCCACCGCCGCATGAAAGCGGCCACTGCCCTCGAAAGGGCGAAACAAAAGGCGCCAAAACGCCTCGCCTCCACTGGGAAAATGGGCTGCATCCCCTGCCACCTCAGATGAGCTGAGGCGTGCTGGGAGCAGCCGACACCCTACGCCGTGTGACAACGGCACCACTGGGCCGCTTTCCAGCCGCGAAATGCGACCGGGGGTGCGCCCCACAAAACCCACCAGTTTTGGTCCGCGCCGGACTTACAATAAAAATTGCCGGTACCACAATGTGTGGCATGCCCCTATCCGCCACCTGGGGACGCGCCCGATGGGAGTCTGGCAACTCCACACGGGACTGTGGCCAAACCTGGCCTAACACGAAATAAGATGATGCTGTGTGTATGGTGGGATTGGAAGGGCATTGTTTATTATGAGCTTTTACCGCCCGGCAAAACCATCGATTCTGATCTTTACTGCCAGCAACTGATGAGATTAAAGGAAGCAGTCGAGAGAAAACGGCCGGAATTGATCAACAGGAAGGGTGTGGTCTTTCATCACGATAACGCTAGACCACACACATCTTTAGCCACTCAGCAAAAATTAAGAGAGTTCGACTGGGAGGTCCTAGTGCATCCACCATATAGCCCTGACCTTGCGCCTTCAGATTTTCACCTGTTTCGGTCTCTGCAGAATTCTTTAGGTTCTGTAAGGTTGACCTCAAGAGAGGACTGCCAAAACTATTTGTCCCGTTTTTTTTATCAGAAGCCCCCAAAGTTTCTACAGTAACGGGATAATGTCTCTGCCCACAAAATGGCAGAAAGTTATTCAACAAAACGGTACATATATATTGTAAATAAATGTAAATAAACTTTGAAAAAAATGTCCTGACTTTTCATACAAAAATACGAAAAGACTTTTTCCCCAACCTATTATATTAAGTATGTATTTACAAAAAAAAGTATTTATGTATGTTTATCCGTTATTTAGTATCCATAACACAAGTTCTTAATGATACTTACTTATCTTGGAACTAAATAATTGGTGTAAGTGTAGGAAATATTTATTTATTTATACCTTAAAAAAGGAACATTGATGATTTTAGTTACACTCAAAACGATGCTTTCAACAAACCAAGAAAAGTAGTGGTCTCGTTATAACTACACTCCTCTAACTACGCGGATACAGTGCTTATTCACAGAGGCAGGTACGTGGCGTCCGGCAGATTTTCAAGGCGCCCAATTAGGCCTCTAACATCTTTTTTATCAACTACTACATATTGTTATAGTGACAACAGGGACCGACCACGGAACACCACGGAGGTACGAGTAATTTAAGTTTGGCGTGCCACCAATGGCACGCCAAACTTCAGCTCGATCTTCAGCTTTTTTTCTCCAACCAGTGCCAGTTGTTTGTGTATGTCGTCGCGTAAAGTAGCAATAAGGTAGTAAAAATGTTCGTATACAATCATTAAGATATTTTACTTTTACTTTTGGTTAATTACTATAAAGGAGCTCTTGAAATTAAATATAGATTAGGGGTAAGTGATAAAGTTTTCTATAAAAAATATTTCCTTTAGCCGAAAGGCACCCGATGATCATTATTATTCATATTTTACGTATTTTATGATGGCACAAGCCCTCGCGTAGTCAGCTCACGACTTAAACTTTTTCAATAAAACACCCTGCTTGTAGTCGAAGAGCTAGAGAACATTGTAGTGCTGTTGAATACTTTTTAAATGTAAGTTAATTTTAGTATGTCTTAAAACTTACATAAAAAATATTTTAACATTTAAAGTGTAGCTTTATGTAGCATGGTTAATAAAGTTCTACATTATTAGCTAGGTTGCATCATTTTCATTAAGTCTTTGTTCTATTTTACGGTAAGCGGCGATAGCCCAGTGGCGAGACCTATAGACATCAAATTTAGAAGGTCTCTAGTTCAAACCCTGGTCGCACACTTATGACTTTTCGAAGTTATGTGCCCAATAAATTCTTGCTCCCCCATCATATCCTAGCATTATATCGGTTGCCCTATTACTTAAGCTTAGGGCCCAGGATCTGCTTACTGGCTTAACTAGATTTGGCTTAGTTTCAGTAATTACATGGAGCGACTGCCGTCTGACCTCCGCAACCCAGAGAGAAACATCATTCTATGGTTAAGCCAGCTGTCAGGATGTTAGAAGGCACTGACTTCCTAATAACGACTGCCATAGATGTTCATGACAGCTGGGACCAACGGCTTAACATACTTTCCGAGGCACGTAGCAAGCGATAAGTATGCACATAACTTTGAAAAGTCATAGGAGTCGGTTTGAACCCGAGACCCTCTGAATTTGAAGGCAATGGGTCTCACCACCTGGGCTATCGCCGCCTGCGCTGGGCTATCGCCACCTAAATTAATTCTTGTTAATACACACATGTGGTCGTCGTCGCTGATTTGCGACTAAATCAGTTCCATTTCTCCCACACTTCTGAGTCGATAATAATACGATAGAATAGATAGAAAGGTTATTGTGGAGAAAAGGTGTCACTTGAGACGAGAAAAAATAATCAATGCCGTTGGAATGTCGAGAGCTGGTTCTCAGCGACCTACGGCTATCACTATCGCATCACATAAGCTAGCACTCAGAACACGTCACGAATATGAACGAACATGTACGTTATGAATGGCGTTCTCACATTACCAAGAAACCTAATATGATTTATTAATTATATTAGGACGATTTGACAAAGGTTGCAAGGTTACGCTTTATGCAGGCAGCCTACAATCAATCTTTACATATTATCCGAAATCTATCTAGCCAGACAATAAAGTAATAGTCATGATATTTAAAGAAGTGAAAAACCTGATTTAGGTCAGAGACAATTTTAAAGCATTCGATGTTAATAAACTGAGGCATAATTAAAAAGGTTTAATGAATGTCACAAACTTCTTACAGAGTGTTTTTTTTCTTAGTTGTGGACTCACTCGTTTAGAGGATATGCTAGTGTATGAGTAATTTGATAAATCACGTTATTTCAAGTCAAAGCCTATTCCAATAAACTAATGTAAACTTAATAAGAGCCAATGAGAGGTTCTATTGAGTTTCGGAAACAATAAGGTTATTTATAATTAACGACATTATGCTACTTTCCTTCATTTGTGTACGTTGCCGAAGACTTCACAAAAATTAAACACTGACACGAGAGTGTCTATCTCCGCGTTAAGACCAAAGCTCTAATCCGCAGAGCTTTATCCAGCCCATAATATTTTTGATCTTTTTAATATTATTAAGAATTATGTAGATCAAAAGATTATTCAACCGGTCCCCTGGTCTACAGATAGCAGGCATACTCGGAAGTGCGGTCACGCAGTGAGAAAAGCGATTTTATAACTTTATCACAGCCAGGGAAAGCCAATACCTGCGCACATCGGGAACTAAGGAAAGTTGTGCAGTTAAACGTGGGTAAAGACCTGGCTCGAGGTAAATGAATCGAGGGGTAAATCCCTTTCAAAAGTTTCATATAGCCTTTGAAATAAAAACTTTATGTCTGTATTCTAAAGATTAGCTACTAAATAGTAGTAACTATTGTAATTTTAGTATTTCCTTTTTTTTATCAGTGCATGAGATTTTTTTTGCGTTATCTATAAAAAATTTCGGACAAAATTAGCTTAATTTTTGTAAGTTCAAAATTGAATAAGTTTTGACATATAACCTACGTATCGTATATCATCCTTAAATAAAGTGAGTAAGTAAAATTTTCTCGATATCTTCGATAATATCAAAATGAAATCATATAGATAAGCATTACCTTTAAAATGTTTCATATAGCCATTGAAATAAAAACTTTACGTCTATATTCTAAAGATTAGCTACTAAATAGTAGTAACTATTGTAATTTTAGTATTTCCTTTTTTTTATCAGTGCATGAGATTTTTTTTGCGTTATCTATGAAAATTGTCGGACAGAATTAGCTTAATTTTTGTAAGTTCAAATTTGAATAAGTTTTGACATATAACCTACGTATCGTATATCATCCTTAAATAAAGTGAGTAAGTAAAATCTTCTCGATATCTTCGATAATATCAAAATGAAATCATATAAGCATTACCTTTAATGTACTTATAACTATTCATTAACATAGGTTAGAATTCAAAGGGATACGAACCACGTCAGTTCGAGTCTCTTTGAATCCTCCATCGCAATAATTGATGCAATTGTACCATGCATTCAAGACGCTCATTAAAGCAGTATTACCGGTGCCATTCATCACAGACGCTTCCTAGACCTTACCAAAGCATTCCATCTGTCAGCACTTGACAGAGAATCGTCAGACAAAGCCACGCCCACTAGTTTGAAACCTGTAAATATTTATAACGAGTTATAACTCCTTAATACCTATTCATAAGTGAAAATTACTATGCAAATATGAACGGGGCGGGCAGTAAATCTTATGGATTTGAGAGCATTTCGCATCTGACTGTGATACGAGTGATGATATGGAAGTAGCAGGGTGATTTGTGTTAAATTGTAGCTACATTTGCATAACTAGACAGCCGGTCTGCCAAGTTTGAATTAGAGTTCAAATATTGCTAATTCAGCACATGCCTAGTGCAAGCAAGATTGATGGCTGAATGGAACATGCTTGACACACCACACTTACTTCAAAAGCCTAAATGGACATTCTAAATGTCGTACCGGTCGAACCCGTTATGTTTACCAAACAATTGTTATGAGCCTATGAAGAAATAACAATAAAGGGGTTTCTAAGCCTTAATCTCGTAATATTTAAAAGTAAAAATCTAATTAGTGTGAAGCAAACTTCAAAAAGAGTAATAGCTTAATTTATTTTTACCTCTAAATGTTATTTTACTTCATTACATACATACAATCACGCCTGTTTCCCCGAAGGGGTAGGCAGAGGCATATTACGAGTATACGCCCACACTTCGCCAATTATATAATTGGTCCCACGTAATAGGTGGCGAGCCTATTGCCACTGATCGCGAACTTTTATATTCGCCAGAGAATCGTCCGTTGATGGTGAGATTGGCTTCCGCTCCGTAGGTCTTGGTAGGATCCCTATACACCCTTTACTTCATTACTAAAATTATAATTTAGTTAAGCGCTCTGAAATTGTTATGCCCAATGATATTATTACTAGAAGATGTAGATGCCGCACCAGCCGCTGGTAATTAAGGCGGCCAACTTCTATGTTATGTTGGTGGTGAAGGTTTCCGTACTTAGTCCTTGTTATAGATCATTGTGCGTGAGCCTTTGCGGCCACATTTGCACACTCCAGCCAGCCCACCTCTCTCCAGAAGCAGATCAGGTTTTCAAATCTGTATACAATTTCCGCAATGGAACTCGGTGATCCTAGGGTTACCTTCCGTATGTCAGCCACGCCTGTGCAATCCAGGAGCACGTGTAGGCGGCCAACTTAAAACAAATGTCTTAATTTGCATTTGCACTCTTCTTTTTTAGATATCATTCGAAACGTATTATTTGTCTCATTAATTGTTGTTACCATGGATACGTCAGAGGTAATACGTCCGACGACCGCGTGGCGTGGCAGTCAGTATACTTGCACTGCGCTCCTAAGGTCGTGGATTCGATTGCCACGCAGGACAATTTTTGTGTGCATTTGACATGAATATTTGTCCTGGTCTGGGTGTTTCCTATGTACCTATATTAAGTAGGTACATATTTACAAAAAAAAATATATGTTTATACGTTCTTATCTTGGAGCTTATTTAGCACCTTACTGATGTGATTTTCATATAATATTTAGCTATAGTTTAGCCATATGTCGTAGAGGAACTGAACTAAATCTATACACACTGAAATATGAATATACCTCATCTTAAAGTAAAATATCATTGGCTTTGACCTTGATTTGATGCATGCATATAAAACCTTTTTTTATCGAACTAACATCATCTAACGCACTGTAACCAAAATCAGAACGAGGTACCATCGAGCACAAACTTTTTATATTTCAAAGTTAATTAAATGTAAATAAAAGCTAACGAACGCAAAGGAAATAAATTAAACTCCCAATCACGTGTAATAAATACCGTATCTCATCATTGCGACACGGAAATGAAATATTCATTTTAATAAACAACACGAATGTAAATGTCGTGTGAATTATGACCGGAGAATGACGTTTTAATGATTTGTTTCGGTCATTTACACTTATTAACTTATTTCTTTTCACGAGTATTTACCCATTGTAACTTTTCGGAATCCGAATGTGAGTATAACCAAAATTTTGAGTTTCGATATTTTTGTTTTTCATCATATGTTTTCTATACTAGTTAGATGGACTGGACATTTATTAGCATTGCTTGGATATTTAAATAAATAAATAAGTTTTTTTGTTAAATAAATAATAATAATGTAGCTTTTCTCAACTAGAAATAAAAAATTAAAGCAAAATAATTGTATGAAAACTTCAGCTTTTTTCTTTTGGTGCATTTAATAATTGTTACAATTTAGCTTATTTAAAATGTAATTTGGTTAAAAAAATATATTGAACAAATTGTGTTTAAATTAACTGTATTGTATTTTCTTATTAATTGTTGTCTTTTATATGCCTAGGTATAATTTACCTGAATTAAGAACTTTATTATTATTATTCCAATGATATAATTATTTACTACAAAAAATATTTCAGTATGTGTATCCGTAGTAGTACCAAACTCCGCTTAGTTTAAGACTGAAATGCGCTGTGTTAAATGTTACACGAGGAGGAATCACAATATAACGTCAGAATTGAAGCGTTGTGATGATGATGTAGATTAACTCTAAGACGACTTAATAATTTGTTTAATAAACGTCATACTTATATCGATACCACATGTCGGCTGTCCAAAACCAATACCTAGCAAGTGGTTTTGTAAATTACTACTCGTAATCATTTTGGAAATATTGATTTTAGAAAAAGTGTCTTAAAAAATGTCTCTTGCTAGGTTGTGGTTTTGGACAGCCAATGTGGCATAATCAATAATAATTATGAATTCAAAATATTTAATAAACATGGAAGGTGATTGCCGGGAGACTTGAAACAACAGGAAGGATGCTTAAAAGGGTAATAAACAATTATTAATCCAGAGACAAATACTACATGAACTAAAGCGATAATCATTAAAAAAGCTTGAAATAATAAATGCAATAACATAAAAACAATCAGCTTTTCCCTTCACAAAATTACGATATATTGCACAACTTAATATCAGCAACTCATTAACCTCAAAGCGCCGATGAAGACCATAATCATATCTATCACTCACATAATGAATACAGCGTTTACCATCGATTGGCATGTAAAACATCAAGCGAGGCGGTAATTATTGAAATTTGCATCTCGGCAATCAGTCGAGGGGCAGGATAAGGTCGGTATGTCTGTGGCGCCGGATCCGCCTACATCTACCTACGCAGTGGACTAACCACCTACAACACTATTTTACTATTAGGTTTAGATACTGTAAATCTAGACTGGAGAACAGCCAATGATAAGGTGTGCGATAAATTTCCTGAGAGCGGGGCATGATGCGACGTTCGAGATTCTACAATGAATTACATTGTAACAGAGAAATCGATGTCAGATGAATTGGAAGAATATAGTTTTCTATTAAATAAATATTTAGTTACGATAATTTTAAAGCTATGGGTCGTTATGTGACTGTCTCATAATAACGTTATAATAGACTTATTATAAGATTTAATTCAAAGATATTATTCTCAATGCGTAGCGTTTGCGTCTTTACAACTTTTTGGTAATATTCAAAACTAGCAAATATTTTTCACAAACTTAAAGAGGGTTTAGATCTTTGAAGTTGTCGAACGTAATATGCAGAAATTAGAGACATATTATAAGTGTTATTATTTTTAATTACTTTCAATAGAAAGCTCACTATATTTTTGATGATACAAATCAACATTTATTACTGCTGATCTACATGTTAATTCTAAAAATTTAAACAAGTATTAGATATTTGAAGTAGTCGAACATGATAAATAAATATTCTCTTACAATCACACCAATTATTTAGTTCCAAGATAAGTATCACTAAGAACTTGTGTTATGGATACTAAAGAACAGATAAACATACTTACATACTTTTTTTTTGTAAATACATACTTAATATACATAAGAAAACACCCAAACCAGAACAAATATTCATGTTCATGCACACAAAGATTTGTCCTGTGCGGGAACCGAACCCATAAAATCAAGAATTTGAAACATAAGCTTATGTTTTCAGCGTTATTATGTCTTAATTATATAAATTATTTTGATAACAAGCTATACACAATACGAACTAAATAACTAAAACGATGTAAGATAACGTTGAAATGAATTATAAAAATCAGAACTTTAAATGAATTTTACTGTCTGCAGTAGAAATAGTCTAACTAAAAGTGTGATCCGGACAAAACCTGCTCGGATATAATGTACTAGAGGAGTGTATCAAGTAAGTATGGCCGCAGGGCAGCTTCCGTTTGCGAATCCATTTGTACAACGGCAAAGAGACCCGCATTGCTACCGTTGGAATATATACGAATAGAGACTTTATCGTTGAAAACTTTTTCTTCTTTCTTCTAATTGAATTGAAGAGGATTCATATAATAAAACGAGTCTGATTTATTGACACTGGTAAAAAAGAAATCGAAAGTAATATTGAATATAGATGAAGTAACATTAATAACACTTCCACAAGTTTGCTTCGTGACTAGTAAGTTTACTTATGCTAGTATAGGAAATAGTTTCGCGCCCATAAATTGGTAGTCTTAAAACCAAAAGTAAAACAATTAGGCATATTTGAACAAATCATTGACAGATACGTTTTAAAACCATTTAGTTAAAAACTAGTAACCTTTAGCCTAGTCGGACAATATATTAAATAAACAAGTCCATCATCAAACCGGTCCGAAATATAAGGGAACTGAACCAACACAACAAACATTTTAAACAGGAAAGCAGAGATTACTGACGATGAGCCATCATTAGACTGTTCCATGAAAAACAAAAGCGACATGCATAATCACACTTTATGACACACGACAGCAGGAAAAATGTGACATAATTATTTTAGTGAAAATGTAATTTAGCAGCAGTACCAAATTCAGCAACACGGGGTCAGATTTTGTGGCATTATATATCTTTATGAATCCGGATCTAACATTTATGTGCTAACACTTTTACATTAAAAGATAATCGCATACAGTTGAGCTCACTATTCTCTACATTAACTCTCTATTTACTTTATACACTTGTTAATAAAAAAAATGTTATGAAGAGCGGAGACTTTCTACTACATTTATTCATTAATAAGAAATCCTCAATCACAGTTCAGAAATGTGAAACGGATGCTGAATAAAGAATCAATTCTTACTATCTATTATTGTTTCGTACACAATATCACATCCATATATCTCACTAGCTGCCGTCCACGCGCCCTCTAGGTACTTTTTTAAATCGAGATCCCGCGGGACAAAAAAAAGCAGTATCTTAAGCTTTCTGTTGATGAAATTAAGCTAGGATTTCGGAAACTTCATCCCTTTATTTCCATGTAATTTAGAAAGCCTACTATTCAAACTTTAGAAGTGTCATATAAACTTTGACACCCCTTTTTAACGTCTTTTTGTAAATTATCTATTTTTGTAAAATACCGTCTTAGTGAATACCTATCGATGACTGATATGGCGTGGCGGTCAGTATTGAGTGGGTTCGATTCCCACATAGAACAACTCTTTGTGTGCATGATCATGAATATGTATGTATATTAGGTATGAATTTACAAATAAAAATATTTTGTATGTGTGTCCGTTATTTAGTATCGCAAGTTCTTAATAATTCTTAAATTATTGGTGTAATAGATTTTATTTAAAAATATTTATCCTAAAAGAAACCCGTATGCTTAATATGAGGCTAGCACTTAAAGTTTCTGAGATATCGTGATGAATGAGTGAGTAAATGAGTGAGCGAATGAGTAAGTGAGTTTTGAGTAAGTGACCTTTTTTAGACCTTTCCTCTTTTAGAAATAGATTTGGGATGTGCAGGAATCTCAAAGTTGTAGATAAGTTTACATTTAGCACATACCTACATCTCTAGACGAAACGTTTCAGATGGTGAAAAGTACTTAGTCGCCTTTTACAACATCCTCGGGCAAGACATATCATATCTTAGCATTATCCCGGTTGCCCTAAACATCAGCTTAGGGCTCAGGGTCTGCTTATTGATTTTATCAGATTTAGGCTGAATTTGAGCTATTACATATGACTACTGTCTGACCTCCGCAACCCAGCCAGAGGGAAACATGATTTTTTGGTTAAACCAGCCGTCAGGATGTTAGAAGGCACTGTTCAGCCAGGACCAACTGCCAGGACCAATGGCTTAACGTGCTATCAGAGGCACGATGCAAACGATAATTACGAACATAACTTCGAAAAGTTATAGGCGCCACCAGGGTTTGAACACGAGAACATCTTGCCACTGGGTTATCGCTCGCTGCTCGGACACGACATTGCATGGTAGAATACTCTTGTGGTAACGCTAACATCATCATCATCATCTCAGCCATCTGACGTCCACTGCTGAACATAGGCCTCCGCAATAGATTTCCACATTGAGCGATCCTGAGTGGCCTGCATTCGTCGGCTTCCCGTCGCCTTGACCAGATCATCGGTCCATCGCATGGGAGGCCGTTCTCTACTACGTTTGCCAGTTCGCGGTCGCCTTTGAAGAACCTTAACGCCCCATCGTTCGTCGGTTCTTCGAGCTATGTGCCCCGGCCATTGCCACTTCAGCCTGCAGACTCGCCTCGCTATGTCGGTCACTCCAGTCTTCCTACGGATTTCCTCATTTCTGATTCAATCACGTAATGACACTCCGAGCATAGCGAGGGTTCCGTGCTCAAACCCGATAAGTGACAACATCAGATACATAATTTCTGCCGCTTTTTCTTGTGATTCAAAATTCAAAAAAAAAAATTCAAAATTCATATTCATTTATTCAAGTTTGGCTCAAAAGAGCTCTTATGAACGTCAAAACTTAAAAACTAGCGCGCCCATTCACTGCGGGCGGGAGCTTGATCGTAAAAGAACGGGCAAGAAAATCGTCAAGGTTAGTTTTTTCTCCCGCCAGTTACAAGAATATGTACTTAGTAGTAAAACAATTTGACAAATCTACAAAAACATGTGTTCTGCAGTCACATGATTTGAAATAAAAGAAGAAAATAACTTTTTATTTTAAGTTACACGAGTATGAGTACGAATAAACATAGTAGACATGAGCAGACCAGTCCTCACTGGTGGCACCCGCGAGTATGACGCATGAACCAGCCATCGTTTCGCTCAACCATATTTTAGGGAACGCAACGACCCGACGCATAACGCCGCCACCCCAGAGACATTTAAGTGTGCATGACATACTCAAGCCACAAAATAAAAAGATTTGTACACATTTGTACTATTAAAGTAGCAGAAATAACAATAATATTATAAAAATCAAACAGCCGCAGACCACAAAATTGTTTGTTCTATGATAGATACAATTTACAGCCATGCCGTCTTATCATTTATATAATCTTGCGTACAATAGTATGCTTTCTTAATCAATGTTTCTTTAATAGCTTCTTTAAATTTGTTTAAGGGCAAATCCAATATATCATGCGGAATTTTGTTGTAGTATTTCATACCTGAAGCGCTCGTAGCTCTGCGGTGTTCGGTGGTTGGAAACGATCACCAAAGTACAGCAGAGTTTACAGAGGTCAGTCCTTGGATGGGTGACCGTTTGTGTGGCATTTAATATCGAGCGCTTCCGTGCTTCGGAAGGCACGTTAAGCCGTTGGTCCCGGTTATCACTAAATGTGGTAGTCGTTAAGCCATGTTAGAGGCCTCATGGGCGGCTTGAAAAATTCTAACAGCAGGACGCCATACACCTGCCTCCGCCAATCCGCACTGGGTCAGCGTGGTGGAGTATGACCCAATACCCTCACACCTTGATTTGTGTGAGGAGGCTCGTGCTCAGTAGTGGGACGTTAATGGGCTGTGATGATGATGATGATGATTTCATACCTTGCCCCATAAAAGACTTCCGAATTTTTTGGAGTCTTAGAAAAGGATTTAACAGTTTATTTTTATTTCGTGTGTTAAAGCTGTGACGTTCACAGCGCTTAGAATAATTATTTATATTTTTCCGCACAAACAAAATACAGTTAAAGATAAACTGCGAGGCAGTAGTTAAAATACCAATTTCCCGAAACAACTCTCTAAGGGATGATCTAGACCGTAGTTTATAAATAAAACGTATAGCTCGTTTCTGTAAAATAAAAATAGTCTCAATTTCAGCGGCAGATCCCCACAATAAAATACCGTAGGACATCAAACTGTGAAAATAGCTAAAATAAACAATTCTAGCAGTTTCGACATCCGTTATCTCACGAATTTTTCGAATCGCATATGCGGCAGAACTCAGTTTACCAGAAAGGCTTTCGATATGTGGGCCCCATTGAAGGTGTTTATCTAGTTACACCTAGAAATAAGGTTGAATCGACCATTTCCAACCTCTGACCATTCAATTCTAAATATATTGGTTTCAACATCTCTTACATTGGGTAGTGAAAAATTAACACATTTAGTTTTTTTAGCATTCAACTGAAGATTATTAACAGTAAACCAGTGAAGCAACTCTGAAAGTGCACTATTTACATCGTCATAACTATTTTTATTTCTGTTAGTTTTAAATATTATTGATGTGTCATCTGCAAATAACACCATTTCACACTTTCTACTAATAAAGAAAGGAAGATCATTTATATACACCAGAAACAAAAATGGGCCTAAGATTGAGCCTTGAGGAACGCCCATCTGTATACACGAACCAGATGATTTAGCGCCATTAATATCTACTTTTTGAAATCTAGATGTAAGATATGAAACTATCAACTTCTGAGCCAAATCACACACGCCATAGAAATTAAGCTTAAGAATAAGGGTACCGTGGTCAACGCAGTCAAAAGCCTTCGATAAGTCACAAAACACTCCTATGGCGTTTTGCGACCTCTCCCAGGCATCATAAATATGCTGTAGTAACGCAGCACCAGCATCAGCTGTAGAACGACCCTTCATGAAACCATATTGTTGACTGTGCAAAAGTTCATTTACATAAAAGTATTTACATTTATATTATCAGATAAGTCGATTTCAGAAAAGAAGACTGAAAACTGAGAACTTCATAATCCAATAAGTAAACCTTAAGTTTAATTTTTTTTAATTAACCGATAAATTCTTTTAATTACTGTTTTAAGCCCAAAAACACTTATCGGGTTTGAGCACGGAACCCTCGATAGCTCTTTCCATATGATGACCTACGGTACTGAGACTTGGTGCCTGACTATGGGCCTCATTAGAAAGCTCAAGGTCGCTCAGCGTGCATCGCTAACATAGTTTATAATTAATACATAGTATATCATATTTCAGTATAAGTCATAATATTTAGATATCAATGATAAACCTGCGGGTTCATTAAGAGTGTTCTATTTCAGATAAACTAAACATAATTTAAATGAAAGCCAATGCCCGGCGGAGTAATAAATCCACCTGTTCATAAACAATACTAGATAACAGTAGTCATAAAATAATTGAGCTAAACAAATCGACGGATGCATTTCTCTTCATAGTGATAGTTAATGTGGTATGAGATCAGTAGAACTCATAATAAAATAATGTATAATGTTATATTGAGAATTCACATCATTAGTCAAGCTTCCTTTTTTGTATGTAAAAATACAGTTATTTTTACTGTTTGGTGGTTATGCAAAAATATTTTCTTATTTTATTAGCAGTATTTGACTAAAAATATGAAAATGAGACACGTACAAATCATTAACTAAAACAATCTTAGTGGATATTTCTAACTATGAACATATTTTACTAAGTTGGAAATATTTACATTGCTTGAAAAGCCAAGCGACCTAGCTAGGTGACATTTGTACGACGTTCCCGCGCAAAAAGTAAAAGCACTAAGTAAAACTTCGGCGGACTTATAGATTAAAATTGAATTGGTACCCTATCTATAGATCGCACTCAAGTCCGGGTGAAATTTTAAGATGTCATTTGATGTAATGTTTAAATTCATTATATTTTTTCTCGTTTACAGTTTTGCAAAGTAACCCGAGTGAATCTCACACGCCCAGTAGAGTTAATAGTGAGTGCAAAAGATCACAAATCTAGAGTTATTCCTTTGATAATAAAATATAGTAATTAAAAATACATAGAGAAGAACTCCATTGTTGTTCTATTGTGCAATGCAAAGGAAAATATGTCTATCTCTCTCTTGTTTGTTAAATTCACATCAATAATCTTGTTCCAAAACTTTCGTTACACTTAAGAACTTTCGTTACGCTTGTGTTTTGGTTATAAAATAACGTACATATAAACCTTTTTTTGTACGTACACACCTAATATACATAAGAAACACCCAGACCAGAACAAATATTCATATTTATGCACACAAAGACTTGTTCTTAATGGGAATCGAATCCGAATCGAATGCAGGTATCGCAGGCAGCCTAAACGCCTTATCGGTCGGCTAAAATTTACGTTGTCAAGTCTTAATCCATATTCGTAACAAGGGTGCTAACAGGCACTAAAATCTAAGAAGCCCAAGCCAACTTCACCATTAAATGTGGGCGAATATTCCCTTCGGGGGAACTGGCGTGATATTATGTATGAATGATATTTATTTGTTTTAAACTCACTCGATTGGAGTGTTTCACAATGTTAAATAAATTAACAAACCATCATCTAGTACACTTTTTATTCAGTAACGCTTGAATCTTATAGGTCACGAACACGAAATTGCAGTCTATAGCTTGTTAAAATATATAACAAAACTCAATATTGATACTGTTTAGTAGAAACTATGGCAGGCAATAGTAAAATAAAATCGGTCGGGGATCGCGGGAAGCACGATCGTTGTCCTGCCCACAATTTATGTGCCACTGATTCATTCTACCGCTGACAGTTATAGCCCCGGTCTCGGATATTGCACTTTTGCACCGCATTCCCATTGAATTATGCTCTATAATAACTGAAGACAGGCCACCGCATCCAATAAGTGATGATTATTCATAATTGTTTCGGAGGTCTTTCTTCAAATGACATGAAAAACCGTCGCATCAGATGATCTCATCAAGGCGAAAAGAAGTCGATGGATGCAAGATATCGGATTTGAACTAAAATAATTTACGGCAAGTGTTTTTCACTCATAATTGTTTCGGAGGTCTTATTTCAAATTACATGAAAAAGCTTACCAGCGAATAGACCCCTGATCTGATCAAAGCGAAGAGAAGTCGACGGATACAAAAGGTCGATAGATTTTAACTATAAGTTACGGCAGGCTAGCGCATTCAGTAAATGATTTTCACTTATAATTGTTTCGGAGGAGTAATTTGAAATAAGAATTTACATGAAAAAGCTTGCCACCGAATGGAACGCTGATCTGGTCATCGCAGAGGAAAGTCGGTGGATGCATGCGGAACAAAATCAATTGACGTGGATAAGTATTTGGATGGCCTATCATATGTTTAGCAATGGACCGAATCGCATGACTGCAATGACGCTCACACGAGAAAATGGAAATCAAATCTACAGAACAGATCTGCTTTTACTTTCCAGAGACTATGCTTGCTACTCAAGTGCTTCCCATTGTAGCTTAATAGCTGTAGCTTAGTTATAGTAATTACAATAACGTATATAGATTAGGGTTGGTGATCCAGTAATCTAGGTACCTAACTAATCTTGCGGTTAATATAGGTTAGTGCTAAGAATTGATAAAGAATAACACAAATATCATTAATATTTAATTATAATGATGTTATCCGACAGAGGACCAAAGTCACCGACATAGCATACAGGATTAGCAAGCTGAAGTGGCAGTGGGCTGGCCATATCTGTCGAAGGACCGACAACCGATGGGGTAAACGAGTTCTTGAGTGGAGACCGCGACTTGGCAAACGTAGTGTAGGACGTCCACTCGCCAGGTGGGGTGACGATTTGCGAGCGGTCGCTGGCAGATGCTGGATGCGGCAAGCCGAAGACAGGGGAAAATGGCGCGATTTGGGGGAGGCCTATGTCCAGCAGTGGACTAGTATAGGCTGATGATGATGATGATGATGAACACAAATATGTTTGGTTGTAGGTATGTGTCATACATTTTTACGTGCTATATCTGTGTATACGTATATATTATTATATTAACTGGATCCCTGCACAGATTTGTGGAAATAATTTTAACTGGACATACATTTATTAGGATTACCAGAAAATTTAAAACCGTTCGGCGAATCTAAGCAAATTAGAAATTTTTGGAAACGAATTCCACCAAACATCCAACAAATCAATTTGTTTATTGTTGAACAAGCCGTAAAAGGAAACGGCTTTATAACATGGTCATCTATTCGGAATCTAATTTAGGCAAGATCTGCCCAGTTGGCAACAAAGTTACAACTCCAACCGACATTCATAGATGCAATAAAATTCATTTACAACCAAACTCTGTTTTTATATTTATTTTTTCCCCGTTTAGTTCCAATGTTACTCTCATAAAAGTTCCGATTTCTACGCAAGCGGACAGTAGGGTTACTATGAAAGCATATTTTATTGGATTCACATTGGAATTGTTGCAAGTCTTCGGTTTTCATTCAAAGATTGAAATTAAGTTGACATTCAATATTTCATACGATTTTATAATAAAATGAAAGCTACAAATTAAATCAGGATATTTCAAGTGCAGATTCGTCCTTGGGTCTGCTTTTTAGAAGTAATTTTCTTTCTGTAACTGATAAGATTTTTGATTCTATGTCGATTATACTCGATATAAACTATGTATTAATCTTGCTGTTATTAAGAAATTAAAAGTAGTGGCCAATGACCATTTGGAGTAGTAACTTATGAAAATAAACAATAGTTCTTGTTTACATCAGGATCTTAATTCAGTCAGCTTTGGTGTTTTTCCTTACGATCTGAGTGGTCAATTCTAATTTGTAATAGTTTCAATCGTTTGTATTTATAGTTAAGGTACCGCGATTTCTTTCTTCTTTCCATATCAATAACAATAAAGAACGCTGATTTCAAAAAATTCAAAAATGTTAAAAATGTTTGCGAAAGATTGTACGAACCAGGAAATCAGGTAAACTACGATTCTAAATATGAATACAAGAAAAAAAATCTTGAACATATGTCAAAGAGGACATCGGTCCGCTGACACACAAATTTGGTCCGAGTATAATTGTTGCCCATAGTAACCCTACAGGCTTGGGACTGATCGCTCATCTGGGCTATATTTATAGCTGTTTGATTTATTTTGTTATCTCTTTATTGCTTAGCTAACGACAAGCGTTCTCCTCTGAAGATTAATCACTCACGTCAACGTGATTTAGCAGAGCAACCGATATTTAATGTGCCTGTTCGGATAGACGATCCTTATATTTAGATCTAAAGCGGTTAAATGTCGAATCGTTAGATCTTGACTGTAAATTAGGCGACGCGGGGAAACAATTGGACGGAACAGTATCTTGTTTTGTGATATATCAGTGTTTTGTAACAGATTTCCTAAATGGTTAAGGTTTATTTTCTTATTACACCAAAAGGCGAGATAAAAATCACTGGTCGAGATATAAATCAATGAAGTTCGCTGGTGGTAACTACACTTCGAGGTAATGTCTGGTTTTGCGATATATCAGCCTTGTACCAGATAGCCTAAACTTTTAGGGGCTTATTACAAAACGATACCTAAACTTAGACCGGTTTAAAACTAGTGCTGTCACTGTGTTCAACTTATCGAATGAAAGTGACAGCACTAGTTTTAAACCTGTTTTTTATTTTTTTTTTATTTACGTCGGTAACAAAATGCGTTTACGCACTGTCTCCCGGCCAAAAGGGGGAGACCGGGAGGGGGTGTGGGGCTCACTGCGGCAGACGCGACCGCCGCAGTCCTACCCACTAAAAATCTTCCGACGACGCCCACCGCTGTTGAAGAAGGGGCGGGGGGCCAGCACCAGGAGATTTGTAGTTTCTGGCACCCCGCCCGCGGCCAACGTCCCCCGGATCAGAACCGGGAGGACCTCCTCAGAGAGGCGCAGTGTGTCGCGCCCCTCCTACCTCTTTTTGCGGCCATGACGTGACTGGCCGACTTCTGGGGGGTCTATAGCTAGACGGAAGGGGCCCCCTGCCCCCGCCGCCTAAGACCCCCAGGGAAGAACAGGTATACTGACCTTCACGTCATATCGGTCACTATTCATACATACTACCACGCCTGATACCCCGAAGGGTTAAGTAGAGGCATATTACTCACCGCGAACTTTTATAATTGCCAGAACCTTCTATGTTAATCACCACTTGCAGGTGATGTTGGCTTGAGCGTAAAGTGTTTGTAGGATCCAAAAAGCAGATACACATATTGTAAGAGAGAGATTTCTTTTTATTATATCGAGTGATACGTGACCATTATGATTATTTCTTATGTAAGAAAATATATAATAAAACACTGCACTGCGTTCTTGCACTGAAGGTGAGATAATCTCTATCGTCAAGAGAATAAGCTTTATTTTATCATTTTATTTGGAAAATTTACTGCTATTATCATGAATAAACTATTGGCTAATAATACAAAAGAAGCAAATACATAACTCTATAGGTACCTATTTATAAACTTGTACGTTATATTATAAATTATACACGGTATTTTGGGGGCGTCTCGTGTTACTGTTTCGGCAAAAGCTGAAAATCAGTGTTTTGCTCTCTCAGAGCAAAAAACTCACTGAGCCGTAGCCATTATGCAGCGCTGCGACACACATGCACACTATGTGAATGCTTTACTTTTAGTTTTTTTGTTGTTATATATTTTTTTTTATTATTGATATTTTGTTTTTATTGTTTTATATGTATGTGTGTCTTTCGTTGCAATAAAAAGTTTATCTACATTTGTAAAAAAGTTTACCTACATTTGTGAACACTACCTATTACACTATGTACCTAATTAAACACATGCATGATTAGCATCAAGCAAAGACATTTATATTAAATCTCTTTTGGCATCAAATCATTTCATCATCTTGGCTTTTGGCATTTGGTTTTCCCATGTGGGTAGGCGAAAGTGTTAGTCACAAAAAACAAGCTCCTGTATTTTTAAACTCAAATAATATTAATTTTAATTGTTTTTATGTATATTTATGGCTCTATAATCTAAAATTTGCCTGCCTTTAACACTGGTGTATTTTCACTGCTCCTTTGCACTTTTTCACTTTCGCACTGATTTGCAATCATCACCGCCATGGAGTCTCGTCTAGCTGATAATTTGGCTGAGCTGCAGAAGTTGTTGGTGACGAAGTTCGCAGAATATGATGAGAGGATGAAGAAAATGGGTGCAAAATCTGCTTCAGCTCCCCCCGATGTAGCTTCGATGTCACGTGAGTTATCTAGTTTTCAAGACTTTGCTGTGAAGGCGCTCAGTAAGATTGGAGAACAGCTGGAGTTGCTTACTATCACGCAAGATAAAATGGAAACTCATATGAGGCGCAAGGTTCTGCTCATTCATGGATTGCCCGAGAACGACAATGAATCGCTTGTAGATGTTGTCCATAAATTGATAACTGAGAAGCTTAAAGTTGCAGTTATCTCTAAAGTTAAATTGCAAGTGTGTCATCGACTAGGTGCTTCAAGGTCAAAGGTGCGGCCAGTCTTAGTGCGGTTTTGTGAGTTCGAGCACAGGCAGCTGGTTTGGGATGGCAAGACGGCTCTTAAGGGCTCTGGTGTTACTATATCGGAGTTCCTAACTAGATTCCGTCATGGGATCTTTACCGCGGCGCGTCACCACTTTGGCATTAAGCAGTGCTGGACGACAGAAGGTAGAATTCATGTCAGCCTCCCAGATAAATCTAGGCGAAAGATTGATTCAGTGTCGGCCCTTCAATCTATCATTGCTGAGTTCCCATCTGGAGACGGTGTGGCTGGTACTTCTGCAGCTCGCGTTACTCAAACAGTACCCGCTGTGAAGGTTGGGAACACAAAATCCCGGCGGCGTAATGTGTAACTCAGCAAACATTATTAATTAAAATTTTGTGTTGTTATTGTGTGGGTAGCTTACTTATTCTTTAATTTTTCTCTATTGTAACGGCACTTTTTTTTGTTTTACGTTTTATTTAAATGTTAGGTATATTTAATTATTTCTTGTTTTACAAATCTTTGAGTATGTATGTAGTTAAAATTTAATTTTTATTGACTGATGTTGTCATTGTCAGGTTGTCGTGTCACTTTACACTGTTGTTAATATTTTACAGACCTGGATTACTTTTCTTTATGCTTGTCAGTCATGTAAACATTTTTAGTTCAATTTACGCTACCATATTCATAATTTTTTTTTTTATTTGCATTATTCTTAAAATATTATTACCTTCTTTAAGTGCATTTCTTGTGACTTGTTTTAATTTAAGTAATCTTAGTGTTTCTTCCACGGTTTTATTTCTTTTTTATACTTTTTCTTTAAGGCTCAACAACACCAGTGTTTTTGGTTGGCTCTGGCCTAATTAATTAGTTTTGATTTATTTAATTTGTTTTATATTGATTTGTATTGTTTTTATAATACTTTTTTTTGTTAGTAATTATGCAATTTGACGATAGCTACTTTTCATGTTCTTCTTCTTCTGTCAGTTTTGAAAGTGCGAATAGTGACTCTTTGGGTGGGTCTACACTGCGTGATCAGATCTCCTCCCTCTTCCTTGGGTCCCGTAACAGTCTTAACATAGCTCATATTAATGCTCAGAGTATCCCCTGCCACTATTCAGAGTTGTTAGCGTCTTTTTGTTCGGATCATTTGGATGCTATTCTCGTTTCGGAGTCATTTCTCAAGCCTTCGTTGCCTTCGTGTCAGTTTGCATTGCCCGGATATGTTCTCATTCGTAATGATCGCACTGGTAAGGGTGGCGGCGGCGTTGCTATGTACTTACGGGCTGATATTCCATACAAGGTTGTCAGTACTTCCCCCTCGTTATACTCTCGGTCTGCTGAATATTTGTTTCTTGAAGTCTCTCTGTCCTTCACCAAGATTCTTTTAGTAGCTTTTTATTGCCCCAATATGTATATTGATTATTTTGATTGTCTGGAAAATGTTTTAAGTGGTTTTCGTTTACTTTATGATAACGTTATTGTTATGGGAGATTTTAATACTTGCCTTATCAAGGATAATGTTCGATCGCAGAAGCTTTCATCCCTTTTTTCTTCACTCGATTTAAATATTTTGCCCCTTTCTGCTACGCATCACTTTCCTAATTGTATTCCCTCTTTGCTTGACCTTATAGTTGTCTCTTCTCCTGATAAAGTAATTACGCATGGTCAGTTAACTTCTAGTTTTTCATACCATGACTTAATTTATGTGTCTTATCGTGTTCGCCCCCCTAAGCGTATGACTCGTTATCTTTTAAGGCGTAGTTTTAAAAACATAAATACTGAGGCCTTGCAGTTTGATGCGTCTCTCATTAGTTGGGATGAGGTATTAAATGCGAATACTATTGATGAGAAGATTTGTCTGTTCAACAATGGTATTTTGGTTCTTTACGATAAGCATGCTCCACTCAAACGTGTTAGAGTTAGGTATAATCCGGCCCCTTGGCTGACTGATGGTATAAAGAAGCAGATGGTTCTTCGTGACAAAGCAAAGAGCAGGCTGAAGCGTTTTCCGTCAGACCTCAATTTGGTATACTACAAAGAACTACGTAATCGTGTTGGTCGCTTGTGTAGGGCTGCAAAGAGGCAGCATTTTCATGATTCCCTGCTTAATCGTAGTACTTCCGATGTCTGGAAGTTTTTGAAGTCTGTGGGTGTGGGCAAGTCTGTTCAGTGTGAGTCTTCGGGTTTCAACATCAGCGATCTAAACTCTTTTTTCTCTCGGCCACCTGAAGCAGTTAGCAGTGCACTTAAGAGTTCCACCTTGTTGCAGCTTTCTCATAGATCTCGGCCTGATTGGGCTGTGTTTCAGTTTCGTATTGTCTCGCAGTCGGATGTTCAAAAATCCATTTGCTCCATATCGTCTGATGCGGCTGGTGAGGATGGCTTGTGCTCAAAAATGATTACGTTGATTCTCCCACAAATCCTTGGCATCCTTGCTCATATTTTTAATTTCTCTTTCTCCTCATCTTCTGTTCCTACTATTTGGAAAATGGCTCATGTTATTCCTTTGCCTAAAATTTCGTCTCCTTCTTTGCCTAGCCATTTCCGTCCCATATCCATTTTGCCTTTCCTATCTAAAGTTCTCGAGCACTTGGTACACCGTCAATTTTCGGCTTTCGCGTCTTTGCATAATCTTATTAGCCCTTTTCAGTCGGGTTTCCGTGTTGGCCATAGTACTGTCTCTGCACTCGTCAATGTCACTGACGACATTCGCTGGGCTATGGATAACAAACTTCTTTCGGTTGTAGTATTGCTTGATTTCAGCAATGCTTTTAATTCAGTCGATGCTGATATCCTTCTTGCCATACTGGAATCTGTTCACGTGTCTGATCTAGCTCTAGGGTGGTTTAAATCCTATCTTTCAGATCGCACGCAGTGTGTTCGCCATAATGATACAGTCTCCGATTGGTGTAGTATTTCTTCAGGTGTGCCGCAGGGTGGAGTTCTTTCCCCGTTGCTTTTTTCTATATTCATTAATTCGATCACGGAGGTCATTGTTACTTCTCGCTTCCATCTCTATGCGGACGATCTGCAAATTTATAGCCACTTTTCGTTGCTTAATGCTGATGATGGTATTGCTGCCTTGAATGCAGACCTGTGCCGCATTGGTGAATGGGCAGAAGCCCATGGTCTCGGTTTGAATCCGGTCAAATCTCAAGCTATTGTAATGGGTAGCCGTTATTTCACTACTGGTGACATTCTGCAGAAGTTACCTCCTGTGGTTTTGGGGGGCTCCTCTATTGCATACTCCGGTACCGTTAAGAACCTTGGTGTTCAGATGGATAGCACTTTATCTTGGGGTACGCATGTAAGCGAGTTAAGTCGCAAGGTGTTTTTTACTTTTCATTCGCTGAAATGTCTTCAGGGTTATTTACCTGAGGCCTCAAGGATACTCCTTGTGCAGGCCCTGGTCTTTCCTGTATTGGATTATGCGGATGTCTGTTACTTAGATGCCACGGAGGAGCTCCTAAATAAGCTTGAGAGACTGCAAAATGCGTGTATCCGTTTTATATATGGCTTGAGAAAGTTTGATCACGTGTCGAGTTATCGCAAAGCTCTGAATTGGCTTCCCATTCGAAGGCGCAGAGACTCTCGTATCCTATGCTTACTGTACAATTCTCTTTTTAATCCTTCCTATCCCTCTTATCTTCGTGAGCGGTTTTCTTTTATTCATGCGCCTGGTTCCTCATGTAGGTCAAATCTCCTTTTACTCCTGAAATTCCCCTCTCATAACTCCGATTTCTTTTCCTATTCGTTTTCTGTGCATGCGGTTAGGCTGTGGAATGCGTTGCCGGTCATTATTCGCACTTCCAAAAGTATTTCCATTTTTAAGAAGGCAATAAAGGAACACTTCCTTGCTGCCTGCTAGCTGTAAATTTTTGTCTTATCGCTAATTTTAGTATGTTATTGTTTGATTTTAGTTTTTTATTGTTGTTTTATTTGAGTTTGTTTTGTGACGTATTTTGTGCACGTGTCTACTTTGTATATGTTTTTTTCCTTTTTTCGGTCTGCTGGAAGAAATTCCTTTTAGGGATAAGCAGTGCCGTTGTACATGTCTTTCATAACTTTTATCTTTGTATATGATCCTTATGTGCATAAATTGTTAAATAAATAAATAAATAAATAAGTATTGTTGTGAAATTTGAGCATTTCAGTAATATTTATTAGTAAGACAGACGTTGAAAGATTAATTTTAGTATTATAATCAGTGGATTTGGTTTCAAATTTATGGTCCTGTGAAATCAAAACATTTGATCAAATTTAATATGATTGCAAGAATCGGTTAGGTAAGTTATTTAGGGTGTTAGGGATTCTACTGAAAATCCGGGATTGGATGCAGTTTATTGCACATACATAAATACAGTCACGCCTGTTTCTCCAAAGGGGTAGGCAGAGGCATATTACGAGTATACGCCCACACTTCACCAATTATATAGTTGGTTCCACGAAATAGGTGGCGAGCCTATTTCCGTTTATCGGGAATGAAAGGAAGATGCACCACTTGCAGGTAAGGTTGGCTTGGGCTCCGTAGGTCTTGGTAGGATCCCTATATAGTTGATTGCAAACGTGACATCAAAGGGAGTTCCAAATTTTATTCATAGTGAGGTTTTTAATTTTTGTACCAACTATCAGATCTAATTTAGTTATTTACCCGAGCTTAATCTCGGGGAAAAAAAAGTTCCGGATATGTCCATTTAATGCTACGTATCGTAAATATAAGAAATAAAAGGGTGGTCAAGCTAATGTCGGTAGTTATTGTTATTTTTTTTTATTTGGCCAGTTTCGCCATGGCCGCACAAGGAGGTAGGGGGGGCACGACACACTGCGCTTCTCTGAGGAGGTTCTCCCGGTTCTGATCCGAGGGACGTTGGCCGCGGGCGGGGTGCCAGAAGCTACAAACCCAGGCACTGCCCCCCTGCCCCTTTTTCAACAGCGGTGGGCGTCGTCGGAAGTTTTTTAGTGGGTAGGACTGCGGTGGTCGCGTCTGCCGCAGTGATCCCCACACTCCCGGTCCCCCCATTGGCCGGGAGACAGTGCGTAAACAGCATTTTTTTACTGACGATAAAAAAAAGGTATTGGAATTTTATTAGGCTATGCATAGGGTACGCAGCGGTTGTTGGCATGTATGGTGTACACCCCAAGGCGTGAAGTTACACTTCAGTTGCACAGTTACCTTGGGCTGAACAGTTTTATTGGTTAGAACTTCGGATAGTTTAAAAAGGTTTGACGACTGATATGGCGTGGTGGCGAGTATATCCGCTCTCCGCTTCAAGGTAGTTGGTTCGATTCCCACATAGGACAAATATTTGTGTGCATGAAATACAGTACATAAATATTTGTTTTGGTCTGGGTGTTTCCCTATGTATATTAAGTATTTATTTACAAATAAAATAGTATTTATGTATGTTTATCCGTTATTTAGTATCCATTACACAAGTTCTTATTGATACTTATCTTGGAACTAAATAATTGGTGTAATTGTTGGTAAATATTTATTTATCGTCATAATTTTTTGCCATTTGACGTTCCACTACTGGGCTTAGGCTTCTCAGTAACTAAGGTTTAGTAACTAGGGTTTCCATTGAGCCTCGTTCTGCTTTAAGAAATTTTTAAGCTTATAGGGTCTTTCAATTTGTCTGACAGCTCCCTTAGATAGTGATACCAAAAAATACTTTCTGGGCTCTTATGGTATTACAGTTCTTACTGAAAGTAAACTAGGTCGTTTATTCTGAAAATAGCAAGCGAGTGTTTATTGCACAACGTTTTTTTTATATTAACTATGACTACAAACTTTACTATGAGAATCATGGATAGTTAGTAACGAAAACGGTCGTAAGTCATAACATCTAAAAATCAAAAATGGCATTTAAGTACACATATTATCTGGAATAGTTTTAGATTGGTTTTGTTAGGTCTTACAACAGATGACACATATGTCACTATGTTTGAATGATTAAATAAAGAATTATTCATAAAGCGTATGTCATAGAGTCTAAAAATACTAAATGACGTATTGTTTCGCGATTATGCGCAAGGGCAACGACCACGACCGCCATTCTTATACTAAAATGAAATAAATACGAGCTGTTAAACATATGCATCACCGTTTAGTTTCAACCGCATAACACTTACCGCCCACATACAAGAAACACGCAGAAATGTGTAAAATTGTCGTAGATATGTCGAAGGCAGGTTGTAGAATACGCTGTTTAAAGACACGATTGATATTAATACTTAGTAATATAAATAAATAATTTCTAACAATAACACCTATTATTTAGTTCCAAGATAAGTATCATTAAGAACTTGTGTTATGGATACTAAATACCGGATAAACATACTTAAATCTTTTTCCTTCTTTTTTGTAAATACATACTTAATATACATAGGAAACACCCAGACCAGAATAAATATTCATATTCACGCACACAATTATCTCAGGAGCGTAGTGCAGATATACTTACGTCCACGGCATATCGGTCGTCATATATATGCCGTATCGATATATTAGGTCGGGGAAAAAGTCTTTTCGCATAACGTAGGTATAAACTTATTATAAAATTTTTTTGACTGTACTATTTGTGTCTGGCTGGTTTTGGTAACATTAAAAAGGTTCCATTATAAAGAAAAAAAAAATAAAAAAAAGTTGTTTCCCGCTATTTTTCATTTGTTTTTCTCTCCGTAAAAATGAGTGAATCTAATGAAGAAATTCGATACATTTTAAAATTTTATTATAAAAAAGGCAAAAATGCAACTCAAGCAGTGAAAAAAATTTGTGATGTTTATGGACCTGATGCAGTGTCAGTAAGAGTAGCACAAATTTGGTTCAAACGTTTTCAGTCCGGAAATTTTGATGTTAAAGATGCACCTCGCTCTGGTCGCCCTGTTACGAATAAAATGGACGCCATTTTTGAAAGAGTGGAGTAAGATCGGCATATTAGTAGTTACGATGTAGCTGAAGAACTGGGAATTGACCACAAAACAGTTTTGACCCATTTGAAGAAAGCTGGTTATACAAAAAAGCTCGATATTTGGGTGCCACACGAGCTCACTCAAAGAAACTTAATGAACCGTGTACTAATTTGCGATTCATTATTGAGACGTAATGAAACCGAGCCGTTTTTGAAGAGATTGATAACTGGCGATGAAAAGTGGATCACGTACGACAAGAACGTGCGAAAAAGGTCGTGGTCGAAAGTTGGCCAGGCTTCACAGACTGTGGCCAAACCTGGCCTAACACGAAATAAGGTGATGCTGTGTGTATGGTGGGATTGGAAGGGCATTGTTTATTATGAGCTTTTACCGCCCGGCAAAACCATCGATTCTGATCTTTACTGCCAGCAACTGATGAGATTAAAGGAAGCAGTCGAGAGAAAACGGCCGGAATTGATCAACAGGAAGGGTGTGGTCTTTCATCACGATAACGCTAGACCACACACATCTTTAGCCACTCAGCAAAAATTAAGAGAGTTCGACTGGGAGGTCCTAGTGCATCCACCATATAGCCCTGACCTTGCGCCTTCAGATTTTCACCTGTTTCGGTCTCTGCAGAATTCTTTAGGTTCTGTAAGGTTGACCTCAAGAGAGGACTGCCAAAACTATTTGTCCCGTTTTTTTGATCAGAAGTCCCAAAGTTTCTACAGTAACGGGATAATGTCTCTGCCCACAAAATGGCAGAAAGTTATTCAACAAAACGGTACATATATATTGTAAATAAATGTAAATAAACTTTGAAAAAAATGTCTTGACTTTTCATACAAAAATACGAAAAGACTTTTTCCCCAACCTATTATTAGTCACATTGGCGGGATTCACCTGGCGGGAGAAAAAACCAAACTTGACGATATTCTTGCCCGTTCTTTTTCGATCAAGCTCCCGCCCGCAGTGAATGGGCGCGCTAGTTTAAGTTTTGACCTTCAGAAGAGCTTTTTTGAGCCAAACTTGAATAAATGAGTTTGACTTAGGAAATTTATGGGGGAGGTCTATGTACAAGTATATATTTTTTTTGGACTGATATTGATTGGCTATTAAAGCAGTTGGCTCTCAAAGCAATTGGCTCCCAAAGCAGTTGGCTCTAAAGCATTTGGCTCCCAAAGCAGTTGGCTCCAAAGCAATTAGCTCGCAAATCAATTGCGCTACATGGAACAGCTACAGGGGCGCTACAGGAACACCAGCGCTGCTGTATCAGCAGATGCAGCAGCATTACGCTGATGTATCGCCCTTTTTACAGGTTACACACATTTATTTTATATTTTACTATTTGTTTAATGTTATTTGTGTTGTTATATTGTATTTTGTTCCCATTTTATGATATTGTGTGTGTTGCTTAGTCCATAAAAAATATTCTATTCTATTCTATTCAATTGGCTCCCAAAGCAGATGGCTCCCAAAGCAATTGGCTCCCAAAGCAGTTGGCTCCCAAAGCAATTGGCTCCCAAAGCAGTTGGCTCCCAAAGCAGTTGGCTCCCAAAGCAATTGGCTCCCAAAGCAGTTGGCTCCCAAAGCAATTTGTGGGTTTGAGAAGTGCCTTGCACCAATACAAAAGATGGGTGTCATAATTGGTACATATTTACATTTAGATTAGAATACATATCTACTAAGAATATTTTATATGGTGGGGGGTAATTATAAATAAGTATATCTTTTGTGAACCAACCAATAAACGTCGGTCTTGCATTGCGTAATTTCATTGACGGTTCAGCTCCTTTAAATATAAGCCAATAATAAGTTGCACTGTATGCTTAAAAAAACTAATGCTCATAAATACAATTAAACGTTTGTCAAACTTTAACAACTTGCCTACTCCCTTCATAAAAACGACTCATTCTAAAATCTGTTTACGACAAATACACGTGGTATAAAATTTTATTTCAGAAGCGCAAGGCGAGGCAGGGCTCATATTACAAGCTATTAGTATACCATTCATGTTGATAGCATTTGTAGGAAATTAAAAGGATATCAAACGACATCCCACGCTCGCCCGTTGGATAAGCTTACCCGATGTAAAGTCACGATCTGGTTAATACATAGTAGATGCCGTTCCTAACATGTTATGAGTAAAGTCTTTAAGAGCTATATGCTAAGACTAAGTGTTATTTACGGCGTTTCTAGCGTAAATGTGCACGTTCTCCTGTTCTCGTATCGATATATTTTCATATACCTTTGATATGTGATAAGGTTTAAAAACGGAACAAACTGGAATTGAAATGTATATCATTTTTATTGTTTTTTTTAAACCAGTGTCACAAAAATTAACATTGTTTTACTAGACACTGCCATTCGTGATTATAACAGTAATTCACAATTTAAAATGAGGTCCTACAATATATAAATTAATAGACGCTAGCTTCCAACCTCGTTACTGTGGAGGGTAAAAGTAAAATAAATAGTATATTTAAATAGAACGAAAAGTTTTTCTTTTTACAACATACCAAATATGTCTAAAAATTATTAGGAAATAAAAAATCCAATTTAAGTTCATTGAACCCTAAACCGGTAGTCGATTGTTCCTAAAACCTCGAACCTACTCTTCTTGTATGCGGTAACAACATATAATAGTAACATCATTTCATTCAGATTGAACTTTTAACCTTTGCAGTACATTTACTGCCGTACTTTAACCTCATATGGTATCAAACATTAGAATTTTTCGAGCTGCCCAATTAGGCCTCTAACATGCCTTAACGACTACCACATTCACTGATAGACGGGACCAACGGCTTAACGTGCTTTCCGAAGCACGGAAGCGCTCGATACCAAATGCCATATAAATGATCACCCATCCAAGGACTTAACTCTGTAAGCTCTGCTTTACTTCGGTGATCGATTTCGACAACCGAGCTCTGCAGATGAATGAGCGCTTCAAAATAATGCGTTTTCAAAAAATCTCTTTTTTTAATTTACTTTTAATAGTAAATCATTAAAGAGTCACAAAACCACCTTAATATCTTACTTAGATTATTTTAAAAACACAATGAACGTATAAAACAGTTAATAATATCATAACACCAACTTTTATAAACAATAAGCTGAAAGTTACATTACTAGAGCTACTATTACTAATTAAGAGCTGTTTCGAGCAACTTAATTAAACTAAACAATTATTAATGTTTCTTCGTTTTAGTAACCATTAGCGCTCGTGTAGTGAAATTAATGTGTACGTTGCATTACGGGTTTACCAGCGCTGCACTATTATTACTATAACTTTTAATTTACATTAGTTGTTTACACACTTTTTTGTCTAAGTGATCTTATTTACATAATTAAGGAAGAAAAAAAAGAAGGGAACACAGCGTTCTTTTAGAACATATAATACCGCAAAGAGAAGTTGGCTCTTCAAATAGGAGTGATATTGTGCATCTTCTTCTTCTTCCATTTAAATAATGGCTTCGTGCGTCTAGCACATTTAGCCAGTGTCAAGTAAGTGATATATTAATAATATATAATTCATAGTAAATGAGAATGAGTGGTGATAAAGATGATAAATGGTAAATGAGATACCCTCCCCTAAGCCCCTTGAGTCAACATCCATGGACACATGGACTCCTTGATAGAAAATTTGAAAAGTGATGTTGCACTGTTTTGTTTGATTTACCAACACTCATGCATGTTCACAAACACTTAACGGTTAATAATCCACCGTTATTACTAATTAATGTTAGAAATATCACAAATTTTAGAAAATAAAACAAAACTGCAGACTTGACGCTTCACTTTCCCGCCAAGAAGTCAATTGTGCATCTATTAGCTATGGTAATCTTTTTTTTTCAAGAGGATGCCTGAGGGCAACCACGTAATATAAAAAAATATATCACTTGTACGATATGTCACAATTTAAAAAAACACATACATTTATGCCCCTTTAAAGATAATAATTCAGCGTTATGTCATAGTGAAGATGGATGGCTTTCAGTGATATTATTTTCATGGCTTTTATAATCTGATTCTTGAGCAAGAGCACCGCATATACATATTTGACGATATCTTTTAATAATCCTTTATTGCACAAAAACAATTTTAAGTATTACATGAGGTATATAAAATAACATGTACAAAGGTGGACTTATCTCTAGAAGAGATCTCTACCAGCCAACCCTAGCAGTTGTAAACTAAATAGTTGTACGGGCTAAATGTTGTCCAAGAAAAGTGTTAATAATAATTTTTTGAAATAAACATAAGACCAAAATATAAAGCAAATATCTTACATGCTAATAATATATTAAAAATATATACATAGATACATACATACAACTTACCACTCTTGTAAATTTATTGACATATTATATTTAATAATTAACTATGACACACTCGTTTAGTGTTTTCGTTGTACTGGTGTAGGTGGTGTTTTTGAGTTACAACACATCTACTGAAATAAGTAATTTTCTTATTGGACTGCATCGACTGCTTATCATCAGGCAGGATGTAGTCATTATGACGTGTCACATAAAAAATTAAAAAAAATTTGGAGAGTGCATGTAACAAGCAAACAATATAACGTCTATTAGTGATCCTGTTAGCAAGCAGAAACTTGATTTAAAAATCAAAAAGGCTAAGTCCTAAAATAAACAGTACAGTTTATTGATGAAATTTCCCTAAGCGTTTTGTAAATATTTCTTACCTTAACATTTTTTATTACAAAATTACCAAAAAATAATGAAAATCTCTGTGAAAGTATCAACTAGGATATATCCTTGAGTGGATAATCTATTATTTTAGTAGTATCCTTTCAGAAAAAAGGCAAAACTATTTGACGACAAGAAGAACATCAATTTGGGTCACAAAATATTTACACAACTTTTTTTCCGCCAGCGCAAACATGTTAGGACTTAAGCAAACAAAGATTGACTGACGGCAGGAAATCCATCTCAAACATTGCAGATTTCGTTTTGATCTTTGCCACGATGAGGGATATGGATGATTTTTAGTACAGTACCGTTCAGAAGCGTTCGTGGCTTCGCTAAACTAGATCGTTGCCAAGATGAAGGATACAGATGATTTTAGTACAGTACCGTTCAAAAGTGTTCGTGGCTTCGCTAGAGTATGTTAGCTAAAACAAGGTCTAAAGTTAAGGATAGTTCTCAGTAGAGTTAAGGAAAGTATTGTCAACATTTCTTGGACGAGGAACTGTTTTTATTGCATTTGATATTAACCGCTTTCTTCGTAAGGAACGTTTATCTGTTATTCCGTGAGTATATGTACTGGATCTGCGTAGTAGAATATTTGAAAATGTTGATTGTATAGTTTAATTTTTAAAAGTGTTTCTTTTCCCTAGTATTTGCCATATTTATCTGATACACAACTAAATCGAACTTCTATAGCTTAAACTTTCTTAAAAGTAAAATATGAATTTCTCAACCGCCATGTTTCAGTAGTAACTGAGAAAACATGTAACCAATTAAATAAGTGAAACGTATAGATCAACTATATATAGATTCAGTTCTTTAATGTTATCACAAAACTAACGGAATCACAAAACGCTATTCAGGTACAGAACTACTACTTATTTCTCAGCACGAACAGCTCTCAAGTTTATTCTTTAACTTATACCAATACAAGCTAACAAGTTATGAACTTTGACAATGATAAATCTGCAGCGTCTAGTTTCAAAGCCAATTCCCATAAAATATAGAGAGCCTTTCAACACGTTGATAAATCGACGATATCCTCTGCACCGTCTTTGTTCTACTGACTCATTGCGATGGCGGTCGCCAAAAGAATCAGTAAATACTGTGATCAATCAGGACGAGAGCTTTTTCACGACAGCTACTTTCTTCATCAAGCATTCTCGTTGGCAAAGTTATTTTTGTTTTAAGTAAATGCAACGGTCTTGTTCTAAGGATGGAGGGTTTATATTTGATCATGAATGTTTCGAGTATTGTAAGTCTATTCCGGGTACTCGGACCACCCAGTACGGACGTGTTATTTTAGGTGTACATATAATTGAGCCGTGGCAGGGAACTGTCGCCGACAAGCTTCATGCGCTGTTTTACATGCCTTTACGGCTCCCCTGTGAACCCTGTATAATAAATAATACAGTTATGTGAAACATGTATATTCGTAAACTAATTTTATGTTTGTTTTGTAAATTACGATTATAGGTCTATGTTTGATAAAGCTTTTGTCTAAGTGACCATCAAATGTTGTTCCCAGCGTATTAATAAATTTATTATGAATATACGCATTCATAAATGTTAAATTTGCACATGCATTTTCCTATATATTACAATTGAACATTCGTCATTCACGACCTGCGACATTTTACCTGCGTCATTTATTTTTGGTGGACTAAGTTATTATACTGATCTTGACTTCTCCAACTATAAAAAAATCGGCACTTAATAAAACAAAAGTCTAACACGAATGATTAGTTAACACATGAAAAGGAGGAAATATTACCATAGAGAATTAGATTAAAATTATAAGCTGAAACGTCAAACTAAACCTAAGTTTTTAAGCTTAATTTCATTAAATTTATAGACGTGTTTCGGTATTGTGCAACTACCGTGTTACTTGTATTCTGGGACGGCAAGAACTGCTGCATTGCTATGCACATAATATTTACTTAAATTTACTATAAATTTAATGCTATCGTCACTAACACGCGACATTCGTCCTACCCAGCAAAATGGCGCCAACCGTTTTTGAAGGATAATAGGCAAGCGGTTCCCATCGAGCGTATATCATTAAGAGACGAAGTGGAATATACTTTAAAAGTCTGTTTATAATATTTTTTATTGATTTTTTATTAGTTGTGTTTTATAATAACAAAGCTAGCCAGATCGTTTGTGAAAGCTACTTTAATGTCAGAGTTGTTGATGGAGTTGTGTCGTACGTTTTGTTTAATATAGACACAGCGGAGCGCAACGTCTAATGATAAGTAATCCTGTTCATAATCTTCACTATATCAGCTTTTAAATATGCCTCCATTGCCTTCGTCACAAAGCAAGCTGAAAGATATTCAATTCTCACGCAAACATGCAGATTAGCAGATGTAGGTGCCACAGAGTGATGATCGCGACCAACGGCTTATCATGCCTTTCGAAGCATGGAAACGCTCAAAGTCAAATATCACTAACTTATTATAATTTTTTTATTTCTGTAATAGTTTCCAACAATCAATTTCAATCAGTAAAAAAATATAATTTCATAAATGCACAACAATGCACTGCACTGCACTGATGTGTTGACAGATTCGTCTCTTCTTATTACACCTTTATGTGTATGTGCTCGTATGCGGTTCCTTTATAAACTGTCCCCCAGAAGAAACGTATTGTGGTAACATGATTGATAGTACAGTAGTCATATTAATGACACATGGTTTTTTGTAAGTCATGTGACATTATAGAATCAGGTCAACACGATGAAATAATGTCAGCGGAACGTGTCTTTTGTGTGTATATGTTTTTTAACGTTTTTTTTTCTTTCTTGCGTGAAAATATTCTTTTGTCAATCAGTTTGGGAATTATTCATAAATACCTCCTGTTTTCTATGCATATGAGGTGGACGATTGATATGGTTGGTGTACTGATATATATGTCTAAAAGTTGTGGATCTGGTTCTCACGCAGTACATATGAATGAATTTGGACCACCGACTTCGTCTATGTGCTTACCATGCATTTTGTGCAGTGTGAAATTACAGGACGTATATTGTTTCAGTGTATTGTTTATGAGCTTGAACTGACAATGAAGTTCAAAATTGTATATTTTTTAAAGATTCCAAAAAGGAAATGGCTTTGATGTTCGCTTGTGTGAGTTATTTTTGTGTTCATGTATATTCAGTCAATGATGGACCTATATTCGTTTTTTAAAGAGGTAAGCCCATTGATTGTCCTATAAAAATGTGTTTGTTTACTGATAAATACTTTTGGAATACGATGGAATTTGGCAATAATTCATACACACATACTAAAGTTTTTCAGTTTGTTATTGTTTTGAAGCTCTTGTTAAGACATTTAAGAGAATACAATTTTAGCATCCACCTGATAAATGATGTGTAATTAAGTAACTCAAAATCTATCACGATCACCTTAACTTTATCAGTTGTACTTTACCCATTGACTGCTTTACTCAAAACATTACATAAACTTACCTACAAACAGAGAGATGTTTACCGACCAACGATAAAAGTAACAACAATTAATATAGCCAGCACCAAGTTGTAAAACCATCAAGGCGGTTGTATATTCATTTGCGTGTAGGTACACCAAGCGCTCATTACGAGCTAAAATAGCACTTTTAATAAGAACGTGTTGTTGTATCTTTATTGGCTCAGTTAATTAGTGCTCGACTGGATTTCATAATTTGCAGCATTATTTTCATAGCAAGTGATAATGAAATTGCGGCGTGGGTAGTGCAAGAAAGATAGGCAGAAAGGTTAAGATAAATATTGTGTTATTTGTAGACACCATTCGGATATGCTAATGGAGGTATTATGATTACGTTTGACTGTGCTAGTTAGTTTACAATTAAATTGTTGGAAGTTATATTCTTGTTGGTCACACCTTTAAGTTGCGGAGTGTATAGGTAGAAACTTATAGATTAATTCTATTTTCTTTTTGTAACATTAGGTAATTAAATTTTTTAAGTACATTTGTAATTAAATGTGTCTGTTTGTATTACTTCAATAAAAGTATGTTACGAAATGCAACGAATAATTAAAATTGAGTAATTATCAATAAGACAAGATTTTTAATTTATTCTTTACTTTATATCTTCCTTTTTTTAATATTATATCAAACCTAAAATTTTCGTCATCGATTCGTCTTGCAATATTCAAATAGATGAATTTATATAGATATATAGATTTATATAGATATATTTATATAGAGATAAGCCCACCTTTGTACTTGCTTAATTTGTATATGTGTTTCTTAGTTTTGTTGAATGTGCAATAAAGGATATATTATCTTTGATTGAATAGATAAGTATAGCTATTTTACTACATAATGTTTGATACTAATATACTTTAAAAGTATTTCACAATCTTGTATCCTCTACAAGACGTGGTACCTAGTAAATTCTCTTGCTAAAATAGCGTTATAAATTTTATTTTTATACTCGAACAAAAATGCGAATAGAAAATAAATTTAGCGTATCCACGTTAAGAGAAAAGTTTTCGATATTCTGATACAGACACACTGCGAGAGGCAAAGTAGTATATCTACATATTTACAGTAAATTAAGTAAACCAAACTTAAATCACTTACAAGAACTCCTTATAACCTTATAATTAGAACATGATACAATTAATAAGTGATTAGTGAATGAACTCAATTTGCAATAACTTCAATAAAGGTTATTTCAAAAATATCTATTGTACTTTTTTCTAAAGAAAATATGATATCAATTCAGTAATTTTGTCTACGGTTTTTTAAAACTCTCCTTAATTTTAGAAATGTGAATGTTTGTTTGTTACACTTTTAATAAAAAAGGCTACATCATGTCCCAAACAACCAACTCGATAAATTTTAATTACTCACGTGAGCGTTATTAGAAGAGTGCAGGGTGTATGTGTAACTTTAATCTGTGCTACACTATATCCTAAACATAACATAGATGTAAATATATAAAAAGCACGCAGTGAGCGGCAAGCACACGCCTGCAGTGTGACCAAGCCGTTATAGAAGCAAGTGTCGAGTAATATTGCCGGGATATACGGTTAGTTTTTTGGTAAAGTCAAGTTATAAAAGCACAAGTGGAATTTCACTACCAGAATGAAGTTAGTAGTGTTTTTTATATTTTGTTATAAAACAAAAAGTATGCTGTATTTATAGTTTCGATTTTATGACGTGGCCTATTTGTACAGATTTTTTATAAAAAGATATATCATTTTAATTTGCCCACATACTCAGGAATTCTGGTACAAAAAAACCAGCATTCATAAAAGTGATCATAAAGTTTTGTAACTATCTGTTTTTATTTACTTTTTAATTCTGGGACGCAGCAAGGCATAATGGTGATATAAGCAAGGTTAATACAATCGCTAGCAATTATAATCATTTCTTCCCGCAATAAACCTCAAAGATTAAACCTCCTTTGAACTGGGATTTGAGGTGACTCCAGAATCTCCAGATCGTTAAAAGCTTACCAAAAAAAAAATAGGTGCCATAAAATGTGAAATACTATGGGTATCTTGGACAAAATTCGATACAAACGTTCAATATACCGCAAACTCAACATTAACCAGGGTATATTTACTGCAGTTTCCTAGATGAGACAACAAGTTCATTTCATCACCTTGTTGTGCATAGCAAGGTGGACGACTCAAGATAGCAGAAAGATAGTCACCCATACGATAGATTGGCAATCACTTCTATCTGTATCACTAAACAACTGTACAACTATATCACTGTATCTGTCAAGATAAAAATGACTAAATAAAAGTTGTCTTACAGTAAGAGTGCACTTTTTCATTTTAACATACAAACAAGTATGTTATTATGACAGAGTTGTGATATTTTTATTTTAAAGAAGACTTCGCGATTAAGTATGGAATAAAATATCCGTCAAATGACCCCCACGGCTCCGATGACAAGCTATTACTCTTTTCATGAAATTTTCCATGACTTTAGCACAGAGATGTGGCTGAATCTCACCGATGACGCGTTGGATTTCTGATTTGAGCTCAAAAATAGTTTCGGGTTTATTTGCATAAACCCGATTTCACAAATCCCACAGTGAAATATCTGAATAGTTACACTACGACATAATTGTGTGCACCCATACAGATTACTTACATGCAATTAACTTTAAGAATATCATAGGAAAGCAACACTAGCCCAAACAAAAAGAACGAACCTCGATGTGGCTCTGAACACACCATTACTTTTAGCGGCTAGGATTGCAGTTTTCTCTCGCCATGCGTTTTATTGGCTCAATTATTGTGGAACCACTGGATGGTTCTCCGATAATAATGGCCTTACTTCACAGCTATGTTGCGGCTTGCTTACAAAGGTTTATCTACTTACAGACGCTCTGTTTAGTTAAAGGGGTAATATTTTAGCGAAATATTTTTATAATAGGGTGTATCGGGGTTCTACCAAGACCTAAGGAGCTAAAACCAACTTCACCTGCAAGTGGTGCACCTGCTGATCAACGGACGAGGCTCTGGCGAACATCACAGTGTCCGGTAAGCAACAATAGGCTCGCCACCTATTACGTGGGACCAACTGTGTAATTCGCGAATTGTGGGCGTATAATATGCCTCTCTTTTGGGGAACCAGGCGTGAATGTATGTATTTTTATAAAGATAATTTCTGGATCAGAATACAATATAATCCTTTGCGCAATTCGTGCATCGGAACTAGCTTTAAGCCGTATATTCCGGTTACATATACGAAAAGCCTTGCCGCTACTTGAAGTCGAGATGACATTCCAACTTTTGCCGCCCGATTTAAAAACAAGCTCATTGGAATCACCATCTTAAATGTCAGAAAAGAGCTATAAAACCTTATCAGTTTGTGGTACTCATGCAAATAGTTGTTTAAATTGATAAGCAGATATTTCATGTAACAAATTTCAAGCAAGTGCATTTGTATATGTTTAACAATCCTGTTTACATCAAAGCACTTAAACAAAGCAGCGCGTTTATCACAAGCAATATGTTTACAAGTGACAACACAATGTACGCCGTTATGAACTCCATATTATTATGACGTTAACAATTTACATAAATGTTCATACTGGCTAATTGATACATACATACATTCACGCCTGTTTCCCCGAAGGGGTAGGCAAAGGCATATTATACGCCCACACTTCGCCAATTATATAGTTGGTCCCACGTAATAGGTGGCGAGCCTATTGCCGCTTACCGGGCACTGTTATGTTCGCCAGAGCCTCGTCCGTTGATCGGCAGGTGCACCACTTGCAGGTGAGGTTGGCTTGGGTCCTCAGGTCTTGGTAGATTCCCTAAACAACTCTAATTGATCTACTGGTATTTACTAAATATAACAAAGTTCTTGAATAAAAGACCCCGTTATCGCAGCCATATGCGATGGTTTGACCAGATACCTCCAAACCTTTTTTTTTTTTTGTTTTACGTCGGTAACAAAATGCGTTTACGCACTACCTTCCGGCCAAAGGGGGACCGAAAGGGGGTGTGGGACTCACCACCGGCAGACGCGACTGCCAGCAGTAATACCCACTAAAAATCTTCCGACGACGCCCGCCGCTTGTTGAGAAAGAGGCGGGAGCCAGTACCTGGGTTGCAGCTTCTGACACCCCGCCTGCGGCCAACGTCCCCCGGACCAAAACCGGGAGGACCTCCTCAGAGAGGCGCAGTGGATGCGCCCCTCCTACCTCCTTGTGCGACCATAGCGTGTGTGGCCGACTTCTCAGAGGGTCTGTCGTTAGACAGCAAGGGCCCCCTGCCCCCACTGCCTAAGACCCTCCTGGCGCTACTTGACGGGCCCTCCTGGCCCGCCCACTGCGCCCTCCACAGGTCCCTCTTAGTTTCCCCCCCCGGTAGTCAGTACTAAGGGCACCCAGAGTCGCCAATCTCTGGGTGTTACCTTTTCCCTAGCGCCCTCTGCGCCCTCTGCGCCCTACCGGGAGGTACTCAGCCCCCCCACCACGACAAGGTGGAGACCAGTCGGGGAGGAGATACCTAACTCAACCGTCTAAGAAGTACAAGGGATTGTTTGAAAGAGTTACTGCGGCTCTGGAACATTAGGAAGGAATACGCTTGGTTTTTTGTCAATAAAAGTCTTTCTGCTCTACCCACAGATGGAGGCTGTCATTAAATGATTTTGCGTCTGTAAAAAACCTTTTCAAATGCTTCTATTGCAGGAGATAAAACAAAATGGCTTACCGTACCTCAGTATGACAAGTAAGTCTAAAAAAATTACATTGAATATTAATAATAGTAAAATAACTCAATACCAGCCTGGTGTTTCTAATTTGCAAAATTACATAAAACTGCATAATCAATGTTAAAACTTGTAGTAATAAAATGGTACTTACGTGATGCTGATGATACTTCACATAATATCACAAACATTTTGAATATTTTAAACTTTATTTATAAAACATTTCTTTATTGAACTAAAAAGCAGCTATGTAAATTGCTGGTTGTAACTAAAGTATAACTTGTACCTGTAAATATATTTTGAATTTTGATCGAACTCTAGTAAGAAAAGCGAAAATACGAACAAGTGAACTAAACATTTCCCGTGTATCCTTCTTAGAAGTGTCTGGTCGCCAATTAATTATGAGAGATGTCGGCCGCCGTAGTTACAGCTCTTTTGTTTTTGCCCTTCCATTTCCAGAACACAATGCTCGGAGCTTATCGGGCAAACAAACCAAGTGTTGTAAACTTTTTGCTGCCACGAGCCTTAGGCTAAGTCTTCACTGTCGGCAGGAAGAGCGCAACGAGATAAGAATGTTATGGCTAAATTATTGGCGGTGAGTTGAGTTAAGTGTGTTGTACACGTAATACTGGTTAATATTTGTATTATTTGTTGAAATTAAATAATTGTTAATTGTTTCTATTTTCTCATAAACTTTCAAAAACATAAACTTCAATGTGATCGATTGTTCTAATGTTGTACATGTGCAAATTTATTTTTATTTATTTGTTGCAAAAAATTTCAACATCTATTACAGTTCTTTTTCCCTCATTAACTTCCAATGTTGTCAATTGGAGGCGGCATAAATTCAGCCTGATTTTGCAACTTTATCTGGTTGTCCTTACTTGATCATGTACTGGTCATTCATCTTCGGGCTGGGCGTTTTACGGTACGTTTACTATTAAAGTGTACTGTTCTTTGTTTGGTCGATGGTTTTAGGTAAATTAAAAGGCACATATTTTTGAAGGGACTATAGATGATGAATCACGACTATATAATGATCATAAAGTCTTATCATTATATCAACCTTATAAAATCCACTGCTAGACATTAGCCTACCCAATAGGTTATATTCTATTAGGGAGGCAAATGGGCCCTTAATCACCACGCAGGCGGGTTGGGGATCGCAGTTCAAGCCAGTATGCAGGAAGACGCTACGATTTCTCATCATCGACTCTTGACCCCGTGAGATGAGAGGAGGTGGCACTCGGCCGGTACCACAAAGTAGCAAGGACCAGTCTTAGGTTCTCAAGAATTGAGCAGTGGTTAAAACCATAAAAAAACTCTATACCAAAGCCACAATGAATAAAATTTAATTCTTAAAATATATTTAATTAATATGAGAGCCAAAATTTAGAAATAGTTGTAATGAATCGTTGTTTTAATTTATACTCTTCAAACATGGCCTCCAAATGGATGGATGGATGGAGCCTAAATAGGTTGTGTTGGAAGTTATGGTTCAGCGAATGTCAGTTGTCCGTAGTCAATACCGTACTTAGATTTAGGAACAAAAAAGAAGAACTATAAGTTAATATAAGTACCTGATAAACATTTGTAAAGTCAGTGTCTCTTAAAAGAAATTAACCTATTTTTGCTCCATTGACTATAACTTATGTCTGTTATAGGTTTTATTCACGAAAAAGATGAATATGTAGCAAATATCTAAATCTAAGAATTAGGATAGATGTCAAATCAACAATCAACACCATAAACAGTTTGCAAAACAAACGACAATTATTATGCTCTATTGCGTTATTCATATGTTTTATTCGGTTTATTATCACTTGTAAGATTTATTAATTGTCTAGTGTAGCCGTAGCCTTACTCGATGCAATTTTGTTAAGACTATTCGCACAGCTTCGAGACATAATCGCATTTTATCGAAGCGAGTTCGATTTTAAACACTTTTACTTCGCGCCAATAGCAAATGCTATGGCGGCACATAAAGAGGTATTTTAATGTTATTGAATAAAACTACGAGCCTTTGTTCTTTAGTATTTTAATTATATCGAGAACATTGCTCAAGCTTTCACTCGTATAATTCAGGTTTAAATTAATTTAATATTAGCTTTTAATCCTTTGGCAGATTCCCATGACAGACTTGATTAGTGCCTTTAGACTTTTTTGTTATTATATAGTATTTTTTTATTTTTGCATTAACAATGGTTATAATATATAAATAGTAATCAGCTGTGGTGGCTACTTACCTGACTTCCTTTAAAGGGAGGTTAAAAAAATATCTTCTTGAGCAAACGTTTTGTCACATTAATGATTTTATGCAGTAATAACTTTTTTTAGACGTATTCATTTATAATTTTAATTGTATTGGGTTGTTTGTAATTTAATGTAAGAATCTGATATGACAATTGCTTTATTTAATTTTACATAATTCATTTATTTCTTAATTAAATTTTTATAGATTCTTTTATAGATTATATTTTTATAGATAGTTTTCTTTTCTGTTAAGTGTTATGTTATTTATAATACCAATAAATGAGCATATAAGTATTACAAACGTTTTTTTATTTACGAGAAACTTTATTTATTGTTACATACATACAGAATATCACGTCGGATTTTCCGAAGGAATAGGCAGAGGCATATTATACGACCACTTTTCGCCAATTATATTGTTGGTCCGACGTAATAGGTGACGAGCCTATTGCCGCTTACCGGGAACTTTTATGTTTGCCAGAGCCTCGTCTGTTGGTAGATAGGTGCACCACTAGCAGGCGGGGTTGGCTTGGGCGTATACACCCTAAGACCACATATACCCCGTACACAATAAGATCCCTTGTTGATATTTGAGTAAATATGACAGCTATATATATTGCACCTGATCATCATCATTTTCCGCTTCTATACGTCCCTCTTATGAGCGCAGGCCTCCTCTCACAAAACGAGGTAAGAATTATTCAGGTCAACTTTTACAAGGTGGACCCAGTTTCTTTGTTATACATAAGACTCACCGAGATCAGGTCAAATTTTTTGTATACCTATATTTGTTCTGTGCGAGAATCGAAACCACAACCTATAGACTAATATGCAAGAATCTGTCTATTTAGATCATCAGGCAGAAACCTCTACGCAATATCGACCGACCGTCTTTTTTTAAAGCTTCCAGATATTTTTACATAATACAAACGTATGCAGGAAAATAATAAAAGACTACACTTAGGAAGCTTTTTCTATAAGTTATTGATAAAGTACATTCGGAAGCAACATTGTTTAAGCCACGTCCGCAGGATTGAGTCATTACACTTCTTTTATTAGTTGTATTTATAGTCCTGCTCTAATGGAAAGATCAAAGTGCGCTGCAGTTAATTTTAATGTCTCCGTGTAAACCGTCGACGGCGTCCAGATATAATTAGAATGATCCGTAATGACAGTTGGCAGTATATTCATGTGGGTGCTACCTACTGACATTTATTATGTCAGTGGTAAAGTGTATTAGAATAAAACATTGTATTTCATTTGACCCCTTCTTAAAAGGTCGTGTGTTCGATTCCTATATAGTAGAGTACATTTGCGTTCATAAACACGAATATTTGTCTTGTTGTTTGCTATATATTGTAAACATGTCTAAATACTATGAATAGATATATCCGTTGTCTAGTATTTATTCATTTTTCTGTATAACCTGATGAGATTTTCAAAATTAAATAAGAATCAAAAGTCTATATCAATAGTTGCAGATTTACCGAGAAGAAGTGAGTAGGTAGGTACTAGCTTTTTTATAATGTTCTTTTACAGTCCTCGACCGTAATCAAAAGGAGCTTAAGCGTTTAATTCCAAATTCTCAGTGTGCAGTCCACGCCTTGACAGCAACGAAGCAGTAAGACGGGGGCGCGAGCTCATCAACTTTAACGACCCATTACATCCACGGGGGGATCCCCAGTCATTTTCAGAACTCACACTAAAATTATATTATGTCGCACTGTAAGCATATATAAGTATAAGTATGGCAGCGGCATTTTAGCATTGGACTTTTACCACAAAGTTTTACGCCAGGGGTCAAATGCCCCACGTCTTATATCGGGGGCATGGCATACGAGGTCGCGCTACTTATGTCCGTAGTGACGTCAGGTTGGGGATATAATTATCGTATATATATTTGTGTGTATATACGCTGAAAAGGGGGGTTTGATGATTACAGTTTAAGACAGTATGCAAATGACGTTGCTGTCTATCATCCCACACCAGACAATTTTGTGTGAATAAACATGAATATTAAAATTTGTTCTGGTCTGACTGTTTCCTATGTATAATAATAGTATGTGTGTATTATTAAAAATAATTAATATTTATTTATCCATTATACACCCTTAAAGGAAATCTACCAAGTTCTGAGAAACCCTTTTTTTTGTTTAATGCCGGTAACAAAATGCATTTACGGACTGCCTTCCGGCCAAAGAGAGGCCGAAAGGAGGTAGTGGGACTCACCACCGGCAGACTGGACTGCCAGCAGTAATACCCACTAAGAATCTTCCGACGACGCCCGCCGCTTGTTGAGAAAAAGATGGGGGCCAGTATCTGGCGTCTGACAGTCCGCCTGCGGCCGACGTACCCTGGACCAAAACCGGGAGGACCCTCTCAAAGAGGCGTAGTGGAGGACCTACTACCTCCCCATGCGACCATAACGTGCGTGGCCGACTTCCCGGAGGGGCTATGGTTAGACAGCAGGGGCCCCCTGCCCCCGCTGCCTAAGACCCCCATGGCGCTGCTTGACGGGCCCTCTTGGCACGCCCGCTGCGCCCTCCACAGGTCTTTCTCGGCAGTTAGTACTGAGGGCACCCAGAGTCGCCAACCTCTAGGTGTTACCTTTTTCCGACCTCCGCCATACCGGGAGGTATTTAGCCCCCCACCACGCCTAGGTGGAGACCTGTTCGGTGGGGAGATCTGAGAAACCCAAGCCAAGGTTGGCATGGTCACCTGCAAGAAGTGCAACTGCCGATCGATATAGGTGTGGTTTTATGTAATGTTTGTATGTAAAAAGGATCAATAAATTTATTATGATTATACCTACTCATCTAGGAACTAAATAATTGGTGTGGTTATAAGAGAATTATTCATTTATAATCTGGTTGCATCATAATAACCGCTATGCATTCGGACCGAAAACTTGGTCGTAAAAGTCCAACGCTAAAACACACAAAGGCGAAAATGCCACCACGACCCGTCATTCATTCAAATATATACGCAGCTCCATAAAAGAACAAATAAAATGTCACGTTAAAAATATTATACGTCCATTTCTACGTAGGTGTGCGCGTGGCATAAAATACTTTAAAGTATATAATCGCACTAAAGTCGTAATTCACTAGAAAAATAAAATAAGTGCTTATAAAAATAATACTTTTGAAACTGCACCGTTGATCAAAAATTGTTCGAAGAGAAATACAGTTGGTATGCGCGCATAAAAAATTGTCGCAGTCATGGACGGCTTTATGTAATGAATGAATTTATATATGTCACAGGCTGATTGTAGAATGCTCCGTTTAACAAAGCGACTAGGCAAATTGTCAATGTAAATGGTTTTATTCATAAAAGTATACATTAAGACTTATCATGCCATTATTAGGGGGGCTTTTAGATTATTAGGCGCAAGGTAACCAAACAAACCCACAAACTGGGTAAGAAGCCATTTGCTTTCAGTGAAAGCAAATATGCCCACCATCCCAAGTCAACCTCACCTGCAAGTGGTGCACCTGCCGATCAACAGATGAGGCTCTGGCATTCAGATCATTCCAAATGTTTTCGATAAGCACTAATAGACTCGCCACCTATTACGTGGCAACATTATAACTGGCGAAATGAGTGCGTTTGATATGTCTCTGCCTACCCCTTCGGGGAAAACCGCGTGATTGTATGTATATAGGTTTTGAAAACGGCAAATTCTACAATTTGCCTAGTCGTTTTGTAAAACAGCGCTATCTACAATCTGCTTACGACATATAGACGGTCCGCGCGGGAGTGAATTATTATCGGCACAAAAGCGCAGACAGGGGTAAATGCCTACTGAAATGGAACGTAACAAGTCTCTCTGAAATAATTCACAGTCGATTCGACACGAAGGCGAGTAGTGGGCGAATACTGGATGTCTTCGGTCGACAAACACTACCGCGGTTATTTTCAACCCGCGTCACGTCGGCTTCGCAAACCGGATCGCCTTGCGCTTTGATGTCACGTTCTCTTTTTGCAAGCCGCATTTCAGCGACTGCGAATATTTTCGGGAACGTCTAACGATGCGATACCCTCTTTGCATTCTTTATGTCGTTGTTTTCGTAGCGTATATTTCAATTATGACCCTTTGTGTTTTATGGTATGCTCCTTTTATGATTCGCTTTTCGTCATAATTGCTCTGCATTTATTTCGGCGATATTTAAAAAAAGGAATTTTTATCTGCAAATTTATATAAAAATAAATAAGGTTTCCAAAGTAAAAATACAAAAATTATTTAATTCAGTTTCCTGATACATTTTTTTCAGGTGTTATAATCATTGAGACTACAACACCTTCTCTCTCTCTCTCTTTCTAACTCCGGCGTCCTTTTTTAAGATTTGCTTTCAGTAATAGGTCTGCATTAGTTTGTGCGACATTTAAAAAAAGAACGACGACGATGACTACGCCTCCTGTTGCTTCGGGGTTGCGACTGTACACAGGTATATGTAGGTATAACATAGATATATGTTTACTTAAAAGGGGTCCCCAAACACTGTTAACCTAAATGTTATATTGTTACTGAATATATATTTTTTTGACACCTACAAATAATCTTTCCATTCCATGTCTTGGCTTGCCGTAGAAGGTGACTAAGGAACAGGATTTTGTCTAATGTGATCTCTGTTCCTACTTAACATTTACTTTACTACAACTATGTAGATCCATTTTAAGCTGTATAACTACTGTACCAAGGTTTCGCATTACTGCAAATGATACATGTGAGATTATGTATGTAAAAAAAGGAATGTACATAGCAGTGCTGTTAGCGGTGTCCCCTTGAAATTTTCCAAAGCATCGATAAACAGGGGGGAGGTTCAAGCAGTTTATTTTCAGTGCCAATGTGCCAACAGATAATAGAGGAGCGTAAAACTCGGCCCCGTGTGGGAGTAGCTAAGATATCGGCCTTAAAGACGGCGGGTATCTTTAAAGTGGTCATTTGTTGGTACTTATAGCGTTATATACTAGCAACATTAATATCGATTCACGACTCTATTGTCAAGAGCTTTAGGGCGTGGTTTGCTAAAAAATTTACTTAGGGTGCTACCAACTATTTCACGCTGATTGTACAGAGAAATAAAAATGACAGTGTTCCTCGAAGAAGCTTCAATAATAACATATCTCTACTAATTAGTAGCGTTATAGGTAATTTATTAACTGATATCGAGTAATTATGTTTGATCTCATCCGACTATAAGTGTTTCTACCTACAGTTTGCTATTAATCATTTCTTATCTCAGAATATTGTAGATATATTATAACAATATAATGTTTTAAAGACAGGAGAGGCGTGGTATTCCAGGCAATACTGACTAGCACTTTCTGACCTATTTTTCACATTATCTCAGTCTAGTCTGAATCCCTTCAACATTGCTTTGTAAATAAACACACAACAATTCTCCACCACGCAGATCCAGTTCATATTGGCGGAGATATTTGAGTTGCGTTTTGTTGTATTTTCTTTCCAAGCCGCCCAATAATCAGCGTCGCGAAATCTCTGTGATGTTCGACAATAAGCTGAGTGGGCACCATTAAAATACAAGTATAGTTCTTCTTTTACTGAAGTTATTATTATTCTATTCTTGATTTGTGTAAACTATATTTTGTACTTATTTTATGTTTTACAACTTACATACATTCACGCCTGTTACCCCGAAGAGGTAGGCAGAGGCATATGATACGCCCACACTTCGCCAATAATATAGTTGGCCCCACGTAATAGGTGGCGAGCCTATTGCCGCTTACCGGGCACTGTTATGTTCGCCAGAGCCTCGTCCGTTGATCGGCAGGTGCACCACTTGCAGGTGAGGTTGGCTTGGGGTCCTTAGGTTTTGTTAGGATCCCTATACACCCAAACTTTGCGACTTGTATTGAATAAATATTTTCTTTCTTTCTTTCTTTCAATAATTAATCTTACTTGTCTTAATGGCTATAACATGTAGAAATGGCGGGAACTAAGGGCTTAACTTCCTAGCAAAGCACGGAAGCGCTCGATTAGAAATGTCACACAAACTGTCATCCTTCAAATGGTTTCTCTTTGTCTTATTTGCTTCACTTTGGTGATCCCTGGAAAAAAGAATTCTTACCACTTTTTGCTGATCTTAGAAAACTTTTTTTTCGTAATAAACTCGTGCGGTAAAGCTCATTTTGCCAGTGTCAGGTAAAAATATATATTAGTAATATTTAATTCATAGTAAACGAGAATGAGTGGTGATAAAGATGATAAATAGTGTTTGAGATGCCCTCCCCCTAAACCCCTTGAGTCCTTAGTAAAGACGTGAGACAATATTGACATCTCACATGGATTGCTAGAGATAATTTGAAAAGTGATGTTGCACTGTTTTGTTTCATTTACCAACACTTATGTACGTTCACAAACCATAACGGTAAGTAAAACCCCTTGAGTCTTCAGAAAAGATGTGAGACAATACTGACATCTCACATGGATTGCTAGAGATAATTTGAAAAGTGATATTGCACTGTTTTGTTTCATTTACCAACACTTATGTACGTTCACAAACACGTAACGGTTATTAATTCACCGTTATTACACATTAATGTTTGAAATATCACAAATTATGTAGTATCAAAGTATGTGGTAGCTCCCAATATCAGCACCTGTTGTTCGGGAGAGAAAAGAAGAGGACGGGGTGAGATCGAAATGCTTTAACACTCACTATAGTAGTTCCGGTAGAAGCCACTGAGAGAGGAACTGTCCCAGCGTAATTGTAGGTCCAAGACAGGCTATTACCTTAATGTCCCAATAAAGCGAACTCGCCTTCATCAAGTGCCGCAGTCTATCATGTGCGTCGAGGATGTGCTTAGCTGAACCATCCCAAAACTGGAAAACAATACTCCAGACTCGATCGCACTTGACTCTTGTACAACGAACAGCGCTGCTCGGGAGTGAAATCCCGCCTCACCTTATTGAGGATCTTATTGATTATATTTTTTGCGAAGTAAAAGTAAACTCCTATCTTTATCTTCCTTATAACATTATTCGTCTGAGTAGGTTGAGCTATAATTATTAATGCGTTCCATCGATGGTAGTTAAAGCGCGCCCTCTCTCGATTTTCCTCACCGTCTTGCATAAAAAACTTTTAACTCTCCTTTTTCATTACTTTCCGAATTTACGGCCAGCCCTAAAAATGTGACACTTTTTTAGTCATTTGTATGAAAAAGTTGGAATCACCTACATTTTCCTAAAATATAAACCATTTGTTTCATTTTTGTCATAATTTATATTCTTCTTAAGTTGTATAATGCTTTGAAAGTAAGTTTTCTTAAATTATATATTACATATTATTTAATGAAAATTATATGTAACATATAATTTTATACCAATAAAAAAGTAAGATACTAAAATTAATCAGTTCAAATGGAAAGGATATTTGTCATGACAGTAAAGTGGCGTGGATTCTCTTACGACAATTTAATTACGGTTACTTTTTTCTATATCGAACCACTCCTATCCTAAGGGTCGTGGGTTTGAGTCCCATAAAGGACAAATATCTTGTTTATAAAAAGTGTTTTCTAATAATTATATTAATCACGAAAGAATAATATTATCCTTACCCATTTGTAGTAGCTGCTTAGCTTGGGGCTTGTTGTCGCTGTGTGGAACGTATCATATAAGGTATTTTAATAGTCATAAAATTTTCAAAGAAACTAGTTTCTTACCAACTTTATCTCGTGATAACCTGGCCTAGAAGTTTAAAACCTTGACTTATCTACTTCGAAAAGAAACCTAACTTTAATAAGTATTTTTCAATTCTTCCCCACTCAAAACCATCTTGTACACTATTTTCATTTAGGCTGCTGTAATCAAGATATTACTAAACTACTTTTTGATGTCACTTTGACATTACATTTTGTTAATATTAAAGCGCATTTAATCAATCTTTGCCCTAAATTATAGAAGTTTTAGATCAGTTATTATTAATTATAAATATCTAAAATTACATATACATAATAATTACCTTGAAATAGACACAGGGTTTCCGTTAAGGGTATTTAGAGGCAAATTTATCTGTAATATGTTATTAAATTACGTTTTATAATTATAGTCTGCAGTAGTAAATTATCTAGAGGTAGGAGGCTCGATTATATATAAAGATTAATTTAAATTATCCAAATAACATACTATTTGAATAAATTGTGTCGGCGCCTGGCATGAATTCTTGAGCACCACTTATGGGTGTGTCTACTTATATTCTGATAGCTGGTTTTACCATAGAATTATATTACTCTCACGATCGCTCCATATCAGAACTGAAATTCAGCCAAATCTGGTTAGACCAGTAAGCAGACACTCCCCCAAGACTGGTCTCCATCTTGAGGGGGGCTGAGTACCTCCCAGTGGGGCAGAGGAGCCGCTGTGGGAGAGGTAACACCCAGATACCCTATCATAACTAAAATTCAGACTAATTTGACTAGACCAGTGAGCAGACCCTGGGTCCTACGCTAAAGTCTCGGGCAACCAATATAATGCTAGGATGATGTTGAATACACACAGACAGACTGACAAATCTTGAGAAAAACCACAACAGACGAATAAACTGACAAACCTTGACAAATTCTGACAAAGAACCCATCCGGGAAGTCGGCCACACACGCTATGGTCGCACGGGGAGGTAGGAGGGGCACGTCCACTGCGCCTCTATGAGGAGGTCCTTCCGGTATTGGTCCGGGGGACGTTGGCCGCAGGCGGGCTGTCAGAAGCTGCAACCCAGGTACTGGCCCCCGCCTCTTTCTCAACAAGCGACGGGCGTCGTCGGAAGATTTTTAGTGGGTATTACTTGACGGTCGTGTCTGCCGGTGGTGAGTCCCACACCCCCTTTCGGTCCCCCTTTGGCCGGAAGGCAGTGCGTAAATGCATTTTGTTACCGACATAAAACAAAAAAAAAAAATAGCGCTGTGTGAAACCCTAGATTTATTGAGCAAAGACACACAGATATTCTTATACCCTATCAAATTAAATCATTAATAACGATTTGGTGCAAACCTATTTGCTTGTGACTTAAGATGGTTAATTTCGATTTGTTCATCGCTTGGTAAGGACAATAAATGAATAGTCTAAAATTGCTGTCTCAATCAAAGTTAAAAACGGTGTTTATGTAAATATAAATTCACTGATGTAATTTCACGGATTACTTTGTACGGACTGGTGTTCGCCTTTGTTGTAAGGTTTTTTGTTACTAGGCTATTATTTTTGGTCGTAATTGACTATAATTAAGCGTGAAAGCTTTAGGTAAGACAGGTTTTGGGGTGTTGGTCCAGGTTTTTTTTTTACATATGGACAAATCATTAAATTTATACTGTCCAACAATTTTTAAATATAATCAGTTAAAGATTAAATTTCATATGGTAACAATATTAAATGTATCTGTTTGGTAAGCAATAGCAAATTAAATAATTCGGTAACAAAAATTAATGAAATCATATCAGTGTTTTGTTAAATATTTATGCCGATAGATAATAATAAAAATATGCTTGTATTCAAAACCTTAAAAAACTGCCTTTTTTTTATTCACACGACTGATATACATACGGATCATTTATTTCACTGCAGTTCCCCATATTTAAGCAATAAATCTCGATTAAAATACATAAAATTGTGTTATATAATTTTTTTTACAATTATTCTAGCGAATTGACTGCTGTGCCTCGAGTAAGGTAAACTGTCCCTTGCATTGTGTTGTAAATGTACTAAGATATATTTATTAAGGTATCACCGGCGTTAATCAAACAGTTGCATCTTATAGTCAAACAATTCACAATGAAAGAAGTGTCCATTTAAAACCACAAAAGACTACGACCGAAGAGTCAAAGTGCGCCACATGCAACCTGCGGCCCCCGTAAAAAGATAAGATCTTAAATTCTGTAATTAAGTCTGCATTTCAGAAAATTTGACGACGGATATGGCGTGGAGTGAGTATACCTGCACTCCGCTCCTAAGGTCGTGGGTTCGATTCCCACACAGGACAAATCTTTGTGTGTACGAATATGAAGGTTTGTTTAGTCTCGGTGCTTTTCTATGTATATAAAGTGTGTATGTATAAATATGTATAGATAGTATCCTACCAAGATCTAAGGAGACCAAACCAACCTCACCTGCAAGTGGTGCACCTGCCGATCAACGGACGAGGCTCTGGCGAACATATAAGTACCCGGCAAGTGTGACCATAAATATAACTGGCGAAATGTGGGCGTATAATATGCCTCTGCCTACCCCTAAGAGGTATTTACAAAAAAATATATATGTATATTTATCAGTAATTTATTATTCATAACACAAGTTCTTAATGATACTGATCTTGGAACCGAAGAATTGGTGTAATTGTTAGAAATATTATATTTAAAATACGAACTTTAAATTCTTAGCGAATTATAAGCACAGAGCTTTATTACAACCATTTGATCTTACCCCACACAGAATTCAACATATCCATGTCAAGCACTACTTTACCTTCACAAAGGTACTCGAGTGAAAGGGTCCTAATGTGTACTTCACAAAAGTGTAACGTTTCGGTGTAACAAACCCTTATCCTCCACTTGATATGATAGTACTTAACCCTTGATACGCCTACACCGGCTCTCCGCCTAACAATTTAGTTTGATGATAATACTAATATCACATTACAGGCAACCCTAGCCCTTAAAGGCGCGGTGCATTACAGAGAAAATAGCGAGCTTTTACAGTTAATAGAATTTTATATGCATAATATCTCTCTTAAAAAGGAATGTTGAAACAGCAGTTTAATAAATTGGCTTTATAACTTATTTCTACATATACGACACACGCTCTAAACATACATAATGTATAGAGCTATACATTGATAGATATACAGATGCTCTATAAATGCCTCTTTGCCGTAGGGGTAGGCAGAGATCATATCCTTTCACTTGCTACGATCTTGGCATACACTCTTAGCTTAATTTACACTCATTAACCTTCTCATACTGGCCCGTCGGTTTAGGGTACTTTTGACCTGCCCTTTCTCCTAAATCTTCTGGACTTGGTCATGGAAAGTCTTACGTGGTGATCCCCCCCCCCCCCAACACTTTCATTTACTTGTCCATTATAAGTCACTTTCGTTCTCAAATCAATCGCTCAAAGTTCACTGCTGAACAATGGCATCCCCAATAGATTACATTCTATTAGGGGTATGTGCCCATAATCGCCACGCTGACCAGGCGGGTCCGACCAGTACGCAGGATGACGTCGATAATTCTCTTTGTCGACTATTGCGATTCCCCATGAGATGAGAGTAGGTGACACCTTTCTAGGCCAGTACGACACGTTCTAGGCTGCGATACGGACGGTTTTAATTATTTTAGTAGTAGTAATATTTCTAAGCAGCGCTTAGAAATATTACATTATTTCAAGCGCATGTATCAAGTTGTCATTTTTTCTTGGTTACGAGCAATAATCATAAATTTCTATATATGTATTTTATTTACGTACATAATTCGAGGTTGTAGTGCTATGGATTAAAGTGTTATTAACTTAAACTAAGTAAATTTTATTATTTGTGTCTTATGTATCAATTCAACATATACCATAAATCAACTCCGTTGTAAAGTTATAGCTGATAAGATGATACCGCGGGGTGAGCACTGTATCAAGCGCACCCATTCATGGCAACCTTCATTAATGTCATTTTAGGGCTTAAAAGACCTGGGACTACGGAAGCTGAGAACGACATGCGCCGGCAGAGAATACCGAAGTTGGATGCTGAAAGTGTGTTTAGACAGTCATCCGTCGCCTCGAAACCTACCTAAGAAACACTGAATATTCTCTCTATCATTATTTAATTATGTCATTTGGGGGCTAATTACAAAACCAGATCTAGAGTTAGACCCGGTTTAAAACTAGTGCTGTCACTGTCTTCATCGTATTAAATGAAAGCGATAGCACTAGTTTTAAACCTGGTCTAGGTTTAATTCTTGTTTTGTAATAAGCCCCTCAATGTTTAGTGCAATCTATGACAACTCCCTTATTTTTATTTTATTTTAGGAAGATTACAGCGATACAACTATTCTAAATACAATCCAAGTATCTCTAACCCACACAAATCCTCACTTACATAAATGAATATTAACATTGTTTAGTAATTCAGTTTGGTGTAGGCTTTAGCAAAAACAAAACGTAAAAAAGTAGTATAGTCCAAGTAAAACATAACATAATATAAACAATATTATTATATATCTGCTGTCCTAAAGTACTGCCCAGCTCGGAGTCGCCGTATTGCGCGTTATTCCATGTGTATAAGACACCGTTTTTCAGATTTATTTTTTATATAATACGATATTTTTTAAGTATTTTATTAAATGTTTTTTATTTATATGCAAAAAAAAAGAATTTACAAGTTTATCCGTTGTCTCCAACCTTACCATAGTACAACCTTTATTTCCAGGGGCTGGATGAGGGCTTTGTAAAATGAAGAGTTAATTGATTCTGTCAATGATAAATTCTCTTAAGCGGTTCTTTATAAAGTAAATATTGCTTAATATTTCCCTATTACTTAATACTTCTCCCGCTGCGCTAACCACGATTAACCCTGCCCTTTGGTGGATCCGTGAACTGAGGGGAGGAGAAGCCTCACTGTTGCCGTGGATTTCGTAATTAAACGCCTCGTGTAATTGCAACCTTCGACCGGGACTTTACACTCGGCTACACTTCGGCCGCTTTGTCTTTATGTTATGCAAGATTACACTGTTTCTGTCTATTAGAGGTTTTGGCTTTTTACTCGTCTTTGGGTGAGTGAACTTTTGATGGTCTCCGAACCGTTTACAGTACTTACCTGCTCATTAAAATAAAAGCTTAATATGTATTAAAATAGATTCTAAAATTACCATAGGGTCAAAAATTGTGATAATTTAAAAGAGCATAGCTTGTGAGTTTCTTACAGAGCGGTGGCGCGGAACTGGCACTTAGATTCACTTACACTGTAATATGTTTAGTTCTTTAATCGATTTGTTGCAAGCTTACTGATTTCAGCGTAATTATATGTCGATTGTTTTTTATATTTATATAAAACTAGCTGACCCGGCGAACTTTGTTCCGCCTTAATGGCAATAAATAAGCAGATTGTGTTTTTTTGGTCTTTTTGGAGTCAGCATATCCTAGCATTATCCCGGTTGTCGCCGGCCCGGAGCCCGGTTCCGGGTCTGCTCACTTTATTTTTTTATTTTTTATTATCGTCTGTAAAAGAATGCTGCTTACGCACTGTCTCCCGGCCAAAAGGAGGAGACCGGGAGGGGGTATGGGGCTCACTGCGGCAGACGCAACCACTGCAATCCTACCCACTAAAAAACTTCAGACGACGCCCACCGCTGTTGAAAAAGATCAGAACCGGGGAGACCTCCTCAGGGAGGCGCAATGTGCAGCGCCCCCCCTACCTCTATGTGCGGCCATGGCGTAACTGGCCGACTTCGGGGGAGGTCTATGGCAAGACGGAAGGGGCCCCCTGCCCCCGCCGCCTAAGACCCCCCGGGCGCTGCCTGACGGGCCCTCCTGGCCCGCCCGCTGCGCCAACGGCTCCGGGTCTGCTCACTGGTTCAACCGGATTTGACTGAATTTCAGTTATTACGTGGAGCAACTGCCGTCCGACCTCCGCAACCCAGAGGGAAACATCATTCTATGGTTAAACCAGCTGTCAGTCCGTTAGCAGGCACTGAGTTCCTATTAACGACTGCCATAAATGTTCATGACAGCCGGGACCAACGGCTGAACGTGCTTTCCGAGGCACGGTGCAAACGATATTTATGCACATAACTTCGAAAAGTTATTGGTGTACCACCAGGGTTTGAACCCGAGAACCTTTGAATTTCAAGGCAAGGGTTTTTACCACTGGGCTATTGCCGCTATAAGGTCTTTCTAGCGTATTTAGCGTAAAGTAGATTGATACTTAATATAAATATAGATCTTTGTATTTTTTATCTATGAGCTATGATTTTTATTTTCATCATAAACTAAAGCAATTTTGTGTAACAAAGTTTCCTCATTAAAATCCATACAGACACATAGCTAGCTAACTACAGGAAGGTATAAAGCCAGGAATGACGGCGTTTATGTAAATTGCTTCCGCCTGGATTTCGCCAAGATTTATGTCTCGACGTCAGGAACAATTAAATTTAGACACCGATTCCTTGCTCCGAATACATTAACTAAGTTTAAATCACGATAAAGTCCGTTAGCGTTACTAAAGGTATGCTCAAGTTTCCAGTCTTCGGTAGAAGTTTTAATAAGGATGCACGATTTCATGTCATAGGTAATTGAAATCAATTAATTTAAACATGAATATATGACTAGTAGTCATGATTCTATGAAAGTATTATTTGAACGACCGATGTGACGTGGAAGTCAATATGCCTACACTCCGCTCATGAGGGGTTCGATTGCCATATGTGACAAATCTTTGTGTGCATGAATATGAAAATTTATTTTGGTCTGGGTTTGTCCTATATATAATATCTATTAAGGGTTCTCTTACAAAATAAACATATTCATGTATATAAATGCACGCCTGTTTCCCGAAGGGGTAGGCAGAGGCATATTATACACCAACACTTTGCCAAATATATAGTTGGTCCCACGTAATAGGTGGCGAGCCTGTTGCCGCTTACTGGGCACTGTTAAGCTCGCCAGAGCCTCGTCCGTTGATCGGCAGGTGCATTACTTGCAGGTGAGGTTGGCTTGGGCTCCTTTGGGTTTGGTAGGAACCTATTGCCCCCCCGACTGATCTCCACCTTAGCGTGGTGGGGGGGCTGAGTACCTCCCGGAAGCCGGGAAAAGGAAACACCCAGAGACCGACGACTCTGGGTGCCCTTAATACTGACTACCGGGGGAGAAACTAAGAGGGACCTGTTGAGGGCGCAGCGGGCGGGCCAGGAGGGCCCGCCAGGAGGGTCTTAGGCAGCGGGGGCAGGGGGTCCCTGCTGTTTAGCCATGGACCCTCCGAGAAGTCGGCCACACACGCTATGGTCGCACAAGGAGGTAGGAGGGGCGCATCCACTGCGCCTCTCTGAGGAGGTCCTCCCGGTTTTGGTCCGGGGGACGTTGGCCGCAGGCGGGGTGTCAGACGCTACAACCCAGGTACTGGCCCCCGCCTTTTTCTCAACAAGCGGCGGGCGTCGTCGGAAGATTTTTAGTGGGTATTACTGTTGGCAGTCGCGTCTGCCGGTGGTGAGTCCCACACCCCCTTTCGGCCCCCCTTTGGCCGGAAGGTAGTGCGTAAACGCATTTTGTTACCGACGTAAAACAAAAACATGGTAGGTACCTATTAGAATACACCTATTTCGATATTTGGTTCGAAGAAAATCCGCATTTTGTAATTAATAGGCTAAATTACACAGTCCTTTTAAATTTCTTTCTAAAAATGTTGTACTTGTGAAAAGTAGTACATTTTTTATTTATTTATTTATTTTATCCAAACTTATATCTATCTTTACAGGTGTTGCATACCTAATACGATAAACATTCAGCATAAACATTAATTACATAAATTTACAAAATATACACATTAACAATAACTTATCACATATAAAGCAGCCCTTGTGAGCTCACTCAGAGAACAACTAAAGATATCCTCGCAATCTGAAAGTCGATTGATGAGTTGCATGGCACGAGACAGCGGTGCCTCCCTCAGTAAGTTGATACGCGCGCGCGGCATGGCGAGCAGCCGCGGCCGCCGCCGCCGCTCCACATACCGATCCGGTACATTCAAATAAATGTTCCTTAAAACCTCATTATTGCTCAACTTTCCTCTCAGTATTTTGACAAGATATAAAACCAGAGCCAGCTCGCTTCTAACCTTAAGTTCATTATATCCCACCATACCCAAAACGAATAAAGTAGGATATTTCAAAGGGTAAAATGGATAAACCCCATACTGACGCTTATATAAATATCTTACAAATTTATTTTGTACCCGTTCCAACATGAGGCTATATTTAGTTTCATATGGTGCCCAAATTACCGCGTTACACTCAAGGTGACCCCTAACTAAGGCGTTATACAATGCCTCAATCGCCTTAATATTTTGGAAACCGTGAGATCTACGCAAGATGAAACCCAAATTACGGTACGCTTTTTTACATATTTTTTTTACATGCTCTTTGAATGTGAGCTCTGCAGTGAAGTGAACACCCAAGTCTCTAACCTCTTTCACCCTAGTCATAGGTATCCCCGCAACTTCATAACCACTCAGAATGGGATTATGGGCGCGCGTGAAAGTTATTGTGACGCATTTAGAAGAGTTAAATTGCAATCGGTTTTTCTGGCTCCACTCTACTACTCTATCAATATCCCTTTGCAACTTTCTACAGTCTTCCGGGCCCCTAATCACCATGTACAACTTGAGGTCATCCGCAAACAATAAACACTTGGAGTCCCTTACGACCTCCGGCAAATCATTTACCATCAATATTACCTCAAAAGGCCCAAGATTGCTGCCCTGACTTACTCCCGTTCTCGTGCTATAAATTTCTGACACATACCCAGCATATTCCACATATTGCTGCCTATTTCTCATGTAGCTAGCAAATAAATGCAAAAGATGCGGCGTGAAACCGAGCCCCGCCAGCTTATCTAGTAGCACGTCATTATCTACCAGATCGAACGCTTTTTTAAAGTCGAAATACGCGGCGTCAACCTGCAACCCACCATCCACACTTGGCACGACATCCGACATGTAGTTCAGGAGATTGCTGGTGGTGCTCCGAGCTGGCCGGAAGCCGTGCTGTGCGTCCGTTAGTTGTGCACATACTTGTGAATATAAACTTTTATGAATAGCGGATTCCAATACTTTTGCCGGTGTGGACAGCACTGCCACCGGTCTGTATCCGTCCACGCTTGATGACATACCTCCTTTTGGGACCGGGACTACTCGCGTGACTTTCCAAATCTCCGGGAACACCGCGTATTTCAAACATAGATTATATATGTGAAGAAGCGGCCGCGCTAGCACTTCCCTACAATCCCTAAAAACGTACGGAGGAATGCCATCCGGGCCTACGGAAGTCTTAGGCTTGAGTCTTTGCAGCGCCCCCCTTACGTCGTGTAGTTGTAACTCATCTAGGTGCACGCGAGCCCCTTCATTCACATTTACAGCCCTAGTTACACTTTCACTAACGTCCAATTTCGCCTGCTCCGTGCCATATACCGAATAAAAGTACTTCGCGAATTCGCTTTTAATTTTATTTCGCAAATTATTTCACGCGTGTACCACTCTGGGTAAATGTATCGCGAGATTCCACATTTTTTTATTTATTTTCGGTACCCACTCTTCTATTACAGCGTTTAAAGTGTCATATAAAAAACTTAAGCTGTTATCTAAATCTAATTAATTAATTGAATACTGTATCAAATGATCGAAATTCCGTGGAAAAACTCTGAAATCTGCCCTGTGTAAAATCCAACCTTAATTATTTTTCTTTATTTCGGTATTAACATCTAACATTTTTTTTATCCCACATACAAAATTTTCACTACTGTTAGGGTTGGCTGGAAGAGATCTCTCTTAGAGATAAGCCCACCTTTGTACTTGCTTGATTTGTATATGGGTTTCTTTGTTTTGTTGAATGTGCAAAAAAGGATATTACATATACATAATTATTATAAATAAAATAATTTAATTATTAACTATTATTTAGGTAGATACTACTGGGTAATAAATATTATTAATATATATTTTTTTTGTTTCAGATTTCCCGTTAGTACCCTCATTTATCCCCTAGGGTCAGCGGAGTGCTCTATAATACCTGTCCAACCGTTTTATTGGCCCGTACATATTAACTTTTCATGTAACGCTAATGGATTAGTGCAGTTGCAAGGGGAATGGAAAGTGCACCGTACTTAGGTTCTGCTGGGTAACGGCGCTTCTTGGTGTGTGTACTCTGTATAAACGAGATGGTTAGATATTAATATTAATTGTATAGAAGTTGGCAATTTTTGGGATTGGGTTGTCTTCTAGTATCAAAGTGGTTGCTAGCACTTCTAGACGGGATCCCTCCGTGTGGCCGAACTATTTTTCGTCAAAATTCACTACCCAAAAAACTTATCGCATCGTTTCATTTCCCAAAAGTATGCTTAGCAAAATTACATTTCGCGTTTTATTCACTTGGTGAAATATTCGTTTGGCAAACTCTCACTTGCTCAAATTTTATTTAGTCAAATATACATTAAGCAAATGGTTATAGTTAAGTTAGAACTGTGATCCCAACAGAGCGCGAGCCGAGCGAGCGTAGCGAGCGTGCCGCGTCAGCGACCTGCGAAGCGCCAGAATTTAATTGTATATCTTAAACAATACAATTATTATAGAAGTTCTTACCTGTGAAAATTTGGGAAACATACTTTGGCAAGGGTCACTTTGGGAAACGTTTCTTGCCAAACGTCAGTAAACCCTTCCAGACATGACACGTTTCATCCTAGAGATCTTTTTGCTAAAAGTGAACTTTGCGATGCCTATTTAGATTTCTTTTGAATAGTTTTAGTAATATATTTCAAATGGGTTATATTAGAGGCATGATATAATTTTTGATTTTGTATTCGAGTAGTAAATTGTTAACCTTACTTATTTATATTAAGTTATAACAAGTTTTACTATAATAACAAATTTTGCCTCAAAAATTTGAGGATCAATCTGTATTTTTCAAGCACAATCTAGTGCTTTTTAGAGGATGACTTTCTTATTTTTTCTTTATTGATAGTCGCATACGACAATCAAAACAAATGATCCTGTAATATTATTTATTTATGCTTATTAGCACTTATAAAAGTAGTGCAAAGGCAAATCCCTTGCTCCTAGGCATGATTGTCATATGGCAGTACTTCACAGAGTACTAGGCATGAGTTCGATATATCAAAACGTAACTAATAACCGTTTTGAGTTTTATACCATATCATATCGATATGACAGTTATCCGAAACGGTTATTGCAAAAACTATAATATCGAAACGATATCAAAACACTTAGTTATGACGTTTGAAACGATATAACTAAAGATAACCAAAACTGACCAAAACTGTCCAAAACGCAAACCGTGCACAACCGAATGTACCGATATTCGCTTTTTCTCTTTCTTACTGTAGCGGTTGAAAAGAGATGATGCGAATATGAGGATATTCGCTTCTTCTCTGTCTTCTTATAGAGGTGTAAAAGAGATAAAGCGATTTTTTGCTTATTGGATGCAATGCTTGAGAAATATTAGTTTTAGTACCTAGTTATGATTTGTTTGAGAGTTTTTTTTGTAATAGTTTTTATGCGCCCTTGACCTTGGTGACACGTGCCGTGAAATTAAGAAAGTAAACATTGCGTTTTGTGCAACTTTTGCATTTGTTATAGTGTTATAAAAAAAGGATTACTTATAAATAATTATTATGATACTTTTAGTGACTCGTTATTTTACGAATTTGTAAATAGGTAAATTAGTTTGAACGTAGTCTAAGGTAGGTTAGTAGGTTTATAGGATCGATATTTTTATTAACAATGTCGCGAAAGACAAAGGAAAAACGCCATAACTAAAAGCGAGTGGGATCTGTATAACATATTTATGCTTATAAATAACTCGATAATATGCGCGTTAAGTTTTGTTATTAGTTTGCCGTAACTAATAAAATAACATAACGCATTTAAGTTATGAAATCTACCTACTGATATCGATATTTAAAAACGGTTATCCATATCGATATGAAAACTGTATATCGGTTTCAAAACGGTTTTGGTAAAAAAACGAAAACGCCCATGTCTACAGAGTACTGTTTTGCGAATGACTAATGTTGACCTTGACCTACTGGTTGAACTATTTGTACTGTAGAATACCACAAGTAGAACAAAGAATGAAACTTTTGAAAGTATTTGACCTATGCTTTAACAGCTCCATGTATACTAAATCTCATTTGAACTTATAAAATCCGAAAACAACAAACGATGACGCGATTCAACTCCAATCAACGCCCTCTATTGACATGAAGTCACATATCGCACACCCAGTTCAACAAAGGCGTAAGTCTAGATATGTCAATTTTTTTTTATTGCAGTTTTGAATAGTACAGGTCAAAATACATATGCTACTTTTTTTCCGTTCAATTTTGACGTTATATAAGAATTTTATACCAAAAAAACAATTTTTGACGTTCTAAATTTGTTATATTTTTTCAATTAAAGAAGTCATTAAACCAGCATACGCACGTAAAATTGTATCAAAATATACTTAATCGTACTTAAACTTTTGTTTCATTTAATAATTTAAACATTTAATAGATGTATTGCCTAATATGCTATTTCTTGCTTAATAAAAAAACAAATTTCCTAAAATAATACTGATTACATCTCATCATATTTAAAAATAATCAAACATAAAATGCCGTATTCCTTGTTTACGTGTACACCTGTAACATATTTTTTTAAATAATCATGCTTACGCCTTTTTTCCGTTTATAAAATTGTTTATTTCGCGGGCGTAATCACGAACACGTCACACAAACAAGTCATAACGTGCAGGTGCTCATCCTTACAGCGCATGCGCGCGTGCAGTTTGTTTATTTACCTTTCATAACTCACGCGCCGCTCAGTGATAATAGCACGTAATTGTTTGTATTTCCGCATTATAAACTAAATGTATACAAATAAAGAAGCCCTGATTACTAAAAATTAAGTGAGAGTGTAATTTATAGAAAGTATTACGAAGTCAAGGTATTAATTATACCAGCTTCGACGATGTTTAAGCGACAAAAAAATAGTCGAGCAAGGAAGATTCTGGATTTTGTATTATGTAAGTATACCTAACTGTAGATTGTTTATTGCAAATTATCGTAGCAGTATTTACCTAGTCGACAGTTGGATTGTGACTACCTACCTATAGTTTATATATTATTGTTTGTTATTCTTTATTATACTTACTTATATGTAGGTACCTATTCTGCATCTAGTGGGAAAACTATTGATATTAACTGACAATCAGCTGTGCTCTCAAATTTTCCTGAAAGATTATAAAGTATCTATCTAGTTTTTATCTGCTACTCAGTGTCAGTAAATTTGCAAAATTGGATAGGGAAGTAGGTTGATAGTAGTAGGTGCATATAGCTAGAAGAGCTCTTCATGCTCGAAGCGAGTTAGGCTTCTCTATACTGACTGTACCTATTCGATACTGACCTATCTGATAATCTGATAGGTGTATTAAATATAGATTACTACCTTGCGCCGTTCCATCTGTCCGTCGCGTCTGAAATAAAATTAAGTAGGTACATAGATTTTGTCACTAAAAGACTCTCATTACATCATAATAAATACTTAAATCAAGTTTTTTTTCAGGTGGGGAAACCTCACCTCTTAACATATTTGACGAAAGTGAAACACGTCCTTCGAGAACTTTCACAACTCCACCCAAATGCCGAGAAAGCGCATCACCGAATAAAAATGAAGAACCCTTCTCAACGGCAGTATCCGAGTATGCACCTAGTTTGAACTCTTGTAGGTCTTCTAGTCCAGTTCGAAGCTTCAATATGACAATATCTTCGTCATTGGTGCGAGATGTAACGTTGGCGCTAATGGATGGTTTTGCTACGCCCCCAGCAAGATCAGAAAATATTTTTCAATTTAGCACACCGTCTAAATGTCACCATGTTGATTTTTTTGCGTCACCTACTATTATTTATAAATCTAATAATGACACTTCAGCCAACAATAATACATCAGAGCTCTGCGGATACTTTGATGGTGTTTACCCAATATTAACGGGAGATAATTGTACTAACCTAACAGATCTTTCTTCTGATAACTTAAATTTACAATTATTACCTAATACACATATTAGTTTACCATCAAATCCAATTTGTATACGCGATAAAGCCGTTTCTATGTCAGATCAAACAATAACATCAATAGAACCAGTTCCAACTAACAAGGATCTAGTAGAATTTAATAATATTTGTCATAATGATGAGCATAGGGTATATTTAGATCTAACTTCAGCTAACCGAATTGACAACGTAGAATATAATAATATTACCTCACAAAATATGTTGCTACCTAGTACTAGTTATGTTTCCGAAAATACCTGTTCTCATTATGATAATTGTAATACTAATGTTATTCTAACAACAGACTGCCGTACAAATAATGAAGATCAAATGGATCTAACGGTTATTGCTGGTTCTTCTCGTGCTTTGCTAACGTCTGAAAGTAATATTAAATGCAGAAAGAGGACTAAAAATACAGAGGAGTGGTCTAAATATAAACAAAAAAAATTTAAAAACAATGGAATTGAATATTATAGCAATAATACAAAGAAATTACGGCAATGTAAGGAACTAGGTAGCCCTTGCAGTTGCAAGATGAAATGTTATGATACATTTACTCAAGCAATTCGTTCTGAGCTATTTCGATATTATTGGGCTATAGGAGATCATGAGAAACGATGGCTTTATATTCTGAAAAATATAGAAGTTGAAGAGCCTAAAGTTATTAAAGTTCAAAGAAAGCGGGATAGGTGTCGTACACTAATTTATTATCTACCATTTGATAAAGATGATAATTTTACAAGAGTTAGAGTATGTAAAGTAATGTTTTTAAATACTTTCGGTATTAAAGAAAAAACTGTTTACTCAGCTTTGAATAAATACACAAATAACCTGCAAATAACAGACTTACGCGGAAAGCATGCCAACCGTCCCCATAAAACAAGTGATGAAACTGAGCAAAGTGTAATACAGCACATAAAATCATTCCCATGTATCGAATCACACTATTTAAGAAAACAAACAAGCCGTCAATATCTCGATTCTGATTTAAATCTTGCCAAAATGCATCGATTGTATGCACTTTGGATGTCCGAAAGTTTGAACACAGCAAAAGTGGCAAGTTTATACCAATATAGTAATATTTTTTATTCGCAATTTAACTTATCATTTTTTAAGCCAAAGAAAGATATGTGTCAGATATGTAGTATTTATGAAAATGCTGACCCTGACCGTAAGATTGAACTAAAGGCCAATTACGAAAGTCATTTAAAAAATAAATCTCTTGTACGCAAAATTAAAGATGACGAAAAATCTTCATCAAATCCTGAGACTAAAACTGTTGCTGTATTTGACTTGGAAAAGGTGCTAAATTTGCCACAATCTAACGTGGGTATTTTTCATTATAAAAGGAAATATCCAGTATATAACTTTACAGTATATAATTTACTATCTTTACAAGGTTACTGTTTTTATGGCATGCACAGATAGCCAAAAGAGGTGCTAATGAAATCTCAAGCTGTCTCTATGACTTTTTCAAAAAAGAAGCTGAAAATGGTATCAAATCAGTGTCATTATATTCTGATAATTGTTCGGGTCAGAATAGAAATCGCTTTATATTTGCGATGTACATGCACGCTTCTTGTACACTAAATTTGGATATAGTACATAGATTTTTACAAACAGGTCATACCCAAAACGAAGGGGACTGTATGTATGCTTGCGTAGAAAAGAATTTAAAAAATAAAGTCGTTTATACACCTGACCAATTATACGAAATTATCATTAACGCGAAGGTCAAAAAGAGATTTGTTGTGACTGAAATGTCCCAGAATTTATTTTATGATTTTAAATCACTAGTATCTTCGAATAAAAATTCGTTAAAAGATACTAGAGGTGAGAAAGTTTATTTTTCGAAGTTAAAAGAGGTTAAAGTTACTCCTGACGCTCCTGGTAGATTATTTTATAAATATGATTTCGAGCAAAGTGATTATTTTGAGTTAGATACAAAAAAATATTGTTCGTCTAGAACACGTAAAAACCAAGCAACTCAATTGAATCCTGAGCTCAAAACTGCTTTTAATGAATTATTACCTGTGTCAACTGCATTGTACAATGATTTAAAAAGTCTGTGTGACTCAAATGCTATTCCGGTACATTATCAAGGATTTTATAGAAGTCTGACGTCTGAAAACGATACCCGTAATCTATTTCCAAGTGATAGTTCAGATGAAGACTAAAACATGTTTTAATCTTCACACAAATACATGTTTTAGTCTTCATTTTGTAATGTTGATGATTCTGTGTCTTGTCGACAATAACAAATTATTGTTTTATAAAATGAAACACTTACCTCTTTATTATTTAATTTTTTTTTTACTTAGTTTAGCCGAGTATTGTGTTTTGGTTCTATTTTTTCGATTTTGTGTTTCAATTGATAAGAGAGGCCTGTATTTCTTGCCAAATCTTCTTGAGGCTCACCCTTGTTACACTGGCCTATAAGAAATAAACTACTGATGCTTTTTTTACTTTGTATAATGTTCATAGTCATGAATCTTTTATTTTGGAACTGTATTTGAAATTTAAAAATTAAAATAGTCATTTTAATAACTTTAGCACCTTATGTAGGTACCTATATACATTTAATTATGATTTATATAAGTGAGAATCCTAATTTATGTTTCAAAACAAATTATTAATTTGTATTAAAACATAAAATTTTGTATTTTTTGTATGATTATTAATTGAGATAATAAATAATGTTAGTTTTGTTATTGCTTGGATTTGTGAGGTTTTTTCGAGAAATTTAAGATGTTTTTTTTTTAAGTTGCATTTATCAGAATGATTATAATTCAATGTTGTTAGTTTTCTATTATAACAGGCTTCTATCTGTCTAATATTATAAGTAAAGTGCAATTTTCTAAACACTTGTTTTATTACATCACTGAAATGTATTTTATGAAGTGGTTTAACATTGCTTACAGTTATGGATTAACAGAAAAAAAATATTAAAAAAGTCTATATTCGGACTTAACATTATATTTTATTTTTATTTTCTAACAAACAAAGCTGTAAATACGTCTTACACTTTGATAATTGAAGCCGGAATTAAGCAAAAAAGGCCGTAAGTAGTACTTACCCGATATATTTCATCATAGAAAGTGGAAAGTAGATCTCCTGATTCTACAGTATTTCAAGAAACTATAGCGAAACTGAATATCAAAATATTAGACCAAGAGCAATCTCTTCTTTGCAACGATATCGCAATATCGGGCTGCGTAGAAGTCCCCACAGAGAACCCTACCCACCTAGTGCTAGCGATAGCTAACAAAATAGGTGTGCCTCTTGAGGAAAGAGACATCGTTGGTGTGGAGCGAGTGGGATCGAAGAGGACGGAGAAGGAGACAAGGCCGCGACAGCTCGCTGTGCGATTGGCGCGTCGCGAGCCGCGCGACGCTATGCTGCGGGCCGCTCGAGTGCGCCGCTCGCTCGACACCAGCGGTCTACAGCTGCCGGGCGCGCCTTGCCCGCTCTACATCAACGAGCGGCTAACCGGACACAGTGCATATATTTTTCAAAAGGCACGTATCCTCGCTCGTGATCTTCAATATAAATATGTATGGACACGTGATGGAAAGATATATGTAAGAAAAGAACAAGGGAAGGAACGTCATCGGATGTGTCTAGAGAGCGACTTGTTACGGGTTTTTGGAAAACTTTAATATTTGTTTTCTTTTATTATATATTTAAGGTTCTAAGTGTTTGTTATAGTTCCTATTCATATAAACTGTTTTCTTCATTAAATTCGTGTATAGCGTACACACCGAATTTCACAGCTTATACAAAAACACAATATTATAAACTCACACGGAATATATACAACACTCACACATACTCACAACAATTATACATCAAAGCTATCCTAAGATTTTATTATATATGTACGTGTTTTAATAAAGTCTACTGTTCTAAATACAAATCGTACATAACAAATTATACACAATACACTCATACACTAACATACAATTTATACAACACATATCAAGTCTACTGTTATAAATACAAATCGTACATAACAAATTATACACAATACACTCATACACTAACATACAATTTATACAACACATATCTCGCACACACACACGCACAACAAATTATATTGAACACATTTATATACATATATTATAGCAATGACTAATATCAGTAAAAAACGTTTGAAGGTAGGGTTATTGAACGCCAGATCGCTGAACACCGGCACAGACGAGCTATTGGTAAGTGTCTCAAATTACAAACCTGATATACTTTGTATAAATGAAACCTGGATTAGAGAAGGAGAAGAGAACCTTGCTCCAGCGATACCTAACTATAGCTTTGTACACAGAGCTCGGCCTGGGAAAAGGATAGGTGGAGGAGTTGGGTTTTATATTAGGGAAGGCTTACATGCCCGGGTCAAACGCCACCCACAGGCCAACTTAGAGCAACTGTGGTTACAAGTTCAACTACCGGGCGCTACAATGGCTCTCGGCACGGCCTACAGACCTGAAAGTGTCAGTGTTCGGGACGCATTGGACGCCCTTAGCGATTCAGTCAACCTCATGGGTCAAAATACGTACATTTGCTTATTTGGTGATCTAAACATTAACTTATTAAATGAGGAATTGCCACAAACTAAAGAGTTTATATCATTTTGTTACCAGCATAATTTACACCAACTAGTTCAAGTGCCAACTCGAGTCTCTGATAATTCTGAATCCTTAATTGACATCGCTCTAACTGATTCTCCATCGAAATCAGAAGGAGTTGAGGTATTTCACAATTATGACTTGAGCGACCATGCTATGGTTATAGTACATTTTGACATTAAAAAGCCCAAATTTCCCAAAATATTCAAATACAAAAGATTCTTACGTGACATAGACTTTAACTTATTTCAAATTGACCTACACTCGATCCCCTGGCACAATATCAGGCACTTAGATGATGTTAATGAAATGGTTGAAATATTTAACAGTTATATGACTAAATTATTTAACGTACATGCACCGATAAAAAAAACAATAGTAAAAGATAAACCTAAACCATGGATTACTGATATGGTTAAGTTTATGATACAATTACGAGAGGAAGCGGCAATTCAAGCATTTTCAACTAAAACTGATGGCTCAAAAAGATATTACCGTGACCTCAGGAACTTTGTTACAGCTACTAGAGAAAGAGAAAAAAAGGCTTTCTTCAAACATTCCATAAATAATAATATTAATAAACCGGCTTTACTCTGGAAAAACATAAAAAGTACCACTATGATTAATAACAACCGCGAAAGATCGATTCCTATGTACCTTTGTAACCCGGATAAAATCAACTCACACTTTTTAAACTTACCTCCAGTTAATGAATCTGAAATAAAACAAGTAAAAAAGAACAATGATATGGAAACAAATCAAAATTTTAAACTTAGACCAGTATCGGAAGAGGAAGTTAGGAAAATAATTAAAAACATTAATACTAAAGCTTCGGGTCACGACTTTTTGAATATAGATATGATTAACCTAACCTTAGACGCAACTATTTCTTCTATAACCAGTATAGTTAATAAATCTATTTGTACAAGCACCTTTCCAACAAGCTGGAAGAGTGCTCTAGTAACTCCTATCCCTAAGAAAACTCCAGTAAAGGAATTAAAAGATTTAAGACCTATTTCTATCTTGCCGGTGCTGTCTAAAGTTTTGGAGAAAATAGTACTTAATCAAATCATGTCATATCTAGATACTTATAATATAATACCTATGTACCAATCAGGATTTCGTAGAAGTCATGGTACTGAAACAGCTCTATTGCACATAACGGATGACCTAACAGAGGCCTCTGATGCTGGTTTGTCGAGTATCTTAGTCTTGCTAGATTATTCCAGAGCTTTTGATTGCGTACTCCCGGAACTTCTCTTAAATAAACTTGTACACTGCGGATTTTCAAGAGATGCTTGTAAATGGTTCGAATCATTTCTTACAAATAGGGAACAAACGGTTGTCGTTGACGGTATAGACGGACATAAAAATTACTCCTCTCCTCTTTCTATGCAGCGAGGCGTCCCACAGGGTTCCTTGCTGAGTCCTATTCTCTTTACAATTTTCACTGCTGATTTACCCTCATATATTCAAACCTGTAGACACCATCTGTATGCAGATGATACTCAACTGTACTTCTCATTTCCTGGCATAAATGTTAAAGAAGCCGTTAATAAAATAAATGCAGATTTAAGTAATGTAAATAATTGGTCAAAGCAAAACTGTTTAAATATAAATCCGCTCAAATCACAAATGTTAGTACTTGGTACAAAAAAACAAATCAAATCTGTCTTGGATTGTGAAGAGAAAATCAAAATAGATAATGTTGTAGTTGAGGAAGTTAAATCGGCCCGAAACCTGGGACTTATCATTGACGGTGAACAGAAATATATACAACACATAAATAATAAAATAAAAACAGCTTTTTTCAAACTCAAAACCCTGTACAAAATAAGACCATACGTCAATAGTGAACTCCGTCATCTTTTAACAGAATCTCTTGTACTAAGCCATTTCAACTACTGTAGCTCAACATATGGTCCCAGACTGAATCAGCACACGGAGCGCGCAATACAACGTGTGCAAAACGCTTGCATTAGATATTCGTTCGGAGTGTCTAAAAGAGAACATATAACTCCCTATTTAAACCGACGCGGCATTCTTAACATGAAAGCTAGAAGAGAATTGCAGTTCGCATGCACCCTTCAAAAGGTGATTTACAGTAAAAATCCCCTGTATTTGTTTGAGAAGCTAAATTGGTCGAACTCTAATATGACAGGGAATGCTCGCTCAGCTACTAAAAAAACCCTTAAAATACCGTCTCATAAATCAGTACGTTACAGAGGATGTTTCAAGTTCTTAGCAGCCAGTATATGGAACGATCTCCCACCTCCACTAAGAGATAATATAAGCTCACATTTGTTCAAGACTCGTTACAAATCCGCCTTAATCAATCGGCAACTTGCTGCTGAGAACGTAATGTTCTCCTATGTAAAGGAACTCAAAATAAAAAACTATTTTTAAAACTACAATAATCCTACATGTCTAATATAATTTAATACCTGAAATCTCTCACACACTTACAAACACGCGCACACACACACACACGCACGCACGCACGCACACAGACACAGACACACACACACGCACGCACGCACACACACACACGTACACACACACACACACACACACACACACACACACACACGTACACACACGCACGTACACACACACACGTACACACACACATGCATATACTCATCTAAATTTTTATATCATTGTTTGTTAAATTAAGAAAAGTGAAATTTATTATTATTATCCTTATTTTTGTTTCTATTCTGTGGTTTGTTTTTGTTTTTGTTTTTATTTGCAGTTAAATTTTTGCGTGTTTACTTTTCGTTTTTGCTGAAGTGTTAACTTGTAATTTCTGTTTTTCTACGTGTTTACTACTATGTTGCGAACCTAATGAAACGGGGGGGCTGAAAACCAGCGCTGCGTAGAGTAGCCTACTCTGTGCAGCATAAGCTGAGCTTACTCCAGTTGCTTTTAGGATTATGACTATTTTTATATTTTGTCATGTTAATGTATTCCTTTAAAGCAATAAATGATTTTTTATTTTTATTTATTTATTTATAGTATGAAACTTCGTAAAAGATGTAACCATGAATACTTACAGTTTAATAATTATTTAGAAAGCGATGAGTGGAGTAAGAATCTTTACGTTTGTGGATTACTCGTAAATAAATAAGAAAAAAGTCCGTAAAACTTTAAATATTAATTTATTTATTAACTAGATCATTGAGATATTTTATATATAAACAAAAAGAAAGCTTAATTTTTTTCCTATTTTTTGGTATATAACAAAAGAACATAGCATGATAACTATAGTAGGTATATCTGGTTTAACAGTTTTTTTGCTCTCCTGTAAAGTTTGTGTTTTCGTCTTACGCCTTTGTTTCCCTGGGGGTGCGATATAGTGTTACTAAATAAAATATAATATTAAAAACTAAATACTTAACTTAAACAAGGCATAATGTACCAGTTAACCTTTGGGTTAGCATTAAAGTACGAGACAGTGTGGACAAGACACAAACTGAAAAGCTATCTATCAATAGGTAGGTACATTGAATGTTTATACCTACTACAGAGAAATACCATTAAAATTTTAAACCGCGTTAAATTAAAAAAGACATGCACAATCTCAAACCCTTTGCCTACGTAATTATAAAGATTCTGACAACACAAACAGAGATTCTAAATTGATACGTTCAATGTTTATACCGACTTTAAAGTATGTTTCCTCGTTACGTAAGCCGCCAGAGAAACAATTTAATAATACGGCCTATTTATTCGTTTCATTGTTAATTGGGTCAGTTATCTTTTTGTAAACAAGCTGCTTTATTGATTTCTTTTAATAACCTCTGACTCATGATCATAACTGATTATCTGTGTTTTGTGATTGTGCAAACATGAAAAGAGTTTTAAGTGAATCCTATCTGTGTTCGCTATGACGCAAACTTTGATAGCGTTACAAGTGAATTAGTTTTTGGTTTGAAATAATAGTGTTAGCTAAAGTTTCTTTGTTAGAATTATATAACAGGTAAAAATATTTATAAATGTATGTCATAGTGTACAAAAACTCACTCAAAATATATTGTAGGTACAGATAAAAATTGATAAATAAATAAATTATTTAAATTATTAATAATGGGCAATTTCCCCCCAATAAAATGAAATCTATGGGGAATGTTCAGCAGTGGACTTTATAAGGTTTATAATTATCATGATGATGATTTTAGTCACCACTATAGTTTAAGCTATTTTACAATGAACAAAATGAGTCCTTATACTTTAAATAAATGACTTTATTATTATTCTATACTCAATACGCAATGTCTTTATTATATAAATTCTTTATTGCACAAAAAAAAACAAAAAAAAAAGCCTTGCCAAAAAGCCAAAATTTATTGCACTTCATAATATGTTACAAAGATGTTATTTATACTATCACAGATACAATATGGACTACATGGCTTGTAGGGTTGTAACCCTACTATGGCAACTTGGAAGAGAGGAGGATGCTAGCTTTTAATATTTAGATTAGTTTAGATTTGGTTTATTATTACTGTTACAGTTTTAAATGGCTGTATTTTAGAAAACATAAAAACAAATATTTATTCAGCGGTAAATTATAATATTTAAATGTAACGTTGGGCCTTGGGATAAGTATCAGGAGTCGAATATTAGCATTACGCTTGCTTATGATCAGCCTCCCTTGATAAATGTCTTCCTATGAAAATGGACCGGCAGCCGTGTATTTACATAAATTATAATACCAGATTAATTCTTACCCTCCTTAACTTTCATGGAATATTTGCCTATGAAATTCTAAAACGGAGCATTTTAATGGTGTTTCTAGCCCAGTTGTTGTGAGATTTGCTTTTGTACAAGTATATTGTTCTTATTCGATACAAGATACAGGACATTATAATGAATATATCATCATGATCATTTCAGTCATATATAGTTTAATATATTACATAACACATAAATATTTTCTATATAGGTAATTATATATTGGGGGTATTTTCCAATAATCACCACACTGGTCAGGCAGGTTGGTTATCGCGGATTCAGCCAGAATCCAGCATCATTCATAGTTCTTTATTTGCGTCATGTTGTACATAAAGATCTGAATGTTATACATAATGGTTCTGAAACATGAACTCTGCAAGGATATTGCAATACACATTAAAAAATATTTACAAATATCATTTTGAAATTCAACATTACAAATTAAAATACACACAATGTGAAAAACAAAAATTACAATCAAAATATAGTTACAATTAAAATCGAACCACATTAAATGCAATAATAATACTAATTAAGAGTTACTATGTCAATTAGGTACATATTCGCATAAGTCATAAAATCATTATTCTTCTTGGAAGTCTGGTTTGAGCCTTTTATAAAATAAACAGTCTTCCTCTACATTTCTGATATCATGTGGCACCTTGTTATATATTCTTATTGACATATTTTATGTTCCCGATCTAACAATATCATTTAGTTTTATTTCTCTTGGTTGACTCTTACAACTTCCCATAATATGGGAGTGAGTGGCACTTTTTTAGGTCGGCACAAAAGTTCCTTATTAACGCATGCAAAAATAACGTAGACAGATAATAATGTACATGAGTCAGAATTAAAAGAAATTAATAAAATGGTTAGTTGACAAAATGATAACTGACCCAATTAACGAAGAACCGATAAATAAGTCGTATTAAAAAAATATAAGCAGTACCTAAGCGAGTAATAATATTATTATTTTTATAATATTATTATTATTTGTCATTTGTATAAATCTTTTTATTTTTGTGACTTGAGTATGTCATGCACACTTAAATGTCTCTGGGGTGGTGGCGTCATGCGTCGAGTCGTCACGTTCCCTAAAATATGGTTGAGTGAAACGATGGCTGGTTCATGAATACAATAATTGAAGTAGAATATTAATGTTTCTATAACTTGACTATGTCGGCCGATATGGCGTGTTGGTATTTACACCCATGATACGCTCCTGATATGTGAGTTTTATTCCCACACACGACATATAATTGTATGCGTGAATATGAATATTTGTTGTTGTCTGGGTATTTCCTAAGTATTGTTAGTATAATAATATTGTCTGTTAAACTTATAGATGATAAGACGGCATGGCAAATTATATCTATCATAGGACAAAAAAAATTGTATGCTGCAGCAATTTAATTTTTATAATATTATTATTATTTGTCATTTATATAAATCTTTTTATTTTTGTGACTTGAGTATGTCATGCACACTTAAATGTCTCTGGGGTGGTGGCGTCATGCGTCGGGTCCTCACGTTCCCTAAAATATGGTTGAGTGAAACGATGGCTGGTTCATGCGTCATACTCGTGAACGAGTGCTGCTTGTCGAGTGCTGAAAGACCAGTTCCCATTGGTTTTCTCTTGTCTACTAGTTTTATTTGTTATTAAAAATTCGGCAAAATGAAAAAAAAAAAATATTTTCTAATCTAATAACTGTCATCATCATTCTCCTAAATCATTACTGTGTGTAATATAAAGTATTTTTTTGTGATGGAGGGAACTGGTATTGATTATGACAGCATAGAAATGTCCAAATAATTATATAGATGTTAAGACGAAATTGCTATAAATCATATCTTTCATAAGACCAATACTATTTGTGTTTTGCAGCATATTTTATCAATATAATGTTGCTCACTTAAATGTCTTTGCGGTGGTGGCGTCATGCGTCGGGTCGTTACGTTCCCTAAAATATGGTTGAGCGAAAACGATAGCTGGTGAATGGTGTGAATCACGTATATATAACAAATAATTATAAAAATATAACTGTTAAAATAAAGGTGCTTCTCGTCAAAAGATTGCAAATAATGAAAGAGCAAAAAAACGAGCCTACAGGAAAATCTTTTTATGATTAACACGTATGTTTAAAACATATAAAACATAATGTATTGCACGTACCGCAATACACCGTACACATGTAGAATTTTACACTTTTTTCGGCGATCTCAAATGCTAAGCAAACCCAAGAGAAAAAGGAGAGAACACATGCAGTGTACAAGATTCCGTAGTCCATAGTAATTACGATATGTCCAACTCCATGGTTCGTGTGACTACTACATAATTTGATTTTGATAAATATTTATGTCTAATGGCACCTTTACTACTTTACTAGTCCTAGTTGTGTAGCTTCCAACTGCCTTTTAAGCAATAAAGAGACTTGTAAAATTCTTAAGAGGACCTGAATATATGACTTTTTGTGTAAAACCGTGTCGATCTTTTTACATAATTTTCCGAATATTATTATTTATCATGTTCTATTATTATCGCGGTTGCTCTAGACTTAAGCTTAGGGCCAAGAGTCTACTCACTGCTCTAACCAGTTTAGCTGAATTTCAGCCATTTTATAAAGCGACTGACGTCTGACCTCCGCAACCCAGAGGGAAATATCAGATTTAAATACCATTATTATTTCTCATTTAAATGCATTGATCAACCACTATAGTGCAAAAATAGCTTGGTAAAAATATGACGCACATTTTCAAGGGCTTTTTTTGTAATTTTATGTTAAAATTCAATGAGTCCAAAAATGTTAAGCTTCTAATGTTGTATATTTCTACACCGTCTTAACGTCTTTCGTCTATGACTTGTGTATGCATACACGTGAGCATTGGAGCTACCCTCAGGTAATAAGTTATAACAATGTATGTACAATTTTTTTTTCGTTGTAACTTTTTATGTAATATATATGTTTTAGTGTGTTATGTGTCTGTGTGTAAATGAATTTATTATCAATCATATACTGCTAATTTATCGTGTAAATTAAAAGCTCACTTATTAACTGTTACCCCAAGAATAAGTAAGTAAACAACCTACTAATATTAAGTACTTATTTTAAATATATAAATACAAAAAAACAAAAACATCAGTCGGTTTTATTATTGTGATCGCGTTTCGGTAGATGAAATCATTTTATGTAAATAAGTGTGTGAACGAGCTATACGCAAGTGGCAACTGTTTTACGGCCTAAGCTTTTCGATGAAACATAAAAATTATGACCATTTTATTATGACCAGACGAGACGTGTGTGCCGCCATAAAAACAACAGTCATTCGTCACTCATAAACGCACTTTAAAGACTTGATTTTGAAGACTGTAAAAACAACACTTGTTTTGAGGCCTTAGTATATTATGAGTTTCGTTCGATAACACTTAAAATATATGATTATTCTTGGATTTTTCACAATAACTCAGGCGCAAACTTAGTAGAGACTGTATGGTATATAACTTATACAAATACTTTTGAAACATATGTATAAAAATTAGAAAAATACATATTAACAACATACATATCGTGGCTTCTCACACCGCGGCAGTCACTGCTGAACAGTGGCCTCATTAATGGATGACATTCCATTGGGGATATTTGCACATAATCACCACGCTGGGCTGGCGGGTTGGTGATGGCAGTTCAAGTTATTACACAGGATGACGCTGCTGCCCATCATCTGATAGATTTATCTTCGCCGACTCTTACGACTCCCCTTGACGAATTAAAACTTTTCTTAATCTTAATAAGTTTACATCAGAAGTCTTACGTACTCCTTTGCATTAGAATATGTAATGTATACATGTAATATATATATGTATGAATATGTAATAACACTTTAAAGTTCAGTTAATAACGGAAATTTTTCACGTAGCGACACTCGGAATTAAGTCATCTACTATAATGGCGTACAACCGATATGCTCTACGACATATCGGTTGTACCTGCACTCCGTCCCTGAGATCGTGGGTTCGACTCCCATACAGGACAATTTTATGAATATCAAGTACGTACTTACCAAAAAAAAGAAATAAGTATGCAAGTATGTTTATCCGTTCTTAGTATCCACAACAAGAGCTATTAATTTTCTAATAATAGTTCGTAATAATACATCACGAGTTGTACTGTATGTACGAGTATGTTCCTTGACATTTAATGACATTAATGTTCAGTTGGCAACAGAAATATAAAATGTCAATGCTATTTGGATGAATTGAATAGGTAACAATGACATTTCTCGATTCTAACATTTTCATTTGCAGATATTTGAGGCACTATTCAGTATGTCAATTGTTTACTTTAAAAAAAATACATTTGACATTATTTATAAAAATTTACTGTCATCATAATATTAGCCTTATAAATTCCACAGCTGTACATAGCTTCCACAATAGAGTACATTATTTTGAGAATATTTGAACATAATCACCACGCTGGGCAGGTGGGTTGGTGTTTTGCAACAATTTACTGTAAATATATCAAAAAAAAATAGAAACATTAGCGGTAATGTGAAGCGTCTGTTGTTTTGTTTTATTGTTGTTTTATTGTTGTGATTAATACCTAAGAACGGTGGATTTTAACCGTTAAGTGTTTGTGAACGTACATGAGTAAATGAAACAAAACAGTACAACATAACTTTTCAAATTCACTCATGAAGTCCATGTGAGATCTCAGTATAGTCCCACATCTTTACTGAAGATTTAAGAGGAGGGCATCTCATTTACAATTTATCATCTGTACAAATTTTTAAGTACTACCATTTTTATATTATTAATATATCTCTTACTTGACACTGGCTAAGTGTGCTAAACGTAGGAAGCCATTATGTAAAAGGAAAAAAAAAAGATATAACTCTGTAAAGAACAGCGCGTTCCTGATTTTCCAACATTTCGTATATGTGTGTCTTGTTGATGTGTTGCTTTAGGCATTCGTGTGCGTTATTCACTATTTGTTTATTATTGTCAGGTTAAATAAAATAGTTTTTACTTAATGCTCGCAATATTATATATAATTAAAGAAAAAAGGACATTCATATAAAGTATACAATAAAAGATTATTTTTCTATCATGCATATTACATTCGTGTTTTGGATTGCTTTAAAAGAAACACAAAATTATGAATGATGACAAAAACGAATTGCAAATACCAATAATCAAATATGAAATGATTGTATAAATTTATAACAATAAGTTTAATTTAAATTCTAAATTATAGTTAAGTGGTTCTTCTTGTATATTTTCCATTAATTAAAGAGGTGGCTGTAAATATTGCTCTACAACCTTTCTACGGCTCTGTACACGCGGAAATTAAAAAGGACAATAAATTTGCATCCGCTTGTATTTTGAACCGGGCACTGAACTATGGTTACCGTGCGTTAGTAGCAGTTACAAAAAAGTTTAATAATCTTTTCCAGTCCCGCAATAGTACGTGCAAAACCAACACAACAAAAAGTACTACCGGAGACACTTCATATGCGAGTTACAGCTTTTGTTTAAATATCTCACACCCGTTCGGTACCAGTTTTATAGCATTACAGGAATAGTGCAAATACGTTATATGGAAAGCAGAACCTTTTTACTGAGCCCATATATTAGCATTTTCTCACCTGCTGCGAGAGATCTCACGTTTTCTAGCTTAAAAAAAAACAAATGCTTTACACCCCGTTACCGCTACCGTCCTCATACGTCTGTGTACACCACATAAAAGGTAGGCAATTTATTAAATTAAAGTGTTGAAGCGTTAGGAATCTCATAATGAATTGGCTCGATGCCAACACTGGAAATTGTTATTTCATTTCGCTGTTTACTTGGCACCAAATATTTTAATTAATGCTTCGGTGTTTAATATTCATTAGCTACGATGAAAACGTACCTTTTGGCAGGCGAGGTATCTTGTACAGTGAAATCGTTAACATTGTAAACTATGAAGTATTTGAGTAAACTGACAACAAAACAGACATAATATAAATTTTAATTATAGATAGCTGCTTAACTATTTAAAACTTTCAATAACTTACTTTTATTTCATAACATCCAACACAAATTTCGATACATATAAATTAGACGAAAATAAAAAAGATAATGTCAATTCAGAGCTATTTATTACATGCATTATTGATGTGCCCGACAGGGTCCATAGTTCGTTCGAACTTAAACTTTAAGATCTTTTCTATAAACTGTGGAATGCAATAAACATATTGAATTGCATATGAAAGTAATACGGTACGGCTCGGTGAAATAAAACCACATATTATGCTAGTACTATACAAAGGAATAAACGTCTAATAATGAGCTCCTTAAATTTTAAGCGTAAAATTCCACAACCATATAAGAAATACTACTTAATATACTTTTTTAGCATACTTCATTCGCCTCGTCCCGAATTATTTTTATATGTTTGTGCCACAAATAATATAGTGCTATGAAAGAGCTTCTTAAAATTTAATCTACGTTTAAGATTAACTTAGCTGTACTTTAATAGCAAAGCTCCTTTACTCAAGAGCAATATTGTTACTCTAACCGGTAGGTTACCGGCCTCACTATTTAAGGTGAGGATTTCTGCAAGGTTTTTTTTATCCAATTTCACCAAAACATGAGAAATATTATTTGAAATGTCCATTTTAAGCATAATTCACTTTATTTGTCAGTAAAATTAAAACAAATATACTTACACTCCACAAAAGAATAGTGCTATTAAAGAGCTACTTAAAATTTAATCTCCGTTTTAGATAAACTTACCTGTACTTTAAAGGCAAAGCTCCTTAACTCAAGAGCAATATTGTTACTCCAACCGGTAGCTTACCGGCCTCACTATTTAAAGTGAAAATAATTAGAGGATCTCTGCAAGGTTTTGCATAGAATTCCACCACAAATGGACCGGGAGGTAATTTGAATCGAATAGTCCTTTGTTCCCAACTCAAACTTGCTGATAAAGGAAATCTCGTTTAGTACAGAAAAGGTGGCTATAAATGTGACCGATACGTAAGCAAGACAGGAATAAATTGGGCTCCACGATTTATTGTCGAATGCTCTTAACCCGACTGTTACAGTGAAATAAGAATTTTCATTTTGGTCGCTTCAAATCTGGGCTATAGATTACCTTGATTTATTAGTTAATACCGGGAAGACTTTAATAATTTAGTTAATGGCTTTATTTTTAAGCAAAACCTAGCAAACTTTATAAGTTTGTTTTATTAAGAACATATATTTATTAAGTAGGGTCATATTTTTTTTTAAATTCATGAATTTTAACACTTTTGTTAGTGAAGTTAAAAAAGTGAAGGAAAAAATATAGTAAAAGAAGCACTTTTAAAATGTGAAATAAGGTATATATATCTATCTATATTTGAGTTTCTTAAAAAGGGAAAGTAATAAGACTATTTTAAATGGTAAACAAAAATACATAATCGAAAATTGCACAATTTTTTTTCCTCAGTGCCCCTTTTACAAACACAAGGGTGTTTAATTTATTTACCTTGCCAGTTCTTACTCTGTTAGAAGATTTATCTCCCAGTTTCAATGTAGTTATAGCTAGCAAAATTATCATCATCATATCAGCTTTGTACAGTCCACTGCTGAACATTGACCTCTCTGATAGGTTACATTATATTTGCTCATATTTGGGAATTAAAAAGTGATACCATAAAAAACTCTGCGCAGTACAGTATCATTTTTAAATTGTATTACAAGCGTAGCAGGCGTGTTCTTCTTGTTGTTAAAAGAGTTTCTCTAACTGATTCAATGTCTAATGAAAGGTCATTTATAATATTTTAGTCTGTACTGGCAGGAGAACAAACTTTCCGCTTAGGAGAATAAACTGTTCTTCTTTGCCAAACTTTGGGAGCATGATTATGTTTTATCTAAACATTCGTTAATCTGTTTGCTAAGCTCGACAATAGACATATAAATGTACTTACCTTGTAGAGTGTCTGCTCTCGTCTCCCGTCAAAGTGAACTAACGCTCTAAAAGTATACAGGTTGGTGGTGTGTGGTACAATAACCCTATCTAGGCAAATGGACTACATATTTTCTGTTAGGGCAGTAGGTAGTCATCGTCATTAAATTTACGCTTAGCTGAAATATTTTTTATCGTTTAACTGTACATACTAGATATGTCGCAGGCAGATTGTAGAATGCGTCGTTTAACAACACAGCTAGGCTTCTACTACAACTTTTTATCGTTTAAGTGTATGTCTTATATATGTCGAATCCAGCTCGGTTGGGCTGCGTTCGGGAAACTACGCAAAATCTTCTCGTCCAAAATACCTCAGTGTCTCAAGATGAAAGTCTTCGACTAGTGTGTGTTGCCAGCGATGACGTATGGGACTGAGACATGGTGCCTGACTATGGGCCTCATAAGGAAGCTCAGAGTCGCTCAGCGTGCAATGGAGAAAGCTATGCACGGAGTGTCCCTACGTGATCGAATCAGAAATGAGGAAATCCGTAGGAACTAGTGTGACCGACATAGCGAAACGCGTTTGCAAGCTGAAGTGGCAGTGGGCGGAGCACATAGCTCGAAGAACCGACGACCGATGGGGCGCTAAGGTTCTAGAATGGCGACCACGAATCAGCAAACGTAGTAGAGGGCGGTCCCCCACGCGATGGACCGATGACCTGGTCAGGGCGGCGGGGAGCCGGTGGATGCAGGCGGCAAAGGATCGATCTACGTGGAAAGCGATTGGGGAGGCCTATGTTCAGCAGTGGACTTAAAATGGCTGATATGCTGATTATATATGTCGCAGGCATTGTAGAATGTGTCGTTTTTCCCAAACAATAAGGCTACTGCAATCTGCCGTCGACATTTACGTGAATATATCAATATTACTATTTTACATACAGTATCGAAGGTAGTCGTATAATAAAATATACGAGATTACGATTTGATCACTACTCAAAGTCAAAAGTGATTATCATTACATTTGTGTTTATCAGCTCATTCAAATTAAATAAAGCTGATGTATCTTCTTTTCTGCTTTATTTTAAATAATGGCTTCGTGCGTCTAGCACATTTAGCCAGTGTCAAGTAAGTGATATATTAATAATATATAATTCATAATAAATGAGAATGAGTGGTGATAAAGATGATAAATGGTAAATGAGATACCCTCCCCTCATCCCCTTGAGTCCTCAGTAAAGATGTGGGACTATACTGATATCTCACATGGACTCCTTGAGAAAAAATATGAAAAGTGATGTTGCAGTTTTGTTTCATTTACCAACACTCATGTATGTTCACAAACAGTTAACGGTTAATAATCCACCGTTATTACACATTAATGTTCGAAATATCACAAATTTTAGAAAATAAAACAAAACTGCAGACATGACTCTTTACTTTCCCGCCAAGAAGTCCTTAAATAAAGCTGATGTCATAGGAATCAACAATACTTTAAATCCTGAATGACTTTACATACTTTAATAGTCGACTTTTAACCATTAAGTGACTCGTTACTTGTAAATGTAACAGAATAAGCGTGTATATTACCCGAGTTGTATTAACTCTACAAAGCCTTTTGTAGCAAGCCGTATTGGTTAACTGCTGCTTATTGAGTTAACGACAGCACAAACCGCTGTAAGTACCAAGTAATGACTTGCCTTTGAAACATTGTAGGTACACTATAATTTATGTCGTCTTTAACTGATTTAATTGCACTATAAATATTACTAGTAAAAATGTTGCAAGACACTTTTTTAGACTTTGATATATTATTATGGCTTAACACTTATATTACTTTGAGGTAAATACTATTTGTTTTAGAAATCATCATCTCAGCCCATAAACGTCCCACTACTTAGCACGAGCATCCTCTCACATATCAAGGTGCGAGGGTATTAGGTCATACTCCACCACGCGGACCCAGTGCGAATTGGCGGAGGCAGGTGTATGGCGTCCTGCTGTTAGAATTTATCAAGCCACCTATTAGGCCTCTAACATGGCTAAACGACTACCACATTTAGTGATAACCGGGACCAACAGCTTAACGTGCCCTTCGAAGCACGGAAGCGCTCGATATCAAATGCTACAAAAACGGTCACCCATCCAAGGACTGACCTCTGTAAACTCTGCTGTACTTCGGTGATCGTTTCCGACCACCGAGCACCGCAGAGCTACGAGCCCTTTTAATGTTTTAGAAATAATAAAACTTATTGGGCAACCATCTAATCTGTCTTTATGATTTCTGCGCTTTAATGACCCTATGTTGTTGTAAACCTTGCTATTTCTAGCATAGACTAAGGTTAAAGGAAATCAGGTCATGCTCTTCCACGCAGTGCCATGGTATATCTGTTTGCCTATTGTATTCTTTGTTGTTGTACAAATGTTATTGCTAATTTATTTATTTTACTTCTTCCTTTCTTAAGAATATGTTAAATATATCACCTTTTTTATAGTACCTAACATTGTAACAAGTAAATATTTATGGCGCCTAACAAGAATTTATGATAATGATCTTCAAGCCATGTAACTGAATTCTAATATAGCGCTTTTGATGAAACTAAAGAACACTCGATGCAAAATTCGAAAACATATAAAAGAAATAATTCACTCAATAAAGTAACTTATCATGTAATAATATTCATGTAGAAAAATCACTTATTCTCAGTAAAAGGTTTATGATTAGACCTATTAAAATTGTATATTAACATGTGATAGATAAAATTGATGGAATTGATCAAAACTAAATATTAATAGGAAACAAAATAATTTTAAGAATTAAAGCAAGATATTAAAAAAATACAATAACGTCAGTATAAGTTTCAAACTGCTTATGTCCTATTGAGCAAACTTTATAGGAGGAAGTAAAAACTGATTATTTTTCATAGCATAGGCACTTGTTGAATATATTTTATTCCAATTCGTTCATAACTAATTAAAAATTATTTTATGGGACTATGAGATCTCGAAGTTATACACTAATGATATTAAAAGTCACATTTTGTATTTTTTGGAGTTACGCCGTTTGAAAATTAGACTGACGATATTTTGTTTAAGATATTTTCCGGTACAAACTCTCGGCGACAGTGAATGAGTAACTGCATATTGCCTGTAAAAAGGAGTGAGAATAAAACGAATTTTCTTTAGAAATTGGCTATATTTTGTTATTTCTTTCTGTTTTTAACACAATAGGGTTCCAAAATATAAAAATAAAATTCAATACAAACACTTTATGGCATAACTACTTGTATTTTAGGTTTAAAATTTGTGATATTTTTGTAAACTGTCATTAGATTAAACCCAAAAAAAAAATCTTGATATATTTTAAGTTAGTATAAGTTATTGATACTATTACTATAACGTAAGTTTTAATTATTTTACATCCTGAAGCTACTTATAATACGTTTCGAACTAAAGGTACAATTCAGACATAACAAAAAAAACTTTGAGTTAATTTATAACTAAAAATACCTAATTATTACAATTTCTAATACACAAATTTAAATATAAATATCACAGTCGAAGATTATACAACTAATTATGTAAACCTAAAATTATCATAGAATATGGCAGTGAAATGCAGGCAGTTAAAATCTAAGTTAAGTCGAATTGTAAGACAACCTATCGTTTTGTAGTATACGAACTATTCACATACAAGTGGATCACCCATCTTAAATTTTTATCAAATTGCTCAACTAGTCTTTTACTCAGCTTGACTAGAAATTCTATAGGAATAAGTTACAAATATGGGAAATTCAATTTTATCTGGACAAGGGCTTTTGTTGGACATAGATTCATTGAATATTCATCTTTAATATTACTCTGCACAGATTACTACTGTCAATACCAGCCTTACCTTTCAAGTAAACAAGTTTAGTTTCGTAATGTTTTGTCTGTTGCACTATATCTATGTATATTTCAAAACTGTGTTTAGTGATATACTCGAATTTAAAAAAATCTAATATTTTAATATTACTCTTTGTAATTTTCAATTTTGATGCCTTTCAAAGAGGCTAGTGTTATTTCTAATAAATATATATTGACTTTTATTGTTACACCATAAACACAATGTCCAGACGCAATCCAATTCGTATCAAAAGTTCAGTATCTACAAAATTACGTGTAACTAATACTACTTCTGTAAACTACGACGATTACCTGAGCTTATTATTACATGAACTACCCTTTTATTATTTTTAATGTTATTAATAATTCTTTATAGAATTACAAAAAAAAACACTATGTAACGTATTCAGTCGTACTAATATTGGATCAAATAATTATTGCTTTAAAAAGTCTCATTTAAAAAATTACTAAAAGTCTTATCGACGCTTCTCAATTCTTCTTATTTTCGGGACTCTGCAATGGAAAATGAGAAAATAAATACCAATACTTAACTTACTTAACGCGAAGCTTTAACGTTTAAAGTGTTCATTGTGAATTTTTAAATGCCACTTCAATTTACCTCATACGGGGGCGGCGGCAATATATCACATAGATTTATTTGACAGCCCTGCTCGGACCGAGCTACATTCGGATGTCTGCTCGTCTGTATGGGAATTTTGAAACTGTTCTCTCTGCCGAGCCAATGCCACTGGGGATAGTCGTACTCTAAATCATTCGCTGGACACACTTTGCTTTTGTCCTGCCTGCTTCCAGAGCCGGATCTATTTGTATGACAAGACGCGCAATCGTCTTCCAATACGTTGATGTCATTGTGAAGCTCGGGGCGTGGTTCTCTATAATCCTTGGTCGACCTACTCGATGTGCTATGACAACAAGTGGAGCATTCCCCGTTCGAGTATTGAATGCTTCCGTTGCAGGAACGAACAATGCTATTGTTATGTGACCGGCGGTCGGGGCAATTCCTCATATCTCCCATGTCGTTGATGTCCTAAATGAAAATTTGAAACGTTAGTATTCAAGTTTGATATAACTTGCAATATTTGACATGACAACAAGACTTAGAGTGTTACGCAATACAAACAGACAATCTTATCGTGAATCAACAGTATGGTTCTCATAACGCTTATCGGTTCGTACCTTAAAATTGAGTTCGGTGTAAATAGCACTTGAGGCGTACGGTTCTGGAGGGCACCGTCTCATTCTATCGACACTCGACTCGTCTATACCATGTATCGAGTTTTGCGGTAAACTATATTCGGGTTCCACACTGAGAATGCTGGTTGATTGGCCACCTAAAAAAAGAACCAATTTCAGTTACTTTGGTAATTTAATTGTTTTTCCTTTTATTTTATTAATCATAACTTTACTAGTCAAATAAGCCACCTCTTGAGCCAGTTTTCAGCTATACTGAGTATAATTTGGAAGTACACATATAAATTAAGAAGACCATACTTGGTTTAAAAATAACATGATCCGACACCTTACAGATAGAAACGTGGGCTTGCATCCCACGTACCGTATGTTAAAACCACATTTAAACTTGTAAGACAAGCCAACAAGTTACTTACCATGTAAAAGGCTCTGATGACAACTGGCTACATCTATAGTGGGGTCGTTAGAGCCAAACACCGGCCGGTCGCGGAGCCATATCGTGTCTTTGTTCAACAAGCAATGTTGGGCCGTCACTATTGTACCTGCAATACAACTCCATTATAGAACAAACAATTGGCTTTGATTTACAACTGAGAATTAAGGATTGATTTGCTTTTGTTTGTGCTAAGTGAACGGTTTATTAAATTAGTTGTGTAGTATTGTATGGTTATATTTGAATTTAAATACATACAATCACCTGTTTCACCGAAGGGGTAGGCAGAGGCATATTATACGCCCACATTTCGCCAATTATATTTTTGGTCCCACGTAATAGGTGGTGGCGTATTGCCGTATACCTATTAATTGATCGTGCCTATGAACTTTTATCAGTGGAAGCATTGAAGGATGTTATATTGTAGGTGCGAAAATTTTTTAGCGAGTAAGGCTGTGTCCCCAGTAGGAAAACTGTTAGCGGCCGACTGAGTTTGCGGCGTACCGATTTAGTACGGCCTTCCATATATTTGAAATGGAGTGTCCCACAGTCTGCTAGTTTTGCGCTCACTGTACGCAGTTTGCAGCGTCGGACTCTCAGTCTTGCAACTCAGTCGGCCGCTAACAGTTTGCCTACTGGGGACACGGCCTTAGTTCGTTACTTCTCCGTTTCAGCTAATTAACCAATTCAGTAATCGATTCCAGCCACCTAAGGGCGCTAAAAGGATTTACATCATAACGTGAGATATATTATATTGAAACTAGATTTTTCTCGGTTACGTCCCGTGGCTTTAACTTTTGTTTTGATTTGAAACTCTGATCACGCGACCTAAGCCGCAGTCGAAGTCAGTAAACAATAATTTGTTAATGTAAGTTATAACTAGTTACAAGTACTTAATTATTTTGTTTCTGTTTCGTCTAGTTAAGTAGTAAATTCAACATAAACTGATAGAAATGCACAATCCAGTTTTAGAAAACGCCAAAAAAAGAATACAAAACGCATAAAATTAAATACATTAATAAAAAAAGTTGCTAATTAGCAACTAATTGACGTCTTGGGGTGACGAGCTCTGTGCAGTGCTAATTAGGAGTTTCCTTAAATGGCACTGCACTGACTATGGTCAGGAGTATCGCTTACCATCAGGTGAATGTGTTATAGGTCTTGTTACTCGAAGAGACAGAAAAAAGAAATGCTTAATTTAAAATGATACTTAATTAAAACAAACAATATGTACTAGATCCGATGCTGTTTCTTTTATGAAACATTAATGATTAGACTTGTGTACGTACATATATATATATGTGATAGAAAGCCCGTGCTCAGTAGTGGGACATTTAGGGGCTGAGATAATGTTTGTTACTGGAAAAGCTCAAGTTAATATTAGGCTCTAACAATAGAGAGAACTTTAGATGTATCATAACATTCATAACTGATGTATAGTTAATAGTAGTCTCATTCCTACCATTACAACTTTTAGAGGTTTGGCTTTTATTGTTTTTTAGGGTTCCGTACGTCTGAATACAAAAACGGAACCCTTATAGGATCACTCGTGTGTCCGTCCGTCGCTTACAGTCAATCATCTCCGAATCTATTAGACCGATAAAGTTGAAATTTGGTAAACATATCAATTCCTGTAACCCAAACACAGAGGTGTGACGTGAGCAGATGAAATCTGTATATGGGAGGTCATTTTTGGGGGGGAAGGGGAAAATTTAAAAAAAAAAAAATGAAAACTGCATCGTGTGGCATATCAAATGAAAGGTCTTGTTGAGAAGATCTGAAATGTATTTTTTTGTAATTTTAAAATAAATAGTTTCCAAGTTATTCAAGAAAATAGACGAAAATTGACCAAACCCCCCCCCCCTTATCTCCAAAACTACTGAACCTAAAATTTTGAAAAATATACAGAAATTAGTTTTCTCCTTATAGATTATAGGAAAACCTATAAGAAGTCCATGATATTAAAATAACATGGTAAATCACTCAATATTGTGCGTACCAACTTACATTTGCAGGTGGAATGTGTGGGAGAACATATTTTTTAACTCCAATGTTAAGTTTTGTTGAATCGGTTTGTAGATGAATATTTAATGAAAAAAATAAGCCCACAATGAGCATTCTACGACCAATATTTTAAGAGATATTAATTAATTTTTAGTTACCACAAACAAATTTGGGTCAGATTTATATATATTTTACAATACTTTATAAAATACTGTGTAAAAATATCAAGTCAGTGATAGTTATGCTCGAAGTACACACAGATCACGAAGCTATGAACATTTATCATTTTTTTTCTATAACTAGTTAAACGCGTGTATGAGAAGGTTAATTAGTGTGAATGAAGCTAAGAGCGTAAGTGCTAGGATCGTAGCATGTGGTAGGATGTGATATCTGCCTACCCCTCCGGGAAATATTCGTTCCACTATGTATGTTTGTGTGTATGTTTGTATGTATGTTTGTATGCACGTTTATATGTATGTCTGTATGTATTTATGTATGTATGTGTGTATATAAGTTTGTATGTATGTATGTTTGTATGTATGTCTGTATGTATGTTTTTGGTGTATGTTTGTATGTATGTGTATGTATGTTTTTATGTATGTTTGTATATATTTTTGCATATAAGTTTGTATGTTTCTTTGTATGTATTTTTGTACCTATGTAAGTTTGTATGTATGTATGTATTTATTTACGTGTAAGTTTGTATGTATGTATTTATTTATATATGTACTAGTTAAACAAATCATATTATTTACCGTAGTAAGGGCTTTTACACTTGACATATGTACACGTTTACACTTACCTGTAGGCTTCTTTCTTTGAGTGCCATTACGTCGTCTAATGTAATAGATGCTGAATAATCCGATAACAATTACAGAGAACAATGTCAGGCCGAGGGCGAGGAGCCACGTCTCTTGGAATATGTGCGATATGTTCGAGTCGTTCGGTGGTTCCGTCCTAAAAATAATACTATTTGTTATTAGGTACATAATTTTTATACTCCTTCTTTCACAGTTATAATAAAAAACCTTTAATTTGCTATTAAAACATTTTTTACATTACACTTTTGTTGACAAGAATTTAGAACATTTGACATTCAAAGAATGAATACCATTTAAGAGAAGATACATTAATAAAAAACATAGGCCATTAGAGGTATACTTTTATTCGTATTTGACACTCTTGAAGTCAAATATTTGAAGTCTAACGAAATAAATTTCCAGAAAGCTCTTGTAAACGGCAATTTAAAATCAACTTGCTTAGTTTACCAAACGCGCGCATAATGAGTGGAAAAACTTAAAATTGGTGAAGAAACTCGTCAGTACAATGACTTACTTAAAAAAAGACACGACAATCAATTTGGAATTTGATAAGTTTGTGTTCAGCAATCACTAGCTTAGAACCACTTTTTATTACATAGAACTTATTAATTAAAACAGAATAGATATGACCTATCCGCGCTTGTGACACCAGTATTCTTAATTAGGAATTATATGTTCAAAGTAGCATCTAACTGTCGACCTTTCTGAAATTGCATACCATTTGTTAACGGTAACGTATGTTAAGATCCACTGTTGAAGGTCAAACGCACAATTGAAGAGCTCAATACCTGACAGAATGGCTTACAAATACCTATTACTAACAGAGCTATCACCAAACTCTTTAATGTAATAGACAGAACATAACCTTGAATGTCTCTTAATGTTATATTTTAATGACAATATTTGTACTGGTGTGTTTAAAGGATAACTTTTTAATTGTCAGTTCCGAGTCGAATAAACTAATACGTTAATATGATGGAATACACAATATCAATCCTACACACATTCGAATGGTCCGTGGCACTTTTTAGTAGTGGCTGCGGCCTTTGCGCTGTACCAACCACCAGCGCGCAGTAAGTTGATGGCCGCGGCTTGAGTTCTTTCTTAACTTCTATAATATAGAAAAGTAAAAATACTCACTGTACATAATGCCGCTGCGATTGCGTTGGTAGCATGTGAATCTGCACTGGGATACTGAATGGTCCGTGGCCCTTTTTGGTGGTGGCAGCGGCCCTCGCGCTGTAGCGACCACCGGCACGAAGCGAGCTAGCGGCCGCAGCTCGAGTTCGCGCGCCTAGTGACATCTGACCGACCACGCGACCACCGCCGCTGCCGCTCATGCGGATTTCGATCTGAGACAATTATTCTATTTGGTACCCAAGTTGTAAAATACAAAAGAAAGTTCCAACAAGCGGTTTGTGGTTCAAATTTGTCAATTTGAAATTTTGAACAATTTTTTAAATACATTAATTACCTCGAACTAAAGTAAGTTTAATAAAAAATTGTGATTATAACTAGAAAAGTAAATTTGTACAGTAGAACCAGAAAAACAGTTTTTCATATGTAGTTTGTGAGATAAATTCAGTTACATTCATTGGCAGTATTTTGTGGTTGCAGTTTGAGTACAATCTAGTCATATCTAGATGTTTTCTACACCGTATTTTTTTTCCTTGGGTGTTTTAATTTTTGACTTTCAATTACGTACCCGCATTAACCAACCAAATTAGCATGCACATTATAATGAGGCTGCTATGTTTAAAACCTTTGACAAATATTTGGCCGTCTTACGCTATGTCGTAATGGTAATAAAAATATAGTAACAACAAGAAATAGACTCGAAAAACACTGAAACATAAACGTATATTTCCTTCGGCTCTATCAGCAGCGATGTATATTTATGTACCCTATCACAATTCCTTAAATCTTATCGAAGTAAGACAATAAAAAGCTATCAGCAAGAGTCACGTCTACATGTTTTGGCCGAACGCCATCCACTGTGAGCTCTGTGGTATATAGCACTTTAACATTTAAGTTATTTTCAGCATGAGGTGCCAACGTGTCTCTACTGGCATTAACTTTATTTTAACTCCTAACCTTTAGATCAACACAATTGAAAGTTTGCTTTTATATATTTTAGCAAACCCGTTCTAGAGTTAGTGGGTTCGCTGTTTTTATATTTTTTGGTCTAAATGTTTGCTATGTATTATGTAATAAAAAAATATTTTGAAAAAAAAAGTTGTTATGAATGTTTACCAGTTCTTTAGTACCCATAGTACAATATTTGCCTAGTTTGGCACTAAAAGGGCTATGTAAGATATCAATAGTATTTTGTAAGTACAACAGCAGAAACGCCTTAAAACATTTATATAATAGAATTGTATACGCAAGTGTTTTTGAAACACAAACACTCACCAGGTATCCTGTGACTTCCCCATTCCAAGTGTTTGCAGGTGGCGGTTCCCACCGTATCCACGCTGAAGTTGCGTTAATTACTCCTGCTGACACACTTTGAGGAGGCGCCGATGGTACTAAAATAATCATCAATCTTGAACACCCTCTAATTTATAAAACTTCAACTTTATTAATGTACAAAACTTCTTACCGTCTTCCACTGTATAACCCGTCATCAAATTAGAAGGCTTTCCGAGTAACATTTTGTAAAATGGCATCAAGAAAATGTCGTATTGGGTGTAAGCCATTAACCCAGATAGTATAAAACTCGAGGATCCTGTATTATCGACGTTGGTTAATGAACCATTTGAACATAAAGTAGCTCCAGGGTGAGATGAATTCAACACAATCATTTCTTCATTCACAGCATATCTCCAATTCAAACTAGTCCCATTATACCAAATTTTTACGCCTTCCAAATATTCATTGTAGTCAGTAAGAACCTAGAAATGGAAAAATGTATTGTAGATTTTTATTCATAGCGTCGCATGGTAATTTATACGCTCATCATTTATCACACGCCACATAAGTATACAAGGTACGTACGTCCCAAACAACTTTCAGAGAAGTAGACGACAACGCTTCCACCCTTCGCATAACTAAAACATTCTGCTGCAAATATTTTCTCGCTTGAACAAGTTCGTATTGTGTCATGTGCTCTTCCCGCTCATATAGAACAGTCAGATCTTGATCCAAAAAGGAAGGCTCTTTTAGTTCGTTATTTCCTTTCTTGAGAATAGTGAGATAGGCTTCTTGCATTATGCTTCCAGCTGCATTGACAGCCGTGCAAATTACTCTTCCGCTGTGTTCGGATTTTGCTCCGTCTAAATACAATAGGCTCGAATTACTTTTCATACATTCCGGAAAAAGCAAAGAATCCTGATTGCCTTCTAATATCCAAAACGTTGTAGGAGTAGGTATCCCTTTCGCTTCACAAGGTATCGACACCACATCACCTTCCCAAGCGGTTAAGTTTGATGGTATCTGCGTGAAGTGCGGTAAAGCTGAAACAGATGTTCGTTTGAAATACATTTTATGGTCTGTAATGAAATAAAATCAATCAAAGCAGATTCGGGACGTACAGTAAACTGTGAGCGTTGCGCTTGTAATACTTGAACCAGTTTGGCTATCGGCTCGGCAGGAATAGATTCCTGTGTCTGCTGCAGATACATGTTCTAACCGCAATAGTCCTCGTATAATCGTTGCACGGCTCGGTAACGTACCATCCTCTTTTACCCAGGTTATTTTTACGTTAGTATCGTAACTCTGAAACAAAACCAAAACAGATAAGTACGACGATCGTAAAAGTTTATTTATACGTATCCCTTTGAGATTTAAGCGGAATAATAAATACCTGACAATTAAATTCAACGGTTTGTCCAACCAGAGCTGTCATGTTGCCCGGTTTAACGACGAAGTGCGGTCGTCTTATAATTATTAATCCTGCAGCTCTTGATTGCCTCTCTCCGGCGATGTTAGAAGCAACACAACGAAATAAACCACTATCAGTCGCCAATGTTTCTAGGATTTTTAGGTTTCCTGTATCTGTTACTGTTATCCTGAAACAAGGAAATGTTTACAAATATATTCAACAAATGTTGCATTATTGATTTTGAAAATTTACTGGGGTTTATTTGCACATACCTTCCATTAACTTCAACATCATAAGGTTGGCCATCTTTGAGCCAATGAACAGATGGTTCAGGAACTCCACGTGGTGGTGAACACTCTAGAACAGCAGGTTCACCTGCTGCCACTACCACATCTGTCGGTTCAGCTCTGAACTCATCGCGTAGCACTGAAAATGCTTTATTATATTAACATTTATGAAGACTTCACCCGATCTATTTACACAGCAGCTTCACAACGTACAGTACAATAGCCCCACCACAGTCATCGTGTATAGTGTATAGTCTTTCTTTATTTTAAAATCCTTCTAAAAGTGACCCAAATCTAGCCACTAGGAATTATCGTCTAAACCTACATTAATAAGACGCTACACATTTTCATTTTTTTATATATTACTAACTTTCACATAATTGAAATTCAATACTTCAATCAGCACTGAATAATTGAATTTTAAAACAAGAGTAAAGCTATTATTAATAGGCACTAATAAATTGATAGTTCGCTCAATAAATCATGTCATAGAATATGGAAAGGAAATATATATTAAAGCAATTACCCTTATTTATTAGGATACCAATCATAAATACAGGTATTTCAATAGTATCTACTCACTGGCAACATTTAGCGAGGCGTTTCGACTGACTGCTTCGCCTGCGGCGTTTCGTGCCACGCACCAATAAACACCTTCGTCACTTTCTTTCTTACCCCGGTTTACCCTAGGAAGAAAACATATCTTAAGATTAACATGACGCTTTAATTACAACGTAGATGCAAGGTACAAGGAGTTGCAGTGGCACAAAAATTATTAATAATGTTGTGGAGATAATATTTTTTTCTATTTCTCTACTTTCTACACAATCATCTTAGAGTCTACTACTCTACTTTGTACAATGTTTCGTATTAAATATAGTTATTTAATATAATATATGAGAGATAGTTGTTAAGCTAAAATATTTATTGGGTAGCTCAGTGGCTCTATACAGCAGAGCGTTTTACACCTGCCTTCACCAATCCGCACTGATACCACATAGTGGTGTATTTATTACTTGAATTCCTTTTACCTTGGTTATTTAAAGAAGGTGCTCAATAGTGAAACGGTTCTGTGTTAAGAAGATGACGATGATAGTTATTAAAGAAGGAAGCAGTATTAATTAACACTTTTTAATTTCGGTAGTCGTTACTATCAAGCAGTCTATGTTAATTTCAGAAAGGAGGCTAAGCCTGCCGGGGTAGAGGGAATTTTCGAAAGGGTTATCTTTGCCTTGGAGCATAAGGGCTCAAAAAGAAACATGGTTAGTTTTTAGTGAATAAAAGTCTGACATACCTATTACTATACACACAGCGGAAGACAGCAATTTGATGACTTTTCATCCGAAGAAAAAGGACTTAATTAAGAAACCTCTTACCTAAGAAACAGCAAGCCATCCTCCAACAAGACCCTGTGGCCATCCTCAGCGGCTGGCAGCGGCGCGCCATCTTTTACCCACTGCACCACCGGCTTCGGACGCCCTTCCACCACGCACCGCAGGGTCGCTGGCTCACTGCGGCCTGATACTGTGTTGGAAGGGTGCTCCTTGATGCGAGGGGCTCTGTTTTGTGCTGTTGAAGAAAAAGTCTCTGAGAAAAATGTAGGCGGAATTCTATGCTAATTTAAATTACAGTCAAGACATTCTTTTATAAAATAAATAAATATTTTCTGACAATTACACCAATTATTTAGTTCCAAGATAAGTATCATTAAGAACTTGTGTTATGGATACTAAACAACGGATAAACATACTTAAATACTTTTTTTCTTGTAAATACTAACCTAATATACATAGGAAAACCCTTAGAAGACAGAAAAATTATTATAAAGAAAGATTATTTTGAATTGACAAGAAACGGTAGATATACCTTCGATTAAAGACGTTCACATGAAACTATTAGGAACCGTTTTTACAAAAGCTATACTTGTTTATTTTTTTTAATAAATATGGACACAGAAAATACAACGTAATTGCAGAAGGTATTAGATAGGGTCATCGCAATACTAATACAAAATCATCTGACCCTTCCGTTCAGTAGGTACCCTACTCTATGCTTCGAAGGAAGATACGTTAAGCCAACGGTCCCGGTTATCAGTGGATATATTCTCGTATGGCTAAGTTCGAGGTCATAGTTTATTTATTTATTAAGTAACAGCAAACAGCTACAAAATATAAATAAATAGTTAGTAATACATATAGTTACTTAGAGTTATTTAGAATGTAGCCGACAACGCTTTCCATATGCTATTCTTAATATATATATTTCTAATATATTATTAGCATGTAAGAGATTTTTATTTTTTTCTTGTTTTTATTTTTATTACTAACACTTTTCTTTGAACATTTATCCCGTACAACTATTTAGTTTACAACTGATAGGGTTGGCTGGTAGAGATCTCTTCTAGAGATAAGTCCACCTTTGTACATGTTATTTTGTATACCTCATGTAATACTTAAAATTATTTTGTGCAATATTATTTTTTATTTATTTTATTATTTATTGTATTATTATTAAAATAGGCTTAGAAGGCAGTTCAAAAAAATCTGAAAACAGGATTCCACACTTCTGCTTGCACTCCATATTTGATAGGCGTACCTGATCTCCTGACCTGATCTTCTTACCGTGGCTTATGAGAGAAGACCCAAGTCTAGTACTAATGAGGCGAGGCTTTTATTTCATTTGTTGTATAGGGATCCTACCAAGACCTAAGGAGCCCAAGCCAACCTCACCTGCAAGTGGTGCACTTTATGATCAACGGACGAGGCTCTGGCGAATATAACAATGGCCGGATAGCGGCAATTGACTCGACACCTGTTACGTGGGACAAACTTTATAATTGGCGAAGAGTGGGCGTATAATATGCCACTGCCTACCCCTTCGGGGAAAAAGACATGAATGTATGTATGTACGAGATATTACTAGGCAGAAATGATGATCAAAACGAATTATTTTCGAAACAAATTATTTTTAAAGTATATATATACATTGTATATATATGTATATATATTGTAAAAAGCCATTGAAATACAAATTACACGAAAAAAACGATACAGGCAACAATATTTCATTATAAATAATTTTCCAGTATAGTATTCGAGCAAGCGCTTTGTTTATTTATTCAAAAGGCTACCCAGAAAACTAAACAGTAATTATACAATATTTCCGTACTCAAATTCTTGCCGCTCTACTTTCAAAACGTTGCATTATTCCAATGGCCATCCAATTGTATGCAAACAACCCGTGTTTTAGTATTTGTTTCTGTGCAGTATCTACTAATTACCTTCAACCCATAAACGCCTGTCGTATGACTGTCATACCACCGGACCCATTCTCTTTGCGTGTCAGGAAAAGTATTGTTTGATTAATGTAGGGTTACACAGTCATTTGTTACAAACTCTAGCTAAAACGTTGAAACTTTGTATTGTTTTCAGTCAGAAAATATTTATTTATTATTATTTAAATTTAAGTCTACTGTTTAAAAAAAGTTGACATGGCTTCCGTATATAATAGGTTGGGGAAAAAGTCTTTTCGTATTTTTGTATGAAAAGTCAAGACATTTTTTTCAAAGTTTATTTACATTTATTTACAATATATATGTACCGTTTTGTTGAATAACTTTCTGCCATTTTGTGGGCAGAGACATTATCCCGTTACTGTAGAAACTTTGGGACTTCTGATCAAAAAAACGGGACAAATAGTTTTGGCAGTCCTCTCTTGAGGTCAACCTTACAGAACCTAAAGAATTCTGCAGAGACCGAAACAGGTGAAAATCTGAAGGCGCAAGGTCAGGGCTATATGGTGGATGCACTAGGACCTCCCAGTCGAACTCTCTTAATTTTTGCTGAGTGGCTAAAGATGTGTGTGGTCTAGCGTTATCGTGATGAAAGACCACACCCTTCCTGTTGATCAATTCCGGCCGTTTTCTCTCGACTGCTTCCTTTAATCTCATCAGTTGCTGGTAGTAAAGATCAGAATCGATGGTTTTGCCGGGCGGTAAAAGCTCATAATAAACAATGCCCTTCCAATCCCACCATACACACAGCATCACCTTATTTCGTGTTAGGCCAGGTTTGGCCACAGTCTGTGAAGCCTGGCCAACTTTCGACCACGACCTTTTTCGCACGTTCTTGTCGTACGTGATCCACTTTTCATCGCCAGTTATCAATCTCTTCAAAAACGGCTCGGTTTCATTACGTCTCAATAATGAATCGCAAATGAGTATACGGTTCATTAAGTTTCTTTGAGTGAGCTCGTGTGGCACCCAAATATCGAGCTTTTTTGTATAACCAGCTTTCTTCAAATGGGTCAAAACTGTTTTATGGTCAATTCCCAGTTCTTCAGCTACATCGTAACTACTAATATGCCGATCTTGCTCCACTCTTTCAAAAATGGCGTCCATTTTATTCGTAACAGGGCGACCAGAGCGAGGTGCATCTTTAACATCAAAATTTCCGGATTGAAAACGTTTGAACCAAATTTGTGCTACTCTTACTGACACTGCATCAGGTCCATAAACATCACAAATTTTTTACACTGCTTGAGTTGCATTTTTGCCTTTTTTATAATAAAATTTTAAAATGTATCGAATTTCTTCATTAGATTCACTCATTTTTACGGAGAGAAAAACAAATGAAAAATAGCGGGATACAACTTTTTTTTTTTTTTTCTTTTCTTTATAATGGAACCTTTTTAATGTTACCAAAACCAGCCAGACACAAATAGTACAGTCAAAAAAATTTTATAATAAGTTTATACCTACGTTATGCGAAAGACTTTTTCCCCGACCTAATATATATATACATTGCCATCAGAAGGAATCTATTGTGTTATATTGATATAATAACTTTTTAAAGCAAATAATATAAAACTTTATATTTTTGTAAAATTTGTTTTTAAAATGCCGATTGGTACTGAAACGTTAAAACACTTATTTTTTCTAAGATATGACATAAAGTGGCTCTAAAAATCTAACAATTATCTATAAATTGCTGCCATCTCATCGGGTGTACATTAATCCCTTTGTGATATAACTCTGAAGATCGACAAAGTGTGTAAGAGCATTTTGTATTGCCAAAACTTTAAGCTTTAAAATACGCCTGAAAACACATTTTTTTAAATGTGTCACGTTATCTTCGATAACATAACCAAAAACCACTGCGAACGATTTAACGCATAAGTTGTTCTAGTATGGAATTTTTGGCTTCAGATCATAAAAATATCTTTAAAAAATCGCCCCTAGGGACTATGGAATACGTGCTATGCGCCAAAAGTCGATTGCAAGAGGAAATATAAATATTATTAAAGTTATAATTGCATCAAAGAACAACTCTCCACTATCATCCAGCTAAGGACTGAACTTAGTGAACTCCGTTTTATATCGATGATTGTTTCCGACCACCCAGTATCACGCAGCGCTTTACCTTTTATATTACCTGGACTTAAACCTTAAACAATTGCCTGCAACAGGTGTAAAATACGATTGTTTAAAAATCAAACAATTAATAAAAAATAACTGCTAAATAAACCAGAGACTAATTCTGACAAATCATTCAATAAACACGGTTTCTTAACGCCTCCTCGAAGATTAAGCCGGTCACATTTAATAAACTTTCCAAAATAGAAAAAAGATACAAGTCCCATACATTTGTCCGACCCGCCGCGTTCTGATCAACATCCAGATAACACGAAGCGCGGTATATTGTAATAATTTCAATTTATTAGAGTCTCATATCTAAACGTCGGGACGTCAATGTGAATGGCTTTTTTTGTTCGGTGAGAACTGTAATAATACATTTTTAGTTGACGCTGTGACTGTGTAAGCTTTTAAGGTATCTATTCGGTTTTTTTTGTCCAAACGTGTTTTTTTAAGTATACGTCGAATATTAAATAAAGGTCATACCATATCAATGTTACATGTAATTTCTGCTTAATTAAGTACTTATTACGGATTATAAGTTTTAAAAAATAATATTAATTTGGCGCGTGGGCCACTTTCTTGGGGGACACTAAGGAATAAATTATATTATGTATGTACTGTTAGTTCGCTCCACGTTCGCTTCAATAATAAAACAGAATGAACCTGAGTTCGCTTAAAAAAATATATTAGGTCGGGGAAAAAGTCTTTTCGCATAACGTAGGTATAAACTTATTTTAAAATTTTTTTGACTGTACTATTTGTGTCTGGCTGGTTTTGGTAACATTAAAAAGGTTCCATTTTAAAGAAAAGAAAAAAATAAAAAAAAATTGTTTCCCGTTATTTTTCATTTGTTTTTCTCTCCGTAAAAATGAGTGAATCTAATGAAGAAATTCGATACATTTTAAAATTTTATTATAAAAAGGCAAAAATGCAACTCAAGCAGTGAAAAAAATTTGTGATGTTTATGGACCTGATGCAGTGTCAGTAAGAGTAGCACAAATTTGGTTCAAACGTTTTCAGTCCGGAAATTTTGATGTTAAAGATGCACCTCGCTCTGGTCGCCCTGTTACGAATAAAATGGACGCCATTTTTGAAAGAGTGGAGCAAGATCGGCATATTAGTAGTTACGATGTAGCTGAAGAACTGGGAATTGACCACAAAACAGTTTTGACCAATTTGAAGAAAGCTGGTTATACAAAAAAGCTCGATATTTGGGTGCCACACGAGCTCACTCAAAGAAACTTAATGAACCGTGTACTCATTTGCGATTCATTATTGAGACGTAATGAAACCGAGCCGTTTTTGAAGAGATTGATAACTGGCGATGAAAAGTGGATCGCGTACGACAAGAACGTGCGAAAAAGGTCGTGGTCGAAAGTTGGCCAGGCTTCACAGACTGTGGCCAAACCTGGCCTAACACGAAATAAGGTGATGCTGTGTGTATGGTGGGATTGGAAGGGCATTGTTTATTATGAGCTTTTACCGCCCGGCAAAACCATCGATTCTGATCTTTACTGCCAGCAACTGATGAGATTAAAGGAAGCAGTCGAGAGAAAACGGCCGGAATTGATCAACAGGAAGGGTGTGGTCTTTCATCACGATAACGCTAGACCACACACATCTTTAGCCACTCAGCAAAAATTAAGAGAGTTCGACTGGGAGGTCCTAGTGCATCCACCATATAGCCCTGACCTTGCGCCTTCAGATTTTCACCTGTTTCGGTCTCTGCAGAATTCTTTAGGTTCTGTAAGGTTGACCTCAAGAGAGGACTGCCAAAACTATTTGTCCCGTTTTTTTGATCAGAAGTCCCAAAGTTTCTACAGTAACGGGATAATGTCTCTGCCCACAAAATGGCAGAAAGTTATTCAACAAAACGGTACATATATATTGTAAATAAATGTAAATAAACTTTGAAAAAAATGTCTTGACTTTTCATACAAAAATACGAAAAGACTTTTTCCCCAACCTATTATTTCTCCTTCTTTCTTTCTATGTGAGGACTAAAGAATTAATTGTATTATTAAAGAAAGCTTCTGGTCCTATTATGTCATGTATGTATTACTAGTTCGCTTCACGTACGTCGCTATAATATATATAGCAAATATATTCCACATTTATTGCTTAAACAGAAAAATGAAAGAAGTTAAAAGTAAAAGGTTTGATTATTTCAAAAGAAGGATTTCAAGCTTAGATCACACGGAACATAGACAAACTATTCAGATATTATTATTTATTTATTTGAATTTTTTTTGCAGCTGGCCACATTTTACTTCATAGCTACTTTTGACGCATTACTTTATTACTTTGACGAATACCAGTCATATCGTATTACGTACTGTCTATTTTAGTATTATCGAAAAATGCATAATGAAACACTTGACTGATATGAGACCCTCTGCGCTTGTTTATAATTTATTATGTTTATTTTCTGCTACTACCTACGCTACTTGTACCTGTCACTGTCACTGATAAACAGATAATAAGATCTATAAATATAATTACATACTCAATAGTGACAGGTCCTGTCAAGGCAGCAATATTGCTTATTTTTAGAAGTGTTCAGTGTCCCACGGACTTTGACCTCGTGTATCTAGGTAGTCTACTCGCCAATGATATTCTCGGTCATTGGCACACACGATAGGCACATTATATAGCTCTTACTCTACCTACATATCTTATCCCACTGATATAATATTGAGATTTTTTGAGTTAAAACTATTACATAATACATACATACATACATTCACGCCTGTTTCCCCGAAGGGATAGGCAGAGGCATATTATACGCCCACACGTCGCCAATTATATAGTTGGTCCCAAATAGGTGGCGAGCCTATTGCCGTTTAATGGGCACTGTTAATATTCGCCAGAGCCCCGTGCGTTGATCGGCAGGTGCACCATTTGCAAGTGAGGTTGGCCTGGGCTTAGGTTTTAATAGGATCCCTATACACCCCTTATACTTAATTGTTACTTAATGTCTTGAAGAAACTATATTCGCTCTCTGTTCCGTGCTTCGAAAAGTACGTCAAGCCGTTTGTCACGGCTTACATTTTGTATGAAAGTTATTAAGCTATGTTAGAGACCTAATTTGGTGACTTATAAAAAACTAACAGCAGAATGTCAAGCACCTGACTCCGATAATCCCCCCCTGGTGGAGGTTGACCCAATACCTTTTCACCATGGTTCATGAGGAGGCCCGTGCTCTGTAGGGGAAAGTTAATCGGCTAACATGTTGATAAATCTCTTCAAAAAATGCGTAATTGGTTGGCGTTCCAAGTTATGATCATTATTCTGGTCTATATAATTCCCACAACTGGGCCAATTTTATTAAAATTATACCAGTAAGGATTTTATCGATTAGTTAAAAGCCAATAATTAGGTATCTATGTTATAGAAACAATATTGGCAACGTACAACAGTCCAAAGAATGAAGTAGGGACCATGAATGCTGCAGTCAATGTTCAATATCTTATAGTATAAAGTCTGAATATGTAAGTGTAGGTATTTTAAAAACCCCTTCGAGTTCGAGTCTACACTTCATGTATGTGGCGCCAGCTGCGACGTTGTGGCCATGTGTTTTCAATGAACGTCCAGAGAGTAAAATGTATCTTTTACAGCAACTTCTACAAGTTAAGCGAATGGAACACAAACTATCTGGATGTAGTTGTTAGCGATTTTATTTCTAAGATGTGTAATTTGACTGATGATTAAAAATCACATTGTACCAAAGGGGCTATTTCATTAAATTAGCTAACTTGATAGACGAGGACAACTATTTTACTAAATGCAAAAGAATAAAACAAAAACAACTATATATCTACTAAATGCAAATACGGCATAATAAGTGAAATTCTCATCTATCAATATAATTAAATAAATAAATAATAAATATTCTCTTACAATCACACCAATTACTTAGTTCCAAGATAAGTATCATTAAGAACTTGTGTTATGGATACTAAATAACGGATAAACATACTTGAATACTTCTTTTTTGTAAATACATACTTAAGATATATAGGAAAACACCCAGACCAGAACAAATATTCATATTTATACACCCAAAGATTTTTTCTGTATGGGAATCGAACCCACGACCTCAGAGTGGAGTGCGGGTATACTCGCCACTACGCTATATCGGTCGTCAATAATATCGGCATAATAGGTAATATTCTTATTTATCAATATCATCATTATTAATATTGTAAATCATGTTAAAGTAGTGTTAAGAGACCAGTTATCGAGAGAGAGAGAGAGAGAGAGATATCGAGACCAGAAATATTAAAATAGATGTCGTTACTAAACTATATCAGTAGCTATATCAATTGTAACTTCTTTGTCAAAAGTAATATGATGTTAAAGTAAATATCAAATCAATTCCACAACCATTTTTTTACAGACTAAGTCCAAAGTTTATATTTTGGACGAATTGACGTAATAATTGAAACTTCGGTGATTTAAGTTTTGCTTAAATTTATACAACGAATTTCACAGCTCAATCCTTATAAGATGATTTGATTATTATCATGATACTTTCAAATTTTCGTTTACATATTGATCAGGAGCAACGATCTTTGTAAGGTGATTGGCAAGAGTAGGATCAGAAAGAAAGTCAAAATCATATATTCAAGTTTAGCTTAATAGAGCTCTTATGAAAACTAGCGCGCCCATTCACTGCGGGCGAAAGCAAATCGTCAATATTACTTTTTTCTTCTGTTAGAAGGATGTTGAACTGCCATAAGAAGCCATTTAATTATTATATTTATGTCGCGCATGCTGTCTATCGCGGCTATCGCGAAAAGATTGATTTCTGCTAGTAAACAAAATATTCGTCTGAAACGTATAGATGTTTGAAAGAGACATCTCTTCTTGAGAAACTCTTACTTTTACTTTTAAACTTGATTTATGTGCTATTTTGAGCTTACTTAATTTGTTTCTTAGTTCTTACTAACAACTATAAGTAATATTTTACTTAACTCCTTTGTGACAAGGAAATTACTAGACGTTTATTTCATTTGTTGTATAGGGATCCTACCAAGACCTAGGGAGCCCACCCAACCTCACCTGCAAGTGATGCACCTGCCGATCAACGGACGAGGCTCTGGCGAACATAACAGTGCTCGATAAGCGGCAATAGGCTCGCCACCTATTACGTGGGACCAACAATATGATTGGCGAAGTGTGGGCGTATAATATGCCTCTGCCTACCTCTTCGGGGAAACAGGTGTGATGTATGTATGTTATTTCGTTTGTTGGTCTCTTCATTAACGATTACCAGATTCCAGTAGGACCTCCCGAAACTCGCGGACCAAGGAATAGGATATGAATGCTTTGAGGTGGGCCAGGGTCAGTTCGACTGTTATACCTACAAATTGATAGGAAACGGAACTTGACATGTAGTTTTGAATATGTTTTAAAATTCGTCTGATTGGAAAGTTTTTGGGATAAGCTTTTTAAACATTTTTTAATTGACAAATCTAATTTTGTCTAATACTGAACTCACGATCATTGATGTAGTCTTTAGACATAACATTATTATAAGTGTAATACTTTTGAAATTAAAACACTTTTCTTATTATTTAACATGCTAATCTGTCTTTCGTTATATATCTCTGTAACGCTTTTATTAATGATTATACTACTATTGTACGAAAATATCATAAACATTTCCCACAGACAAAGTTACAAGCGCGTTATAATATACTTTAAGCACGTTAAAGATAGTGTTTACTTAATATTCATCATTGTCTTTCGATATCGGAAACTAATAAACATAATTTACGATGTAGTATTTTAATATTTCTTTTCTTATAAACAAATGTGTTTGCTATTAATGAATATTAAAACTATAAAACAAAATCTGAGTAACAATATAACTAACATTTTACGACTTTGTATTTAAATCATTATTGTCGTTCCTTTAGTAGTAACTAGCCGTTCAGTGAATCATAACTTTCTCTAATTTTTCTTTCCTTGAAAAAAAAAGTGTTTAAATTTTTACTGATCTTTGAAAGCATTAGGGCTTTCTATAAAAGGCAATAATAACTTAATTTCACGTTAAGTGCTATTTAAATTTCATTTCAAAAAAAATGTTACGTTAACAAACCGCAGTTGTCTGCTGTAACTTATCATTTCCATATGTTAAAAGTTATACAAAAGTAGCTTTAGCGAGTAAAGTTACAGGACATTAGCTTAACAGTGACTTGCACTGAACGCATGATGAATTGACAATATTTTTATTTCTTAAAAATAATGCTAACACGTACTGAATAAAATGATTTTACGAGCTGATGCTAATAATAATATAATGTGGTAAAACAAGAAAAAAAACACAATTCACATAATTGTTATGTTGTAAATGTCGCATGAGGGCAGCATCGATTATCAAACATAACAAAAAAATTGTCTTTATACATTACACTCGTAAGTAGATGGTATTTATGCTACAAAATAATTTGAGTATGTTTATATCTTGTCAAGTACGAGCAGTGATTTAGGGCTGGAAGTTGCTGTGCGTAATATCCGAGAATATTTATTTATTAAAATAAAATAAATTAATTAATATTTCTGACACTTACCCCTATTATTTAGTACCAAGACAAGTATCATTATGAACTTGTGTTATGGATACTAAATAACGGATTCATGTTTATGAACACAAAGATTTATCCTGCGTGGGAATCGAACCCACGACCTTAGGAGCGGAGAGCGGATTTTCTCGCCACCACGCCATATCGGTCGTCAGGCATTAGTATTTATATCGCTTATTATCAGGTGAACGAAATGTGTTCGTTTACAAGAAAAGACAGTTTTTTTACTGCTACTACTTTTAAATAACAATAACATTAAAACAACAAAATTATTCGTTATTTCACCAAAAAAAAAAGGGATCTTTTTGCTGCCACTACTTTTAAATATCGTAATTTATCAGACTGCACTAAAACAAGAAAACATAAAATAAAAAAGTAGAAACTAACAAAATTTATTGCCACTACCGTTCAACTAGCTATTAACTTCAATTAACAGACTTTTAAAGGCTTCATTGTTCCCAGAAACCATTAAAATACATTTTGTTAATTGGTTCCATGTTGTAGTAATTACTCGTATGGTTTCGAATAAAAAATACTAGTTATATCAATTAAATAACCACTATTCAATTAAAAATACGGTTTTTGTAGTCTCGTAGAGTAATTAATTAATTTAGTTTGTGATAAAATTGTATACCTAGTATCATAAACTTAGTTTTATTTTTTGTTATTACATTTGTTACACCATTGATATTTGACGTAGGTATGTCACAATTTTTTTTTGCCACATAAAATTAACTTAAGTTTTTTTAATTATTTTCTAACACTAACATCTATTATTTAGTTCCAAGATAAGTAAATTCAAGAACTTGTGTTATAGATACTTAATAACGAACAAACATTATATACCTAAACACTTTCTTTTTTTTGTAAATACAAACTTAATATACAAAGGCAAATACCCAGACTACAACAAATATTCATGTTCATGCACATAAAGATTTGTCCGGTGTGGGATCGAACCCGTTTTAGAGCGGAGCGCGGGTGTACCTACTCGCCACCACGCCATATGGGTCGTCAATAAAAAGTGTTTTTTTTTTTTAATATCATAAAAATTAATAAAAAGTATACCTAAATAAGACGGTATATGATATTATATTGAGTTCAAAAAATAGAACCTAAAAGTTTGAGACTACCAAAAACACCGCTTAATAAACACTCTTAACACTTTAGAACACTTAACAAATATAATTGAAAACTTATCACAAAATCTGTTTTAAGTTCCTAATAGTTTACAATACCTTCTGTAAACATTAAGTAACTCACCACAAACGCCTTAACTTTATACAAATATGGTTTCATAAGCCGTGAGAAATCTGTTCTCATGGTTATTCTGACACTATTCCTTTATGAAAGTCGAAGTGCTAAACATTATTAAGCAATATGAAAAAATATAAATTCTGTGGACTGATTTTTTATAAAATATATCTGTACATCTATATGAAAGCGCATGTTTAATTTGTATGTAAATTTTAAAAATCCAATAAAAAAAATTAAGCCCTTAGAATCTTAAAATGTAGTTGAATTATTGACATTAAATATAAATAGATTTTAGCTTTCACGCAATTGGTTATTACATCTATTTATATTATAAATTTATAATAATAATTAATGAGTTCTTTAGTTATATATGCATAAAAACATAACAAGTAATGAAACTGAAATTATGTAAAATTTTAGCTGCAAACTGACAAAATTTTAATGTTGTGCTGCTCAGAATTAAGTATTTAGATAAGTAAATAAATATGTTATGACAATTTCACCAATTATTTAGTTCCAAGCTAAAAGTTATTATTTAATTAGTATTTAGTAAATAAAAATATTATTAAAAACTAGCTAAAAAAACCGGTAAAGTGAAGCTCAAAATATAATTACCATTTGTTCCGTTCAGTCCAATGAGGAGTAAATGCACAAGCACCAAACACACAAATTGGTTCCTCCCATTTATGGTGTTATTGCACTCATTAACACCAACATCCACCATGCTGCCACAGAGATCAACACAATTTCCCCAGCATCGACAATTTACATGTTTACAACAACATTGTTAACTAAATCACTTAAAAAAGTTTTAACAAAAAAAGCGCGCGCACAAACTTTTATTCACTCAAAAGATTCCTTAGTACTTCATTTGTTTCTGTCGTAACTTTTTGTTTTACTTTTTTCTCGTTACACAAGTGTCAGTGTGGCATTTTGTTTTTGTGAATAAAAAGTTCGATCAACAAAAGCGTCATAGCGCTCGCCGACCGTCTCTCGCACGACCAGCCGGTTCTGCGACTTACACGGTACTATCGCGCCTCCCTCCCTAGGCCCTCATCTGTTTACTCTTTACTCTCGCCCAAAGGCACCCAAAGCCCAAATGGGAGAGCTCGAAGGCGCCTCGACTGACTGTCTTTGGTACATTGTAAACAGATGTACTAATTGTGAGATATGGTGATATAATTCCGACGAAGTATCGGGTGTGTGAGCTTTTTACGACGCAGGCGCGCTTCACCGATAACTTTATGAAATTCGTCACTGAATAATCAAAGATTATTTACAAACTCTGAAGGCAAATATCGGTTGTAACTCGATACACAAATCGGTTGTAAGCCATACGGTTTACACAAATATGATTTTAGGTATTTTTACTATTTTATATGTACATTAAATAACACTTTATCACCATGCATTTTTTATTTATATTATATTTTATTCATAAATTTTTTGTAAGTTTAGCTTATTTTAGTAGTAATCTTTATTAAAATCGACCAATTTGTTATATTTTTTTACTTTATGCTTAAAGATTTACTTTTGAAATTGTAACATTACTTCGTATAAATTTATATAAATTGTACTTATAATAAAACACTTGTATTGAACAAATTGCCCAATAAACTTTTTCGATATGTTTTTGTTCCTAAAATTTCAACCAACAATTTTTTGTACCAAGAACTATAACTTCTCTACAGCATATCAAAACACGTGTTCCATTCATATTCAAAGCGCTCAGTTCGAAATCAATATGATTTTTTGTTCCACGCCCCAAAATCCGTGGTCGAGTAAAAAGGAAAGGAAACAAAATACAGCTTATTTCATTTGACGCATTTGCCGAGTTAGCGCGCGCGCACCGGGCGGGCGCCGACAAAGCTACTAGTAGGGTGACCAATATTTGCCTTAATTAAAGTTAAATTATCATGAGGAATGACTGACGATTTATATGGTGTGGAGGTCGATATTTTAACATTTTTTACCACTTAAGACTGAGTGAATGTGTAGTTACCAAGTATCTTTTGGTGGGTGCAATACTCACATTGGACAAATGTTAATGAGTATAAATACGAATATCTGGGATCTGGTCTGGTTTTGGATAAAAAAAATAACATTTGACAACCGAAGATAATAATATGCTCTGTTGCATTTGGCTGCGGAGATCTCTTTACATCATATTAGCCGCACCTTGTGGCTCTCAACAATGTGGCATATAAAAAAACGTCATGACAGAGGACGCACCATTAATTACCACCAGATACACCTTTACAATAAGAATATTAATAATAATTCAGTGTTTACTTCATTATTCTAAAATTAAACAAAACAGTTTTAAGAATCAAACATGATTATATTTTATCCCAACTAACAATATCAAAGGCTAAAAATAACATTTTATTTCTTTTTAAAAATAATCATGGCTATCCTAATCGTTAAAAAACGTTCTAAATTGAAACCGGTCCCCTCGCACGCGCTCCTGCGCATCCCTTCGCCCATTATTGTCCCGAAGAGGTCATTCACAGTTCGCACAATACATACTGTTCCCTACCCAACTGCTAATAGGTGCGCACCTTTTTCGTTACGAACTCTAAAATCGATCGAGGTTTTAATGTTTATTATAAACTTTTTGAATGAACATTCGAATATTAGTTTTTTTTTTGTAAATCTATTTCCTGTATACCCACGTCAAAGCTTATAGAAAGTTTTGTTTTAGTACGTAACAAAATTTTTTAAAAATCAATCGTATTTAAGACCACCATAAATGTTTCCTATTTTATATTGTGATACCCTTGAAGGATTCATTTGAGGACAAAAAAGTTATAGCTTCGTAAAGAATTTATAACATTTTGATTCAAACCTGCCATTTGTCAATCTGGCCTTTTACGACGTAGGTTTCATATAATTAATGGCAAAATGGTCGCTAAGTATCGCATTATCTCATAGTTTACACGATACGCTATTTGATAACGTTTACTTACGAAAAGAATTAAAACGAAAACTGCGATATTCTCCTACAGATAAATAACGAAAGAATATGGCATGGCGTATTATAGAACCTTTGTATAGAAAAATCAATGTTTGATTTGATGTAAAATGAACTTCGTACAATATTTTTTTAATTTTTAAGTACCAAATTTTTTTTAATAAACAGGACATAACACAAATTGAATTTAAAGCGACCGAAACTGGGAGCGGGATATATAGATATTCTGTTTAAACAGGACATAACACAAATTGAATTTAAAGCGACCGAAACTGGGAGCGGGATATATAGATATTCTGTTCACTTGGCAGAATAACTAGTTATTGGAGTAACAATTTATGACAAATCGGAACAGTTGACAACACGATTTAAGCTAACACTAAAACAGCTAGAAAAATTAGGATCAAATCTAGATAACGAGTGACCCAGAACTACTACTCCTACACATAAAATATGACCTTTTCATAAGATATTTTTTTCGTAGGATAATATTTCCGCTTTAAATTCACAATTATATATACATACATTCACGCCTGTTTCTCCGAAGGTTGGTCCCACGTATTAGGTGGCGAGCCTATTTCCGCTTACCGGGCACTGTTATTACCGTCAGAGCTTCGTCTGTTGATCGGCAGGTGCACCACTTGCAGGTAAGTTGACTCCTTAGGTCTTGGTAGGATCCCTATACACCCCTATACAGTCTAAGATACTGTTAAATATAATTGGTATAAATAAATAGCTGTTAATTGAATTCTTAATTCACTTTAACCTAAAATGTTTTAAGTGGTTTTGCAGTCCGATTTAACTTTCAACAAAATTGAGACTTTTACAACGAATTAACATGCAAATCGTTCGATTCGTTACAGCTGTGTCATAAATTCAAGATATTATGAGAAAAATGCAATCGCCTTAAAATAAAACAGATATGAATAATTATTACGTTCTTAAAACGTCAATATCTTACTTTTATTTCAAAAAGCCCAACATACGTATCTATATATAAAAATTTAATGAAAGTCTGTTTGCAAAGTCAAAATAAGCTCATAATATCGTCAGTATAATTTTCAAATAGCGTAACTCCAAAAAATACAAAATTTGACTTTAAATGCCATCTAGTGTAAAATTTTGAGATCTATCGATAGGAATATTTCGCAAATCCCACATATTAATCAATTAGTTGTGAACGAATTGAAATAACACCTATATTCAATTAACTATGAAAAGTAAACAGTTTTTATCTCCTCCTATAAAATTTGCCCAAAAGGTCATAAGCAGTTTGAAAATTAGACTGACGATATTATTAACTGCATATGAAAGATAAAACAATAAGTTTTGTTGGATTGTATACACAATATGAATTCTTAAAAAACAAACTACAATTAAAAAATATTGATTATGACCTACAACAATGTTTGTGTGACTAATTTTCGAAAAAACTGTATCGATTTTTACTGGCATATAACCTCTGTTAAGATAAGTATACTTTTTAATCAACCAAAATACCTGTTAGTCATTTGGACGAAGTCGCGGTTAGCCGCTAGTCAGCTATAAAATCTTTCTGAATTACACCGTCTGATGTGGCCTACTAAAACCAGTTCACGATTTGTGTTTCAATACAATTTCGACACACAACTCTAAATAAATTCAGTGCATTTGTAATCCGAAGAAAACAGTAGCCATACGGATGTCGCCTACGGTCTACGTGCCTGTACTTCGGGATGAAACCCCAAAAGTTCCAATGTAACTTGATCTTCCAATATTATCCAAATGAAACTGCTTGTCCCTTTACACTAAAACGCTAGAGACCAATTTACACTGGATTTTACTTTTACGACCACCAACACTAGTCTATAAAGAGGACTATGCTTGCATGAGTAAACAGTCGGAATAGAAATTTGAATCCATTTAATATCTCTTCGGGAACTAACTCACCTTGACTTTTATGAATATATAAGCATGACCTATTAAGTTGTTTTTTGGTTCAGTTCAGCTTAAAGCAAAATCTGCTTTTAGATCACAATTAGTTGCAGAAAGGTTTTTGTCCATCTTAAATAGGATATATCGGCGTAAGATTATTGATGTTGTTTAGTTGAGGTCCCAAGTACCTAGAAATAAAATGAGTGAATGAATGAAATAGTCTCTTGAAATAAAAAGCCATACTAACGGTCACCAATCCAAGGATCGGACTCTGTGAACTGTTTTACTTCGATGATCATTTCAGACCACCTAACACTGCGGAACTACGAGTGTTTTAATTTAAATATCTGACTTACCACTAGGAGAACTTTTCGTGGTAGGTGCACCATCTTGCAAGTGAGGTTGGCATAGGTTCTAATAAGATCTTGATGTGTGCCGTCACCCAAAACCTTGCGAAAGAGTGGAGGCAAATAGAACGGAAAGCAGACCCCGGGCCCGTAGGGCTGCAACAGATATAACGCTCAGATGATAATGAAGTCTTATAAATTATAATTAAAAACCACACAACTTTAGAGAAAAATGCGACAACGCCGCTTTGGCGTCAGAGAGTACTTAACTTGCACAAAAGTATTGAGACGAGATTGTGTTTGCCCGATGTAAGTAATAATACTTTCCTTCTTTTATCAAGGTCTTCTATATAGTCAAGTAATGGATTGTGCACTCAGGTATTATGCACCCGACCTCGACACCCGAGGTCAAATTCCGAGATGTTTTTGTTTGCAAATTGGACTAAAACAACGACACAAAAGACACCGAGGACAATATAAGCATTAAAGTCTTATTATTGAAATCAAATTGGCATTATTAACTTCTATCCCACCCTATTTACGTTATTATTATTGTTATTATAAGACTTCGGGTTTACAACAGAACGTCGTCTGTTTCCGGCAGATATCACGTTACCAAAAAAAATAGCAGCTGCGCAAATCCGATCCCAATTGGAAGTAAATTTGTTGGGAGCATAAGAAAAACCGTTATTATTATAATGTTGGTTTTCATTTCGTAATGAACAGAGTTTTATCAGAATACTACATTTAATTTACCGTTTCTTAGTGTTAGTAGTGTTTGTATTAAACTAATTATGGCCAAACCAAAGTAAGACGCCACTAAATAAAAGACGTAAGAGAATTTTGTAAACTTTTGTGTTACATAATTTTAATTATAATTTACCAGACTTAGGTATGATTAATAGTATGATTTATCATCTTGACCACCATCCTGCCCTAGGTCCTCCCAGATTATACACAGTCGGCGCATATTTTCTTCTCCACATTCGATTAGTCATCGATTTGTCGAGTACCAATTTAATAATTGCTGTTTAACGCAATCGCGTTTTGACTTGTATGTGTCACCGTAAAATTGTAAATAACGTTAGATTATAATCTATCCCGCGATATTGTAATCTGTCGAAAAATTGTGATCCGTAACAAACCGCTCACAATTTAACGTATTATTTATCGATAGATTATAATCTATCGAAGACAAACCGTCAGATTGTAAAATGGCATGCGACAGAACGCACCTCGCGTTCTGATTGGTTGAACTTCATGTTCCCCTACCTAAACCCAAAAGAAGTGCAGTTAAATAATAAATGTGAGTTAGTCACAGGTCCGTTAACACTCCCTACAAATTATTATAATACAATGCGTTATTATTATTAACACGAAATCTGTTTTAAATCACCAAAACACTGTTTGTTTACATTTCACAACAAATGAATTTGACTAATAACAACCGAAGATGGCGACGACGGGCGGCTGAGCGGGGAACATGCAGTTCAACCAATCAGAGCGCGAGGTGCGTTCTGTCGCACGCCATTTTACAATCTGACGGTTTGTCTTCGATAGATTATAATCTATTGAAAAATAATGCGTTAAATTGTGAGCGGTTTGTTACGGATCACAATTTTTGACAGATTACAATATCGCGGGATAGATTATAATTTAACGTTATTTACAATTTTACGGTGACATATGCACCGACTGTGGTCCCAGGCTGACTCTCTCATGCATCACAAAATTCGGAGGATTGTTGGAGTAGACGTTTATCAATCAAATTTTAACTATATCTCAAAACAACTACCTACATAAAAAATTACGCCTTTCTAATACATAAAATTGACTGATATTTTAGTCTTATTAGTGCCAGTATGTTTTTTCATTATGAACAAAGGAGTATTGGCCCTAGAATCAGACACGACACAAAGTGCTACGATAACAAACAATGTATCCATCAACTAGAAAACAAAACAAGAAAGACACAACAAACATGTTCTGGCTAGACTTCTGAGAACGTTGCAGAGGTGGCCTGACGTCAATCGCCAGCGGAGCTTGGCTCGGACAGTCGTTCCACTGTTCCCAGTGAGAAAACCGTCCATCGTCAGATCTTAGTTCCGATACCAGGAAAGATATATGGGGCGTTCGCAGAATTGGCTATGTCAACACGGACTTTTTTTAACATAACAAAGGCGTCTGAAATGCAATGAAGATTGATGGGCTTACAGCTGTTATACTGGTTATTAAACAAATTGGGGATGATGTGTGAATCTTTTTTTTTTTAGTTCCGAGAATGAGGTTTTGTTTTAAGAACTACGAGCTTTGAGAAGTTTGGTTAACATTTTGGATATTGGAAAAAATAGAGAAAACTTTTTGGTCGTTTTCGCAATACGATTCAGTTTGTGAAAGCATGTTGAGATTATATTACCTTTATATTTAATATAAATAAAGAATTACATTTTAAAAATAACAACAAATAGATACTTTTAAATATTTGAAGTGATTTTGATTTTAAAATGCTTTTTCTATCATATTGGATCAAAACGATACTCAAAGTTTTATAACCAATTTGATAGGAGTTGTATTTAAAATGTATTGTTTAAAAAAAAACGCCGATAATTCACAAATTCTTCAAATTACACGCTCAATCAGCTAACAGCACATTCAAGTAATTTTAGCTGACAAGTAAATTATTTTCCATTATTTTTTATTTACTTGTACAAAATACTTTTCTTTTTGAAAAGAGGTATCTTATATCAACTACAATCTAGCCTATCTAAAGAGTAATTTCTTTTATCATTAACTACTACATATTTTAAAAGTAAGAATTTGTCCAATAACACTATTCTTATTGTTTCTATTAAGGCGAATACACTTTAGTAATATGTTGTTAGTCACAGTATTACACTTCATTAGAATGAAACCTTAATAGGAAACTATAATATGAAGTATATAATATAAGAATATATACAATCCTTATATAAAACAGGTCTTCAAGTATAAAATGGGTTAATGAAACAAAACATGTGATTGAATGAAGACACCGGATTGTTTCTGAATGCCAACGCTTTAGTAAGTTCATAGCAAAATTTCTAATACGAAAGTCTTTGAAATTTGAGGTTAGGAGTTTTTTTTTTTAAAGAATATATCTAAAATAAAGAAGATTTTTTATTATAATAAAGTAACTAACAAATCTTCTTGATATCTAGATTCATTATTTATTGCAGTAAGTGACACCAAATTCACAACACAATTTATAATTTTCTATAAATAAAAAACCAAAAATAACGGATAGTAAAGAAAGACTAAAGTAATATTTTGTATTCAGCACTACACACAAAAAGAAAAATGACAACTTAGAAAACACAAGAAATGTAGCAAGTACTGAAAGGTCAGCAGAATTACGGACACTAAATGAATGTCACGAGGCCGATCTTCCGCGGAGACCATAAACTCTTATAAGTGAACAGACAGTACGTAGTAGGTAGATACCTATAGGCAGAAGGTTCGTTGAAACTATGATTTCTTTCATTGTTGTTAAAAAAATATATCGAATTTCCATTTTGTGTAAATGTTTGACGAATCTAAATGATCCAGTGATAGGAATAGGTAGTGCCTATTTGCCTAAACTTCGAAGAACAGAGACAAGAATCGGAGACTTCCTTAGGACTTAATTTTTTAAAATTATTTATTAAAAAAATTTATTTATTAAAATTTTTTTTTTTTTAAAATATTTTTAAAGTCACCTAATAGAGTGCGCTTGTTAAAAAACACCTTTCCCCACATGCCGCTTCCTCCAGAACCAGTTATTACAAGATGGGGTACTTGGTTGGAGGCGGTGTCATAATAGGTTGGGGAAAAAGTCTTTTCGTATTTTGTATGAAAAGTCAAGACATTTTTTTCAAAGTTTATTTACATTTATTTACAATATATATGTACCGTTTTGTTGAATAACTTTCTGCCATTTTGTGGGCAGAGACATTATCCCGTTACTGTAGAAACTTTGGGACTTCTGATCAAAAAAACGGGACAAATAGTTTTGGCAGTCCTCTCTTGAGGTCAACCTTACAGAATCTAAAGAATTCTGCAGAGACCGAAACAGGTGAAAATCTGCAGGCGCAAGGTCAGGGCTATATGGTGGATGCACTAGGACCTCCCAGTCGAACTCTCTTAATTTTTGCTGAGTGGCTAAAGATGTGTGTGGTCTAGCGTTATCGTGATGAAAGACCACACCCTTCCTGTTGATCAATTCCGGCCGTTTTCTCTCGACTGCTTCCTTTAATCTCATCAGTTGCTGGCAGTAAAGATCAGAATCGATGGTTTTGCCGGGCGGTAAAAGCTCATAATAAACAATGCCCTTCCAATCCCACCATACACACAGCATCACCTTATTTCGTGTTAGGTCAGGTTTGGCCACAGTCTGTGAAGCCTGGCCAACTTTCGACCACGACCTTTTTCGCACGTTCTTGTCGTACGTGATCCACTTTTCATCGCCAGTTATCAATCTCTTCAAAAACGGCTCGGTTTCATTACGTCTCAATAATGAATCGCAAATGAGTACACGGTTCATTAAGTTTCTTTGAGTGAGCTCGTGTGGCACCCAAATATCGAGCTTTTTTGTATAACTAGCTTTCTTCAAATGGGTCAAAACTGTTTTGTGGTCAATTCCCAGTTCTTCAGCTGCATCGTAACTACTAATATGCCGATCTTGCTCCACTCTTTCAAAAATGGCGTCCATTTTATTCGTAACAGGGCGACCAGAGCGAGGTGCATCTTTAACATCAAAATTTCCGGACTAAAAACGTTTGAACCAAATTTGTGCTACTCTTACTGACACTGCATCAGGTCCATAAACATCACAAATTTTTTTCACTGCTTGAGTTGCATTTTTGCCTTTTTTATAATAAAATTTTAAAATGTATCGATTTTCTTCATTAGATTCACTCATTTTTACGGAGAGAAAAACAAATGAAAAATAGCGGGAAACAACTTTTTTTTATCTTTTTCTTTTCTTTATAATGGAACCTTTTTAATGTTACCAAAACCAGCCAGACACAAATAGTACAGTCAAAAAAATTTTATAATAAGTTTATACCTACGTTATGCGAAAAGACTTTTTCCCCGACCTAATATTATGCAAAATATTACGAACAAATTAAAACAATTGTAAATCTTTTAAGAAGTTCTGACGCGCTATCTATTAGGTGTGCCAAAAAACTTGAAATCAGACTTGGACTACATTGAGGAATATTTTAAAGATGTACAAATTGGGTTAAAGAAATTACAATATTCTAATTTAACTCTAACGGAATCCTTTGAAATATTTGATCACGTGAGAACTGTGCTTAGCTGGTGTTCGTCTGATCCTATAAAAAATAAACTCCGGAAAGGAAGTCTCCGATTCTTGTCTCTGTTCTTCGAAGTTTAGGCAAATAGGCACTACCTATTCCTATCACTGAATGATCATTGATCATGTTGATCTTAAAGACAATAAAGTATATTTTATTTTTTATTTTGAATGTCTGTAAATTGTATAAATTGAAATAAAAGGAATCTATTGCAAAAATATGTATAAACCATTGGCAGGTCAGGATGGCTCGGGCGTGTTGGGGGGGCTGAGTACCTACTAGAGGTCGGGAAAAGGTAACACCCAGAAGTTGGGTGCCCTTGATACTGACTACCGGGGGAAAACTAACAGGGACCTATGGAGGGCGCAGCGGGGGGGGGGGGGGGGCGGAGGGTATTTAGCAGCGACAGAGAAGTCAGCCACACACGCTTAAGTCGCACAAGGAGGTAGGAGGGGCGCATGCATTTATGCATTTTGCTATCGACGTAAATCAAAAAAACGGCTCCTTTGATGTTAAAAAAAGGGATCCTAAACACCTTTTATGTGAATTGTCAAAACAACAAAATACTGCCCGATGACGAATTTCTTCAAAGTCAAGATACTGAGTGCAAATACTCTACGGCGACGTTGAAGCCCCGTCTTTTAGGTCGAAGCTTGATTGATGAACGGACAACTGGTGTGTTTTGCATTCAGCTATTTACGGGCATTTCCTCCGCTTTACCCGTCGGCTGCAGGTGATAAATGGCGGCCACCGGCGCAACACTGGATGCACTACACGCTTCGTGGTTCTGCAACTCAGCTCAAATTGTTAGCGGAAGGAAACTAAGAGTAATGAGAGCTACCCCTAAAAGAGTATGGGAGATTCTATATAATAATATAAGCTTGCTAGCCACTTTTTAAAATTTATATGTTTAACCGTTTACCGTGTGTTTTATACCGTTATTCAGACACAAATGAATTTCTATAATATCCGGTCTCGCAATAATCACCGTTACCTGTCAAAAATTAGTTGATTAAACACTGAGTGTTCATTTATCAGGTGATATATTATTCATTGTTTATTTATTTAAACTTTATCGCACAAATTAAAATTAAAATATAGAAAAGGCGAACTTAATGGCAATATACAAAAGGCGAGTATTTCCGCACTTCACTCCTATGATTATTTATATTATTTATTATTTTATAAGTATCATTAAGAACTTGTGTTATGGATACTAAATAACGGATAAACATACTTAAACACTTTATTTTTGTAAATACATACTTAATATAAATAGAAAACACCCAGTCCAGAACAAATGTTCATGTTCATGCACACATATATTTGTCCTGTGTGGGAATCGAACCCACGACCTCAGAAGCGGAGCGGAGCGATATACTGACCTCCACGCCATATCGACCGTCAAATCTAATCTAAGTGCCAGTTCCGAGCCACCGCTTTGTAAGAAGAACTGCCAAGAAACTCACAGACTATGCTCTTTTAAATTACCAACTGGTTAGATATTTTACTTACAATCTTCAATGTCTGTGAAGCTATACAATATAAAATAATATTAACTATATTCATGTTCTATGTCATTCATATTATGAAAGCTAGTGTGATTTTTTTTCCGAACTTTAAGATTAGCACAATTGTATCAAAAGTTAAAATAATAAATCAACAAATCATATTTACGTTTGATTTAAATTCATCATATAGTATTAGCGAATAATGAATCAACAAATCAAATTCACGTTTTATATGAAATGCGTCCATCGCTAGGTTACAATTATTTCCTAATTAAAGTCTAAGCGGGCTGCGCGTGGGCACCACTGGCGCCGGCGCCTACGCACCTCTCCGTCGTAATTTGCAACCTGCTAATAGCTTTCGCGAAACTGCACGCTCTATGACTACGGCGTAAATCATAGACTTTGCCTATAAGTATTGCTTTAAAAGAAAAAAGTGGTTAAGTTTCAACTTATTTATTGTATGTGACAGTGGTGGGGTAAAAACGTCTTGCGTATGAAAACTCGGGTTCTCATTTCAGCCCATATACGTCCCACTACTGAGCACGAGCCTCCTCTCACATATCAAGGTGTGAGGGTATTGGGTCATACTCCACCACGCTGACCCAGTGCGGATTGGCGGAGGCAGGTGTATGGCGTCCTGCTGTTAGAATTTATCAAGCCGCCTATTAGGCCTCTAACATGGCTTAACGACTACCACATTTAGTGATAACCGGGACCAACGGTTTAACGTGCCTTCCGAAGCACGGAAGCGCTCGATATCAAATGCCACACAAACGGTCACCCATCCAAGGACTGACCTCTGTAAACTCTGCTGTACTTCGGTGATCGTTTTCGACCACTGAGCACCGCAGAGCTACGAGCGCTTCACTCGGGTTACTTTATGTCATTGCTGCGTGCGTGCAGGTAATGTAATAATATCTAGAGATTCGTATTCGAGTCGACGACAAAATAATTTTACATACATACTTACATTCATACATTCACGCCTGTTTTCCCGAAGGGGTAGGCAGAGGCACATTATACGCCCACACTTCGCCAATTATATAGTTGGTCCCACGTAATAGGTGGCGAGCCTATTGTCGCTTACTAAACACTGTTATTTTCGTCAGAGCCTCGTCCGTTAATTGGCAGGTGCACCACTTGCAGGTGAGGCTGACTTGGGCTCCTTAGGTCTTGGTAGGGTTCCTATACACAAAATAATTTTCTGAATGTAAATTAATGTCATACCAGCTTAATTATAGAAACCTTATCATTACTGCCTTATATAGTCTTCTGCTGAGCATTAACGTCCTTATTAGATTATACGCTACACTCTACTCTATTACTTGCCCGTAATCCCCACGCTTGGCAGGCGGATTGGTGATCGCAGTTCAAGCCAGTTCGTTGGATAACGCTGCTGTCCATCATCCGGTAGGAATTGTCTTCGTCGACTCTTGCGACTCCCCGTGAGATGAGAGAGGGTGGCACTATTATATTCCGGCCCCACACGGCAAGTTAATAGTACTCAAAATCTACTTTCTAACGTGTACGGAAGACCAGCGCCGCGGGGCCATAGTGACCCCTCGGCATATGCTGAGTATAAGCCTTTTCGGTGCCACATGTGTTTATTAATTTTTATTTTTGTATTTTTGTAAACTAATGTATCATGTGTCACAGAATAAATTTCTTTCTTTCTTTCTTTCTGACAAAAATAAACACACCGATAATTAAACTATAATATGATCACGAGGGCGCTTGTTAGTGCGCGTAAACTACGATATGAAGCGCCATATTTTTTTTGGACTGCATCGATTGCTTACCAGTAGGCAGGACTAAGTAATTATGACGAGTCACATTAAATAAAATATTTGTGAATAATTTTTACCTGTCAGTGAATTTGAATATCTAACTTCATACTACTTTTATGGTAAAAAGTATACCGTTGCTACTTTCCTAGCAGTTTAGTATATAGCCTTACTATGAAAAGCCAGCAAATTAGATACAGCCACATGGCTACTTCACACTACTTTTACGATCACCTTTGATATAACCGCTTGCCCTCAACATTGTATGGAGGCGGGATGGCGTGGGAATACGACCCTTTAATACGGGCCTTTCAGAAACCTTACATCGAGAGACGTTTCTCAATTTTCGTGATTTAAACACATAATCATGGGATTCGAGTTAAGCTGTATTTAGCAGGCTATTAATCAAAAAACAGCGTAATCTTGAGACTTGCGAGATATTTATGACCCTGTTTTATTTAAGGTTGAAATTGTGTTTGAGAAATATTTAAGCTCAAAGTTGATTGCCTGTTTTAAACAGTAGTTTAATAGTTTAAAGAAAGATAGTAGTTTTGTGACCCGTTAAATTAATGTTTGTAAATATGTGACGATTAATGTGAGTTCAATTCTCATACAAAAAGAAAGTGACCATAAATACGAAATTGGTTGTATTGTGTTTAAAAAACATATATAAAAATGAATGAATGAATGGATGAACATTTTATTGTACAATAAATATAAAAAAAAGTAATAAAATCACATAAACAAATATATGGTACCTCACCTGAAAGTGGTACAACTGCCGACGTACGCTTACCGGGAACTTGTGTGCTGTCCTGAGAAAGCACACAAGTTCCCGGTAAGCGGCAATAGGCTCGCCACCTATTACGTGGGACCAAAGTATAGTTGGCCAAATGTGGGCGTATAATATGCCTCTGCCTACTCCTTCAGGGAAGCAGGCGTGATGGTATGTATGTATGTTTATTTATACGTTGTGTAGTACCAACCACACTAGCTTTTTTTCAATTTCGGGGTAGAAGCGCTGTAGAGCATGCCCAAAAATATGTATTTATTCTTTACCTACCTATATTAATATAAATAAACAGACATGTAGTGTGCTACGCTAAAGTAATATAAAAATAATAAAATATAATTAAAAATACTATTATTATATTTAATACTATCATTTGTTTTTATAGTTTATAAAAAACATTGGTCTTGTAAATCAAAATTAAGATTTTTTCTTTAAAAACTTCAAAGAAAAAGAAATTCTTATACAGCTTACAACCTCTGTCGTACAAAAAGCGCACTAAATATCAGGCCGAAATAAACCCACTTCACAGTAAAGCGTAAATTAAGCCCAAGTCGTTTAAGAAGAAGATGAAAATAGATAAAATAACAACATTATTAGCAAAATTAAAGTATCTACAATGTCCTTTGATGAAATATCAAAGCACACGTAAACAGCCAGACAATGCTCAAAGTAGCAAACTTTAATGATAGCAATTCTTCTTGTTACAGAAAGAGAACAGAAAGTAAAGCAAGGTGTTTCCAAGTTTCCGCGATGTTTTTTCGAGTTTAGTCGCAAATAAAACCGTCTGGCAATACGTCGAGTTGTCGGAGGTTTTATGAGGCTCAACAACACTTTGCGGACGTACAGTCGTTGGTCAAAAACTGGCTTCTATATCTTAATAAATGACATAACAGTCCAGATTGAAATTAATTTCTTTAAGACGTTTGGTGTTGGTAGGTTTCTTTTTTATAGGTTACGTTGATAAGTAATTAAAATTTTAATAAAAGCTTATTTTTTTCCAGAACCCAAAATGAGGGGATGTTGGTCCACCAGTTGAGCTTAGTACCTATGGATTGCCAGACACAGGAGCGTGGTGAACTTTTTTTTTGTTGGAAAATCAATAATGACCTTCTCCCGCTGTGGGTGGAGTGGGAAGGTGTGTCAGACTTTTACTGACTAAAACCAGCTATGTTCTTTCTTATGCCTGATACGTCACGAAGCCGTGGTAACCCTTTCGGATAGTCCCACAGCGTGGGCAGGGTTGACCCCATCCGTGGGGGCCCTTACTGTGCTGACATCTCTTTGAGGCGCGCGTGGAACACGAACGCGTCGTCGACGCGGCCTGTCGCGTATAGAAGGCGGACGGGCGGCGAGTTACCCATTATTCACCGCCCACAAGCCAGAGGTATTATTAGTATTATTTTATTTTGTATAACACTTAACGGTTAACCCAGCCACTTGGTCTTCCGACTTAGTGGTCGTTCTTAGACCAAGAAGAGTGCAACTTCCTATTGAGTTGGAAGTTGGAGTTACATGCATGTAACCAATTTCCTGCTTGCAAAATGAGCTGTCTACGAAAGAGTATATGTAAATAACTAAATGTAATTAATTGCAGCATGAAAAATGTAAAATTCTGGCATTACTTTTTATAAAGCAATCAGCTAAGGACGTCAAAAGAATGATGATTATGTGATAAGACAGCGAGGGTATAGTCAAAGGACCCGACATGACCCGAAATAAGGAAATCTAAAATCCTCATTATTTGAGTGCTGACTGTACCTACTAAAGTCGCGAACAAGTTCAAAGCTTTATTTTAATTTTCCAAGAGCATGCTGTTTTCAGTTTTCCTCGGGAAAGAACGCTTAACTCCTTGGCACGTGCAAGAAATAAAATGTGATACTTGCTCCAGGGTCTTTGAAATGAATTTCTTAGACTTTTTATGGATTTTTTAAAGATTTTATTATAAAAGATGGCCTGTTATTCTATAAATAGTTATGAATGACAATGAGATATTGTCAGCCTTATTTTCAAATTGCTTATACATTTTTAAGCAAACTTATATATTTATAGGTAAAAACTATTCATTTTTCATAGTTAAGGCACTAATAAAATTTATGTGTTATGCCAATTCGGTAATAAACTACTTAAATTTGCCTGACCTTAAATGTACATTAAGGTTGCATGGAAGAAATTGCTGATAGCGATAAGGCCGCCTCTTGTATATTATATTTATTTATGTAATCTGATTAGTTTGTATATTTAATTTTAGTGAACAATAAAGTATTCGTTCGTTTGTTCGTTCGTTCGTTCGTTCCTTCGTTCGTTCTTTCGGTCGATCGTTCGTTCTTTCGGTCGTTCGTTCGTGCGTTCGCTCGTACATTAATTAATTAATTCAATATAAATTTATGGGACTTCACAGACTTCAACTATACAGATAACCCAGGATCACTTCGGCCAGGATAGAAAAGATTTGGGCAAGAAAGTCGTGATGATGGTTGTCCCCTCATTACAAATTGAAATACTTGTACTACTCAATAATTTTCTTGTCTAGGTTCTAACTCTAAAGCAACAACGACTACAAAACTGTAATTCAAATATATTCATTGCAAGTGCCATATAAGTGACAACAAATGAGACAGAAGTGGTCAGTACTAAGAATATCGATTTATTTTGTAGATAACTATGCTATATCCAAGTTACTTTTAATTAATACGGAACCGACACGACATAAACTGCAAGGAACAATAAAAATCCCGCTACTCCACGTCGGCATTGTATTTTTTGTCGTGAACTCACTGTTACATTGTCTGGCAATGTCAAGTAATTTGTACTGTGTTCGTTGTCTAGGTTTAACTACTTGGTGGAAGGGACGGGTAGGATGAATAGAACACGATTTCATTAAGAGCCCACTGAAATAAACCGGGACTTAGATAAGCATTTATGTCTCAGATATAAGGTCCTTATTTCCTTATAACTGATTGCGTGAAAGTTACCACTAAATCACTGATTTGGCGCGATCTCCATCTGTTTTGGTTTATTTACGACTCGAGCCTGTCTCAGAGACTGTTATTACGTAAACCAGATAACTACGAAGCAATTACGTAGAGTCAGGAAAGTCTTAACTGGTTAAAAGACGAATGGACAATTTTGTAGTCTCCTTAATTTTACTGGGATAAGATTTATTTATTTACAGTAGATAGACCTTAGGCTGTTTCTAGCTGTTTGCTTAAGTTGGCGTGGAAAAATAATGATAGCTCAGAACCTTATCTTTTTCTCTTCAAATAAGTAAAATGGTTCCTAATTAAAAAAAGGTTTTATTAGAACTTTGATGGTCTTCTGTGAAAGTATTTTTCGGTTGATACAGAATTCATAAAAATAATCTCTGACGAACATAAAAACTTTCGGTAAGCGGAAATAGGCTCGCTACGTATTACGTAGGACCAAACATGTAATTAGCGAAACGTTGGCTTATAATATGCCTCTACCTAACCCTACGGGGAAACAGGCGTGACTGTATGTATGTATGTTTAAAAATAAAACAGTGAGGAAATATTTAAAAAACCTTATTTATATCGTTGTTTATATTATTCTTTGGTATTGAATATATGCTTTAGCTAGACTATGCATATAATATCACAATTCATATTTTTGAATTTTAATTCTTTTTTATACATAAAATGACATAGAGACATCCATATACTCGTTCTTAGCACGAAAGGTCAAGTGTTTGATTCTCACACTCAACAAATATTTGTGTGCATGATCTTAGAAAATTGTCTATTGTTCTAAGTATTTATTTACAAAATATAATTAAGAACGTATATTCGAGCAACAATTGCTTAGTTTGGGGAAAAATGGCGCTAGGTATAATGTTTAAAGATATTATTATGTATAAGTTCCCGTAGGACTCCTTCCTATAAGGCTTAATTCAGAAATCTACACAGACAAAATCTTTGGCAGAAGCTATTAAACCTATAAAATTATTATAATCTACACAAACAATTGGGGCTATAAATCTTCAGTGTCAGGAAGGCTTGGATAACAATACAACAACATAGGGCACAATAATAGAAGCAGAAAACAATGGACTACAAAGCGCACGTAGATGCTAGAGTAAGGTATTTATTACAAAGCGACCTTATACGTCTGAAGTTGAACTTACGGTATTTAGCATGGGAAATAAATTGGATTCAAAGTGTGAAATATACTATCTAATTAAATAATTACATTCCAGGGCCAGCTGGAAGATATTTCTATTTGGAATAAGCGCCCTGTGCCCTGTACCCAATGTTTCTTAGTTTTTTAGTATTTCTGTATATATATTTTTGTGTGTATACTAAATAAATAACTACATACATATAATCTCCCCTGTTTCCCTGAAGGTACGCAAAGACATGCCTTTGACGCTTACCGAGAACTTTTATGTCTGCAAGAGCCTCGTCCGTTGATCGGCAGGTTAAACCCATTGCAGGTGAGTTGGGTTTGGGCATTTGAGGTGTTGGTAGGTGCCACTCGCCATATACAAAATATATACGCCTAGATATCCCATTAGGCATTGGATTGGGCAGAAACATTGCTTGATATATTTAAAAAGTATCTATTGGTATAGTTGAAGAAAAGATTTACCACAGAGAAGGTATGACGTGTCCAGTTGTGAGAAATGGGTAGCCTAGACTAGACGAGTGCTTATTCCTATTGTCGCCTTCTGCTACTCCCTGGGACGACCATGGAATGATGGAATTAGTTGGAAATGCTGGCAGCACATGGCACTCATTATCATACGAGGAGTTTTTTTATGCTCTGAATACATTTAGATGTTAATCTCTTCTATCTGAATGTTTCCTAAATCTTGATTATGTTGTGGAATCCCTAATTAAACGAAATCTTTCGAATGAATTGAAATTAATTCTTTTTAATTTAATTAATTTGACGACCGATATGGTTTGGAGGTCAGTATTACGCGTCAGTAGTAGAAGTGTACACTTCACTCCAGAGGTCGTGGGTTCGATTCCCACACAGGACAAATCTTGTGCATGAACATGAATATTTTTTCTGGTCTGGGTGTTTTCCTATGTATATTAGGTATCTATGTATTTACAAAAAAAAAGTATTTAAGTATGATTATCCGTTGTTTAGTATCGATAACACAAGTTCTTAATTATACTTATCTTAGAACTTGATTAGTGTAATTGTCAGAAAATATTTTTTTATTTATTGACATGAATGTTTACTAAATCTTGATTATGTTGTGGAAAATTTATAGCAATATACTTTATATCTAGATAACACGAATATTGGTCATATTTCATTGATACAAAAAATACAGTAGATACCAAGAATGTTAAATTATTAAAATTAAGAAACCAGTTTTACATTTTTTTTTGTTTTGCTTTCTTTGTGTTAGTGAAAACATCATAAAGAATAAAAAGTTTAATAAAATAGAAGCAGGTGTAGCCTCGGTAGAAATGGCAAAAATAATTTCACTGCATAAAACAATTTCGTAGGAAACAAAATCTCCTAAACAATGCAAACTGATATTAAAAATATCCATTTGGTTAGGAGCGAACCTCTAATCTTCCATACTTAGTGGGTTCCGAGGCTTTAATCGGCTTTCAGGAAAAAGACCGTATCGTAAACCCAAATTTTAATATCGGCTTAACATCTCGGCGTAACATGAAAAACGAATTTCCGTGAAGAAAGTTTTGCGGCAATATCATCTACTAGGAGGGCCTTACTAGACTTGGGAGAGAGGATAAATGTATATAACACAATTTTATAGTATTAATAACGTATTTTACAAAACGGACTGGTGTTTTAGTGTAAGTGAAGCTAAGAGTGTGTGCCAAGATCGTAGCAAGTGGAAGGATGTGATCTTTGTCTACAACTACGGGAAAAAGACATAGCATTATGTATGTATTAAATTATTTAGAACGAATTAAATTATACAATTTAAGCTATGATAATGTACATGTTGGTCGTAGTAAAAAGGTCAATCGTTTTGTTTACATAGTTGGAAACCAGTTCAAACCACTTTCATAGTTTTATGTCTTCTTTTCTACTCCTAGAACCCACTCGTAGGATATAAGAAAAAAAAGAATATTTTTTATTCACAAAATAGCATTACCAAACAATTAGATCAAACAGTATCATATACAAATAAAAAACAAAACAAAAATATTTAAAAATTATCTATAATAATAACAACAATATGTTGTATGTTGTTGTAGGTAATGTTTTACCTGTCAAAAGGACGGTACATCAGCGTGATGCTGCTGCATCTAATAATATAACAGCGCTGATGTTCCTGTACCGTTCTTTTAAGGTAGAGTGACGTAAAAGAAAAATAATATAACAATCACTCGAACAAAAAAAAAACTAACAATAAAATGAAAACAAAAAATATAAAACATAACCCACAACATAAGAACGTATAACTAATATGACAAGGAACATCTAAGCAAACGACGAGCAAGCCATTACAAAACAAAAATTTCAAAGAAAGAAAATTGGTTGCCTGTAAAGTCGGTATACGGGCGAAAGTTTTACGTGACAACGACTTTGAGTGGTAAAATAATTTAATGTGAATATTCATTTGTATAGTAGGAAGAAGGATGAAATAATAGTAACAATTGAAAACATTTATTTATACACAGAATTATATTTGAGAATTATAACCATGCCCGAGTGGAAGGGACGCGTGCCTCTCACTCGCTCTCATCGTGACCGCATAACGTGAGCGGAGCGTAACGCAGTTTCTTGAAGTGTCACCCGGCAAACCAATTTATAAGACGTTGTCACGTCAAAAGAAAAGATGCGCTTATGAGACATTATGTTCTGAATCACCTTTTTACACAGTAGTGGAACGTTGGTTAGAGATTTAAAAACCTCCATGAAGTATCTCGTCGGATAAATACGAATAAAACGACTATCTTATTCGTGCGCTTTCACATAAATATATTTAAACAAAGTTCCCTAGCGTAATTAATTTTTTATCTTCCAGTAGACGATGGTCACTCCGCCCGCACTGCATACTAAGCCGGATTTGCAAGTCGGGCTTACTCCAACTTTTCTTTTTAATTAAACGTGCTTTATGAACTCTGGAGATTTCAAATTAATTACTTGTGTGCGTGACAGAGAGAAATAATAATTACATTGTTCATTTTAGATTCTAATTAGGGTTGATTGGTAAAATAGATTAGTACAGCTCTGTCCTGAAATTTTAAAAATCCTCTTTCTTTCGAAAAGTGACTATGTATAATAGTTTAGATACTAGTAAATGCATAAATACATACATTCACGCCTGTCTTCCCGAAGGGGTAGGCAGAGGCATCTTATACGCCCACACTTAGCCAATTATATACTCGGTCCCAAGTAATAGGTGGCGAGCCTGTTGCCGCTTACCGAGCACTGTCATGTTAGCCAGAGCCTCGTCCGTTAATCGGCAGGTGCACCAAATTGCAGGTAAGGTTGGCTTGGGCTCCTAAGATCTTGGTAGGAGCCCTATACACTCTACTATTACTAGCAAATGTCTTATTTTAGTTTATTAATGCTACACTTCTATCACGAACTTTGGTACGAGGAATTCAGATCGTACTCGACAACGGGGACCCAGTGCGATTTGGCAAAAGTAGGTGAGTGTCATCCTTCTGTAATATTCAATCCGCCTGTGATATGACTTAAAAATGAATATGATAATGAAAGCCAGGACAAAGATTTGAACGCACCACACAAACGGTTTTTCCTTCCAAGAACTAACATCTGCAAACTCTTCGATGTTCAGTTACGAACACCTAGTGCAGAAGAGCTACAAGCGCTTCTTCTAGTAAATGAGTTTCATAATAATCTATATCTAAGAGGCGATAGGGCGTAGTTTACAGACAATTGGAGATCAAACTCTACTGCGCAACGGATATGAACTATTTTATAACAAAAACATCCCACGAGGTGTGCTTTATATGTAAGATGTTTTCTTAAGATCTACACTGATGTAAATAAACAAAACAAATATTTTATCATTTTCATAAATGTAACACTTTCAACAGATATGAAACCTACCCAAACAGATAAATAAAAGAACAAATATGTAAAACCAACCAGTGTGTTCATCAATTGAAGTGCTATGCACAAGACTGATGACATACTAACTCAATGTAATAATAATGATAATCAATTATAATTTATTTATTCCACATGCAGTACACAATTTTTCTCACAAAAACCTTGGCTTAATTCAGAAATTTATTTGATTGACTGTAATTCAGCAGCCAGTATCTTCCCAAAATTAGATTTACAACATATCAATGCTATATATGGTAAAATAGTGTAAGTATTTGTGTGTGTATGTTCGTGTGTGTGTGTGATTGCGTGTGTGCGTTGTGTGTTGTGTTGTGTACGTGCATGTGTGAAAGAGAGAAGAACTATCTGAGGTTCATAAGAATGGCCGAAGCAATTCCTCAATCTTTAGGACCGCCTGGCTTAAATTTATCATAATTATCAAGTATTATATAATATAATATAATAACTATCCAGTATTTTATAAAAACGAGAAATAAAATGGTCATAGTGTCTACGTGTGAAACTACTTCTAGCATGATAACTTTTAGGAAAATAATAACGGCGGCGCCGGTTTAAGGTATCGGAGGAGGGAAGTGTTGATTTGTGATTAATGTAATGCTCTTTAATCACAAATCAACGAGCGTGGTAAAATTTCAAAATTTCCGTTAGATAACTCTACCTCTGTTGGACTATCATAAAAAGTATTAATTGAAAGATTGTTTAAATCTTTAAAACGCTTCGGTAAAATTTTACTCCTTCCTGACTTTGTAGTACTAGAAATGCGATATGTAACGATCCTGTCTAGTACATTGTAAGTGTATGACTACTATAGAAAGTTACACATATAAACTACTCGATTCTAATCACGTCCATTCGGCACCTCAGGCTCCAGAGACCAACAGTTGTATTCCCACGAACGTACCTTTTTTTCGAAGCCTTTTTTTGCCATGAAACAACATTTTATTCCGAACAAAATCGGTTCGTTATAATGGGATTCAATGGGCATTGTTATTTTTCGAATCAATTCGTGTTTTATTCGATTGTTGAGGATTCTTATCGCATATCGTCGGTAATAATCGGAGCTCGATCCAGATGGGACAAAGGGAGTGGATGGGACGGGGCTAGTCGTAAACGGGACACGATGTCTTCCAACAATGAGAGGACGCATCTTAGGATTTTGTTACGATAACTACGCAAAATTGTCTATATTTTGAAGAAAATACATTGCAGAATAATTCTTTATAATAATAATTCTTTGATTTTCACACCAATTATTTAATTTCAAGATAGTGATACTTATCTTGAAATTAAATAATTAATAAGAACTTGTGATATGGTTACTAAATAGCGAATAAACATACAAATATAAGTAGTTTTACTGTAAACACATATGTACTTATTATACATAGGCAACACCCAGATCAGAACAACTATCCCTAGTAAAGGGCTACCTTATACAAATGTATGGAGTAGTCCTATAAAATTTAAGTAGTGTTATATTATTTAGATATATTTGGGTCGCCCAGTACTTTTCACTTTATGTTGTTATTTTATATGGACAAACGGATTTTCTATGTATGTAAAGAAACACTCATAGTATACTTCTTGTGTTGTCTATTCCTCATGTTGGTGAGTGACAGTGACGTTTGATGAATTAGGATATATTGAAAGAAATCTGAGCAAACGATTGTTTTTATGCGAAGATAATAAATCTAAACCGAAATAAAGGCTTTAAATATTGTTTTTTTTGTTTACAGGTAAGTGAAGTGTTTAAATTACTGATAAATTATATGTTTAGATGGTAAAATGTACAAATATTAAATAAATAAATGAACTTTTGTCTAAAGAGAAACGCAAGTCTTTGTTTTATTTGGATAGTCCAAGATGGCAGTATATTATTATATGTATATTATAATTGTTCATACTAACAATTAATTAAGGTTCCTAAAAAGATAAATCACAAATGAGAGAGTCTCAATAAGTGTTTAGGGAGGTTTACCCGTGGTTTAGTATCCATGATACAAAGCTTAGTTTAGTATAGGGATGGATGGATCAGTCTTAGAAATTATATTCCTAATAAAATAAGAGCGTTTTCGCGGTGATAAAAATACTAACTTCATACCTGCAAAACATGCACGTAGGTAAAGTAATAGTATTTATATCTAAATACCCTACGGGTGCACAGGGATCCAAATCAGATCTGTGAAGCCCGGTTGGCTTGGGCAACCTCACTTCTCGATAAGCGACAATAGTCTCGCCACCTATTACGTGGGACCAACTATATAATTGGCGAAATGTGGGCGTATAATGTGCCTCTGCCTACCCCTTCGGGGGAATACGCGTGATGTATGTATCGAAATACCCTTATATCGCATTGTATTTTAAACTAGCTAAACACATATGTACTAAGAAAATACCAGTATAGATTCACCTCCACAATACTATGACTTAGAGACACCAGCTATAACATTTGCATTTAATTTCACTATTCCAAAAGCAGCACACATGCAGCCCCGCCTTTACGGCAATTGGTTTTCTCCAATCTCCAGCTATCCTATTTCCTTTAGACTAAAAAGGCGGTGCCGGTGAATTTTAAAGCCTTACTTTAAAGTCTTACTTTGAAATTCCCCCAAAAGCCTTATAATCAAATGGAAATGTTCCAAAGTCGATGGTATCTGGCGGCGATCTCGCCCGACTGTATAAAAACTCAAATGGAGTAGAGCTTCGTTCACATTGAATTGGTTTAGTTTGAATAAAATTATTGAATATTTTTACAACGCCGGCACAAACAAGCATGACTTAGTAATACTTGTAACTGATAAGCAATAGATTAAATAAACAAGTTTACTTGTAAAGTCGTCATACTTTTCTTCTCAAATATTATTTTAGTTTACTTTTATTATCACAAGGTGGCGGTAACATATTGCATTGCCGACCCTCTGCCGCCTTTCCTTGGTTTACATCATTACATAAATAACATTATAATAAAGTAAGTATTCAATAAAGTTTAATTCAAAGTAAAATAGTTAAGTAACAATAGTTTTTGTGAAAATAACAAAGAACCTATGTGTGTATGAAAAAATCTATATAAAAAATATCTAGACTATACAGAAAATATACCAGCTTAGACGAGCCCCAGTATCAGTAGGACGCGTGTCCGAGAAATTCAGAAAAAGTAACAAACGAGACGACGAAAAATGGTCTAAATATGTGAGCTGACTTGATTCCACCGGGACTCCCCGTGATATTTGCCACGCACGATTAATGTTTCCTATAAATCCCAACCCGTGTACTACTAAACTGTGATCAAGGTGCTGTCAACCCTCTTTTGTTATATTTCATCTCTCTTTCTTCGCCGACTTCAGAGAGGGATGGTTAACAAACAGTAGCGACTAGACAGCGATAAATAAACAATTGCAGATACGCAGTAAAAGACGAAAGTCTAAATACGCTTCGTTTTGGTGTGGCACATGAGCAATGCCAAGGTATTACTTTGTCTGTGCTGGACTATAGTAGAGGTAATAAATAAAGTTTTTCCTGTCTCGGTGAGCTTTATTCCTTTGTAGATGTATTGTAGTTAGCTATTAGTAACACCTTGCTTATACGTGTCTAAATAATGAGTTTTCTTGTAATTTTGTTTTGGTAGTATAACTTTTTCTTATAGGACTATTGGTGTAGAGCTATGCCTACACTCACTCACTTGTCAAATCTATGATGATAGGTCGTTGATTTGAGCCACACACAAGACAATTTATTGCATTAACATGAATATTATTTGACTTAGATCGCCCAGTGGTGAAAATTTTTAATTCAGTGGGTCCAGGGATCAAACCCTATGACATTTCGAAATTATGTGCGTAATTATCGCTTGCTCTGTGCCTCGGAAAGCAAGTAAAGCTGTTGGTCCCGTCTGTCATGAACACCTATAGCAGTGGTTATAAGGAAGTCAGTGCCTTCTAATATTCTGAAAACTGGTTTAACCATAGAATGATGATTCCCTTTTGGTTGTGGAGGTTAGGCGGCAGTCGCTCCATGTCATAACTGAAGTTCAGCCAAAATCTGATTAGACCAGTGAGCAGACACTGAGGCAACCGAAATAATGCTAGGATATGGTGATGATTATGACGACCGATATGGCATGGAGGTCAGTATACCTGCACTTTACTCCAGAGGTCGTGCGTTCGATTCCCACACAGGACAAATCTTGCATGCATTGTGTGCATGAATATGAATATTTGTTCTGGTGTGTGTGTTTCCTATGTATATTAAGTATGTATTTACAAAAAAAAGTATTTAAACATGTATTTTCGTTCTTTAGTATCCATAACACAAGTTCTTAATGATACTTATCTTGGAACTAAATAATTGGTGTGATTGTAAGAGAATATTTATTTAGTTAAACTCGGAATTATTTTAACCGTGTGGCTTTATCAATATTCACTTGTACTATATTAAACCGCTCTGAACCAGTAAAGTAATACAGTAAACACAAACTCATATTCTTCCAACAATCTTAAAAACCTTCACTGAAAACGTAAAGTTACTCTGCAAAAGCCAAGATTTATCCAATTACACCAGACCAGAGAGGAGGAAAATTATCAAGGGACTCCATCGGTACTAGATCAAATTGATAGGTGGTTTTTAATATTCCCCCAGGATAAATTAATTTGCGAGCAGAAGGCGGAACTGGGTCCCGGGGCACTAATATATTTATGCCAACCCTGGAGATGGTAATATGCATTATGTGACTGCGATTCGTAATGCGAATTTAGTGTAGTCTGGGGTATGAGGTGTCTAGTGAATATTTATATTGGTCAAATTGGGAACTGATTTTGTTACAGTTTATTGATTTATCCTAAGTCGATTTAGATAGTTCGTTGTTTTTATTTTAATTTTTATACGTTTTATTTTCAGTCATGGAATATTTTCTGTTTCCTTTTGTTTAAACCTCATCACGTTAAATTTTATTTGTGTTGTGTTACGTCTATATGTATTAAAAAAATAATGTTAGTTATCGATTTATAACTCAAAACGGCTTAACCAATTTTGCTGAAAATTTGTGGGAAGGTAGCTTCGAACCAGGAGACTGACATAGGACCTCCCGCTTCCGTGAGACGAGACATAAAACGTGGTATAACAAAACGCAAATGAACGTGGAATAACAAAACACGAGGGACACAAGCTATTACTATAATTTTCCCGCGAGAACCCAACTTGAAAAATGTACCTATAGGTCACACGAACCAAGTTACGGGCGGCCACTAGTAGTCAATAAAAATCTTCTTACTCTATAAGTAGTTTTCTATATATTTTCCCCTATTAATTATATACTGGTTGTTGTTACTGATGCGACATAGTACTGAGGTTAACCGTATAAGAACCAACTAACAAAGAAATATAAGGGTGTTTACGGTTCCTACCAACCTCACCTGGAAGTGGCGCACCTGCCGATCAACGGACGAGGCTCTGGTGAACATAAAATTTCCTGATAAGCGGGAATAGGCTCGCCACCTATTACGTGGGACCAACAATATAACTGGCGAAACGTAGGCGAATAATATGCCTCTGCCTACTCCTTCGGTAGTCGGACAGCATAGTAAACAAAGAAATATTATTGGTCGGACAGCATAGAACAATTTCATTTGCGGTTGAATCGTTGAAAATGAATCATCAGTTGATTTCACCAACATCGGAAGGATAAAGATTTAGGCAATAGCAATAACAACTCAATCAGAGAAGCCACAATAAAACTCAAAATCCTCTTTACGAGCGCGCACGAAATTGGCCTTTTGGCATAAAAAAATATTCAACTTTTACGAGAGAATTAACATATAGCCGAGTGCGGGGTGACGAGCAGGAAACTTAAGAAGGCTTATTACGAATTTTGCGCGCTTATTTTCTCTATGCTGCAGGCATAGGTGTATGTAATGAATATCAGACTAAGGATGTATGAGCCAAGTAGTACGCCACGTACGAGTATGTTACTTTGGTTCCAGCGTTAAACTTCATTCAAGCATTGTCTTTTAGAAAAACAACATTTTAGAAAAAGCCTTCATATTTCAAAATAAATAATTAGAACATAATAGTTTTACTTTAGTCAAAGTTTTTAATCCACAAAAATTGCAAAAAAAATTACACATATGAGTTTTAAACATTTTTGAACATATAGACAATCACGCTTGTTTTTCCGAAGAGGTTGGCAGGGACATATGTATTTCAAGCTCACAGTTGGTTTCACGTAATAGGTGGCGAGCCAATTGCCGCTTCAATGGAACTTTTATTTGCCAGAGCATCGTCCGTTAATCGCAGATGCACCACTTGCAGGTGAGGTTGGCTTGGACTCCTAAGATGTTGGTAGAATCTTTGTATCTACAACTTACATAAAATTTATTTTAAATAGAACAAATGATAATAGATAGCGGTCTCAGTGTTGCTACATTTAATCATTGTCGAATTGTACGACTTCTAAAACTGGCGCATTTTTTTAATAAGCCGCCTGAAATATATTTTTATGAAAGGCATTTTCGCGCGGAAACAAAGTGATTAATAGCCAACCCTTAAATTTCGTGGAGTTTATTCTAAAAAGTTTCGCGTGCTCTTTTTCTTATAATTAAGCTAAAAGTGTTGTAATAATTTACAACCCTTCCCTTTCTTATATTTCTTCTTTAAGGGACATTATCAGCGAAAGTACTTTATAATGAAGGTAAAGAATAATTAAAAATATATATTTTAATTATTTTTGATATTTTTATATGTCATTGTGCATATGACATTTTTAAGTCATTTCATTAAACTAATGTCTACAAGAACCTTTCTTTAAGTAAAAGATAAGAATCCTTTATCCTTTTTCAAGTAATTATCTATCTTCATACCTGTTGGTTATGAGAAAAAGCTAGAGCTAGAGATGTAAAAACTAGCAGACATATTTCCGTAACTACGGAGAATTTTGGGAATAAATTAACCCAAAAATTTCTGGTATTCCTAATAGTACCACAGTACTCGAATTAACTAAATAAATATTACCAGACTGAGTTACTATTGTACATAAATAGTAAATTCATATCTGTACTTTTTTAATTCTAAAAATAATAATGCTCTTAATTTAAAAACACATAATAACTAACTCATTGAATACAAGTTTGTATTCACATTTAAACAGCAACTAATTTCATTCCCAATCACCCGAATCCTATTGCGTCATGTCAATTGAAGTTGCACACTCAAATACACACATAATATTGATATCTTTGCTTTTATCCCGGTTGTAAATTCAAAATCCAATTTGTGTGAAATCGGATTTCGCAGCGAATGTATTCGGTGTCCTATTTGTTGTGGTGCTTATGATTTATCTCTTGTTTGTATTGATTTAATGCATAACATGTGATGTGTATTCGTAGCGACAATAAAACAATTTTCAGCTTAAAAATGCTTTTGGTTTTCATTTGTTTCGAGCGGATTTTGTTTTACTTGTATAGTTGTCGATCGCTCTTTGTTTTTTTATTTGTTTATCGTCTGATAATGACCGATATAGCGGAGGAGATCTTTGTATCAGCATTACGCTCCTGAGGTATCTGGTTCGATGCTCACACATTGCTTAATACATCTGGAATATAAATATTTATCTATAATCATAACATTTCAAAACAGCTACTATAATATTTATTTAAATGAAAAGGTATGTAACTATGTTCATGCGTTGTCTAAGCCCATCGTTTAAGCCTTGTTTTACTTCGTTTGAGTCTTGAAGCGTTGTATGTAGATGTCCAAAGAGATTTTTTTTTTAAATATTTATTTACATAAAATTTATTTAATTTAATGAGCACACCCACTGCGTTCTAATTATAACTATTATCGTCAAACGACAGTCTGTTCTAGCCACGGATGTTCTAGCTGTCTCCGTTATCACAACTATCTGTCGTCACTGTTATCGCTTTTTTATTGTTGAACAACTGTCGTATGTAACGATTTCTAATGAAACTTATCTTCTATCAAGTTGCAATCGATAACTGAAATTAGAATAGAACGGACGATTATATCGATAACTTATTGCCATTTTTATAGATTTTTGTTAGGTATATTCTCATTTGAATCACAATGGTAAAATGCATGTTTATATTGGCCTATCAATCAGCTTTCAGTTTTAAGCCAAATTTTATGTATTTAGTCTGTAATAAAATATATTTCAATAAGTTTCCAATATATGTATATATATGTAGTAGTAGTAGATTTTTAACACATTCAGATATGAGATAAATGTTTTCGATTTTTTTAAGAAATTCAATGACAACGTATGGAAACAATTTCCCAAATTAATTTCATGATTAAAACTTATATATGTGTATTGAATAGAAAGACATAATTATTATCTGTTTCCCAAAAATGTAAAAACAAGTGTGTAAGACTTTATTGCTGAACGATATTTTATCCAAGTAAGGTATATAATTTGAGCCTGGTCAAAATTTAAGTGGAAGATTTAGCATAATTTATAGCAGTAATTTCGAACAAACAGCTGTCTTGATTCACAATCGGGATTTTGGAGTCCAAAATGCTTTTTAATGTATGCTTAAAGATTTCTGGTCAGATTATCGTGTTCTGAGCATGATTGAATACAATCCGCCCACCATTATCCAATCACAGAGTGTCGGCAAATGTTTTTTTTTTACTCATAATCGGAGCTTGAAAAAAAACTTGAGCCTTCAGGGTACAATAATAATAATAATAATAATAATATTTATTTATTTTCTCCCATACAAAGCAAAGAAACTTAAAGCTACTTAAACGTATTACAAAACAACTTAAAATAAGAGGTGTACAATTTTTCAAAGCTTGATATTATATGGGAGACTGGTGCCCAAACTAGGTAAATCCTGTGTCTTGGGTCACCAGGTCTCATCCCTGTCATAAAGACATAAAATAATTTAGTACACTTTTTTTTTTTTTTTTAGAGGAAAGCCCTAAGAGAGTGTGTCTAATCAATTTTCCTGTGAGAAATTAAGAGGATATATGTGTGTTTGTATGGGAATATGTGTCAGCATATGTGTGTGTGCGAGCGAGTGTGTGTGTGTGTGTGTGTGTGTGTGTGTGTGTGTGTGTGTTTTCAAAGGGTAAAAAGAGTTCATATAGCGATCAATTTCTCCGTTTCCAAATAATCCAAACTTTGTAGCCAGTCATGGATAATATGTTTACACGTGAATTTATTTTTAGCATATATCCTGAGATTTTTATTAACTTTGTTGTACAGCCTACCTCCTCGATATTTAAAAAACCTTCTGTATAGTTTGGTCCTACCCGATGCTATTTTACACACTTCATGGTGTCTTCTGGTTTTATTGAGGGGGTGATCAGCGTGAAAATGTAAACGAAATCGAGATGATGGCACTATAAACAGCAGCTGGCTTGCAAAAGGACCTTATTACTACCTTTCCTTTTATTGCATGGCTCTAACATCTATTGCTATCATATACCTCGAAGTGTGAGCACTGACCAACAAATCTTTGCTATAAACGCACTTACACCAGGCTCTAGTAAAACAGGCAATGGTTTCAGCACAACTACAAGGAAAAGATAGTTTAAATGTGTTGAGTAACGCAATAAGGGTGCTGATCTCAAAGTGATAACTGGGAAAAAGATGTCTGATAAACAGGTTATTATTAATTTGCCAAAGGCTAGTGGCGCGAATGCGAAATTCATTTTATTATTCAGATACTCCCTGGGAGTGAAATGTTGGTCTAGGCTATTAGTTTATCTTTTTCCATAATCAATTTTTGTCCATAATTCATACAGGCAACTGTTTATATTTTTTTCAATTCATGTTTTAGGTTCAGTATACTAAAATTAATATTGAATAGCGGCACTAATGCCATGCAATGGTTTAAAGTATTATTACTTTATTTATTAACATTTGTTCTGGTCTTGGTGTTTTCTTATGTAGGTATATTGAGTACTTGAACTTGTGTTATGGATACTAAATAACGGATAAACATAAATAAATACTTTTTTTGTAAATACATACTTAATATACATAGGAAAACAATGTGTGTTATATTTGTAATATGCAGTAAAATAAGTATCAATTAATATGTGAAATAATAATTACGCGTCATGTTTTCACTCGTCCAAATAGTACATGGCTTATATGCCCTGCCAAATAGAAAAAAACAGCAGACCCATGACAAACGGCAGGCAGTAAAAGTGTGAATCACGTAGTTACGTTGAAAGCTTCGGGATACGGTCTCATATTTTAGGCGTCTGTGATTGGTTCTGCCGGGTGTTGATTTTTTCCTCTTTATCAAGCGCAGACTGGATTTGTCTTTGGGATACTTCCTTATAATAATGGTTAAAGACATATACAGTCACTTTAATGAGAACTTAAATTAACATACAAATAATTATAAATTACATCGTCCTCACTTAAAGATTACGCTCGCCCATCCAATGTGTTCAATTTAATAGTTAAGAGTAAGTATCAATAATATGTTGTGAGAGTTTTCGTTTGAATACATTAAACGAGCTTACATTTTTAATGTTTGAGGGAATTTTCTTATAAAGCTGCGCCTTCAAGGTGATAATTTTTTTTCCATAATTCGTTCTTACTTTGGGCAACACAAGGAAACTAGCTCGGCGGATACTTCGATTATTGAGTTGTTTAGCGGTATCAAATGTTAAACTTGTATGGAGAGAGCTATTTTTTTTTTACAAGAATGCATAAACTGTAATTATGTAATTCTTTTGATATTCATTAAATTTAAATTATTGTATATTTTTTTTGTTGGTGTTAAATAGTGATAATAGCAATGGAAATATTATTGTAAGCTGTTTTATATGAGAAAGTAAAATAGGTAGGGTAGTCTAAGAAGAGATTGTGTCATGTCGAGACCTAGCGATTTCAATGAATTAGATAAGTGACCGTTTGTGTGTCATTTGATATTTGGTGCATCGACTCTACGGAAAGTAGGCTTCGGAAATAATTGGTGGTGCGAGTAGGATAATGTCACATACATACATACATAATGTCACGCCTCTTTCCTTTCTTAGGGGTAGGCAGAGATCACATCCTTCCACTTGCTACGATCTTGGCACACACTTTCAGCTTCATTCACACTCATTAACCTTCTCATACACGCCCGTCGGTTTAGGGTACTTTTGACCTGCCCTTTCTCTAAATTTTTTTGGATTTGGTCATGGAAAGTCTTACGTGGTCTCCAACGTCCCAACACTTCCAATCACTTGTCCATCATAAATCACTTTCGTTAATCTACTTTCATTCATCCTCTCAACATAACCAAACCATCTAAGCATACCTTTCTCAATTCTTGTCACTATATCTTCTTTTACACCAGCTTCAACCCTTATCACTTCATTCCTTATCCTATCAATCAATTTCACACCAAGAATACTTCTTAGTGCTCTCATCTCTACTGCATTAATCTTACTCTCATGTTTCTTCTGCCATAACCAACATTCGCTTCCATACATTAGTGTAGGTAATGTCACACCTACCAGTTATTAATTTATATTTTCTACTTACAATAGCAATGTCATTATTTTTGTAAACTCTGTTTTATATGAGAAAGTAAAATGAGTAGTGGTGTAGATTTAGAAGCAATCACGCCATGGCGAGACTAGATGACCTCATGCGAACATCGAAGCTAAGCAGCGTTCACAGAGCTAAAGCAGCGTTTTCAAATGTCAGATGTGTGAGGATTTATGTGCCATTTGATATTGTGTGCATCGATTCTTTGGAAAGCAAGGGAATAATGAATAAATTGAGGGAGACCTCGACTTAAATTTATAATGAGTATGTTTGGCTGTTAGAAAAATTGCATATTTACTAGGTTTTAGTTTTCTTTATAATTTTTATTTAAATACCCTAAGCTTAGACTCTGTTCCATTCATTACTACTTTAAATGAAGTATAAACTTTTTAAAGCTCTTTAGAGACACATTATTACAGTATGCGGTAATAATTATATCTGTATCTGAACGCTCTGAACTCGGGACGACTGAACGTAACAACTGAAAAAAGTGATTCTAAGTTAGGCTTAGGCATATAATTTATTGAAGTTTGGTCTTCTTAGAATATTAAAATACCCGCCATCGAATAGGTGGAGAAGATAACGATGGTGAATATCGATTGAAAGCAAATGTAGGATAAACACATAATTACAATTACGCCAGAAAATTTATTTATAACATTTTTTATTTATTTGTAACAACAAACAATTACATAATATTGCTTAATTATAAATCTTAAAGTGTACACTTAGTTATTATGTTATTAACAACGTTATTCACAAACATATATTAAATGATTAGTTTATTATTTAGCACAGTATAGTAGCAGAAAATAATGTGTACAAAAAGTAAAAACAATGAATTGTACATATTAGGCTGCGATAAAACACTGTTTCTAAATTGGTTGAGGTGACATTCTGAATAGATCAATATTGCAATATTCAAAGCCTGTATATCCAATTTATTTCCACCGTAGCATTCGTTAACGTCTCTATCGAGATGCATTGGAGGGAGATCGAATTCGGACAGTAAAGTAAGAACGTGGGGATATCAAGTACTACACACGGTGCGTTCAAATGTGCTTACTAAAGATGAAGGAGTCATAAAACTGTTCCTCGGCAGGTGCGGCGAATGCTCTGTACGTGACGAGTGCTGCAGACGTATGAAATCTTAATATATTATGAAAACTTTGAGAACACCGTCCATCTTGGATATGTTTTCATCTTGAGACAGGTGTACGTTACAATTTAGACCCTTTCCTATGTTTCATGTTTTCTATTATCACGATACATAAACCACTAAAACAACTTATGAACTATGAAATTTTTTTAAACATTTTTTTTTTTAGTTGCTTTTATATCTAGAATAGAGATAGAACAGCTCGAAAAAGTTAATTGTTCCAAGTTGGCTCCTTTTTCTGAACTGTGGCTATCAATAGTATAATGTTTACACTTGCCAACATATGTAAAACACTAAGACTGCTTAAGTATGTAAAACTTTCTGAAGACCGACTGTCTTGGAAGTTATTTGGATACGTTTTCATGTTGAGACAGGTGTACGTTACAATTTACACCCTTTTCCTTAGTTTATGCTACAAATGTAATATTTTATATTTATACCTACTTACCTTCTAACATAAAACACTAAACTCCTTAACTATGAAACTTTCTGAACACTGAGTTCATCTAGGAAAGTTATTTGGATATAATTTTATCTCGAGACAGATGTACGTTACAAATTAGATTTTTTCCTGAGCTGTTGTTATAAATACAATATACGTAAAAAAAATTCATACCATCATACCTGACACTAAAGCTGCTTATTAACTATGACAAGTTTTTAAACACAGAAAAGTTTACATCTCGAGACAGGTGTACTTCTTCTAAGCTTTTACTATGAACGTTGCTTTTTATGTTTTCACTTACAGAATTTAACTTTTTCTTTATCATCATCCAGTACAGCTTCTTGTTTAACACAGGATGTTTGTTTCTTATATTCACTTCAGTCATTCGTTACCCTCACCTCGAGCATATCAATCTTCACAAACTCGATAGATCTCTTTTTTGCTCGTTCTCTTTTCCTCAACCCGCGAACATCATCACTCATTACCATTCTCGTCACCAGCCCTTCGTCTCTTCCGATTGCAAAGTTATCTCATATCAATATCAATTTAAATAAACTGCTTAGTTCGACAAAGTGTTAGCAAACATAATTATTAAGCATCAAGCTTAATTTGCTATAATATTTTTGTAGTGTTAGATACTGTAGGAAACACAAAGAAGTATTTAAATATATGCGGTAATTTTATATGACAAATTTTTTTTTTCAATAATTAATAAAGCATAATAATCCCACTTTAATGATATAAAAATATGAAAAAAGAATTGAACCGTTTGTATGAAAAATATTAAATATGAAAAAATATTTTTATTTATCGATTACAGGACTTACACATTGTTATAATTCAGTTAATTTTTTAATAAGCCTATGCTTGAAAATATTATTAATGTGACAACCTAACCAAATATTAGCAAAATTAACCTCGAAAATCACATGAACATGACATTTCGACATTCAAGGAAACGTTTTTCTAAAATAAAAATTATATATCTAAATGAAAATAAAGTATTATACAGGATGTAAAAAGAACCTGATTAAATCTACGTATTCTTCTTAGCATTAGGATATTTTTTTTCTTGGAAACCAACTGAAAAATCAATTGCCGAAGAGTTAATTAAGCTCAAAGCCATAAAAAAATTACTAGATTTAGAACTAAAACAAATTTTGAGTGATACTTCTGTAGTTTTTTTTCAAAAAATAGCGTCAGAACATTAGGCCATACAGAACAGCGGTCTTGCGCGCATTTCATTGACTATTTGAATTTATTTAACACCAAAAATGAAATCGTTTTCCATATAACATTTTTAGGTCATTCCTCTTGTTATCCTGCGTAGAACGTAGTATTTAGCTTTTATCAAGGTCTTTTTATATGCTGTATAATATTAAGAACATCGCCAAATCATTTTCAGAACAGAAAAGTTTATTAGATTTCCAGAGGATCCACATAACCCGTTTGTATTATACGAGTATGTGTGAGTTATCATAACAGTTAAACTGTCTCGTACTATACCTATCTTGTATAAACCACACTGCATTCCCGACAGTCTCATTGAGTTCGCATCCGATAACTTTTACGTAATAGTCGATTTGCCAGCAAAAAAGCACTAGAGAACCCAAGTAAAAAGAGCGAAGGAAGTCGATAAGACCAGTGTGAGCCCTCGTTATCTGGGGTCATAAATTACCCGGCACCCTCCGGGGTTACCTGCCCCCACGTGGGGTACTTGGGTACTTGGAAACACTATGAGGATTCCGGGAAATGAAGTGACTACGTGATCCAATTGCGATTTAGGATGCATTTGGTTTGTATGAGAAAATGTTGGAGGTTCATTGTTTTTCTTTGTCTTTTTTGGTTGACAAAATTTGTAAGAGATGTACCTACAGACTGATAATATTTTTATTAAAGGTTATTGCAGTCATTAATTTATGTCTCAGTACTGAGCTCAAGTCATATACCACAGTGGTTTTAGGATTGTAATGAGACAAAAAACAAATAATAATAGTAGTAGTTTTAAGTTCCATCCATTTGCGACTCAGGATGCTTTTGCAAATGTTTGGGAGTTAATTATTTTTCCTTGTCTTTTTCATGTAATAAAAATTGTAATTATAATTGCTGATATGAGATTGTTATAAATGTATGTTTTAATAATCATTATAATATGAATTTACTTTCAATAATAATAACGCTACTCTATTGGCTTATTTATTTCAGCGCTCAATATTAAATCATGGAACGGAACATAAATTATATAGAAATACTATCTCCTATCTCCTGACAACTATGTATGATACTCTGTTTTGCTGTAAGTAACAAAATAGCTAAGCAAATGAGTCAATACAATAAAGGTTACTGGATATTGTGCAGTCAATCGGGGTTTTGTATAAAGTAATATTATAATGCCTTTTTTTTTGTTTTACGTCGGTAACAAAATGCATTTACGCACTGCCTTCCGGCCAAAGGGGGACCGAAAGGGGGGTGTGGGACTCACCACCGGCAGACACGACTGCCAGCAGTAATACCCACTAAAAATCTTCCGACGACGCCCGCCGCTTGTTGAGATAAAGGCGGGGGCCAGTACCTGGGTATTATAATGCCTGCTTAGCAGCCAGATTTAAGTTAATTTGTAACTTTCTAGAATCAAACCCAGATTCTAGAACTAAAAGCTATCACTGTAAAAATGTAGCTTCAGTCACAGTAAAATTAACGGTTTAGGCATACTTGTTGCAGCACCGGTTTTGTTCTTCTAAAATTGTTGTTTGTAGCATTTGTGTAAAGGGCCCGAGGTCAACATGGCCCATGAATCTTCCCTCAAAATTATAAAAAACTGGCGGCTGCCTGCGATTTAACTCGCGTGGCTTACAAATAAACCTTCCTCTTAAATCACTCTTACTTTTAAAAACCCGCATCAAAGTTGTGTAGTTTCAACGATCTAAGCATACATATGTGCAGACAGACAGCGGTTAATGACTTTGTTTTATAAACATACATACATACAATCACGCCTGTTACCCCGAAAGAGTAGGCAGAGACATACTATATGCCCACACTTTGCCAATTATATTGATGGTCCCAACTAATAGGTGGCGAGCCCATTGCCGCTTATCTGGAACTTGTATGTTCGCCAGAGCCTCGCCCTTTGATCGGTAGGTGCACCACTTGAAGGTGAGGTTGGGATGGGGTTCAAAGCCCTTGGTAGGACCCCTGTACACTTCCCCCCGACTGGTCTCCACCTTGTCGTGGTGGGGGGGCTGAGTACCTCCCGGTAGGGCGCAGAGGGCGCTAGGGAAAAGGTAACACCCAGAGATTGGCGACCATAGGTGCTCTTAGTACTGACGACCGGGGGGGGGAAACTAAAGGGGATCTATGGAGGGCGCAGCAAGCGGGCCAGGTAGGAACGTCAAGCAGCGCCAGGAGGGTCTTAGGCAGCGGGGGCAGGGGGCCCCTGCTGTCTAACCATGGACCCTCCGAGAAGTCGGCCACACACGCTATGGTCGCACAAGAAGGTAGGAAGGAAGCGTCCACTGCTCCCTTAGGAGGTCCTCCCGGTTTTGGTCCGGGGGACGTTGGCCGCAGGCGGGTGTCGGAACTGCAACCCAGGTACGGGCCCCCCGCTTCTTTCTTAACAAGCGGCGGGCGTCGTCAGGAGATTTTTAGTGGGTATTACTGCTGGCGGTCGTGTCTTCCGGTGGTGAGACCCACACACCTTCCTCGGTTCTCCTTTGGCCGGGAGACATTGCGGAAAAGCATTTTGTTACCGATGTATATAAAAAAGATAAAAAGGACCTCTGTACACTAATGTTTTATACTATATAGTGATAATACTCGTACCTAAGTATATAGGGCGTAAAAGTGCCACGTCAAAGCCAAAGGTTCTATACATCATAACAAGCGACTTTACTAAATTATTTTGTTGGGAAATGTGTATGTAACCTATTATAAATGATAACAACTTTATCATTATAAAATGCTAATATCATTACTCTGGGATAAAAAGCTCATCTATAATCAGAAGATACTTGTGTTGGAAATGACCAACTACTTCCATATATATAACAGTACTTTATATATATACATTACATTACAGGCTCGTAACTTCGATCAGATTTATTTTCAATCCTTGTATCGACATTCATCTAGCACACATTTAAGTACTGCCCTGGGAATAAAGTTGGAGTTTCTAGAGATTTATATGCGGTTAAATTGTTTGGCCAAACGTACCACTTCGTTTAACAAACTAGTGGACCGGCTTATTCCAAACGACATAGGGGTGAATTTATAGCACGAAAAGGGTTTGTGAGGTGCATTTGATAAAGTTGTTTTGTACGAGCTTTGACTAATATCTGCAGGTGACATGTATGCGGTTTTACCCAACAAATGGTTTTGACATATAGGCTAGATAGCGGTTATGGTGTACCATACGGGCGCCACCAATTACAAATAACGACACGAACTCACTGTAGATTAATTGTGTTAAAAGTGGACAGGGCAGTGATAAGCCAGAATTAGGATATTAATGTTTTTACTATTAATTAGGTTAAAACAACCGGCTGCGTTAGTTTTCTCCCTGTGAAAATATGGTAACTATGGTACAGATCCTAATCGCGACATAATTTACTGTTTTATCCTGACCTGTTGAATTCTTTTTAGTGATCTTGGAGTGACTGAAATAATAGAATATTTTATAACCAAAAAAATTCAACTACCGTCACAAAAGTGTAATTGCAAGCTGTTAATCCCACCAATGTCGGTAGATAGTCGTAGTCAAAATATTTTTATCAAGTTTGGATCTATGAAGTTCCTTTAAACGTCACCTTTAAAACTAAAGCGCTATGTATATTCATTAACTTCTCAATAGGGCCATCAAATTTGTCCGAACGACTACCTCATATAGTGATAACCAAGAACGATTGATTTCCACACAAATAGTCATTAATCCGAAAACGGACCTCTAGATATGAACTGGTTACATATACCTATGTTACGTATAAGTCAAAGTCAAAGTCAAGTCAAAGTCAAAATAGTATAGACCTAATATCGGTTTATTTAACCAGTTCATATCACGCAGCAATGAGCGCCTTCATCTCATTTGATTTCTATTTACTGAACTGAAACGAGGCTTCTATAAAATTCATTAAAGCAAAAAGAGTTCGTCTTGAAAAACCCAGGATATCTTTATTATAATTGCATGCTTCCTTAATTAGCAGTTAAGGGGAATGATTGAGTAAGAAAAAGGAAGCAAAAATACGAAAGCAGAATAATCCACACCCCATTTGACTTCTGCTCCTTCCTCCTTCCCAGAGATATCATTAATTTGAACAGACTAATGATAACTGACAGCCGTAATAAGGGTCCACCAGTCACAGATACACTTTCGCAATTACAGATATTAATAATAGCTTTTTCTTATTAGGGTCAAGCGTTGCCTAAATGATGAATATGTATTTCGTATGTTTTTAAATTGGTTTAGTTTGAAGTAGGTGAACAATTTGGTATTATGTCGCGCCAATCATTGCGTTTTAATATAAGGTTGCCATTTGCAGAACAAACGTTTTTATTAGAGTGACATAGTTCTAAAACGATTAGCTTCTTCTTACTTCTGTTACATTCGTTACAATTTTTTTGACGCTGACTGATATTATAAACGCTAAAATGAATTAGTTTTGTTGTTAGAAGCCTATTTCAATATTATATTGTACAGTGATAGTAGAAATTTAAAAAATATTATTGATTCTGGATCTTTTTGAAATTGGCTTAAGTTTGCAACCACCTTTTATTACCTTGAGCCTATAAGGAATTCAGTACAGTGGGGCTTTGAAAGCTTTTAATATTATAACATATAGAAAACTTGTTTCAACATTTCATCATTTCAGCCTTATCAGCAAGCAGTGAACCTTACTGCTGAACATTGGGCACCCCAAAAGATTATATTCTATTGGAGAGGCTAATGTTATTTGTCCATGGTTATTTGCCTATAATCGCCACGCTGGGCATGCGCGTTGGTGATCGCAGTTCAAGCCAGTACGCAGGATGACGCTGCTGCCCGTCATTTCGTAGGATCTCTCTTCGTCGACTCTCTGTGAGATGAGAGTAGGTGCACTGTTCTAGGCCGGTACCACCAAATTTTAGAAGACGCTTTTTGTATAAGATTGTAACACTAACAATAATTGCAATATTTATAAATAAGTTGACCCCTCGTTAGCTTGAGGCTCTCAACGTTCCTGAGGAGGTCCTCCCGGTTCTGAACCGGGGGACGTTGGCCACGGGCGGGGTGCCAGAAACTACAAACTAGGCACTGGCGCCTCGCCCCATTTTCAACAGCGGCGGGCGTCGTCGGAACAATTTTAGTGGGTAGGACTGCGGTGGTCTTGTCTGCTGCAGTGAGCCCCACGTCCCCTCCCGGTCTCCCCCTTTGGCCGGGAGACAGGGCGTAAAAAAATGCTATCAACGTTTGAGAAACAAGCTAGGTTCATGTCCGTTATATATCGTCGTGGTTTGAAATCGGTTCCAACTGGCTATAAACCAAGACGTTCAACCGACACGTTACGACCGCCATTACGTTTTTATTGCGTTAATTAATAAACAATGTTCCGCATGAAGATAAGACTGCAACCATATTTTATCAGACTATATTCAAGCAGGACCTGATTCATAAAACGAGATAATAAAAACCCATTTTATAGGCCTTTTCCTATAAATTTATGGCGGTCTAGAGCCTCTCCCCAACTAATCCATACTTATTAAGGATAATGGGAAACCAATGAACAAGTTTTGGTCCTTTATCTCAGCGTCGTAAATATTGCCCATCACTAGGGTTGACAACGCCATATAACATGGCACGGGAGCCATTTTAATATAAAAATAATATTTGTTTTTTTTTAAATAATATTTGATTTTTTTTAACCTACTAGCTAAATAAAATCTTTTTCTGTTTTTAGAGGTTTTTTTTAAATATATAAGTAAAATTTTAAACTAAAGTTTAAATTTTGTGATTTTTTTAACAAAAATTTGCCTTGGAATAAATCTATACAGAACTAATTCATATAAAGCGAAGTTTTATTAAACGTCTGGGCCTATTTCAATTCATGATTTAAGAAACATAAAATCATTGGAAAGAAAAACTGATTAAAACATAACCAATGTATTTTATTGAAATCAAATTTTGGGAAACCAATGAACAAGTTTTGGTCCTTTATCTCAGCGTCGTAAATATTGCCCATCACTAGGGTTCACAACGCCATATAACATGGCACGGGAGACATTTTACTATAAAACTAATATTTGAAAATGTGATATTATGTTTGTTCCTAGATCGTTTGTTAATGTACCGCTGAGTTCTTAATACCCATTTTTCGCTCCTAGACTGTGAAATCAATTTCTAAGGACATGACAAAAAAAAGTTTGTATATATTTATTACACATTTATAGCCCAATGACGTTCCATCATTACGGTAACATCTCGTCTAGTGCAGGATAGATGCAAAAGGTGATTTTCCTTTTAAAAAATTTCAAACCGCGCAGTAAGGTCTATTACTTAAGATGTCTTAATATCTAGCACGTGCAATAATAACCGAGCCTTAACGTGTCATTCAAAGCATCGAAACTCTCGATAACAAAAAATACGCATTGCTTAAAGAAGACGTTGTGGAGTAAGTATTTATAACTTTTTTAATCCTTTCATTTTAATAACTAATAGTAACATACCAAACATCCATTACTAAGAAAAATATTTATACTTATTCATATATATTTTACTGTGTGTGATAGATACAACTTCGAATGGAATGACTATCATATATTCTGAATCATATATAGTACTTGTCAGTAGCTTGTAGGAGTGCTAACTACATCGAACCCCCCCCCTAGCCCGGAAATAGTACTCCCAGAATAACTAATTACCGTCTAGACAGTTTTCAGTGACACACCTGAATCTCTCTGCAAATTTAATATGCGATTAATTAGATTTTCTCGTTCTGTAGATAGGTTCGTATAGTGTTACGTATATGTTGCATACAGATTGTAGAATGCGCTATTTTATATAACGACTAGACAAACTGACAAACAGTTATGATTGCACTGAAACCAGGTATCCCTCCAATGTTTGTTAGGTTTCCTTGCGCAATAGTCCTAAAGCTCCCTAAGTGAGGTGTTTTAATAGTCTGCATTTTATGCTTTATATAGTTTGGACTAGTCGTTTTATAAAAAGGCATATTCTACAATCTGCGTGTGACATATAGTCTGGTCGTAAAATTGGCTTGTGTGGCAAAGCTACAAGTATTTAATGTTCAAAGTTTTTTTACCTCATATACTAGTTAAATAAAATCTTTTTCTGTTTCTAGACGTTATTTTTTAACAAAAAATCAAGTAAAAAAAAATAATTTTGAACTGAAGTTTAAATTTTGTGAATTTTTTAACAAAAATTTGGTTTGGAATAAATCTATAAAGAAATAATTAAAGCGAAGTTTTACTAAGCGCCTGGGCTTATTTCAATTCATGATTTAAGACTTGGTCAAAAACATAAAAACATTGTAAAGAAAAACTGATTAAAACATAAGCAATGTATTTCCTCATTACGGAAAATCTTTTAGATATAGGGATCCTACCAAGATTCGAGGACCCCAAGCCAATCTCCTGCTGTTTAACGGACGAAGCTCTGGCAAACATAAAAGTTCCCGGTAAACGACAATGGGCTCGCCACGTATTACGTGGGACCAACTATATAATTGGCGATGTGTGGGCATATATGCCTCTGCCTACCCCTTCGGGGAATCAGACGTGAATGTACTCGTATGTGTACTTTTCAAGACACGGGTATGCACACTTGAAATTTTATCTTTTTCTGTTTATCTGCAGCCGTTCACTACCACGTATATGAATAACATTTGTTAATTTTGTTCAACTGTAGGTCCATAGCAGGAAGTGGCATGCTCAACGTTCAACAGTTTTAATTACACCTATGTAACCAAATGACTGGCAATGAAATAAATAAATCAACCAAATCAATAAAAAATAAGACATCAATAAAAGTCAGTAGTTTTTTTTTTTATTACGATGTTAAGTAAAACACTAGTTAACTTGACGCTGCCAACCCTAACGGCAAACTAAGTCAGTAGCAAAGGTGACGAAAGTGCTATTTGATGCTACTTTTATTACGTCTAAGTAATAACTTTAATGTAACTTAAGAGTAAATTGTTTATGTGGTTTACTGCATGTTAAACTTTATGGTGCGATATAATAAAGTACCGCCGTTATAAGGTCAGCGACAAATTCTTGAATGTTAAATTTTATGGCTTCATAATATATAACATGCATAGACGGACATGTGCTACTAAGAAAAAAGTATTAAAACTAATAATATATTAGGTAAAATGTGATTAACTAATATGTATATGAATGTGTAAGTCTACTATCATGGGTTCGAATCCCACACAGGATAAATATTTGTATACGAAAACAAATAGTTTTTTTGGTCTATACTACATATGTAAGAATTCCTAAGACCAAGATATTTACAGCCTTACCAATAAAGATAAGCTCAGGTGTATATATCCGTTATACAGGTGATGCAAGCCATCGGGCTACCAATAAAAACATTTTTGACAAATCGGTTGTATACGACTGTTTTAGCGTAGAAGAAAAATTACACAGGGCTTATTCACTCACGGACCGTAGTTTATCTATTGTGTAAGTTAGGTTTTCAATATTTTTTGCTTTATACAGTTTATCAAATTTACTTAGATTTGAAATAGAGGACTTAAGTTACGAGCAATCGAAAAATATATTAAACTTTCTTGTCAATCATAACGAATCAAAATTTTATATTATATTTTCCAAAGACAATGTACAAAATAGTAGTAGATAGTTGACTTATTAAAAAAAAATATCTTTTACATTTTTCTTTATTTTTTGGTGTGTAACTTTATTTGCCATTGCTTAAATATAAATTATAAAATTTCTATGAAAACTAAAGGACTGAAAAATCAATAAAATAATTGGACGTACACATCGGAAGTGACAATTATTGACAGCCAGGCAGTTTTTTTTTTTTTTTTTTTTTTTTTAAATAATGGCTTCGTGCGTCTAGCACATTTAGCCAGTGTCAAGTAAGTGATATATTAATAATATATAATTCATAGTAAATGAGAATGAGTGGTGATAAAAATGATAAATGGTAAATGAGGTACCCTCCCCTAAGCCCCTCGAGTCCTCAGTAAAGATGTGGGACTATACTGAGATCTCACATGGACTCCTTGAGGGAAAATTTGAAAAGTGATGTTGCACTGTTTTGTTTGATTTACCAACACTCATGTATATTCACAAACACTTGTCGGTTAATAATCCACCGTTATTACACATTAATGTTAGAAATATCACAAATTTTAGAAAATAAAACAAAACTGCAGACATGACGCTTCACTTTCCCGCCAAGAAGTCCAGCCAGGCAGTTCATAAACAAAAACATGGAAGGATGACGTTCGTTTTGAAGTCTCCAATACAGGTTCAGGTGAACGATCAACAATAATTTTATAAATTACTATGTATTATATCCAAAACAATAATAAATAATAATATAAATAATTATTTGCGTACTTGATGTAGTTTTATCATTTAAAAAGCATTATTTGCTGTTCCATGAACACATCAAACAATATGGTTTCTAAACGTAACGCAAAAATATTGCCAGTGCGATGTTTAAACCATGTAAAGCAGACGTTTAACTATTCAGAGCTAATACCATGTTTATTGGTAGGGTGTTTGTGTAATTCGTGTATAACTTTACTCAAAGTTTAATCATAGGGTAACTATTCACTCGTTAAGTAGCGGTTTAAGTATTTTTTATTAGTAAGGCTGATTGTACTTAAGTCTATATATAACCATATGTATATTTAGAAAGGAAATGTTTCAAAGTATGTTTTTCAATAAGTTTCGAATCTTTTATTTTCATAAAAAAATGCCAGAAAAATAAACAGTGAAAAACATTTCAATCTTTCAACGTCCCTCTGCTGAGCTCAAACTTCCCCACACAGCCAAAGGAGAGAAAGATAGGCCAACAGTCATCATACTCCACGCTGTTAGAGTTTTTAGACCGCCCAAAAAGCCTGCAACTTTGTTAAGTTATGTTAAACGATTACCAAATATAGTGTTAACCAGAACCAACGATTTAACATGCCTTTCAATTATGCCATCGAAATAAATGTCACAAGAATGGATGATAGATGAAGTGGATGAATTATCGTTTACTCTATCTGTTCTCACTTATCCACATTTCAAATATCTATTATACATCTATTTATTTAGTTCCAAGATAAGTATCATTAAGAACTTGTGTTATGGATACTACATAAGTAATGGATAAGTTTTGGAAACACATCCTTAATATACATAAGAAACCACCCAGACCAGAACAAATATTCATGTTCATGCACACAAAGAGTTGTCCTGCGTGGGAATCGAACCCACGACCTCTGGAGTGAAGTGTAGGTATACTGACCTCCACGCCATATCGGTCGTATCGGTATAATTTTCTTTAGTGTACGTAAAAACTGTTATTCTAAGAATAGTTGATAACCCCGGCGGGAGGTGCAAACGCGCGGCGCTCGCGTCACTAAATAAGACAATACAGCGATACTTGGGTCAAGTGTGGCGTGGCGCAGGGGTCATATATGGTCAGACCGCTGTTTGTTTAAGACCCTGCTTAAAAATATATCATTATGCTTGCTGGAGAGTTACTAATGGAATTCACGACGTTAGGAGCCGAGTAGCGGGTATACTCGCCACGATGCCATATTGGTCGTCAATATTATACTCAAATTCACTTCTATAGTAGTTAAAGCATTTTGCTATTCGTTATATCGGCACCAAAGCAAATTTTAGAGAGCAGTACATCAGGTTTTTCTGCCCAAGTACGCATCATAAGCTTTACACCATCCTCACACAAAAACAAATATAATTCACGTTTTTTATCACACGTAAAACCCAACCTTTTTTATGAAAAACACATAGCGATAAAGGGCGGTAAACACAAGTGGATAAAAATTTCCCATGAAAACCGCTCTGGGGCTCCATAATTCAATACATATTTTCGGTTGTTTGTTATGCAGGCCCAACATTTTATTCCATACAAGTGTTAGCATTATTGTTTACGTTATGCTAGCCTCCGGGTGCCATTTGGCTGAGTTATAGCTGGTCACCCCTCTTGGTCCGCGCAGGTGTGAGTACGCCTTTATTTATTGCTAATTTCATTTGTTTGTTTGCTTAATTCCTGATGCCGTATTATCATTTGTCTGTTCCGCTCCGTAATCTTTATTCATTTGTTTTGGTGACCAACAAGACAGGCATTAATATGTCAGCAATGATAAATATGATATTATGTGATACTAATGAGTTGTCGTATTTGGAGGAAATCGGTGCAAGGAAAATGTGATATGATCTCGATTACTATTAAACGTTAGGTTAAATTTTTCTTATAGAGATTTATTCTACCCTGTTTTGAAAGAATTGTTTTCTCTTCCTGTTATTATTATTTTCATAGCTATTTCATAGCACAGACCGAGATGACGTGGCGGACGTTGATGACGGAAGTGGGTAAGGATATAAATACGCTCAGCTGCTCACTCTCGTTTCAGCGTTGGTCGTGAAGACATCGATGTTCTGAGGCTCTTATCTTACCTGAAGATGCCCCGTGTAAGGGCAAAACACGTGCCGTGTTAAATTGTGTCTCGATTTTTTGGAAAATTTGCGCGGTAGATACTTATATGTTTAATCCATCATTTGCTAACAATGAATTTCCGCAATGTAACGCCTGATCGACTTAAACAAAGTAGGTTTTAATATATCTTTTTCTAAAAAAAAACAACAATTACTTATATCAACTTCAATTGGATACGACAGGGTTATATAAACGGTAGTTTAAACCATAAGTTTTTATTTACTATCTTACTAGCAAGATTGCCACAAAGCTCTACCTCACACGAATGCACAAGAAAATAAGTATCCAACAATTCAATAATAGCCATACACTTCCGTAAATCACCCAATTGTGTATCCCTAAGGTAAAGCCATAAAGCATATGTCCCACCTGATGGTAAGCTGTAATGTGCGCAATATCTTATCCCGGACCCGCTTACACCAACGTATTGTTGATGTCGACGCAGCAATATCAGGTAATATTATGTGGTTCCACCCGAGTAACGAGTCTACCATTGAATGGCCAATGTATGGCCAAAGTTGGTCCAATAAAACAAACATATTGGCCGGGACTTTATAAGTTGGGAAACACAGGTCTAGACACAATTGAAAATACACTTTCGGCAATATGAAAAACATTTTACAGCTTTAATTCGTAAATATTGACCCGGAAATAACATTTAAAGCGGAAATCTTACTTTAGAACTTCACTGTTTACAGCAATGTCTAGACACTATTCAAAATATAGTCGGGGCATTAAGGATAACTATTTAAGCCAAAGGTCCTTTTTTCTTTATTATGAAGAATACGAATAGTGATAAATATAAAATGACCTATATTGTTAGTCTGGTATAACCATGTTTCTCTCTGGGTTGTGGAGTTCAGACGACAGTCGCTCTATTTAATAACTGAAGTTCAGCCAAAACCAGGGGGCCTACCGCCGAGTTCGATGGCAATCGATTATAAGGCAAAATGGATTTCGAATTGATTCTGTCGTACCGCCGAACTCATGGAAATCGAAACAAAATGGCGTTCTCCATTTACCTATTGGTCTGTCACGGACTGAAGGTCATGATTAGTCATGAATGAGAGGTGGCTGTCGGCAGATTCCCCGGTACGGATTAATGATCGCAAAACCAAGTTTGATCTAGATGGATTACCGGTAATCCATCGAATTCGGCGGTAGGCCCCTTGGTTAGACCAGTGAACAGACCCTGGGCATGGGTTAGTGGTGGCACAATTCTAGGCCGGTACATACATATAATACCGCTACGTATCTCCAAATAAAGTTTTCGCAACCCACGGCTATTACTGCTCCTTCTGGGAAAATTCTAAACAACTTTCAGCCAAAATGTGAGCGTGATACCGCAAATGATATCGTTATGGTGCAGGGGAGCCTAATAACCTAATTTCACGTGTAATCCTCATAAGCTTTGTTAGTTAAAATTGACTACCTTTTTTTCATTTTTGAATGAAACAAGTAATATAATTTATTTATAAGGATAGTTAATAATTATGGGGAGCTTTTGTAAGATGAAGTTTAAATTTGGTAAATTAAAAACAAGTATCGTAAACATACTGTTTAAATTTATATCTCTGATACAGTCACCTGCCAGCTCTATGGAATTATCTGTATCAATATTATAATCAATAACTTATGAAACAATTGCGCTTGTGAATTGGTAATTAAAGAATTGAAGACCACAGCCCCTGTATTTACATAGCATTGACATCTCAGATCAGTGATAGAGGCGGAATCAAAATCGTTATTAAAACAGATGTCATTTGTTTCGTACTGAATATTTTGAAGAATAATACTTATTGATTAAGTTTTCTTATTTATTTTATAAAAAGTAAATCATAAGGCCTCACTAAACAAATGATCTCTGACCTAGTGAATATTATTAAAGACTAAAATATGTCTGACTTTTATGCTATGACCCACTGTAAAACAAAACCCCAATTTCGTCACAATATGTGCCACATACTCGGACCAATGTCAGCCAATACGAAGCCAACAACGGCCAGCTCTGTCCAACACAATGAAAGTAAATCCGCACTATTTGTCAAAGGTTACGGAAAAACCTTCACGGACATTGAGTCTATGGAAGGACCCCTTATATTACCAAGTTGCTGACAGAGGAAAAATGCGAGAATCCTTTCGCTTTCCGGGATTTGGGTCGATCGTTAGCGCGTGTGGGGAATGCTTATTACTAACAAGTAGATGTATATTTATTTTAAGACTAACAGAAATTACTTATTGAATCATTAGAAACTTAGAGAAAGAAAATATTTATGTTTTTATTTGGTGTTTTATTTAACGTGTAGTTCACTCACTATGTAATTCAATTACTACGAAAAAAACGGTAACAAACTCCCCATTTGTAATAACTTGGCATTATCAAAACATATTTCAATTTTTAAAAGTAATTTTTTTTAAGTATGGCTCAATAGAGCTCTTATGAATGTCATACTTATAAACTATCGCGCCCATTTACATATTGCATAATTTCAGTATATAACTTCCAACTACTGAGCTCTGGTCTTCTCTTACAAACCAACGTGAGAGGGATTCAGGAAGAAGTAAATATAATATAGAATATAATAATATAGAAGGTATAAATTACACAATTGCACCACAGGACACAATACGGATTGGCGGAGGCAATTCCTGTGATGTGGCGTACTGCCGTTTTTTTTTCTAAACGCCCAAGAGGGCTTTTGACTGGCGAAGGCAATTTTTACGAGACCACGTCATAACGAAATAAATTTATTTTGTTTTTGACTTTAAACAATGAGAATAATTACAAAAACCAGTGCACTATTTTTATAACTTAAACTGTTTTTGTATTTCAACAAAAATGTTACATCACTACAATTTCATTTTGTTGTAAATTATTATTACCGTATGTGTTATTTAATCCAATGTTTCATTTACTACATAATATAATGCTTAGACATTCAAGGAAAACAACCTTTAATTAAGTATGAAAAACGTTAAGCGTATCTTTATTTATCTGGTACATTCGCTCCCCTCTTAATATTTGCCAGGTGTCGTCATATTCCCCCTTATTCCCCTTTATTGCTAGATTTGTAATAATCCCGGAGCACGTCTGGAGAAGTTAATAATGCCGTGTATAAACACTGCTTTTGTATAGTATATTTGTGTAGCTGCATATTAAAAGTGTCTAAGTGAGAGTGTCGTACACGAATGTGCAACTTGCACAAATAGTCGTTTTGCTTTTAGCTTTGTCCATTTTCTATCTACGAAATTGTTTTTGTTGGCGCTGAAATGAAAATTAAATAAGTTTTTTATAAATGTTGTTTAGTATTCACTTTTATTAAATTTCTTGGTAATGTCAAAGTAACTTATTCTTAAAATAAACTCAAATTGGTGCTGTTATGGTTGTTTTTAAGTAATTCATAAATTTATAAAAAGTGCTAAACTAAGTACGCATGCCTGTTAGCGTCTAAACAGCAGAAAATTTTATTTGAATGAATGATGGAAAAGAGATAGATGTAAGGGTATGTATGTATATATAATGTATTACCTAGTCTCACACAAAACACATACAAATTTCTGGAAATATCAATTGAAAGAACACACAAAATAAATTCCCAATTCACTGACAATTTGGAAATATTTTTTTCCGTAGATACCATTTTGTACTTCTCGATTGTTCTTCGGCAAATATGACGCATTCAGATGGCAGAGCAATCAAAGTAATCGCTCACGAAATTGGCGTTACTTCACCCCTACTACGATGCACTTTAAGAACTTTGGGTTATATTAGAATCTTTAATATTCATATCTTAAAGAACTAAATTATAGCTGACTATAACACGAATTTTCATTTTTAAAAATGGAATCGAATAAAGATTATCCTTCTTTTACAAATACTTTTTTGTCACTCTGAGAAATATAAAATTTACTATAGTAAAGACTTCTTGGCGGCAAAGTGAAGCGTCATGTCTGCAGTTTTGTTTAATTTTCTAAAATTTGTGATATCTGTAACATTAATGTGTCATAACGGTGGATTATTAACCGTTAAGTGTTTGTAAACGTACATCATATTCTCTTAGGAAGTCCATGTGAGATCTCAGTAAAGTCCCACATCTTTACTGAGGACTCAAGGGGTTTAGGGGAGGGCATCTCATTTACCATTTATCGTCTTCACTCACCACCACCACCACTCATTCTCATTTACTTTGTTGATTTATATATTATTAATATATCTCTTACTTGACACTGACTAAACGTGCTAAACGCACGAAGCCATTATTAAAAAAAACTATGTACTATAGTATCGCGCGCTACACTTTATTTGTAAGTGTTGTGGAGTTGATTTCCTAAAAGTAACATGTTTGTACATGAACAGTATTGTTATTGGTCTAGTGTATTGAAAAAAATGGATATAGCTACAAATATATATACTTTAAGTATGTTTATCCCTTGTCTGGTAACCGTCGTAAAAATCTCTGTGATATCAGAATTATCTCTCCGAGCAATCTAATTCGCCAAGATATTTTTAAATTATAGTGTCGTTTCGTTGTAGTTGCACAAAAACATATGGGTTAATTTTCAACGGATTCAAAACATTAAATGGTCCAGTCTATGCATGAAAAGTTTAGATGATTTAATATATTTATAAAAACATTGTTACAGCTATCACAAAAGTAAGGGACACGCCGAAGTAACAAAGCATTTGATAATTCGCCAAATCGCTCCGAAGTAGCGAACGAGGAGAGGAGTGAGCGAGGTCGTTATGTCATACTTTCACCCGGCGGAATTAGATTGAAATTGAATGGTGCTCTTAGGCGGGATGGTAGTCATGAAGATCGAAGCTCGTGGAACCTGTGGAAATATATTGAAGAGCTACCGTAGCTGATAGAATCTGCTACCCATTCTGGAAAAAAAATCCTTGGATTAAACTTTTGATCGTGATGTACTTTTCTTCATACAAAAGAATATCTGCTTGTAATCTTAGCTCTTAGTCTTCATCTGAACGTTTCCTTTTTCAGACTATGCCTCCTGCCTCCTTGATATTATCATACCATTGATTAAATTAATTTAATTATATATAAATTAAGAACCACTCCATTATAATTTCTGAGAACACTGTAATATAGTCTAAGTCTAATTATAAATTTTAATTGCTGAACCTACAGATAAACTGCGTATGTGCAGTTTTGTGGGACTATGTTTAATATTAGAAGCCATACAGTACCATAATTGGTACATTAATAAATAAATAAAATTAAATATTCGTCGGGTCGCCTGCATGTGTTTAATACTTTATCTGCAGCGTAATGTAGGTGTTCTTCCTTATATACCACAAGGTGGCTTTCAGGCATGTGGCACCTGATGGAAAACGGTTACCGCAGCGTTGCAACATCAGGAGCACGATCGAGCCGACCCATTCAAAAGCGTTTCACGCCCTTTTTAAAGAGTTAAACGGTATGTGCCAGAAAGCCTATTTTGACCCGTAAGTACTTGTACCAAACGCTGTAATTTCGAAGGTATGAGGATGAACTCCTTGCTGATGACGTGTTACTAAGATAGTTTTTAGAATACCAAACAGCATAGCAGAAATATTATTCTATATCTCTGCGTATATTCACTATTGAGCTTACACAACTTTTTCTCCTATCTGATCAGCTGTTTGTGTTCCTTCTCCAGGCTCCTTGGTAAAATCAGACCATCTGTTAAGTGGTCTGCCTACATTTATCTACACCTAAACGTTCTTTCTCACTGCTTGTTGTATATTCGGCCCACGTGTCCTGTCTAATTACACTTTAATTCAACGAGTTGGTGAGCTAATCAAAGAGTTTCTTAGAACTTGGAAGATCAAATTGTGCTCTTATTTTTGTTTCCTGTTAAGGATCAAGATTTTGTCTGTCATTATAAATACCATTTAGGTTAATAAGCTTATAAACTAATATAAGTATCGAATTTCGCCCACCTCCGTTTTTAAAACACCACTATCACGTATCTCAACTCTAGCATTAAAAATGTAACTAAGTATATATAATATATATAACACCAAGCAGTTATTTAACTAACCAGTCTTAACTCTGGTGAAAAGCTCGATATAAAAATTTAATATAATATTTTGTCACTGGAATATTCCAGAGTCCAGACACCTGGATGAGTTGAGTTATGCCGGGCATTAAAATGTCACCTCACGAGACCGGGTCGAAATAAGGAAAATTTAATCCCTTGTTTTCATAGGACCACACTTTACTCAATTTCAGACTCCGTTTTTTTTATACTTTAAAAGAATTTTTATTAAATATCAGTGTCTGCGGCCTTACTGGCGTAACAATAATCATTTCAGCCCATTAACGTCCCACTACTGAGCACGAGCCTCCTCTCACATATCAAGGTGTGAGGGTATTGGGTCATACTCCACCACGCTGACCCAGTGCGGATTGGCGGAGGCAGGTGTATGGCGTCCTGCTGTTAGAATTTTTCAAGCCGCCCATTAGGCCTCTAACATGGCTTAACGACTACCACCATTAGTGATAACCGGAACCAACGGCTTAACGTGCCTTCCGAAGCACGGAAGCGCTCGATATCAAATGCCACACAAACGGTCACCCATCCAAGGACTGACCTCTGTAAACTCTGCTGTACTCCAGTGATCGTTTCCGACCACCTAGAACCGCAGAGCTACGAGCGCTTCTAACGTAACAATACATGCTATTGTTATTCTGAACTAATATCATGCGCTTACAGAAAGCACGATGAAATGTTGGCCTAGTTATCACTATAGTGGCAATCGTTAACCTATGTTAAGGAATTTAAAAAAAAATTGAGCAGGACGCCCTACATCTGCCTTTGCCAAACACTATCACCAAATTAATTATCATCAAACCTTATCACAATTTAACACGGAAGTCCACATCACCTTAGCAAATAATGATCTCACCACTCTGAGCTTGTATCTATTACCATTCACGATCAAACTCTCATTCTGTTTCCATCCGCTAAACAATACTGATTAGCCTTTAGAGACAAAAATTTTTGAACACGCAATCGTTATTACTCAAGGCAATAAACTAGGTGGTCGTTCTGAATCATATTTCGGTGGTATACCTAAAATTCCCAGCATCAACCTTGGTGATTTCTCGTCGTCTATTCGTCACAACAAGAGGAGGGTGGATGGCGTCCCAACTTGACTAATACTTGGCCTCTCCACGGCGTTATTACGTCGCTTATAAATAAACATTAAAAAAAAGACTATATTTAAAAAAAAAAACTACATATATACTTAGCGATGACATCATAGTATATCAGTCGGTACACGTAATAACTGAAATTCAGTCAAATCTGGTTGAACCAGTGAGCAGACCCTGGGCCCTAAGCTTAAGTCTAGGGCAACCGGGATAATGCTAATCCTAGCATATATATATATATCCATGTATAATTGTATATGTATATGATCACAATATATCAGTAACTAAGGCGTGATCAAAAGCGTTATTTAAAATAAGAAATCAATTTTGCAATGATTGTGTTTAATTTAGTACTTAGTCTTTGTAATTGGAAAAAATTCCATTGCATAGTTCTTTATCAAAATTTTCGGTAGTATTCTTCAATATTTAAAGCTGTACCTTATCTGCATTAGTGATTTCTCGTCGTCTACTCGTCACAACAAGAGGCAGGGAACCATGGCGTCCCTACTCGGCTAATACTCGGCCTCTCCACGGCGCGTCATAAAGGGGAAATTGCCTTCCTAGTTGAATTCATACCGTAACCAATGTAAAACTTGATACAGAAGGCTGGGTACAGAATTTATTAAGTAAGCGCTTACTAAATCGAATTGTTACCTAAAATGTAAATCATTATCATCATATCCTAACATTATCCCGGTTACCCCAGACTTAGACACTGGTCCTGCTCACTGGTCTAACCAGATTTTGGTTGAACTTCAGTTATTACATGGAGCGACTCCCATCTGACCTCCACAACCCAAAGGAAAAATTCATTCTATGGTTAAACCAGTTGTAAGAATATCATGAGGCACTGACTTCCTAATGACGACTGCCATAGGTGTTTAAGACAGCCAAGACCTACGGCTTAACGTGCTTTCCGAGGCAAAGAGCAAGCGATAATATTAACTAATGTATATATTTAGTTATCACAAAAATCGAGTTGAATATAGACTTTGTATGCTTTCCGCCATAATAATATAGTATAGCATTTTATTTTCTTTATGTTCAATTTGTTTAATTTAACAACTTACATAGAGTACCTATCTCCTTAAGAGGAACACTGGGCGTGTGTGTGATCTGCATATATTGTAGAAAATAATTATTCCACGTGATCACACTATAGAAAATTAAAATTTCCTCCGTATTTACTTACAAACTTTAGTCAGGATCGATACCTCACATTTATAAATTATAATACGAATAATATTTAATACCCATAAAACTTATAATTAATACATATACACATACAGCTTAGATCTAAGGTGCCATTAACATACAGGACATCTGTTTCTGGACTAGATACATAAATATCTATATTCCAGAACGCAGCGCTTTTTTATATACACTTATAAGTCTTGTGACTATTGTGATTTACGAAAATTTATACAAAATATTATTTTGAACATAATATTGTCTATCAGTGGGGACATATAATTGGCTTTCTGAGATTATATGTTTAATGTATTATGTTTAGCAAACTGTTGGTTCTCCTAAAAATGTAATAAATAAATAATAATAGATAAGTCAATAATAGATAAAGAACCGATTTACAAACAAATTATGAAGCTAAAAGGGTTTTGGGCATTGTCAGACAGTGTTTCTGTGTCTATTTATTTAGCACGGCAGACGGTCGAGACGCGCGCCCCCTACCCTCATAACATTGCAGTTTCCTCGAAAATTTTAGTGTAGCGCCAGCAAACGAAGCGGAATACTGTCTGAAATGATGCGATAACTCTTGTCTTGTATCGATAAAAGTGGAGTCTCATTTGAAGTTCATGTTGCATTGTGTTTCAAATATCAAACAAACAAAAAGGTAAAAAATTGTAGCTTATGCCTTGTTAGCAACCAACATAAGTAATAATTGTATGGGTTTTACCACGGTTAAATTTAGTTTTCATTAAAATCACTACACAGTATTAAATTAAGGCGCTTTCCTCTGTCTGTCCTTATGTATGCTCAGATCTTTCAAACTAAGCAACGGATTTTGATTTGTTTTTTTTTAAAGATAGAGTGATTTAAGAGGAGTGTTTATATGTAGGTCATGCGGGCGAAGTCGCGGGCGGTCACTAGTTATATTATATGATAAGGACAAAATATTTGCTTATCGATAGATTGAATTAACATGAGTAGACATTTTTACAGAACCTCATGTGCGTATCATGTTTAATGCAAAAAAAAATTATATTGTTTTAAATATTTTTACCGAAGTTCACCGAAGTTTATCGAATGTAGTATTTCAGTACCAAACAACTCTAGTGCCTCGTTTACACCCGTGGAATCCCGCCTGGCGATGGTCCGTTGTTTCCGTCGCCTGCTAACAAAGCCCAGGATGAGAGTAAAAGCAGAGGAAATACGACTTTTAGTACCCACTCCGCATATTTACCGTCGTTTCGCTTCAGAAATAACTAAGTATTCAACCGAACTAGCTGGTTAGATCTCTCAGAGAAATATCTAAGTATTTAACCCAACTGTATTGATAAAATAACTAAGAATGTAAGTAAAGTAAGTTCCAAATTATTAAGTAAGTAAGTATTGTTTATTTTTTATTATGTGGCTAAGCCCTAAATATTATTCTGATTATTACTTTAATCTTATTGAATACTTATTCTTATTTTCAATAAACAATTAATCTAAGAAGCCCATGCCAACCTCACCCGCGAGTGATGCACCTGCCGAACAACGAACGAGGCTCTGGCGAACATGAAAGTTCCCGGTAAGCGCCAATAGGCTCCGCCGAGTTCGATGGCAATCGATTATAAGGCAAAATGGATTTCGAATTGATTCTGTCGTACCGCCAAACTCATGGAAATCGAAACAAAATGGCGTTCTCCATTTACCTATTGGTCTGTCACGGACTGAAGGTCATGAATGAGAGGTGGGTGTCGGCAGATTCCCCGGTACGGATTAATTAACGCAAAACAAAGTTTGATCTAGATGGATTACCGGTAATCCATCGAATTCGGCGGTAGGCCCCCTGTAATGTAACTGGCGAAATTGTACATATGTAATAATCAATTAGATTCTGACTTAGTATTACATAAAAATAACTTTTTTGATCTTTAAAAAAAATAATGATATATGTTGTGTAAGTAATGCATGGTTTAGTAATGGCAGTTTTAAGTTTTGTAACTATGTCTACCTTGTATATCACTCTTCCCGTGACCACAAATGACTGTAAAGTATTCGGAACGTCGGTATAAAAAAAGTTAATTACGTAATGTCACTACGTAAAATGTGTTTTATTTACAATATTTAATCGCGTAGATAAAAGAAAACAATAATTATGTATTCAACCGAACGAACTAGTTGGATCTTTCAAAGAAATCACTAAGTATTTAACCGAACGAGTTCGATCTCCCAAAGAAATAATCCATTAGTCTGAGGGTGTCATTATGCGTGTAATTAAAATATTTCTTACCTACATAGTTGCTTAATTTTATTACACAGTAAACGGAATCGAGACCGTGCTTGTTAACACTAGTTTTTACTGCGACATTATGTGTTTCCACTTTTTTAAAGGATAATGTAAGGTGAGTGAACTTTTGAGGAAAAACAAGCTTCAGCGGAGCTTTTTATTGCCTATATAAAGAAAATTTTACGGATTCCAAAGGCGGATTTATTAAATACTTTTCTCCCAGTGAGCACAAATCACTATAAACTACTCTTTGAAACGTCGATTTCTTTAAAACTATTACATACCAACGTTTCAAATCCATAGTCATTCGCCGTCTTAACCGCGATTTAAATTCATTTTAAATATAACCCATATTTACTATATAACCGCGTAGGCACATTAACAATAATTGATAATATTTTTTTGTAATAATTAAGTGTGATGTTCATGTATGTTAAAAAATATTTGAATGTAGGTATGTTAAATGTAAATTTCAACATGTACATTGGACCTGTGTAAGAATTAACATAATATTTTGTAACAATTTATGTTAAGTAAGGTCTTTTATAATTTTTTTGTGGTTACTCACTTGTTATAATTTTTACAGGTATTATTACATTTTAAGTTTTTTTAATATTTTTTATTTTATAACCCATTAAATATTATGTCTTGGAACTGCACATTTTCTAACAGAAATTAATAAATTACTATTTCCATTTTTATATACCTTTTATTGCACATTTAATAAAACAAAGAAACACACCATATTAAAATTAAACAATATTTTTCTAGGAAAAACAAAACAATTATACACAAAATGAAAACCCCAAACGGGTGTAAATTCTTATAACGTAAGCCACATTATTATACATGTATCAAATGTACGGAAGACCAGCGCCGCGGGGCCATAGTGACCCCTCGGCATATGCTGAGTATAAAGCCTTTTCGGTGCCACATGTGTATATAAATTTTTATTTTTGTAAACCAATTTATCATGTGTCACAAAATAAATTATTTTCTTTCTTTCAAATTAAGTACGTAATAAAAAATATTACTCCTTACAAGATTTTTTAGACAATAAAAGAGTCAAATGATATTCATTACAAAATTAAATATATTTTTGTGAATACAAGCGTAGGGTGTATCCTCGCCTCTCCTTCTTGCCGTTCCCTAAAGCTCCATATATCGCATGCTTAAAGAAACATCGGTCCATTAATAGATAGGTCAGGTTTGAGTTACGTACTTATACAGTCTTTCTATTTCTTACTGAAATCGAATCAATGTTAATCAAACGTTCAAAACACAAGCAGAAATACTAATTACTAAATCAGTGTCAATTTAATGCGCTTTCAAGTAGGACAAGTAACTTTTAGAAGATCTTCTTTTGTGATGTCCCAATAATCGTCTTTTTTGAGTTAAGTTACTATTCCATGAAGCATGCGATATATACTTCTTTTATATTTTTACCATCTTTGGAAGTTTTGGAGTGCAATAAATGTATCAATATGAATATGAGTTACACACTAGATCAAATCCCATCTAATGCACAATATTAATTACCTCATGCTTGCATGGCTGATTAGCATCATTAAGTCATTATAACATAGTCTGGATGATTACCGGTTCTCATCACGGGATAAATTAATCATGTCAGGCTATGTACATAGGTACTCATGAATTAGATATTGCAGTAATAAGTTGATAGAATGCCGGTGTAAGTATGTTGAAGTAAGCTTTATTAAAGTTCTTTATTTATTCATTTATTGACATGAGCAATAAATAAAGTAATCCCATTGTTACTCAATATAGAAAACTATAGTGAAAATTCACGGTTTTGTACATTAAGAACTTAGATATGGATTCTTCTGAAATAATATTTTTATCGCAATAAAAGATATGCAATTGTAAGAAATGAAGTGTTAATTTCGCATTTAAGATTCGGGATACGGGAAATAACCAGAATTTAAAATAAAAAAATTATATACAAGAACTTAACATCCGTGTTCATGCTCAGAAATAGTTTTAGGTCCCGCGGCCCTTAAAAGCGAAGAAAGGCTGTACCGATCTCTGCGCCGTACCGGTCGCTTTTGTCTTCGTATTGTGGCAGTATTGCCATCCACATTAATATTGTGCATCTAGTTGTGAATCAGCGTCAGTTTAAAACACAGATTCGTGCTGAAGTAGATCTCATTTGGTTTATACATACATACATTCACGATTGTTTCCCCAAAGGGGTAGGTAGAGCCATATAATACGCCCACACTTCACCAATTATATGGTTGGTCACACGTAATGGGAGGGGAGCCTATTGCCACTTACCGCCAACTTTTATGTTTGCCAGAGCCACGTCTCTTGATCGCCAGGTGGTCCACTTGCAGGTGATCCTATACACTCAGACATATTTTTTTTTTAAATAGGAACGATTTTCTGTTATCATCGCATTTCCGAATAAACGAATGCAAATTTACATGTTCATAGATTATTTGAATTATCGTGTATCAGAATTTGAATTCAGAACTTCGTAGTTTTTTGTTGATTTGCTTTGATTCGCGCATGAACTAGAGTGTACTTTTTCATTTTAAAATAAAAACAAGTATTTTACTCGTTGTGCGTGCATTTGTTTCTCATGGATTGCATGAGGATTTTCTGAGCCCCAAATTCGACAATATTGTTTATTCACGAAGCCATTCATATGGAAATACGCTTCATCGGAGAAAATTACTTTTTTCGAAGAATTTGCATCGACTTCATTCTTGAGTTAGCTGAATCTTGTACGCATGAAGGTCAAAATTCGCTGCGTAGTGCTTCGTGAAATTTGAAGTTGTTGAAAACGATGCAGAATTGATGTTTTTGGATTTTCGGCGACACTATGTTTTCAAGAGACCGACGTGTACGTTAACGCAAAGGATTTTTTTAATCCATATTCGACCACGTGTTTTAAAATTTTTTGACCACTCTTTGAATGGTTGACACATTAGGTACCCTTTCTCGGCTGAAAATTAGGAAAAGTTTGCGAGTGGGTTCTGCGTAACTTTCCTCTATTTTTGTAATGAGTTTTCACAATTATAACGCATTATTCTTTTGAAAGGCGCTCCATTTTTAATAATTGGAATAAACAGAGGTGACAGCTGTCAAATTTCAGAGTTGCCACTTGCATGAAAAAATAAAATCCTATGTCATAAAATCAAAAAACCAAAATCAAAATTATTTTGCTCAAGTTTGGCTCAATACAGCTCTTATGAATATCATACTTAAAAACTAACGCGCCCATTCACTGCGGGCAAATCGTAAAATCGTATCTATAGTTATGCCTAAGAAAACAGTAGAATCTACTAAATCTAGTTTCTGACAGTCAATAATGATATTTGTTTCGAGTTTTCTTACGTTTGGAACATTGAATTTAATATATTTAGTTTTTTTAGTATTTAGCTGTAAGTTGTTAACAGTAAACCAACGAAGCAGCTCTGCAAGGGCATCGTTTACATCGACAAAGTCCTTTTATGTCGATCAATATTAAATACTAAAGAAGTATTATCAGCAAATAATACAATCTCACAACGCCTACTCATAAAAAAAATGGCAAATCATTTATATAAACTAAAAAGAGAAATGGTCCTAAAATTGAACCCTGAAGGACCCCCATACGCATAGACACAGATAAAGTGCACTCTTACTGAGACACCCTTCATGTACAATGACAGGTTTTTTTGGTAGTGGTAGAACTTAAATGACAATATGACAGACCTACTTACGCAACAATCGCATGAAGGACGCATGAAACAATCACCTGATGGTAAATGGCCTGTCCATATTCGTTCATCATCATGTCAGCCAGATTGAGTTTACTGCTTAACATTTCTACTTCTAAACATCTTGTGTATTTGACGGAGCGTTGGTAGCGCCTCCTTTTAAATTACTATGGAACGAGATTTGACATCTGTCAGTCTGGCGGAGCGTCGTGTCGATGGTCGGCGCAGTCATGTTGAACGTCACGGGCTTTTTACGAACGTCAACGGAGAGCCCCCACGAACCGCCTCAGTTCAGACCAAAGCGGACAGCTGCCTTCATACTAACATTCATTCATACATCCAGAAACACCAATCTTAAATAGTTAACAATAATAGCTTCAGATGGTAACATAAAAACTTAATTAAAATGATAACTAAAAATTAAGAAACCGTTACTTAAATGCAACTTAAAAGTTACAAGTAAGTATTATAACTTAATTCCCAACGACGTGATAACCGGCATCTAAGTCGTAAAGTCATGTCTTTACTGCTATCTAATTATGTAAAATGGCCGTCTTATGGCATAACTTAAATGGTAATAAGCAACCTGTTGAGTTCAATCAGAATTAATATAGTAATCAGAAAACTATTATAAGACGGGTAGTTTGTACGAGTCGCCACGACGGGGCGCCACTGGACGCCAAAGAACCCCTACAGAGTAAAGACATTCCACTAACGAAATAATTACGACATGGGGATTCGGTACATGTGGAATAATAAACTAAAGAAAAATTATGGGCAATAAGTTATTTTTCTAGTTTGTATTTTAATGTTTTTTTTTCAATATACTTAAAGAACTCATGTACTTTCTCTTTTGTATGATAGAGTATCGAGTTATAACACAGGTGTTAAAAGAAACAGAATAGAACTGTTTATAGCTTTTTAAGGCATAGACTGCTTACTTTTACACAGGAAATAGAGTTTGCAATTTAAAATAAGCAGATTCGGGTATGGTATTCAGATAAAGAAAAACAAGTTCAAACTGAGATAAAATATATAATAATGCCCTGCAACTTATCGGGTATGGTAAAAATAAAAAGAAAATTTGTGTTTCAGTCTATTGCAAAACATGACAATGTATTTTTTTTAAATACGCATACAATAAAGTTGAACATACATTGAGTTAGAAAACATTAAATTATATAGCTTTCTTCATACGTGGTAGGTTAATTTTAAGTATTAGCATATATATAGTTTTTTTGTTTCTTTATTTTCAATTATTTTTTTTACTCATGTCATCTGCTGTTGAATGTTTTTTCCTTATTTCGAACTGCTAGAAGAGTTTCCTTTTGGAATAAGCAGCTCCATTGTACATTGTTGTATATATTTTTTTCCTTTGTTAAATAAATAAAGAATAGTATATTTCATTACCATCAGCATATCTAAAATCCAAAATATATTGAAGTGGTTCAGTAAATCTCTAGCAAAACATTCAATTCTAATATACAAAAGTAAACTGTCATTGAAATAAATACCGTAAGCGGACAATAAAATAAATAGAAGCGCAGCAGCCGTCCATTGCCGGCATAATTCAGTTGCAGCCGGCCACATGCAGAGAGGGCGGTCATAAGAATTAACTTTGTGGTTAAATAAAAATAAGTCCGCGACTGTGGACTTAAACGAGCATGGCAGCAGTTGTTGTTGAGCTTAGTTCACGGCCTTGAAATCTATTGTACGTATCGTCATCATCAACCATAGAAAGTCCTTGCTAAATTGACCTTCCCCATAAATTTCCAGCCAGTTCTATTGTACACAGTCCGCATCATGATCCTGTGACCTACTACTATGTTTGTGGTGGTGGTCTTCGCACTTAGTCCTTACTATGGACCATTGAGCGCGAGCCTTTGCGGCCACATTAGCGCACTCCAGCCAGCTCACCTCTCTCCAGAAGCAGATCAGGTTTCCCAATCGATGTAAAATTTCCGTAATGGAACTCGGTGATCCTAGGGTTACCTGCCGTCTGTCAGCCACGCTTGTGCACTTCATAAAAACGTGTGCGACCGTTTCCTCAGCCACCATTCACGCTTTTGTGAACAATTAGGTCACAGATCACAAAAATTTTGCCCAGCTCATGGCATAACATTCAATCACATTGGTAATTAAAAATAAGCGCACGTAGCTATATTAGACTAGCTGCTGCCGCACCTATCAAAGTTTTGTGCGTAATTATCGCTTGTTCTGTGTCTTGGAACATATATAGCAGTCGTTATTAGGCAATCAGTGGCTTCTAATATCTTGACAAGTGGCTTAATCATAGAATTATGTTTCGCTCTGCGTTGTGAGGGTAAGACGGCAGTCGCTTCATGTAATAACTAAATTTCAGCCAAATCTAGATAGACTAGTAAGCAGACCCTGGGCACTAAGCTTAAGTCTAGGGCAACCAAGATATTGTAGTCACCGTTGTTAAGCACAGCATAATTTAGTTGTTAGCGTCAGAACCCCTGGACCAAATGAGATATTTTATGTTTGGAGACTATCAAGGTTCTATACCTTTTTGATACTATTTGATACCTAAATTAAATTATCTAGTACCTCTATCTAGTAACTTTTTCCTGAGACGCCATAAAATTGGAAAAAAATTATATGTTAAGGTATTAAAAAGGTATTGAATATCTACAAATAAATAATTCAGATATATTATCTCCAACTATATGAAAAAAATGTGGTCCAGACAACCTGACGTCAGAATGTCTGGCCACATTCTTTTCATGTTTTTTCACTGCTCGTCGAGGTACTAGATAATTTAATTTAGGTATCAAATAGTATCAAAAAGGTATTAAACCTTGATAGTCTCCAAACATAAAGTATCTCACTTGGTCCAGGGGTTCTGACGCTAACATTTAGTTGCAGCCGCGCCACATGCAGAGAGGGCAGTCATATGAATTACCTTTATTATTATATAGATAAATAACATAAACGAGGTGGTGGCGAGGTGTATAGGGACCCTACCAGAATCTTAGGATCCCAAGCCAACCTCACCCGCAAATTAACGTCGATGAACGGACGAAGCTCTGGCGAATGTAACAGTGCCTGGTAAGCGGCAATAGGCTCGCTATCTATTACGTGGGACCAACATTATAACAGGCGAAATGAGGCGCTTAACATGTCTCTGCCTACCCCTTTGGGGGACAGGCGTGATTTTATGTATGGATGTGTGAGCTACGAGGGGTTATTTTACCCCCTCGTAGCTCAAAAAGTCTAGCTGGTGGGGATCATTTACTAAAGTTAAGCAGATTTCACGACATTATCTTTAACTGTACTGGTACATAATAATGAGCGCTCGGAAACAATCACAGAAGGTCAGTTCTTTGATCCGAGATGAGTTTCTTGAGGCATTCTTCTCAATCTAGTTGCCTTTTGGAATCCTTATTAGAGTCACCGACACTGACTGACAGCAATCCCCTGCCCCCTTTAGAATCACGACAGGCCGACAGACAGATGCCCCCGATAAGAGTCACCGACAGACTGAGAAATCTTGAGAAAAAACCACAACAGACAGATAAAATGACTAACCATGACAAATTCTGACAAAGAATCCATTTTGCTTTTATGGTACCGCTCATATCTCTTTCTTTGTTGTTAAAAAAATATGGAATATCTATTTTATTTTTTTAAATTTGACGAATCTAAATGTACCTGAATCTGATGATCTTAAAGACAATAAAGTATATTTTATTTTCATTTAGATGGGTTTAGAACGATTCCGTGCTTCTAAAGGCACGCCAAGCAGTCCCAGCTATTACCTACTACTAGTACATACGGTGTGCGCTTAGCTAATTCGGAGGTCTTAATGGGCGCATTGGAAAATTCTAACAACAGGATATGCTATTCCTCACCGAGTCCGCGAGGAGTTTGAACCTGTATACTTCTTTCCCTTGTCTGTGAGAAAGATTTGATTCCAGTCACGAAACGTAAATAGACTAAGGTGATAATAAAAATTAAACAAAAAAACCTTTTTAAGAAAGCTTTTATTTAAATGCCCTAAAAAGAAGAAAAAAAATTTTTACTTACAAAATGTAACGGTCTACTTATAGCCTATGTACACAATTCATAAAATCATAATCCATCTTGTAGAAACGCTTTAAAAATGAGTGACCGCCATCTTGGATCGTCCGCCATATTGAATTTAGAATGACGTCACACAACTAATCGTGTATTGTCATCCAATCTAAACGTGCATACAACTTTTCAGCTTAATCGGTTGAGAGTATCTGCTTCAAAATCGGGTCGCCAGATTCCACCCAAACATCCTTACATACAATCATTGCAAGTTAAATAAAAGCTTTTTAAAAAATACACGCCTGTTAAACCGCTGAACCAAGTCACTTATTAAAACACAAACTTATGCAAAAAGAAATATTCGGCACAGCATATCCTTAATATTCCTACTAAAATTGTCCCAAAATAAAACAAATATTTCAATAAATAAGCGTTGATAAATCCCACATTCACGTAAAGCGCATTGATCAACGGACCACACGTATTGCGTAAATATTTAACAAAATCATTCAAACGCCAACAATGGCACCTGGACTGGCAATATGTTAAATAAACAATAATACTCCGGGTGCGAATACCGACAGAAACTTATGGTTCTAGATACGTATCCGATGAAAAAAACTTCAATATGCGCGAGTCTGTCCAACCATGCGGGTTCTGTAAACACTCTCTTCTAAAAACTTTTATTGTTTATAAAAAATATTATAAATTTTTAAAACATGACATTAATAGTCTTGTCCATCTCTCGTGGTAAGTTAAAAGCGCTTATGTTACGCGTGGGTTCTGTAGTATTTCCGCGAGGTTACGGTCTTTTGGAACAGTCAAGCAATGAGCTACCACAGATAGATACAATTATTTTTTTAGTGTGTGGGGCTAATATGCGGAACTATGATTAAGAGTGAACGAAGGATCCTTATTTGCAGTACTACACTACATCACATCACGTGATAATTGCACTAATAGCAATTACTAGAGTAGATATGCGATATTTAAAAAAAAACTAATGATGAAATTGATGGTATCATGCGAATGATGGTCGACAGCAAGACTGCGTAGGAGGCGATAGCCTCCTTTTACGAAATTGTGATGTCGCGGAACCGGAGATTCAGCAACACTCTCTGGCTACGATGTTGGCGCAGCGGGCGGGCCAGAAAGGCCCGTCAAGCAGCGGCAGGAGGGTCTAAGGCAACGGGGTGCTGGGGGCCCCCACTGTTTAACCCTCCAAAAAGTCGGCCACACATGCTAAGTTGGTCCCTTTGTCGGAAGATTTTAGTGGGTAGGACTGCTGGTGTTCTCGCCTGCCGCAGTGAGCCTCACTCTTCCCTCTCGGTCTCCTTTTAGCCGGGAGGCAGCGCATAAATGCATTTTATTACCGGCTTAGAAAAAAGGGTGGCAGTTTGTGTGGCATGTAATGCCGTGCTTAGGAAAGCAATTTAAGCCGTTGGTTCCAGTTATCAACATATGTGGCAGTCGCTAACCTATGCGAGAGGCCTAACTAAGCGGCCTGTCTTCACTTATACGCACTGAATCCGTGTGGTACAGTATGACTCAATACCCTCTCACCTTGAGTTGTGAGAGGAGGTCCGTGCTCAGTAGTGGAATGTTAGTGGGCTTAGATGATGAGGATGACGTTACCTTCAAAATACGTATACCCAGACAGTATAATATATAATAGGCGAGAGAAAAAACTAACCTTGACGATTTTTTTGCCCGTTCTTTTACGATCAAGCTCCTGCCCGCAGTGAATGGGCGCGCTAGTTTTTAAGTTTTGACCTTATTTATTTAATTATGGACCTTTATAAGAGCTCTTTTGAGAGAAACTTGAATAAATGATTTTGACTTTGACTTTGAATAATTATATTGTTTTCTGCCTTCCGGCAGCCGTCCCTTAGCTCAAAGATAAAATTTATCGCTAAGTAATTAGTAAAATGATCACTTACTCTCGTAAATATAAACGTGCGAAAACAACAAAAGCATCGTTTCCCCATTCAAAGCACGGACCCCTAAAAACATATTGAATCGGAGCCCGAATACAAAATGGCAGTGTAACTCCCGTTGCGCTGCACAAAAGTTAAAAAGAATGAAAAATTTGGTCTGTGACAGCGCTCGGTCTGTTTCCTGCCGATACGTATCTGTCCCCGGCTGTGATTGTTTGGCAGGCGTTCCTTATAACTGTTCAAGATATTTATTTACTCTTTTATTTTGTTATCTAAACTGGAGACTGTTTTCAGTTTACGTTAAAAAGTATTTGCTTATAATTGTGACTCCACTGCTGCTGTCAACCAAATTTCAGAAAAAATGTCCATAACCTCCACCCGGATTGATATTCGCAGATCAGACCAGTTGACGCTGCCAATCATCCGGTGTGGTATTTCGACCCCCATGAGATCATAAGAAGTGATGCTATTCTAGGCTGGCGCCACAGTATCATAATTATTATGAACGATTTCTTATGACATTTTATACAGAACACCATAAACTAAGCAAATCTTATACGAAGCCACGCATAAAGTTATCTACATACATAGAACACACCCAGAACAATACCACTAAATATAAACATAAAAGCAACGAGAGTTTCTTCATTCCTTGCGTTTAAAATAGACTCACCAACATAGGTCTCAACGCTAAACAGGCTTTACATACATTCAACCAACATTATACAAGCATTTCGACAACATCCACCTCTACAATAATGTTTAAATTTCAAATGGGAACGACTGATGTAGAATCGATAAAACTTGATCATTAAACTCGAACCGTGTCAGCATTGGAGTCCATACGAGTACTTAAAGTCATTTTGTTGCATACTTTATGACTACAAGCCTTGACGAAACATGAGCTAAGACAGCTAAGTCACAGTTTATTGAAGAAAGCAGTATCGTATCCTTGAAGTGTCTACCTACGCTCTTGATTGGCAAATACGCACGAAGATTGTGCATTGTACTTAGTAATTGGATAGCAGTGCGGATTGGCGGGGACAGGTGTGTGGTCTCTTGCAGTTAGACTTCTTTTGAAATAATATAAATATTTCCTTACTATTACACCAATTATTAAGTTCCAAGATAAGTATCAATAAGAACTTGTGTTATGGATACTAAATAACCGATAAACATACTTGAATACTTTTTTTTTTGTAAATACATACTTAATATATATAGGAAAACATCTAGACCAGAACAAATATTCATGTTCATGCACACAAAGATTTGTCCTGCGTGGGAATCGAACCGACAACCTTATGAGCAAAGAGCGGGTATTCTCGCCACCACGCCATATCGGTCGTCAAAGCCGATATGGCGTGGTGGCGAGAAAGGTTATTTTAGTCGCCTAAGCCTTGAACGATTATGTACGTAGGTACCAGCTGTCACTAGATAGCTTAACCAACTTGTCGAAGCGCGATAACAGTACCGATTGTGCGGAGGCAGGAGTGTGGCGTAATTTTGGTACAATTTTTAAGACGCCTCAAGTGCCTCTAACTTTACACAATGACTACCATAAATGTATAGTGATATCTGCGACCAACGGCTACATGAGTCAGCCAAAATGCCATACAAATGGTCACCAATTTAATTAAGGTGATTGTTTCAGACCTCCCTGAAACAAGAAATGGAATCACAAAGCATTGAGCGATTTAGTAACAATAATATTTTAAATCATTTGAATACCTATTACAATTTTAAGTATCATAATATTCTTCTTCTGCAGTAGATGATAATGTAGTAGTTTAGTAATTAGTAGATAAGAATTATGTGAAAGTTTTTAGTCATATATTTAGGTATTGTAAGCTCAGCTACTCTATCGTATTAGGTTTGGTGCCTGTAAAGATAGTTATAAGTTTTATGAATGAATAAATAAATAAAAAAATGTCGTTATTTTAAAAGAACAACAATATAGACTTTTATACATATATACAAACATACATATAAAAACATTCACGCCTGTTTCCCCAAAGGGGTAGGAAGAGGCATATCAACACCCTTACTTCGTTAATTATATTCTTCGTCCCACGTAATCGATAAAGTAAAGTAAAGTAAAAAATTATTTATTTCATAAACTATTATACATAGTACTTGAAAACGTCATGATTACAAATGAAAAAAAAAACAATCGAAATAATATTACACTAAATCACGAGGCTTAGATTCACTTACATGCAACAAAACAATTTAAAAACAAAAAATAATTAAGTGTAAGTGAATCTAAGTGCCAGTTCCGAGCCACCGCTCTGTAAGAAGAACTGGCAAGAAACTCACAGGCTTTGCTCTTTTAAATATGTCCATTAGTTTGGTACTAGAAATATAATCTTCATTTGTCTGTGAAACTATACAATGCAATAAGTTAAGGTTATGTACCTTAACAATATTTATGTTTTCAAGTCATTCATATTAGAATAGCCTGTATGAAACGGCAGCTTAATCCCAAGCATTTTTATCTGCCATATAGTCTTTAATAGAATAGTATCCCTTTGAAGACAGCTTGTGTTTTATTGTTAATTTAAATTTATTTAGGCTCAATTGCTGTATGTTGCTTGGGATTTTATTGTAGAATCGCACACATTGACCTTTAAAAGATTTGTTTATCTTTTGGAGCCTAGTGGCAGGTACAACTAATTTATGCTTATTCCTTGTGTTTAGGTTATGTACACAGCTTTTCTTACTAAATTGATCAGTATTCTTATGTACATAAACCAGGTTATCATAAATGAATTGACCGGCCACTGTTAAAATACCAATTTCCTTAAACTTTTCCCTTAGTGAATGTCCACACGGGAGATTATAAATTGCTCGAATAGCCCTCTTCTGCAGCACAAAGATTGTTTGAATGTCTGCGGCACAACCCCACAGAAGAATACCATAGGACATAACACTATGGAAATAGCTATGATAAACTAGCCTAGCTGTTACAACGTCTGTTAATTGGCGAATTTTCTTTACCGCGAATGCTGCAGAGCTAAGTCTACTCGACAATTCACCAATATGTGGGCCCCACTGTAGCTTAGAGTCTAAAGTAATCCCTAAAAACTTGGTAGTATCCACAAGGGTCAACTCATCCTCCTTTACAATAATAGTAGAGTTTGCCTGTCTGACGTTAGGCGTCACGAATTTAATACATTTCGTTTTAGCCCCATTTAATAGCAAATTGTTAACGTCAAACCAGTGCACAACCTTCGAGATCGCACTGTTTACTTCGTCTAAATTCTGATTTCGTTTTAACTTAAACAATAATGATGTATCATCAGCAAACAAAACTATCTCGTGGTTTTCTTTAACAAAATATGGCAAATCATTAATATAAATCAAAAACAAAAACGGACCGAGAATCGAGCCCTGCGGTACCCCCATTTTTACAACAGACCCCTGAGATCGCTTTCCATTAACCTCAACCCTTTGAATCCTATTACTTAGATAAGAAGTGAGAAGATCCAATGCGGAGTTTCTTATTCCGTAATATTCTAATTTTTTTATCAATGCTTCATGAGGAACACAGTCAAAAGCTTTGGACAGATCGCAAAAGATACCTAAAGCGTCCAAAGAATTTTCCCAAGCATCAAATATATGTTTTAAAAGCTCAACACCTGCATCGGTTGTAGAGCGACCCTTAGTGAATCCAAATTGTTTCGAATGCATTAATCCATTTTTATTGAAAAATATTAACAGCTGGTTGTAAACAAGTTTTTCAAAAATTTTACTAAATGTAGGCAGAACTGAGATAGGTCGAAAATTTGTTGGGTCTGTTGTACTGCCCGATTTATATAATGGAATGATTTTACTTTCTTTCATTATATAGCTAGCTTATATAGCAGATAGCGAGCCTATTGGCGCTTACCGGGAACTGTTACGTTCGCCAGAGCAACGTCTGTTGATCGGCAGCTGCACAATTTGCAGGTGAGGTTGGCTTGGGCTGCTTAGATGTTGATAGGATTCCTATACACCTTTTATATCTATCTTTCATAAATTAAAAAGGAAGTTGCTATCGTCTAATTTTAATCGTATGTTATACATCGCAGTCATTATACTCCCTACATCCTTTTAGCGTAGTCAATTGTAAGAATATGCATAAAACTATTGTTTAAAATGACAGGAAAATAAATAAACAAATATTTAAGAGCTTAGTAATAACAGTAACTTTTCGAAGTATTTCATTTTTATGAGATGATATGACACCTACGCTAAGTCCATTGTCAGACAAAGTTTTGTAGTTTTTTTATATGGAGTTTTTGAATGCGTGGGTAATTCATTTCCTTCCTTTACTGTTTGAACGATTTTTTGTAAGGAGAATCACAATATCAGTTTTAAGATATACAGTGTGGAATATTGTAATGCCACCTGAAGAAGGAGTTCGATTACCGGGTGCGGCAAGCGAATATTCAAAAATATTTGATCTTTCTTTTAAAAAATAAAGGAAAGTTTTTTTTGATTAAAATATTCTATCTTCAGTATTAAGAGTACTTCCCCTTCAGGTAGCATTACCAAATTCCACCCTGCATATGACCCTGTTATCTTGATTCCCGAACAACCAACTAGTCAATAAAAAAGATAACTCATTATTTTATTTAACTATTATATGGTATTAAGCCCTTAAACTATACCTGTTAAATATAGAAGTAAGTAAATATTCTACAAAAGAAGTTTACTGAGTTTAAAAAACATTGAGCTTCGAATCTTATTAGCCTATTCAATTTCTAAGTACTAATAATATGTGTAACTAATACACTGAACAAAAAAATTGTCAAATTAAGTGGATATTAAAAGGTACCAAAGAGTACGAGAAAGTACTTTGTATTGTTTTAAAAGGATGAATTCATCCATTCATTCATTCAGTCCATTTGCATGAATTCAGTTTTCAATGCAGCTGACTAGACTCGGGTTCTGGTAAATATTTAGTAAACAAATAAGGCTCGTTGTCGTTTTGCCGAGCTCTCGCAATGTGAACGCGGCTTTACGAGTGAATCGTCGAATTTCCCTGGAGTGCAGTAAAAGCTGTCTGTCAGGCGACACTCCATCGGCAGTTCGGTCGAGAGTTGATGTCTCGGACCTACGTATATTGTGTATAGGTTCTAACTAGTCTGGAATTGAGCCCGTAGTGCGTGGGCGGGTTTTAGTAACACACTGATAATGTGTATAACTAATCTCTTAGACAGTTTTAGTTCTAGGAGCACCTTTTAGGTGTACATTTTTCGGGAAAGACTACCTCCGAACCGTGCTACCTACCTCCGTTAGAAATGAAAGTCATTAATAAATAAATAAAATAAATGTTTCTGAGACTTACACCAATTATTTAGTTCCAAGATAAGTATGACTGAGAACTTGTATTATGGATACTAATTATTATTAACAAATATTCATATTTATTTACACAAATATTTGTCCGGGTATACTCGCCACCACGCCATATCGGTCGTCAAAATGTCTGACACATGCACCTGAGACATGCTAAAGTAGTTATCGGATTTGCTTTATATGTGCATGCTACTTGTTTGTATATATTACACTCACACAGTGTATAAAATATCTTTGTATTTCAAATGAACTCACGCGTTGAGGGTATTTGCCGATACAAATAATGTGATAAATTATTTTATGTGCAGAATTCAATATTAAGCAGCGCTTTTTATAATATATCAAAGGCAAATAATGCCTCCCCAGTAAAGAAGTGGAGACTATTATAGGATACTATAGAGTTTGGAATCAACAGGGAAATTCACAATTCACGGTAACACGCCACTTTCTTGAACGAAGTCAAAGACAATGAGGTTTTGATCTTGTTTTGTAATAAGCCCCAATCAAACAATAAGCTTATTCAAGTCCAACTATAAAATGTATCTTTTAAACTCTCCGACGTCTTAACAGCTCTGTGTTGAGTCTGTCATCCGAATATAGATTTTGCATACACATATTTTTTTCTCTACATATACATCTTATTTTTATTTTTTTAAATACCTTGATTGTATTAACATATTTAAAAAGAGACTATTTATATGCATTTTTGCGTACGTATTACTTTCTTTAAAGGTACCGGAAGATCAGCGTCGTGACATCTCTGCGACGTCCGACAATAATTATGCTGATTGGGCACCATTTCAATACAAGTTTAGTTCATCTTTCACTTAGGTTCTTATGATTCTATTCTTGATTTGTGTTAACTATATTTTGGATTTATTTTATGTCATTATTTTTTGCAACTTGTATGGAATGAAAAATATTTTTCATTCTTTCAATGTTAAAATTCCCAATTTTTTACTTAAAATACATTTATTAATTCAGGCGTTACTTTGCGGAAATCCATTTCAAGCAAGTGATGGATTAAAAATATTTCTCGATTTTTCGGTAAATTATAGTAGCGCGGGAATTGTTCCATCCATCCATTGAATCCATCACTTGCTTACTTAAAATACGTCAGTTTAAGAGAATGAAACAGTGCTGCGTTGTTTTCTTTCTCCTATGGGAGCCAAAACTTCAATGCAACAATAATTGTTGCAATTAAAAAAGAAAACATCATACCATCCTTTCTTTCGATGTATCATGATGTAATTCAAATTTAGATTAGCGTGGAACTAAAACTCTTTCCCCGGTATATTTACAACTAATTACTTCGACAAATGAAATCGCATAACTACATACTTTATAAATCCCGATTTCTGCAGCGTCAGTTCGACAATACCAAAAATATCAATATCCTTATTATCCTTCCCTCATTCCCGTTTCCTCACGTAAAGGGATGCTCTGGGAAATCGTCTCATTACTTTCGCAGGATCTTTTTTTACTTTACGGGCCGGCTCCCCCTTTTCTTGTTCGGTCAAGTATTGCGAACTTTTCCTCTTCTCCATCGGCAACGAAAGAAAATGACTAATAAGAAACGTCAATGATAGCAATCTACTCGGCACCCGAGGTTCTGCCAGTTTAATTAAACTGAAGATGAAAACTGGGATCCTGTTTCTCAACTTATATAACTTTCCATACAAATTGCCTATCAACCATCCGATAGATATTGCGCTCGCCCTCTTGAAAGGTGACGAATAAAACATTAAAACCTTTTTTGATGTCTATTCTTTTTTTTTTTCGTTATGAACTGACTTGTTTACAGTATATACCGTAAATTCGAATAATTTGAATTTACGGTTTACTGCACGTGTGTACGTCGTCTTAATTCCAACATGTTAACATATACATACATACATTCTTACTTTCACGCCTGTTTCCCCGAAGGGGTAGGCAGAGGCATATTATACGCCCAGACTTCGCCAATTACATTGTCGGTTCCACGATTGGCGGTGGCGAGCCTATAGCCGCTTGACGGGATCTGTTAAGTTCGCCAGAGCCTCGTCTTTTGATCAGCTGGTGCATCACTGGCAGATGAGGTTGGGTCGGACTCCTTAGATGTAAGTAGGATCCCTATACACCAATTTATTATTAACATATTAAAGCTCGAATTCACACCGATCTGCCGCAATATGCCTTTTTCCACGGAGTTGTCAAAACTCCACAAAAAGTTTAATATCCTAAGAATTTAAAATAAGAACACATTTAAAAACATTCAAATTAAATTATTACACGATCTGTTGACAGGATAACATCATTTATATCAACACTCCTTGATTAAAAAACGCATAAAAATGCTTAACCGTTCGTAAAGACGTTTCCAGAAACGTAAAAAACTAGTTACACTTTTGTTTTTTTATCTTTGTAAGCAATAAATATGTCCGCCGCCCTCGCACGCGTTTCTAGTGAAATACCAACGAATGTCTAGGCTATAAATTCGTAAGATTGATGATGGATACCGAATTTATTTACTTAAGTACCTTTGCCGTGAAATATAAACTGTCGTAACAGGAATTAATCTTCGGAGCACAATTTTATAAACTAATGGGCCTTTCGTGTAATGAGATTTTGGAGTGAGTTATGTCTTGTGATCGTTTTAATTAGTCTATTGATGTACTTTCATCAAGGTTTCTAGTGCCGAAATTTATGAACATTTTGAACGTCAGGACGATACATACCTACCTCCGCTAGTACGCACTGGGTACGTGTTGTGGAATATGACCTTATTCCTTTTTAGCATGGCTTTTCAGAGAAGGCTATCGGTCCTCTTTTACTGATCGGGAAGGCTATCGATCCTCTCTTACTGATCCCACAATCATTGTTAAGAGTGACAACTAAAAATTATGTAGGGGACACGAGCATTAGTTATGTAAATACATACAATACATTCACACCTGTTTCCCCGAAGGGGTAGGCAGAGGCATATTATACGCCTACATTTCGCCAATTATATTTTTAGTCCCACGTAGTAGGTGGCGAGCGATTTAAGAAGGCTTTTTACTATTGGTCAGTTCGTTGTTGCTTGACTAGCAGTAATTTTTTAAAGCTTTTATATAAATACATACATACATTCACGCCTGTTTACCTGAAGCAAAAATACCATACCAAACTCGTAGGGACAATCCTTTTATTTAATTTCTATTCTACTCTTCTGTACGTAGTTGCCATGAAAATGCAAGTAAACAATACATACATTAACGCCTGTTTCCCCGAAGGGGTAGGCAGAGGCATATTTTATGCCCACACCTTGCCAATTATATAGTTGGTCCCACGTAATACGTGGCGATCCTATTGCCGCTTACCGGGCATTGTTATGTTCGCCAGAGCCTCGTCCGTTGATCGGCAGGTGCACCACTTGCAGGTGAGGTTGGCTTGGGCTCCTTAGGTCTTTGTAGGATCCCTATACACCTAAAAGTTACGTAAACCATAGAAATCTTAATAATATAGCAATAAAAGTGTTGTGCGCGCGTAAAATCACTGGCTTACTGGTGTATCTTATGGCAACAGTGCATCCATCATTCATCTATTTAATACATTGCCAATTTCGTTTGTTATATCTGAATCGTACCTCACTACAAACAATCAATGTACTGTGATCAAGAATAACTTGTAGTTCGTAGTGAACGACAGAAACGTCGACCTCGAAATAAAATTTTCAAATTGGCGACATGCGTTCCGATAGTTTACCGGCACATACTATTACTAGTTTCATGTAGATTTCTGAATAGAGAGAAAAAACATATTTTTTTTAAATATGCATTATTTATAAATATAATTATAAATACGGTTGGATATACCATGTTTATAAATACAGTTCAATATAAAAATTATTATGTTCACTATTATATCTTAATTGTAGGTAATGCAATGAGTCATAGCAAAAAAAGGATCAGATCTGAATGGATTTTTGGTGTATTTGTTTTGCTTAATGCCAGTAACAAGCATACCATATGCAAGGGAACCATAGTAACCCTCTAAGTAAAGAGAGACCATTAGAACCCACGTGGGACCGCTCCCCTGGGCCTTGAGGCTAGGTAACGCGTGGTTCCGCTGCACATTTTTACTTTGCCACTAATTGGTGCAGCTCGAGGGTGGATTTGAAACCCCAGCGGGTCCCCAGGGAAAATACGACACCAAAACAGCTTTTTCAATGCCAGTTTATTTGCCCTGAATGTAATTGATGCGATAGGCGTGACGAAATGTCTCTAATTGAGGAAATCATACTTCTGAATGTTTTTTTATATTATTGAGTGGAGATACGAACAATGCGTTTGCGTAATGCGAAATTATTTATATAAATAATAAAAAATTGCACCGTATACGCAAACTGAAAAAATAAATTACTACAATATACCTTATCTCTTAAATGTTACTTTTTTTCCAGACAACCAATAATGGACTAGAAAAAGCGATGTCGTGGTGTACATCAAAGTTACAAAGAAGAATTTTAGAAATTGTAAATTAACAGTAAAAAGTTCTTCATTTTAAACTATTATTGCATAGCACTTGAAAACGTCATAATAAAATATATGTAAAAAAATAAATATTAGTACACTTAAATTCCAATGCTTAGAATCAATAACACGCAAAAAAAATATTTTATGTAGGTGTATCTAAGTGCCAGTTCTGAGCCACCGCTCTGCGAGAAACTAACATGTGCATAACCAGTGAGTTTCTTAATAGTTCTGTTCTTCTTAATAGTTTAATTATTAATCAAATATAACAATATAGAACACTATTTGAATATATTGTAAGGTTCCCCGGAAGACGTAACCAATAAAGTAGCACTAAGGAACCTTCCATCACAGTCAAGTAAGTATGTAATGTTAAACTGAGCTGTATTGGTTGATGGTCACAACAATGATCTGGTTGACTTTCTAATTTACACAAATATAACTTTAAAATGTTAAGCCCAAGCATGTTTATCTGACAAGTAATCATTTACAGCATAATACCCTTTTAAAAAAATTGCTTTTAACTACATTTTTGAAAGTTCGCAATTTCATTGATTACAATAAAATAAGAGCATTAAAACTATGCTTATTATACCTACAGCAAACAAAAATAAAGAGTATGTGAATAATGTAAAATGCAAACTGATGACTGGGTACTATTCTAAGGAGAGATAGCGATCCTATACTATTGTTTAGAAAGAATCCAGGTATCGTACTTAACGTATATTCACTGGAAACGCCGAAGCAAAGCCGATTGCACAGCAAATGACGCTTGGAATAATTTCGTGTTTTAGAAAAGAATATCCAGAGTAAGGCTCTCAGGAGAATTGAGACTTTGACCTTAGAAATCCTCGAGAAAACGAAATTTCTTATTTAGTCTATCTGTACTTTAGTAACTATGATCATTTAAGTTCCGTTAAAGAAATATCCTTAAGACTTTTGTTAATCAATTTCATATAAGAAGTATTGTCGCTTGCCGGAACGTCCTTTGAGTATGTTAGCTAAGCTAAGGAGCCAGTGTAAGATGTCCGAGGATATTATTATGTACCCATAATATTGCAATCATATTAAACGCATACAAAAAAACTTTCTAATAAGGTTAATAGTTTGTGATCAATTGCCCATAAAGCTTACCAAGATTACTCTCCCGCTTAAAACAAAATTATCAATTATATACTTGCTTAATTGCGCATATACTTTTAGAATGCACTACGTTCCCTATGATTACGCAGAGTAAGAAATACGCATAAATAACACCTTTTATCACATCGAACATTTTCTTATAAGGGATAATAAGGGATCCACTAAATCATACTGGCACTTACTAACTGAAAGGACCAATATATCTTTCGTCTTATGGGATAACGGAAATTCACTTAACACTAGGAAAAAAATTGATGGCTGCCGGTCACGGACTTATACAGAAAAAGGAAAAACGATATGCAACCTTCATGGTATCCACTTAGCCTCCATTACTATGAAATATACTTCTCTTCCGAACGCGGCAATAAAAAAAATTACAAAAGAAATAGTATGGATTTATTTCTGCAAAATTTTTTACAGCCTATTTTTATTAATTTATTCCGCGACTTTTAAACTAAGTACCCACCACCTTATATAAAAATTATAATAGTAATAATAACATAAAGAGTAATCTAAAAATGTTCTTTCTAGAAAACAATTTATAATTTTAAAGTTATATTAATGTACGTTTTTTACTTAAGTTTTAAGAATAGCGACTATTTTTGCAAATTTTTTTGGTTTATATTTTAGTTTTGGTTACGTAGTCGACTCGAGTTGCGTCATTACAAACCTTAGTGGTTGAAGTATGCTACTCTTTAACATGCTAAGTAATATGATAATAATTTGAAAAAATATTAATTCTAACGCGTATTAAATGAGTTGCAGTTATTTTAGTGTAACCTTAGTAAATTTTATTACCAACTTGGGTCATAAATATCTACTTACAACAATTAATATGGGTAACAACCTAATATTGTTTATGCTACATACAAACACCGATATGCATATATTTTTTTTTTAATTCCGTAAAAATAATAAAAATTAAAAAGCTCTTTTAGCTTTTTTTGTGATGGAAACACTAAGTGTAATGTGAAAATTAAGTAAAAAATGCTTTAAACAAACCACTCTACCCAAAAACTGAAGTGCGAGGGGCAGTGGCAAAGGTGATGATTTTTCACTTACAATTCACTCACTTTCAAGTGAGCAATTTATCTGTGTTTAAGTGGAACTTTTACTGAGGCACTTAACCATACAGCCTACAAGATGATAAGTTGATAACACAGCCTTGCAATACTAGAGGCATCAAGCGCGTTGCCGATTCTGTCAGAATCACGTCATTTGAAGAGCCCTATGTAGTAAAAATCCTAACTAGAGGGCTAGCCCTGATATTTCTTGTAACATACAGACAATCACGCCTGTCTCCCTGAAGGGTAAGGCAGAGGCATATTATACGCTCACATTTGGCCAATTACATTGCTGGTCCCACGTAATAGGTAGTGAGCCTATCGCTGCTTACCGGAAACTTTATAGGAAAATAGTCCATACAAAATAAGTAGAACGTAGAAAATAGTACTAGTTGCTAAAAATAAACCTAATTTTATATAAAATAATTCTGTAATTTGTAGACTGAGTAAATATTTAACGTACAATATGACAAAGTTAGGTTGACAGTTTATTACTTTTCATGACACATTAAATATAGCTCAATAAAAGTTTAATTTCGCTTCCAAAAACGTATTTAACGTCGAAATACATTAAAATAATTGGAATTAACCACATAATGTATGCAGCAGCATACGAATGAATTGCTTAATTAAGAGCTCATTGTTAATGTCGCGATGGCCCACCTGGACTATAAATTGAAATCCATACATGAACCCGCGACATAATTCCCAAAAGGGGTAATTTATCAGCCTAAATATTTCATTACTATAATATGAGCTTTTGGGTAATTATTTTGAAAACTTTTTATCTTGTTAAACTTGGTTGGGGCTACAAGATTTTTTGTTTTGTTTCGTGGAATGAAGAGAATTTAAGTGGTTTAATGCACTTTTAAGGCGCTCGTAGTTTTGATAGGTGAGGTGGTCGGGAAGGATCGTCGAAGTTTATGGAGGTCATTCCTTGGCATGCGCATTTGAAGAGCGCTTCTGTGCTTCGAAAAGTACGTTGATCCGGGCTGTCGCTGTATATGACAGTGGGTAGGCCAAGTAAGGGACCCCATTAAGAGACTAGAAGCATTCTAGCAGCAGGCGATCACGCCCCTGCTTCTGTCAACCTTGCTTTGTAAGAGAAAGCATGAGGCCAGTAGTAAGACGTTAAAGAAAACATTAAGAATGTTAGGCGATGAATTAAGGAAACATGACGACCGTATTACATATTCTAATGGAACCTTAGCGCTTTTATAAACTTTTTATTGTAACCTGCATGGCATTTGACATACTTGTCAGTCGTGAAAATAACATATAATTTCGATTTTTAATTAATATTTTCCATTGGCGGGAAAGTGAAGTGTCATGTCAGCGGTATTGTTTTATTTTCTAAAATTTGTGATATTTTTAATATTAATGTGTAATAACGGTGGATTAGTAACCGTTAAGTATTTGTAAATATACATAAGTGTTGGTAAATCAAACAAAGCAGTGCAACATCACTTTTCATTTTCTCTCAAGTAGGTATAGTTGTATATCCCACATCTTTACTGAGGACTCAAGGGGCTTAGGGGAGGGTATCCCATTTACCATTTATCATCTTTATCATCACTCATCCTCATTTACTATGAATTATATATTATTAATATATCACTTACTTGACACTGGCTAGATGTGCTAGACGCACGAAGCCATTACATAAAAGAAAAAAAAAATTATATCGATTCGAATTTAATATTCATAGTCAAGATAGGAAAACGCAACGGTCTGTCAAAACAGCTAGTATATCAAATGTCACAAAAACCGCACGATTGTGCTCGAGCTGCCTTATGTCATGCTTCGTCGATATTTAAACACTTCTACAGCTTACGCTAAAGGTATTAGAGTTTAATTTTACAGTTGAGATCTTTAAAAAAAAGAAATCACGAGAGATGAAAAGATTATACAGTGATTTGTTTAATGTAATCTCCATAACAGTATAAAAACTATGTTGCAATGAAACGCAAAGCCATAAAGCAGCTGTAGAAACGAAAATCGCAGCATAGATGCCAGACGGGGCAATTTAGTTACGAAATGGCGCTCCTTACCAACATTGTCAGATTATACCGCTCCAGCTACTCCACTAAGCAATCAAATCAATTATTCATGAACTCTTGCAACTTGGGTAAAGTGACGGTTGATTTTACTAGAAGTGATACGATTTGGGAGCAAACAAAGATTGATGTTACTAGTAGGTGCCGAAATTCGAAGTGACGATAGCCACGTGGTGATACCCATCGACTTCCAATTCAGTGGGTCTCGGGTTCAAGCCCTGGTGACTTTTCAATGTTAGGTATTTTTTTTTTCGAAGTTATGTGCGTAATTATAGCTTGATCTGTGCCTCGGAAAGCACGATAAGTCGTTGGGGACGGCTTTCATGAACATATATGGCAGTCGTTATTAGGAATTCAGTGCATTCGAATATTCTGACTAGTTTAACCATAGAATAATATTTCCCTTTGAGTTGTGGAGGTAAGATGGCAGTCGCTCCATGTAATAACTGAAGTTCTGAGGCAACCGGTATAATGCTAGGATATGATAGTAGGTGCCGAAATTCAGCGGCTGTACATCTTCGCGCCAGGTGAAGTGGTGATCGTTAAATTTTTTTAGGTTTGATTCCCGCACCGGACAAATAATTTGTTGGATATATATAGATATTTATCTTAGTGTGGGTTTGAATTTATAAACATGTATGCCGATTTGAAACCGTTGTGTAGTGTATATTAGGTTATACTATTTAAGTTCGAGGCTTAGTTTCAATATCAAAATATTTTATTTAATTTCAATTCGATATTATATGAACGTCAACTAAAAACTAATACGCCCAGTCACTGCTGGTCGGGGCTTGAGTAGAGAATAATAAGACAAGACACTCGTAAATTCTTGTTGTTTGAAATGATACACATATATCATTTTATAATTTATTAAATATATATTTGTATTGTCTTAAGTACATATTGTTAGGTTTTTAAATTGTTATTCTATTATGATTTATGATGTTTGACGTTGACCAGTCTTGCTGTTCACATATGTCAGTGGAGATACAGCCTATATGTAGAATATAACATTTAACATCATTATATCCGTTCTGTAGAGATACAGATATTGGATTGGATTCGGATATTTTATTTATTTATTTATTAGTAGAGATGTTTAGTGTGACTAATAAATAAATAAATAAAATATCGACTTCCTCCTAGTACAGAACCCACCTTTTACAATCTCCTAGCATTGGATTTGTCTTATTCTACGCTGAATACTGTACGTCTAGCCTACAGAAAGATCTGCACGTCCAGCCTCGAAATAGCTTGAGAGACGGGTTCGCAGATAACATGAAGTTTATTGCGGACGATGGAGTGTTAAGGGCGTCCTTCAAGCCTATTTTGGGTCTAGTAGGCAAGCGATATGAATCAACATTCGCCCGCGGCGTGTGAGGGCAGCGACGATAAATGATCATACATACATACATAAAATCACGCCTGTTTTAGGCAGAGGTATATTATACGCCCACACTTCGCCAATTGTGTTGTCGGTCCCACGTAATTGGTGGCGAGCCGATTGTCGCTTACCGGGCACTTCTATGTTCGCCAGAGCCTCGTCCGTTAATCGGCAGGTGCACCACTTGCAGGTGAGGTTGGCTTGGGCTCCAAAGATGATGATAGGAACCCTGTACACCTATAAATAATCAGCATATAACAAATGCTATCTATGAAATAAAATATACTAGAGGCGGCGGGAAGCCGGTGGATGCAGACGACTCAGGATCTTTTAATGTGGAAATCTATTGGGGAGGCCTATACTCAGCAGTAGACGTCATATGGATGAGATGATGATGATCCTTGAAATAAAGGTCATGTAATTTGGGAAAAGTAATAGTAGAAAGAACAAATAGGAATAAAAAAATACAGCGATATCGCAGTAGTCGCTTATCATAGTGTTAGTAGTATTATTAGTATTGTTTTAATACAACTTTAAGGCCGTGTCCCCAGTAGGCAAACTGTTAGCGGCCGACTGAGTTGCAAGACTGAGAGACCGACGCTGCAAACTGCGTATAGTGAGCGCAAAACTAGCAGACTGTGGACACTCCATTTCAAAAATATGAAAAGGCGTACTAAATCGGTACGCGGATACCATGTGGTTCCATAAACAAAGTTACAAAATTAAAACTACCGTCACTGAAATATAAATTTTATAGCACACATTCAGGATTCACACAAAATTCGCTTACAATACCTAATACGTGTACGAGTATTTGAATACAAATATAATGTTAAATAACATCCAAAAGGCGAAAACGATACGTTTTTAAGTGTAACATGACCACAAAGGCAAGCTTACAGCTTTTAGGTGTTGCATATTAATGCCTGTAACCGGTTACACAATTTGCTGACGTGTAAATGTAAACAAAACAATGAGTTGCTAATTCCTGTGGCACCCCCGTGTGACGTCATCGAGGTGCGGTCGAACACCTTACTCATATCGCTGTCAATACCACAAGTCTATGTTAAAGTTAGAACTAGCATTGACTGACCTACTTGCAGACTGCAATTCGTGGTCTTGACTGATTTTAAGCGATTAAGTAGGTAGTTGAATAAATTAATACTACGTTAGATGACTAACATATAGTCATACCGAGAATATTGAAGTACTAATTGTCTGACATTGTCAACCATTGACAACCAATATGGCGTGAGGCGAGTAGATTTGGACTCCGCTCCTGAGGTTGTGGGTTCGATTCCCACAAAGGACAAATCTTTGTGTGCATAAACATGACTATTTGTCTAGTTTTTTTCAGTATGTATGTCAATTAAGTATTTACAAAAAAAAAGTATTCATGTATGTTTATCGGTTATTTTGTACCCTTGAACTAAATAATTGGTATAGCTGTCATAAAAAAATTATTTTGTTCATTTAATTTTAAGTTGTTTATGTTTTTTCTGCCTGCTTAATAGCATAGCATTAAGTGACGTACTTACAAATTGTAATTCCTGTTCTCCACTGATTTTAAGCTATTTAGTCAGTGGTCATATAAATACTACCTACGTAGGTGCTTAGTTACCTATACTTAGTTTGACAAAGCACGAAACACCGAGAGTACCATATTCATGTATCTTATATATTATTGTATAAAGTCTTATTTCGTCGTCTACTGGACGCGTTCACGGGTCGAAATATAATTATAAATGTGGTGCTACGTCCTATTTTGAGGTCAACTTGACGCAAGTGATGGATTAAAAATATCTTTGTAACAATTCCCGCGCTACTATAATTTTAACACTATTCAAAACGACACGTGTTTCGCCCTTACACAGGGCATCTTCAGGTAAGATAACAGATAACTCAGAATAACGATGTCTTCACGACCAACGCTGAAACGAGAGTCTCTCGTAGCGCGGGAATTGTTACAAAGATATTTTTAATCCATCACTTGCTTACAATGGATTTCCGCAAAGTAACGCCTGAATCAATAAATTATTAGTCAACTTGACGCATTATAGTCGAGTCGAAAAAAAATATAGATGTGATTTCATAACTTGAATTTCGCAGAAAAGTATCATCACGTTTATGTGTTTGGGTTTTCTTGTTTTCAGCGGGTGTGCTACTCGAGTGTGCACTACACATATATAAAGCTTTACTTCGATACTCTCGATGTTCGTAGTAAAAGTATATATCACATGAAAAATATCATCATATCCTAGCATTATCCCGGTTGCCCAAGACTAAAGCTTAGGGCCCAAGGCCTGCTCACTGGTTCAACCAGATTTGACTGAATTTCAGTTATTACGTGGAGCGACTGCTGTCTGACCTTCGCAACCCAGAGGGAAACATCATTCTTTGGTTCCACCAGCTGTCAGTCTGTAAGAAGGCACTGACTTCCTACTAACGACTGCCATAGATGTTCATGTCAGCCGAGACCAACGGCTTAACGTGCTTTCCGAGGCACGGAGCAAGCGATAATTAGGCACATAACTTCGAAAAGTCATAGGTGCCACCAGGGTTTGAACCTGGTCTCGCCACTGGGCTATCGCCGCTCCACATAGGTAAATAAATAAATATGTTCATATTATAGACATTCCTAACAAAAACAAGAAAATAAAGAAATAGTTAACACGATCTTAATATCCAATTACGAAAGATGATGAAATAAATAAACCAGAAACTAGAGCATGTTTTTGCTTATCACGTTCATAATTTATCATGACGGGTCTGTTTTCCCGAATAAGAATCGTTCCTCATTGCCACAAACTAAAGTTCTGCTTGGTAATTTGGCGTGGCCCTGGGCATGTCCTTACAATGAGTCTGGGAACAAAGAAAAGGAAAATGACAAATAAAACCTTCTTATGAATGGTTTGTTGTTGCATAGAGCATTTCTAGAATCTTCTGATCGCGTCTCCACTTGGCTTGAATTTGGGTTTAAAGAACTTTCAAAAAATAACAAAAGTTACAGCTGTGGTGCGTAACAAATTTATACAAGTTTTATGTTATTTTGCCTTAAGCTAACCAACAACAAAAAAACTGTTTCCTGGTATGAATAAGGTATTCCCGTGGTAGTTGTATCCTATATGATGAATTGCATGTTGACAAACTATGTTCAAGCAAAATTTAAGAATAGAGAAACTCACACAAGCACTGACATCTATGCTTATGTAAATATGTGTGTTTTCCATTCACCAAGATCTTTTACTGAACCCACTAGTGACCGTAGGGATTTAGTCTCAGAGCAGATTGTGGAGGCAAATGTGTGTTGTGTCCTGAAAGATGTACTTTAAGCCGTCCAAAATGGGGTCAAACTTTGCTTAAGAATTATCAGGCAGCAGAGACCAACGAGCTAGCGTGTCTTCTAATGCACGGAGATGCGCTGATATTAAATGTCACACAAATGGTCACCGGAGTGAGTAACTGTTTAGTTATTAAGTCGTTTCAAGTTCCAAACGTTTTCCTTATTACCTCATATTTACTTCATATTAATTTATAATATAAATGTGTGTGTATACTTCCTTGCCACGAATTAAGGTTCTGCTCGGTAATAAATCTTTTTAATTCGTATAAACTTTAAATATACTTGTGTAGGTTGATGAAAGTGTGCGTATGTGTACCTCCTTGCCACGTATTAAAGTTCTGTTTGGTAATTTAACGTGGCTCTGTTCCTAACAATAAAACTGGGAACAAAAGAAAGGAGAAAACAAAGGAAGGAGATAATGCTGAATGAAGACATTGTTGTCTTTGTAGGAAATCCGAAGTATACATTATAATATGCAAGTTGTAAAAATAATCCTGGCTAGTTCTTCTTTGTTTTATAGAGTTAAAGTTTTTTTTAATTTAGTGTCTGCAGAATATAACCTTTAATAGATTTCTCAAATCCCAAGCCAACCATTCTATATTTCATTAGAAGTAATTATTGTACTGTGTGCCGTGTGGTACCGGTCTAGAACAATCGCATATCATGGGGAGTCGTAAGAGTCGACGGAGAGAGGTTCTACCGGATGATGGGCAGCAGCGTCATCCCGCGTACTGGCATGAACTGCGATCACCAACCCGCCAGTCCAGCGTTGTGATTTTGCGCAGATACCCCCAAGAGCCTGTAATCTATTAGAAAAGCTGATTTTTAGCAGTGGACTTTATAAAGCTGATAATGAATTATGTATTTTACTACCTGGAGGATAAAACTAAAAGAATCTTTAGCCCTATTCTTTTCTATGCAAGCTTCTGCCAGCAGTGAGCATGTGCGTTTGGTTGCCATGAATTGACGTTCATAGAAGCTTTATTAAGCTGAACATGAATAAATATATCTCTTCATGTCATCCTCAAGTTTCTGTAACTATTTTCCATCATGTATGTGTAAGTGCTTGACCTAACCTAACCTAAACCGGTTATCACTAAATGTGGTAGTCGTTAAGCCATGTTAGAGGCCTAATGGGCGGCTTGAAAAATGATAACAGCAGGACGCCACACACCTGCCTCCGCCAATCCGCACTGGGTCAGCGTGGTGGAGTATGACCCATACCCTCACACCTTGATATGTGGGAGGAGGCTAGTGCTCAGTAGTGGGACGTTAATGGGCTGTGATGATGATGATGATGATGATGTGTAAGTGCGCTCTGTATGAAAACAATGCAGTTTTACAGTAATCTCTATGAAGGAACTTTGAGTTGTATTTATGTGAAAAAAGGTATGTATTAATAGCGTAAGTTATTATATTATACTGGGAAAGAAAAATACCTCTTTCGTATTCAATTTTCTAAATGTTGGTATAACAATCTCCATAACACACTAAAAACTAGTCTGAAAACTAACCATACATACGTGTATTATTTGCACGAAAATATGCAAGTTAAGTGCAAAAAAATTCATGAAAAATGGCCTTCACGTTATACGTTAATTTTCCAGGAACCATTGATGAAACAATTCCTGCCCGCTAGCTAGGAATAAAGGTCCTTACACATAAATACGTTACGACTTCGTGTCGTGGATATCAACGAGCTCCATACAAATACACGTTTGACGACCGATACGGGGCGTGAAGGGAAGTTTACGGTCCTATGTGTCCGATGTTTAAGTATGTGTTTTCTCAAAAATATAATATCATTGATTACTTTTATTATCTGTAAGCTCGTCGTTGTTTTTCTTGACACGAAGCGACGTCGCGTTTTAATGGCAATAGACAATTCATGACAATTTCAGCTCTTCTAGTCATAATCATACACAGCTTAAAATAGTCTGCATATTACGGTTTATGATATGCGGTCTGTTTAGAGATATACCAGGTTAACGTGCACCGAATACTAGCATAGATGAGCATACCTCAATTATTTTGGTTTAAAGGACTATAATCGTAATGTCGTAACGTGACGTAAGAGCGTCGTAATGTCCTTATGTGTAAAATGCCCTTACACAATTTTCCACAATCGCGTGTGTCTCTGTCGTGTTCATTATACGGGCACTTCGCGTGTTTCTTTTGTTTTATTATTTTATAACAAACCCGTAAAGTTGTTACAACAATAGCCTTAAAATTTTAGTGAAACAATTTGAGGCATAATATTGGTTCTATTGTTTTATGGTAAGTGGGATTAATAATCGCTTTCTTGAAAGAAGTAATCCTTGAAAATGAAAATTTTGTACCAGATTAATGTTTTCTTCGTCAATTGGAAGTGGGCTAGCCTATCATATTTCTGATACGACTAGGTGGAACGTCATCATATCAGCCCTATAAAGTCCACTACTGTATATTAGCAGCAATTGAGCCTAAATAAATTTAAATTAACCATAAAACACAAGCTGTCTTTAAAGGGATACTATTCTATTGAAGACTATATGGCAGATAAAAATGCTTGGGATTAAACTGCCGTTTCATACAGGTTATTCTAATATGAATGACTTGAAAAAATAAATATTGTTAAGGTTATGTTATATTGCATTGTATAGCTTCACAGACAAATGAAGATTGTAATTCTAGTACCAAACTAATGGACATATTTAAAAGAGCATAGCCTGTGAGTTTCTTGCCAGTTCTTCTTACAGAGCGGTGGCTCGGAACTGGCACTTAGATTCACTTACACTTAATTATTTTTTGTTTTTAAATTGTTTTTTTTGCATGTAAGTGAATCTAAGCTTCGTGATTTAGTGTAATATTATTTCGAATGTATTTTTTTTTTCATTTGTAATCATGACGTTTTCAAGTACTATGTATAATAGTTTATGAAATAAATAATTTTTTTTACTTTACTTTACTAGCCTTACCCATAATCAGCACGCTGGCGTTGGTGATAGCAGTTCAAGCCAGTACGCAGGATGACGCTGCGGCCAATCATTCGGTAGGATTTCTCTTAATCGACTATTACAAATCTCCGTGAGATGAGAGGAGGGGGCACTATTCTAACGGTACAAGTGATACGTAATAAAATGGAGTACATCGTTTGAATGTATCGACTTATATAAATTAATTAGGGCCACTCTTAATACTTAATCAAAGCACATAGTAAATAAATAAACCACAGTAGTTTTAAAACACAATGATTCTGCAACTTCATATCCATATTTTTATCTGTAGAAATAAAAATGAAAGCCAAAAGTATGTACGTGCATATTCAAAAAGGCCAAGCACCAAATTGGATAATTCTTTCTTTTTTCTTTATTGCCAGAACAACGTTAGTATGAAAGCTTTTAAAAAACCAGTAGGTACAGGAAGTTTGTAAAAAAATCTGTATAATTTTTAACTGTAAAATAATTAACAGTTTTCTTTATAAATCGTATAATATGTATATTGTATGTAGAAAAACAGAATAAATAATAAATAAATAAATATTTCTGACACACCAATTATTTAGTTCCAAGATAAGTATCATTAAGAACTTGTGTTATGTAAACTAAATGACTACTTAATATACATAGGAAAACACCCAGACCAAAACAAATCATCATATTTATACACACAAATATTGGTCCTGTGTGGGAATCGAACCCACGACCTCAGGAGTGGGTGCGATACTTACCACCACGCCATATCGGTCGTCATAGAATATAAGAATCTACAATATGTTGACAAATAGTTAATAGGTCGAGAAAATACAGCGGTGCGAAGTTCGCTAGATCAGCTAGAACTATTGAAAAATGTACGCCTTATTTTCTTTGAATAAATAAAAAAGTGCCTTTACTTTTTAAAAACTGGGCCCTCACTGTTTTTATAGTTATCTGGGATTTAACTATAATGTTTAGGATAACAGTTTCATGCTTCTAGGATGAAGGACTATCTTCCGATAAGTCCGTCATTCTTAAAGTCTGGTTTTCTTGTCTTAGCGTTTATTTTAAAAGCCCAACCCTAAAGGTACTTACTCAATGTTCCAGCTGTAAAAAATATGGACCTAGAAAAAACCTTTGTGCAATAATGATTTATTCGCAGTGATTAAGGTTAATAAACATCGATTGCCGTTGCATGGACGCGGTTCTCTTTATGTGCCGATGAGTATTGATTACTGGGGCACAAGTGCTTTACAGTTTGGTAAAATGAAACATGGCCCACGCCATAATTACAGTATAATTCACGGCAGGCGACACGTATCGCGAACACGTTGTTTTATTGAAAATAAAATTCACGTATATTACTTTTCGTGTTGACGACCGCCACGCAACGCTGGGAATAAAATAACGCCTTTGTTTTTATGTGTTGTCGAATTATGGACGCGATAACAGAGGCTAATTAGACGTATTATTATTAGTAGGCTAAATTGGACGTAGTAAAGATTAGTTAGACACATTAACGTTCATAACGTTACGCTCTGCCTCCCGGCCAACGGGGGAACGAGAGGATTGTGTCATCTCACTCATCACCCGCAGGCACAACCGCCAGCAGTAATTTCTACCCACAAAAAATCTTCCGACGACGCCAGACGCTTGGGCCCTTGGGCCAGTACCCGTTTCAGCTGCAAAACAAGGTGAGAGCAATTCAGCACGTTCGAATACTTTAAACTGATTTTTGTTACGGAGAGACTGATATAAAATTTAAAAATTGAGCATAATACACATTTGGACCATATTATTACAGGTGCCATCATTATGTATCATGTAATAAAAATAAATTTAAAATAAAAAATTATTTATTTCAGATAAATCTATACAATCAAGTTGCCGGAGCTTTTTAAAAAGTAGTCAAAAAACGCTTGAGTAGGGAAACGACTCGCTCTTCGTACGTAAACATGACAGTTTCAATTTACAAACATCATGATGAATAATCCAGATTTTTAACATCTTTGTGAGACTTGTGTGTGGAGTGTGTCGCGGGAGAGTGTGTATGTAGGTGTAGGTACTTAGCGTGTGTATTTATTATGATGTATCTGAGAGAGCCAATACATTATATACAAGTAATACCTAATGCAGTGTCTGTATGCAGAACAATAGGTTTCTAACACCTTCAAGTTATTCTAGCCAAAATGTCTTCAACGTCGTCATATCTAATGGCAGAAGGCCACTCAGAGCATTCTTACACTCATACAGTAGCAGGGGATAAATCAGTGTTCGTTGTAGTTTATTATACACACAAGGTGCTTTTTCTATAAATTGTCGAGTGGCAGATACAGTACGAGCAGGGTATGAAGAAGCTATGGTATGGCACCGTCTTTTTTAAATTTTAGTATTTTCTAGTGGTAACTGCTTAATGTCATCTGTAGAATGTAAAGTTTTCTAACAGAGAGCAAATTGTATATTTCATATAAGGTTTCGGTTAAATATCTATTTAAAATGACTTTAATTAAGGATCTTTGTGCCCGTTTTAAATCTATAAAGTGAGTTTTAGCTTCACCACCCCATATCCATATGCAGTAGGTTATTACTGATTGGGACTAATATATTATGGAATAACAATAATTATTTGAATTTCAAGCTACAGGCACATTCAAGCAAGACACATCCCTATTCTTGTTCTTTTTATAGGTTAGGTCTGTTTATCATGCTTTTAAGTCTGACCTAAACGAAAACAAAGAGGTAGGTAATGTGACTAATGTACCTAATTCTACTGTCGCACCTACATTCGTGTTATGACTAAACATTTTAATCCTTCAGTTTCGTATATTACCGAGTAGATTGAACCGTTCCGGCCCCGCAAGCGGCGGTAATGATAGTCAATTGCCTACATTTAGCGTTCGGTAAGCTGTAGCACTATAAAATAATACGACTCTATTTCGGCCTACGGGCGAAATTTTCGAACATACCCGCTGTTAATTGAGGCCTTAGTTTACATATGTGGATACTTGAGCCAGCAATTATTGTAGCTCTTATCATTTGTACAATTTTGATCAATACACTCTATTTTACATAGTACAATATGTAACGAAATAAGTAGTGCAGTTCTGGTAGGACACTTATGTAAGTAGATTACTACTTAAGCCAATTTAGTATGATAGATTTTAATTCTATATTCAATATTCTGTAATTTCAGCGCTACAGAAGCCAAATTTTAGAAGATACTATAAATAATTGCTGCTAAATGAATACACCATTTTCAAAAATATTTATCTATTACTCAACAAGGTTCATGTGACTCCTTAATTCAGATGTTTAGATAGAGAAGCCATTTTTGAATAAATATAACTAGGAAAGCGCTCATAGCGGCTCTGCGGTGCTCGGTGGTCGGAAACGATCACCGAAGTACAGCAGAGTTTATAGAGGTTAGTCCTTGGACGTGTGACCAATTGTGTGGCATTTTATTTCGAGCCCTTCCGTGCTTCGGAAGGCACGTTAAGCAGTAGGTCCCGGTTATCACTAAATGTGATAATCGTTAAGCCATGTAAGAGGCCTTATGGGCGGCTAAAAAAGAAAATCTAACAGCAGGATGCCATACACCTGCCTCCGCCAAACCGCAGTGGGTCAGCGTGGTGGAGTATGACCCAATACTCTCGCGCCTTGGTATGTGAGAGGAGGCTCGTGCTCAGTAGTGGGACGTTAATGGGCTGAGATGATGATGATGATAACTAGTGATTTATTTCGCTGCTAAATCCAGAATTCCAGCTGAACGCTTTTTTTAATCTGTTGTGACTCCTCAATCCTACGGACATAATAATGAGACATAACAACGAATGGCTCGGAATATTGAAGTGTCTCTTGTCATGGCAACAGCGTCTCTTTCGACGTTACTAACGAATGTAATTAATAATTCTGAAATATTAAAAATGAGAGCTAGAATTTTGAATTATTAAAAGCGAAAGCGATGGCTGGTAATATAACAACCTCATTACCTAAAGATAAGTTCTATCTTACCCAAGCACTCCATCCACAACATCCGTCAAACAAAACCCATCGGTCGGTTTAAAGCAAAGCAATCGCCGATGAGCCCAAACAATGACTGACATCAGGAAATGCAATTAACTATGTATGTATCTGTCGGGAAGAGGAAATATCAATTCCCAGCGAGGGGAGTACTGGCCACTGAGTCGGCTCTCAATTATGTTTATATCAATATGTGGATAGGGTTAGCCCTGAGTGGATATGTAAATTTAATGTACTCTACCTTTCAAATTAATCATGTTGGTTTTGGGGATTTCTGATATCTGTTTTCTGTTTATATTTGTATAATATTGTTGTGTAGAACTTGTGGGGTCGTGTAGCAATATTGCTGGAAACTATCACCCAAGATAGACGACACATAAAGGTAAGTCTTCGGATCGATGACCGTTTGTTTGTCTTTGTTGTGCTTCGAATGGAGGACAAAACAAAAAAGAATCCATTACCAAAATAGACCCAATCATTAAGACTAAAAGCCATTTTCAATTGTTTTAACAATAACACCAAACGTTAATTGGCAAAGGATTGAAGCAATGCATTTAAGTAAGAGGATTTTCCTTATTCACTGTGAGCTGCTCAGTAAAATATCCACGTCCCAGCGAACTAACAGCGAGCCAAACGAGAACCTCCTTGACTTCAGACGGTTCTTAAATCTCGTGTATTTTCTTCGGACGACATTTCCTTGGTAGTCGGAGAGCTGTCTGTACAAAAATTGGCAGATATGTAAAGGAACTTTCATGTTTGATAAATATGTAGGTATATATGTAGGCAAAACCCTTGAGCGTGTAGACAAAATGTGCTATTTAACGATACTGCTACACAACGGAATAATATGCAGTAAAAGTATTTCATGTATAATAGAATACTGTTTTTTTTTCTGAGTGAGTTTGAGCTTTAACGCCATTATTTATACATACATACATTTATGTTAGGGTTAAAAGTTACAAATTAGATTTTTAATATTTCATGTCGTCAGAGTATTGAATTTTGCAAACCCGTCGTTTTACTTGCTTAACATACATATATACATTCATGCCTGTGTCCCCGAAGGGGTGGGCAAATATTATACGCCCACGCATCGACAATTAACTACATTGTCGGTCCTACGTAATAGGTGGCAAGCCTATTTCCGCTTGCCGGGATCTGCTAAGTTCGCCAGAGCCCTTCTGTTGATCAGCAGGTGCACCAAATGCAGGTGAGGTTGGCTTGGGCTCCTTCGATGTTAATAGGATTACTATACACTCGACACCCTATACACCACGGCGAGATGGTTATATATATATGTATATAAATACCTTATCTAAGTATTTATCTTAAAATGAAAAATACTGGTAACAACGGCAACATAGGCAAACTTTGAGCAGATGTCTAAATCTACTTTTAAAATGTCATCTTTCTGAAAGGCCTTTAAGTATAGGACGCTCTCCAACTACCAAGACTCCGTGGAAAATCCTTCCAGCTTTAGAAAATCTCCGTCAATTTATCCGATACATATCCGCAATATATTCGGTATCTCGTCTCACAGTGATGGGCATCGGTCTATTATGTCGGCTCAATCATGCTGAATGGGCATCCAAAAATCTACCTAGCAAATACAACAATAAACTTTATTCTCTAAGAGAAAGAGACTAGAATTCAGTGACGGTTTAAACGTAAGTGAACAAGGTAGTATGCATTTTAGTCGGTTTTACATTCTGATTTCGCTTCGATAGAGAAATTGAGTTCGAAAATAGCTCCATACACGCTAGTTATGCATGTAAATGCTGCATTGGGGCAGTTACGGTTGGCAGGGCCGAAAATAAATAAATTAACTCACTTGTATAACAGCTCAATGATTCGTAAACGTAAAGCACTTTGTGTTCATTATTGACAGTATATATTCATACTTGTATAGTGAGGTGTATAGAGCAAGAGTTAGTGTCATTTACATATCAATGAGAAATTCTATTCAATTTGTTCCAGATAGAATTTAGATTACAAGACAAAGTAACGATTCTCTTCATCATTGTACCACATACATACATAACATCACGCCTGTTTCCCCGAAGGGGTAGGCATAGGCATATACGCCCACATTTCGCCAGTTATATTGTTAGTTCCACGTAATAGGTGGCGAGCCTATTGCCGCTACCTATTATTGCATCAAGTACCACCAGGTTAATATATGAAATCAAATACCCTTCTAAGTATGCTACTTAGAGATTTAGGGAATGTTTATATTCTGACCTTTTATAGTTGTTGTTGTAACTTAATTGAATACATATATATGTCACCATTTCTGTCCTAATTGTATTGTTTGTTTCATATATCATCTTCCGTCCGGAGACGCTCCCTCGACCTATAGTTTTCAATGCTGCCTACTAATATTTTGACAATTATGCTAAGTGAACGCCATTTTGAATCTACTTCAACAATTTGTATAAAATAAAATAAAAAGTGTTTTAGTATTATAATACGTATGCTATAAATAAATATCCTCTTACAATCACACCAATTATTTAGCTCTACCACTTATTGACCACACCTCAGGAGTAGATTGCAGGTATACTGACTTCCACGCCATATCGGTCGTCAGATGGTCATTATGATGCGACGATATGACGTCATTATGATATGGATTGATACATTGCAGTTCTTCTTTTATCCAGGTTCACTTAAAAGAAGCTTGAGAAAGCATCTTAAGGCCCGGCAAGTAGGCAGCTAATGCGTCATTAAAGATATTTCATACAGTCTGCCTTTTCACATGAATGCTCAGACCATTTTACATCATTACATCTTGATCATCGTCACATCAGCATAGATTATTATTATATATATTAATCACATTATGACAACTAGTCATTATTACGAGTCATATAATACAACATGTTAAACGACATCAATATGCTTTATCATGATTATAATCTCAGCGACATGAAGTTCATTACTAAATATAGGCCAACCCAACTGCTTTTCTGGCTCAACGATCTTGAGCCACATGCATCCACCAATGATCCATCCTACTGGATCAAAGTCTATTGCAGTTTATTGCAATCATGGCTACAAAATGACCACAAACGCAATAAAAAAATATTTACATCTTTATCGACAAAACATCTTTTTATTTAAACACTCATAAAAAGAACAAAAATCAAACGCAAAATCTTTATACGGCACAACATCAAAGGCCCGTATAGGCTTACCATAACATTAGTACAAATATTTAACAAGTCTCCCCAGAAACAAACATATCTCGAACAATCGTCAGCAAACACGCTTGTCGGATGATCTCACTAATGAAGTGCGCGCATTTAAAATGCGAAAACATCGTGTTGTGCGATAAAATCAAAAAGAATATCTGCAATCCTGTTTGAGTTATTTGTCGTCGCATTAAACGAGTGCAGCAAAGTGGAGGGAAGATCAAAGGATGACGCGACGAATGACAGTGAATCAGTGTTGGGATCACTATGAGTCCCTTTTCAGGCGGAGCGACTTTTTTGTCTATTACTTTTTCTTCAGGGAATCCAGATTTTTTTGTAAACGCTAAATTACTCTATTTCTTAAGGGAATCCAGAAAACTCTTTTTTTTTATTTGTGGTTTTGCGACTTATCGCGGTATGAGTTCGTAAACAGAGTTGCCTCAATTATTATTGTGAAACGTGTTTAAGAAATTGTTAAATAAAACGTTTAAAAATAAATAAATCACTTTGAGTTCGTAAACAGAGTTGCCTAAATTATTTTTGTAAATTATTTTTAAAAAATTGTTAAATGAAACGTTAGAAAATAGATAAATCACTTAACAATAACTATAAAATATTGCATTAAACGAGTGCTCGCAAAAGTGGTGCAAAGACCAAATGATGACGCGACGAATAACAGTGAATCAGTGTTGGGATCACTGTGAGTCCCTCTTGAAGTGGAGCGACATTTGTTTACATGCAAAATTACTCTAATTTTTTTAAGTTTTTTGTAACTTTGCCGAACGATTTTTTTATTATTGTAGTTAAAGTAATATCCATTTACAAAAGTTATGGCCACGCCATACTATGAAATATTGTATCAAACGATGATGATCAAAGGATGACGCTTGGAATTACAGTGAGTCAGTGTTGGGACCATATAGAGTCCTTATCCAGAAAGACTTTTTAAATGTCGCAAAAATTATTTTTCTATAGGAAACCAGATTGTCCACTTTTTTGAATACACAAAAGTAATTAGGGAATCTGAAAACTTTTTGTTTTTATATATTTTATTTGGGCTTATGAACAAATTCCCTTAATTTATTTTTAATATCCCTTTTTTGTTTTTATCAATTACGCATGATGATGACAACTTTTTATATTTGAACAACTTTTTAAATAAAAAGAGTTCGGAGAAATGTTCAAAATTTAAAACCAAACAAACTAAAATAATTCCTCTCAAAATTATTACCTGACAAACTCAAATCTGTCCCATCACTAATGCGAAATAATATCCCTACCGCGATAGGGCTGGCAAATTAGACTAAACTTTAATTGTTTTTTTTTAAAGTACAATACAGCTTAGTAAAATAAGTTCATCCTGTCTCTCAGGACAACGCATTTGGTACATTCTAATCTAACAAAGTTTTTCAATCTTAATCATCGGACATATTTCTTTCTATGACATTTCGTGCGGACGTCAGTATAATCGATTTCAGCACCTAAGGTAGTGAGTTCAATTCTTACTCTTTACAAGTATTGAGTGCAATGATATTTGTCGTGGTCTGGGTATGTTTGTTATGTAATAAATATTTACATCAATTTAGGTAGGATAGTCAATTGTTTATTACTAATGAAACCTGCTTAGTTTGTAAATATTCTTGTTGAATCCCTCAATTCAACGGTAAATTCAAAATAGTTAACGTGATAAATAGTGCGTATATTCTTCTAAGCACACATATTGATTATGTAAATATTAACTTTTAATATATAAATAATGTTTTTAGTACAATTGACTATGCCATATTGCTAATTTAACAACATGAAAAACTCAGAATATAGTTAGTGGCTGGTAATTCTATCAACTTTCAACCCTAACATGAACCAGCTAGTTGCAAATACACAAAACCGCAGCCTCTAACGATATTTACTCGGCTTGTCTGTTTGGTGTATGTGCGGCTTCCACCCAGACGAACAATACATGTTTCCACATACATTCGCTATAAGGTAATATAATCAAGCGCTCGGAATACTATAGGCAGTTGAAATAATCACCAAAGTGAAACAGAGATAACAGAGACTAGTCCTTGGATGGGTGGCTGTTAATATCGAGCGCTTCCGTGCTTGGAAAAGCACGTTAATAACTTTCTGTGACAGTCGTTAAGCAAAGTGTATAGGTATAGGAATCCTTTTTTTTATTTACGTCGGTAACAAAATGCCTTTATGCACTGCCTCTTTTTTGTAAATATATCAATGGTAGCAATTAACAATGTCGTAAGTGAGAAGTAGTTTCTCTTAACAATGTCGTAATTGATATGTCGTTACTTTTTACTTACGACATTGCTTAAAGTATTAGCTTTTTACTTACGACATTGTTAATTGTTACCGTCGATATACTTAACATACATAGGAAACACCCAGACAAGAACAAATATTTATATTCATGCACACAAAGATTTGTCCTGTGTGGGAATCGAACCCGCGATCTCTGGAGTGTAGTGCAGGTATACTGACCTCCACGCCATATCGGTCGTCATAAATAAGGGAAGCGCTCGTATGCTGGTGATCGCACTCGCGATGATAAGCGTTCGGAAACGATCCCTGAAGTAAAGTGGAGTTCACAGGGAATGGATGGACACAGTCATTGGATGGATGATAGTTTGTGTTGCATTTAATATAGAGCGCTTCCATGCTTTCCGTTTTCATAAAAACTAACAGCAGAATGTGACACACCTGCTTCTGCTAATCCGCACTGTTCATGAAAGGAGGTCCGTGTTCGGTAGTGAGATGTAATGGGCTGAGATAATGATTATGAGCAACTGGTCCATTCTGAGGTAAATATTGAGGTATAGAATCGCTTGAAGTACCTTGCTGATAGTGGGTGCCGGGTAGACTAAGGGGGTTGAACTGTTTCAATACAATAGAATATAGAATATTTATGTCATATGCCCCTATATACTAAATTCACATATAGAAAGAAAGCAAGAAAAATATTTATTCAATGCAAGTTTTTTAAAAGAATCAATAAAATAAATACCAGGAATAAGAAAGGTAAGGTAAAAGACATACAAAAATAGATACAATAATCACCTTTAAAATTTTATCATAAAAAAAATTTGACATTTATTTATGTCCTAAAAACAATTTCTGCATTATAGCTATTGTCCTGTGCAGGTGCTTCAGGTTAACGGCATTTACTCGTATATATATACTCGTATATGCCTTTACAATGCAAGACAATGAAGCTGATCTCAGTGTTAGCATTAATATGGTCAGATATACTGATATAATCATATATGGTGATAATGGTAGCAGTGCACTCGGCAAAACATCGCCTATAGATAGATAATGTTGATAAAACGCACGAAAATGGAGGTAGGAAATAGTTAATGCACTTCATAAACGGTCTATTATTAAGTGCCTCCTTACTTTGGTAGTAGTACTACCAACCTACTTCCAAGTACAATGGTTAAAAGGTCGCCACTCTTAAAGATATCATTAATAATAATATCATAAAGAGTGGCGAGACCTAGAGTTTATATTCAGAGCCTCAGGGTACAAACCCTGGTTGACTTTTCGATGCTCTGTGCGTAATTATCGCTTGCTTCTTCCTGCTCTCAAATATCCTGACAGCTGGCTTATACGAACAGTAATGATTCCCTCTGGTTTTCGAAGGTTTGACGACAGTCGCTTCATCTAATATAAGGTCCTTACATATGAAATTGGCGTTTTATCGAACTGGCCACTTTGAACTCAAAAATTCGGCGTTTGGATACGAAATCCAAACTCAAATTTATTCCACTTTAAATCTTATTTATTCGTGTTCTAAATGTGATAATTCATTTGTTTCAGCACCATTTTGACCTCGTTTTGTGCTCAATGCGGGAAATTTAAAATATCGCATTATTTTGCGCTGCAACCGTTTGAAGAATTGATGTTGTATACTCAGAAGCCATTGTAAACACGGTACGGTTTTGGAACAAACCTCATGGACGGCCGGAGACCCTAGTTGTCAATAAGGAATTGGAAGCTATCGTGGAAACGGTTCCATCTCAAACCACGTCATAATTGGCTGCAGGATTCGGTGTGAATGATAATATTTTGGATCCTTTAAAACAAAATGGAAAACTGAAGAAGCTTGAAAGATTGGTGAAGCAAACCAACAAACACGCATCTACTGCTGCGTAACGTTACTCAAACGTCACAATAACGAGGGAATTGGGCAAATATTCATGTTTGCACACAAAGATTTGTCCTTTTTGTGAATCGACTCACGACCTCAGGAGCGGAGTGCGGGTATACTCGTCACCACGCCATATCGGCCATCAAAATCTTTGAACACACTAAATTTATTAAAATGTATTTAATCTTAATTATAAATTTGTATTGCATACCTACTGCCAGAATAGCGGGCGCTATGTCGAAAAGATGAGAAATGCAATAGAAAAAAAAACTGACATTTAAATCGTTTCCAAATTCTTATTTCACAACTTCATCACCTTACAAATAACAGAAAGCCGTATATTCGTCTCAAAACAGATACTTCGAATTCTAATGAATAAATTGTTAATAAACACTAAGATTAGTATCAGCGTTCAGTAATTAAGCTATAAAATGCTAGATAGATGGTGCTGATAAATACGCTTAATTATATTCAAATAGCTCTTTAAATGAGCTGCATCGAGAATGCTACCAGATTCCGACATATTAACAGATGATAATCTGTAAGTAGTAGGCGATTCGGTAGCTTAGCCGGGGATTTAGTTGCTACTTCAAAATTTATGTGGTCTGTAATAAGTGTTATCTTAGAATCGTCTTAATAAATTTGATTAATTTGAGCTTAATAGAGGTGTTAATGCCTAAAATATTACGTGTATTTTTATTAAGTATGTTGTACACAGAAAGAATACAAACATACATGTATATATATATATATATATATATACACATAATCACGCCTGTATCCCCGAAGGAGTAGGAGGCAGAGGGATTTTGTTGATGATTTTGATGTCCGTTGATCGGCAGGTGCACCACTTGCAGGTGAGGGCTTGGGCTCCTTAGATATTAATAGTAACCCTATACACAGAAAGAATGACCAAATTAAATGTATGGAATTGACTTTTTCGGGCCAGCGGGAAGACATTTCTAATTGGAATAAGCTGTGCCTTATACCCAGTTTTTTTTAAACCTAACCCTATAGCTAGGCAATCTCGAGCGCGACCGTCCTGCGGGGTGACAGACGGTGGCGGGGACGTGGTAAACCAGATGTCAGCGGGTAGCATTTAGTTTTATACCAACGATGGCTCTTCGGAATAAAGCTTGAAAATCAATTGCATCAACACTAGCTTGCTTTGCGCAAGTTTTATTTTAGCTGGGAGATTTTTCCAAAGTTGAGTAGCCCTTATGTGAAAAATAAAGATGATGATATACTATCATAGTGTGATAGCTGAGACTAAACACAGCTTCAGGTGGGCCGCATGCTGTATTTCCACCTGGTAGTACAAAAAGAAGCCTAAAAGAAGTCTGCGTTATTGAAATTTTCTCTGTTTAAAAGACACAACATTGCACTATACAAAACAGAGCCAATAACAACAATAGTCACAGAATCATCGCTACTCATTCGACGGGTGCAAAGTGAAAAGAGTTATCTTCTACAATGTTACTTTACAGCAAAGTGAAAAGATTAGAAAATGAGATATTTTCTTAGCAAATTGACCTTTCTTTTTGTAATTTTTATCATTACTTGTTTATTCTTTTAGGCATACATAAACCTAGTCATATTACGTAGTTTATTGTTATTTTGCGAGAATTTTTAGTTGTTTGTATATCTATCTACATTGAACTATAAATAATTTCAACAGAGTCAACTGCCAGTTGGTCGTATGTACAAGAGAACTCAAATTTCACATATAAATGTTAGGTGCGTTAATGACACAGTATTAGTAATTTAGTGAAGCTTTTAATCACAAAAATAATTTAAATGCAAACAAGCGTTCGTTATAATTTTTTAAAGATATTTAGTGGTAAACTATAATCATTGAACCTTTTGACAAAGATATTAGTTCTATATCGAATTTCTACATTGTGCATAGCACAGAATCGTGCCACTTGCATAAAGCGTGTTAATTTATGTCGTCATCTAAACAATATCTTAAAGGACACGATTGCTTACGATTCGTGTCTCCTATTCTCAGTTTATGGCCGACATTACTCAGTTTGCTGATATTTGCACGCGTGGGTGGAGTTTATCAACTAACAAACTAGCGAAATGTTAAAACCACTTGTTAATACACCGATATAATCCAACCAACTAACATACAACTAACTAACTTGTTAATATAACTATATAACGTCCATAAAACAAACTGATCAAGACAAAAATCGTATTGATGGAAGCATAAAAATACAATACCACATATAATGGGTAAGCCCCTTATCATCGTATCAAATAAAAGTGACAGCACTAGTTTTAATCGTGGTATAACTCTAGATCTTTTTTTTTAACAAATAGGGGCTTGTTGCGTGTGTATTTACTTACGAAAAAAGTATGGAAGAAGTTTATCCGTTGTCCAAACAGCAAATGCCTAGTTTAGAGCAAGAAGCGCTATGCAAAATGTCAAAGAATATTATTTGTATATCAAACTTTATTAGTTGACAAGTTATAAACAAAGCAATATGCAAAAGGTATTTTTTATCAGGTTTGTTTATAAACGGATCGCTTGTAAGTAAATAAGTTTAAACATTAGTCAATCAGGACAATAAATGGAAGACTTTCCGTCTTTCAAAGTGTAGTCACGTTGATTTAAATTATTGTTTTCTAGTCTGTTGTGTTCAACTACATTACAAGTTAGCTTCTGGCAAAATGTTTTGTATACATAATAATTACAGTACGAACATGTCACGAACAGAAATAATGGAAAGGATAATTTAAGTTATTATTTCAAATACAAACACCTATCCTATACAAACACAGACTTTGAATCCTATAGACATCATAATCATTCAAGTAATTACTTTGGCACCACAGACTTTAAATGCGTAGAATATCCATAGCCTCATTCAGTTATTTATTGTGAAACAGACTTTAAATAAATTGGATATGATTTCTCTATAAATTTATAATTTTCACCTTCTTTTATGATATGACTTGGTTCAAAAAAATCCAAACGTTTTTAAAAAAAACTTTTTTATGTAAATTTTATATTGAGCGTTGAGGACCCATATGCCATCTGAGGAGCCCAAGCCAACCTCATAAGTGGTGCACCTGCCAAACAACGGACGAGGCAATAGGCCAATAACCCATGCTTTAAGACATATTGTTGTCATACATTCAGTATAAAATTTAAGTATTTTAATTGTTTTTACCAAACTAAGAAGAATTTATACAAAAAGAACCTCTTTTATGTTTGTAAGGAGGTTTAAAAAAAGAACACGTGTACATAGTTTGATAAAAAATAAATATTGCGTCTTGTGCTCTTTTAGTTACATACAGGCAACCACAGTATAATTAGATCACAAAATAAATAGACGAGTTACAGGTACATTTTAATACAAAACAATACAAAAATACTTTAATTCCCCTTACTTAAACTGCTAACACATGACTTAAAGGGATTACAATTACATTCGCAAATGTCAACACAGCATCCCCTAGCAGTACGTCGCGCAAATCAATTTTGGCGATTTGTTCGTACACAGGGTCTGTTTGAAGTTAGGGGCCGTTAATGGAGACGCGCATTAAACTCAGCCGCGTGCAGCGACAACATTGACACAAGAAGGGGGGGTTAATTAGGTTAAAACCTGGATAGTATCTTTACTAGCATAGTATCACGGTTCAGTGACTTATTTTTTGCTTTATTCTTTAGTTTTTTGATTCATTGATGGTCTCACTTTACTAGCACCAATCATTATTTTTAAATTCAGAAAACAGAGACAGTGTATGAAATAAAATGTATATTTATAGTTTAACAGCAAACGCTCCTTGATCACTTTTTAGGTATTTTTCTGCTATTGCAAGTAGTTAAACGTTAGAGACACAATTCTTGGTGTTCCGTGCAGTTCACACAAAGGGTTTATTTGAAGTTGGGGGGGGAGGTTAATGGAGACACGCATTAAGCTCAACGTGCAGCGACGACAACATTAGCACAAGCAGGGATTAATTAGGTAAGACCCTGGGCAGTACCCATAATATACTTGACACTTTTTAGTGGCTCATTATGTTGCTATGTATGGTGCCTCTCTTGTTACACCGCCTCCTATGTCAGCATGGCTCCTTCGCAAAGGAGGCGACAGCCGCCTATTTCCTACAGCTCCGGGCCATGGCCTTCACCAGCGCCGAACGCCGAGAGGTCGCCGCCGCTAGCTGCCGCTAAGAGGACACGTCAGTGCTCTTAGGGCGCGAGACTGAACGTGGTGGAGTGCCATGGTGGACCATGTCCTCCGGTCTATTCTCACAGTGGTGACACTCGGACGTTTCGTCCCGCCTGGACTTTACCGAAGCAGCCCTGCCCGAATAGGACCTGCGTCAGGCGGTAGGTGACAGTATTGTGGCGCCTGTAGACCTAAGCGGGGCGTGAAACGGCATTTTAGCAGGCCGTCATGAATGCGCTTTGTACCGTGCATATAAATGACGGTATGAAGCGCTTTCATTTTTTTTGGACTGCATCGACTGTTTACGATCAAGCAAATTGTAGTCATTATGACGTGTCAGATTAAAAAAAAAACAAGATAAAGACCCCGGGCCTAAGGGCACAACTGGGATAGTGCTTGTATGATGATGGACACTTGTTACCTTTAACACTTAAAGCGTAGACAGTGTATGGCATAAAATTTTGGGGGGCCGTTAATGGAAACGCACATTAAACTCGGCCGCGTGCAGCGACAACATTGACACAAGCAGGGGGACTAATTAGTTTAGTCCGTGGGCGCCCTGCTGGTCTGGGCCGGATAAGGCCGTATGATAAAGCTACTGGATGCAACTCAATAATATCGCTAGTTAGTATACTTATACCGTATTGTTTACTTATAGTGTATAGGGATCCTACAAAGACCTAAGGAGCCCAAGCCAAATACAAGTGGTGTACCTGCCGAACAACGGACGAGGCTCTGGCGAACATAACAGTGCCCGATAAGCGGCAACAGGCTCGCTACCTATTACGTGGGACCAACTATATAATTGGCGAAGGGTGGGCGTGTAATATGCCTCTGCCTACCCCTTCGGGGAAACAGGCGTTAATGTGTGTATTGTTTACTTGCATTTTCTTGGCAACTACGTACAGAAGAGTAGAAGAGAAATTAATAAAAGGATTGTCACTGCGAGTTTGGTATGGTATTGTTGGATTGTGTTTTTAAACTATAACTTTAGGACTTTTCGTTTATAATTTTTTATTTGTTTATAATTTTTTAATTAATCGCCTATAATTATAATGACATTGAGCTAAATACTGCTATGGTTAAGTAATTTTTTGTATTTTAAATGTTTATTATGTTGGTGATCATTTAAATAAATACTACACTTGGAGATGGGGGGCGTTTAATGGATAACATAGGCATAAGCACTTGGCGAACCAAACAAAAAATTTGGAGTGTGTTATTTTGATGACAAACATAAAAAAAGTGGCTGGCCTGGGCCTCATATGGCTATATGATGAAGCTACAGCAAGGGACTCCAAAATAACTTAGTCGTATTTCTTTGTTGTACGCAATCCTTCTCCAGACAATAACAATTACACTAAAAATAAATTATCTAATTTGGTTATGTCGTTCGTGAGTCATTGGCGATTATATTTATTCTTCTTTTTAACAAAAGGCTATTTTGTTTTAATGTACAATAAAGGATATACTTATGCATAATTTCAGCGATTCATTTTTCTTCATTAATTTAATTAAGTTGGCTACAGTATGTATAACAGTAATTTATTTTATAACTTCTATCTTTTAATCTATCTTAGCATCCGCCACCTCATAGATTACTTATGTACAATTTTATACATATATTTTTATGTCGTTAAATTTGTTAGACCAAATTTAAATAATACACAAATTGAAAACTAAATAAATATCTCTTCTGCAATTACATAAATCTAAAAAAAAATAAAACTTAAGAATTAATTACTTAATAATTAATTCACTTAGCAAATTTTTGAAAAAAAAAGAAATTCATATAAATATAACAACTGCAACTTGAAAAAAATTATATTATGATCAGAAAATAAACGTCAAATTTTAATTCTAAACTATCATTCTCTAAAGTTAACTTTTCAAAAAAGTCATTCTCAAAATTTTTTTTTTTCAATAAAAAAATTCAATCATTATATACAATTATATACAATATATACAAAAATTATATACAATTGATTAGGTAACACATCTAGCTAATCAACATCTGTGTACAAAACGCGGGGTGCCATACGTATAGGCCTCTAGCGCTTTATCCAGGGATCAAAAACAGCAATTATCACAATAAATATTACAATTATACGGTTTCCGAATTAATTTGTCCGTGGTTAATGTGTATTTTCAATTAATTAAAACGCTCTTAACATGTTCCCCTAAAAGTTAATTAAAATACAAGAATTTAATTTTTAAAATGTTTGCACCCGGTGTCAAAAATTAAAATTATAACTGGTTCTCTACATATACTTTAAGCAGGCTAGATTGGCAATTTATATTTTTTTATGACATGTGACATCCAATAGATACTCATAGATACTTCACATCACCGCCCATTAACGTCCCACTACTGACCACGAGCCTCCTCACACATATCAAGGTGTGAGGGTATTGGGTCATACTCCACCACGCTGACCCAGTGCGGATTGGCGGAGGCAGGTGTATGGCGCCCTGCTGTTAGAATTTTTCAAGCCGCCCATTTAGGCCTCTAACATGGCTTAACGACTACCACATTTGGTGATAACCGGGACCAACGGCTTAACGCGCCTTCCGAAGCACGGAAGCGCTCGATATCAAATGCCACACAAACGGTCACCCATCCAAGGACTGACCTCTGTAAACTCTGCTGTACTTTAGTGATCCTTTCCGACACCGAACACTGCAGAGCTACAAGCGCTTTGAGATACTTATAGATATTATATCTGCAAGTGATGGATCAAAAATATCTTTGTAACAATTCCCGGGCTACTATAATTTCCCAAAAAATAGAGAAACTATTTAAACGACACGTGTTTCGCCCTCACACAGGGCATCTTCAGGTAAGATAGGAGCCTCAGAACAACGATGTCTTCACGAGCAATTGCTGAAACGAGAGACGCGTTAGTCGTGGAGACAGGAATTGTTACAAAGATATTTTTAATCCATTACTTGCTTACAATCGATTTCTGCAAAGTAACGACGGAATCAATAAATTAAGTAACATATAAGTATTTTCCTATATAAAACTAATACGCCTATCTATAAATCAATACAGTAATCTATTCAGGGAAATCTTTATAATCACTGCACTGCGCTCGAAGACAACATCAAATTATCGAACTCTTCTTCTTCCATTTAAATAATGGCTTCGTGCGTCTAGCACATTTAGCCAGTGTCAAGTAAGTGATATATTAATAATATATAATTCATAGTAAATGAGAATGAGTGGTGATAAAGATGATAAATGGTAAATGAGATACCCTGAGATCTCACATGGACTCCTTGAAAGAAAATTTTAAAAGTGATGTTGCACTGTTTTGTTTGATTTACCAACACTCATGTATGTTTACAAACACTTAACGGTTAATAATCCACCGTTATTAGGTACACATAAATGTTAGAAATATGACAAATTTTTGAAAATAAAACAAAACTGCAGACATGACGCTTCACTTTCCCGCCAAGAAGTCAATTTCTAACTCTGCTCTGACTGTACTCAGTTACTTTTTTCTAATTGTGTTGTTATGACATAATATGTGGGAGAATTTAGCTTACAATTCAAAGTAAACCTGCTTGGTTTACACGCCGGCCGTGGAATAATTATTTATTGGCCACACACAAAACCTTTTTTTTCTAAACACTAAGTTATAATAAATAACTAACGATAAATAATATATGTTATAAGGTACAGGGATCCTAACAAGATCTGAGGAGCCCGAGCCAACCCGACTTGCAAGTGGTGCACCTGCCGATCAACGGACGAGGCTCTAGCGAACACAAATATTCCCGAAAAGCGGCAATAGGCTCGCCACTTATTACGTGGGACCAGTAAAATAATTGGCGAAATGTGGGCATACAATATGCCTCTACCTATCCCTTCGGGGAAACAGGCGTGATATTATGTATATATAATAAAGATCATATTTAACGTGTCTTCAAAATTAATAAATTGCCAACCTAACCTAACCTTTTTGTACATCAAAATTACTGATTGAGCACCTAATCACCTATTAGATGCTCACTCAGTATTTTTGATGATCAAAAAAGCATTTTTTAGAGGTTTAGTTTATTATATTCCATATAATAATATATATAACTATTTAACTCATTGTATGTCTCTAAATATTGGTATATTATTTTGTTTTAATTTTTTTATTTGCTTTTTTAATTGTATTATTTTTTGTTTGTGTGTTGAAGACTTCGTGGCGCGATCTTATTAAGCTTAACCTATAATATCGGTAAGTTAGATTTTGATATTGTTCAGCATTTCCTAAAATATTATTTTTAATATCGACAGTCCATGTGAAGCCCTAGAAAACACGGGCTGGTAGCACTATTTTGTGCTGGTAGTAGTAGTGGTTGTAGATATAAGTAAAGTAAAGTAAAAGTAAAAAGTTCTTTATTTTATAAACTATTACATAGCACTTGAAAACGTCAAAACCAAAATACATAATTTTTTTTTTAAATATTAATACCCTGAAATCACGAAGCCTAGATTCACTTACATGCATTTAAAAAAAAACTTGGTGTAAGTGAATCTAAGTGCCAATTCCGAGCCCGCGCTTGGTGAGAAGAACTGACAAGAAACTCACAGGCTATGCTCTTTTACATTATTTTTTTTTACAAAACGCACACAGTGAAAATTTGAAAATACTGAAAGCGTCCCCCGAAGCTGTAACCAATAAAGTAGCACTAAGGGAACCTTCCATCACAGTCAGGTAGATAGTAATTGATTGGTTACTATACGATTTACTAGGCATAAATTATACAACTGGGCTACGAAATATTAAATACCACGTTTTATCTAAATGTATGTATGTTACCAAAAAGAAGACTCAACAAAAAACTGATAAGAGCAAACTCGCAAATATCAAAAGCCTAGAATATCTCACGAAAGTTAACATTTACCTCGCAGTTGCACTTTAATAAGGGAAAACTAAATAAACTCAGCCCAAAGCCTAACACGGAAAAGCGAGAGCCACATTCGACACTAATGCCACTAAATACACGTGTGCAGTACCTTGACTACATAAAAGTAATTCCTAAATATAGCAACTTAATCTTATACCATGAAATGACATTATTATATGAGCCGAACAAGGTTCCTATGCCGAATATAGGGGTCCGCTAATTTCTCGACAATGACCGATTTTGAGCAACTGTAATCTATGGATATCTTGTATCATTTAATGACCGATCCGTTTCATCCCCACAACATTACTGACACGTGGTCACCACTGAAGTATCTCATCGCCCAAACGGCCATCAATTCTGCCTGATATGCTAATGCCAATGTTGATGACTTACGTTAAGTAAAATCATTTGATATTACTACAAAATTAAACTGATATTATTATAATATCGTATATTTATAAATTATTTCCATTAGTAAGATCAATTTAAAAGAAATTAAATATATAATGGCGTTCGTCTCTGGAATTTCCCCCCAGTTACCATTAGACAAGCGCAATCCCTAAATATGTTCTAGGTTTCTTCAGTTTTATATTTTTTTAATGTACATGATTATGACTAAATGCTTTTCTTTGCTTCTTTCTAAAAATAGAAAAAAAAATTTCTTTCAAAGAATTAGGACATTACTTGCTCGCGCTGCTCAATGTAACAATGTCATTTACGTATATAAGTTTGTAGATATATTTAATTTAAGTCTTAGCATTTACTTGTGTTGGTCTTTAATAATATAATTATGTATATGTTATTCTGTTTTACACCTACGGTTTCCTTTTAGTTTTAATCACTCTCCATCCTAAGGGTGCCTGTAAGAAATCGCTGTATGCAATAAGGCCGCCAATTGTATCGCTTCTCTTTTGCATTTCTTTTATTTCAATTTAGTGTACGTTAAAGAATTTCTCTCGATTTATTGCCGTCTGAAAAACTTCAGTTGTTTTAAATCACTTACCCAATTTTAATAGGAAGCTAGCCTTCTACACCTTTAGTTATTTTGTGCTAATGCAAGCACTCCAGACTCAGACGAATAAATAAAACATGGAGACGTAATGCAGCGGGCTCACCGCCGGGATATTGCGGGATATACCATCAAATATTTACCTGTTTTGATATTACGACGCTTCCTCTCACGACCACCTAAAAATATTGCTGCTTTGCAACGTTTTCGCGGGTTTTATGAGATTTGCTTGCGTTTATTTGCTATTATTAGGGATATAGCAAAGTGATTGTAGTACTTCATACCATACTTCTTTGAAATACACAAAAATAAAAAAACAATCAGCTGAAATACTAAAAACATCACAATTTTAATAGATAAGATGAAGATTTAAATATACATACATACATGCATAATATGCAGAGGCATATTATATGCCCACACTTCGCCAATGATATTATTGACCCCACCTAATAGGAGGCGAGCCTATGACCGGGACCCGTTACGTCCGCTAGAGCCTCGTCTGTTAATCAGCAGGTGCACCGCTTGCAGGTAAGGTTGACTAGTTGGTAGATGTTGGTCCTCCCCGACTGGTCTCCACCTTGTCGTGGTGGGGGGGCTGAGTACCTCCCGGTAGCGCGCAGGAGGCGCTAGGGAAAAGGCATCACCCAGAGACCGACGACTCTGGGTGCCCTTAGCACTGACTACCAGGGGGGGGGGGAACTAACAGAGACCTGTGGAGGGCGCAGCGGCAGTGCCAGAAGGGGCTTAGGCAGCGGGGGCAGGGGCCCCTGCTGTCCAGAACCAGGTACTGGCCCTCGCCTTTTTCTCAACAAGCGGCGGGCGTCGGCGGAAGATTTTTAGTGGGTATTACTGCTGGCAGTCGCGTCTGCCGGTGGTGAGCCCCACACCCCCTTTCGGTCCCCCTTTGGTAAATGCATTTTGTTACCGACGTAAAACAAAAAAAAAAAAAAGGGTGCCGTAAATGTTGGCAGGATCCTTATACACCAAAAAACTAAGTATCTACTCGTAAGCAAAATTATATTGTACTACTTGTCGTGCACTTATAATACACATATTCATAAATAATACTTTTACCCGGTGACATAATTAACAAATAGAGAATTGGTAGGTAAATTAACCACTGCCGTCATACTTTCTTTGATAGTGTAACTTGACGGATAACCAAACTTGACGATTTCTTGCCCGTTCTTTTACGATCAAGCTCCCGCCCGCAGTTAATGGGCGCGTAAAATTTTAAGTTTGACCTTCATAAGAGCTCTATTGAGCCAAACTTGAATAAATGATTTTGAATTAAATTGTATTGCTTTTTTTTATCCTTAATAAATGAAAAAAATACAAACATATTTTTGAAATATATTTCCGAAAGGGCAAGCAGAGATCACATGCTTCCACTAGCTAGACACTAGAACACAGTCGTAGCTTCACATATACTCATTAAAAATTGTGCAAATAAATCGTATTACTAACTTACCTACAATCAACTCAAATTAAATATTCAGCAAGAAACCAAACCGTTCAACACCTTTCTGTATGTGAAGCACACACATCCATAAAATTTATAAACGCCTAAACTCTCGCATAACTAAGAAAAACAAGCCGTAACAGCCGCTTCCCTCAAATTCAGTTTTGATGCCACCATCAAAAGCTCATTTCCCATGAAAACAAACGCACGAAAAAAAACTTCTAATTCTTACCAATCTAAATCCAATTACTTACACCCCTATTGGTTACGACGGATGTTAGTGCTGGGACACACACTAGTATCTTAGTCTTTTTAATTTTTGTATTTAGAACTTATTTTGTGTGAGCCTTACCTTTAACTGTTACGTTCGAAGCTTAAAAGTTGTAGTAAGTATTTTACATACCATAAATGGAGGACCTCCTTGTCGTGTATATTCGTATAGACCAAACTTTGAAATCTCAGGATGAACTGTCACTAATGGATTTCTTTTGTTTCTCAAAGGTTTCATCACCATTGCAAGTAAAGCAGCGAGAGAATGTTTGTGTCTGACAGGGCACTGTTTTAAAAGAACACCTTAAACATCCCACTACTAAGCACGAGCCTTCTTGGACCACGCGGATCCAGTACAAATTGGTGGAGGCAGGTCAACCTACGGTCTTAAATGGTTTAACTATCGCACTAACGGTCACCCATCTTACGACTGACCTCTGTTAGCCTTGCTTTACCTCGGTGCTAGTTTATATAAGCTTCACTGGGGATAGTGTAGATTTTTTTATAATCAACAAAGAATATTGCAAAAAAAATTGTGCTGTTAAGCATTATTTAATTATTTTTTTTACGTTATTCTACACTTAACTTCATTCAAAATGTTGAGGACTGTAAACAATAGTTTTAAAAGACATTAAAGACTCACATTTTTAACAACACTAGCCGAAACGTGTTATTTCACTATAACTCAGTCAAGTTTGGTATACGAATAATTGTTAGGGGGTGGTGCAACTAGTAGCTCTCGTAAATAATCAAGGTTATACTATTCGGGTGCCTGTCACGCGATTTGTAACCGTTTTACTACAGTGCCTGTGGCATTACTGAAGGTCAAAGACCCCATCACCATATTCTTTATTTTGCCCTAATACACATCGTGACTTTGCTTATTCATTGCTTATTATTATAAGCTACTAGCTAGCAATCAGATATAAAATAATCGATAATTTATTGATTCAGGCGTTACTTTGCGGAAATCCATCCATCTCGTTTCAGCGTTGATCGTGAAGACATCGTTGTTCTGAGGATCTTACCTGAAGATGTAAGGGCGAAACACGTGTCGTGTTGAATCGTTTCTCGATTTTAGGGGAAATTATAGTAACGCGGGAATTGTTACAAAGATATTTTTAATCCATCACTTGCAATAAATTGATGTTTAAGAAGTGTTTTAGTAATAGAGGTTTCAATTTTGTGTCTCTATCAGCATACACTATAATATAATAGGTTGGGGAAAAAGTCTTTTCGTATTTTTGTATGAAAAGTCAAGACATTTTTTTCAAAGTTTATTTACATTTATTTACAATATATATGTACCGTTTTGTTGAATAACTTTCTGCCATTTTGTGGGCAGAGACATTATCCCGTTACTGTAGAAACTTTGGGACTTCTGATCAAAAAAACGGGACAAATAGTTTTGGCAGTCCTCTCTTGAGGTCAACCTTACAGAACCTAAAGAATTCTGCAGAGACCGAAACAGGTGAAAATCTGAAGGCGCAAGGTCAGGGCTATATGGTGGATGCACGAGGACCTCCCAGTCGAACTCTCTTAATTTTTGCTGAGTGGCTAAAGATGTGTGTGGTCTAGCGTTATCGTGATGAAAGACCACACCCTTTCTGTTGATCAATTCCGGCCGTTTTCTCTCGACTGCTTCCTTTAATCTCATCAGTTGCTGGCAGTAAAGATCAGAATCGATGGTTTTGCCGGGCGGTAAAAGCTCATAATAAACAATGCCCTTCCAATCCCACCATACACACAGCATCACCTTATTTCGTGTTAGGCCAGGTTTGGCCACAGTCTGTGAAGCCTGGCCAACTTTCGACCACGACCTTTTTCGCACGTTCTTGTCGTACGTGATCCACTTTTCATCGCCAGTTATCAATCTCTTCAAAAACGGCTCGGTTTCATTACGTCTCAATAATGAATCGCAAATGAGTACACGGTTCATTAAGTTTCTTTGAGTGAGCTCGTGTGGCACCCAAATATCGAGCTTTTTTGTATAACCAGCTTTCTTCAAATGGGTCAAAACTGTTTTGTGGTCAATTCCCAGTTCTTCAGCTACATCGTAACTACTAATATGCCGATCTTGCTCCACTCTTTCTAAAATGGCGTCCATTTTATTCGTAACAGGGCGACCAGAGCGAGGTGCATCTTTAACATCAAAATTTCCGGACTGAAAACGTTTGAACCAAATTTGTGCTACTCTTACTGACACTGCATCAGGTCCATAAACATCACAATTTTTTTTCACTGCTTGAGTTGCATTTTTGCCTTTTTTATAATAAAATTTTAAAATGTATCGAATTTCTTCATTAGATTCACTCATTTTTACGGAGAGATAAACAAATGAAAAATAGCGGGAAACAACTTTTTTTTATTTTTTTCTTTTCTTTATAATGGAACCTTTTTAATGTTACCAAAACCAGCCAGACACAAATAGTACAGTCAAAAAAATTTTATAATAAGTTTATACCTACGTTATGCGAAAAGACTTTTTCCCCGACCTAATATTATATTTTTAATAACATTATAACCGACCCTACGAGTAATGATGTAATTTTTTTGTAAGTACGTGATTATTGTTGTTACCTAGAAAAGAGTATTTTGAAACCTTTATTTTTTTAATTTTTCTTTATCTTACTACCTCAGATCAAGTAAAAAAGGTAAATAGCGCATGGGCATTAATAGCACTGAAATCACTATATATTAGGTCGGGGAAAAAGTCTTTTCGCATAACGTAGGTATAAACTTATTATAAAATTTTTTTGACTCTACTATTTGTGTCTGGCTGGTTTTGGTAACATTAAAAAGGTTCCATTATAAAGAAAAGAAAAAAATAAAAAAAAGTTGTTTCCCGCTATTTTTCATTTGTTTTTCTCTCCGTAAAAATGAGTGAATCTAATGAAGAAATTCGATACATTTTAAAATTTTATTATAAAAAAGGCAAAAATGCAACTCAAGCAGTGAAAAAAATTTGTGATGTTTATGGACCTGATGCAGTGTCAGTAAGAGTAGCACAAATTTGGTTCAAACGTTTTCAGTCCGGAAATTTTGATGTTAAAGATGCACCTCGCTCTGGTCGCCCTGTTACGAATAAAATGGACGCCATTTTGAAAAGAGTGGAGCAAGATCGGCATATTAGTAGTTACGATGTAGCTGAAGAACTGGGAATTGACCACAAAACAGTTTTGACCCATTTGAAGAAAGCTGGTTATACAAAAAAGCTCGATATTTGGGTGCCACACGAGCTCACTCAAAGAAACTTAATTAACCGTGTACTCATTTGCGATTCATTATTGAGACGTAATGAAACCGAGCCGTTTTTGAAGAGATTGATAACTGGCGATGAAAAGTGGATCACGTACGACAAGAACGTGCGAAAAAGGTCGTGGTCGAAAGTTGGCCAGGCTTCACAGACTGTGGCCAAACTTTTTTTTTTTTTTTTTTTACGTCGGTAACAAAATGCATTTACGCACTGCCTTCCGGCCAAAGGGGGACCGAAAGGGGGTGTGGGACTCACCACCGGCAGACACGACCGCCAAGTAATACCCACTAAAAATCTTCCGACGACGCCCGCCGCTTGTTGAGTAAGAGGCGAGGGCCAGTACCTGCGTTGCAGCTTCTGACACCCCGCCTGCGGCCAACATCCCCCGGACCAAAACCGGGAGGACCTCCTCAGAGAGGCGCAGTGGACGCGCCCCTCCTACCTCCCCGTGCGACCATAGCGTGTGTGGCCGACTTCCCGGAGGGTCCATGGTTAGACAGCAGGGGCCCCCTGCCCCCACTGCCTAGACCCTCCTGGCGCTGCTGAGCGGGCCCTCCTGGCCCGCCCACTGCGCCCTCCACAGGTCCCTCTTAGTTTCCCCCCCGGTAGTCAGTACTAAGGGCACCCAGAGTCGTCGGTCTCTGGGTGTTGCCTTTTCCCTAGCGCCTCCTGCGCCCTACCGGGAGGTACTCAGCCCCCCGGGGGCTGAGTACCTCGGGGGGGGACTGTGGCCAAACCTGGCCTAACACGAAATAAGGTGATGCTGTGTGTATGGTGGGATTGGAAGGGCATTGTTTGTTATGAGCTTTTACCGCCCGGCAAAACCATCGATTCTGATCTTTACTGCCAGCAACTGATGAGATTAAAGGAAGCAGTCGAGAGAAAACGGCCGGAATTGATCAACAGGAAGGGTGTGGTCTTTCATCACGATAACGCTAGACCACACACATCTTTAGCCACTCAGCAAAAATTAAGAGAGTTCGACTGGGAGGTCCTAGTGCATCCACCATATAGCCCTGACCTTGCGCCTTCAGATTTTCACCTGTTTCGGTCTCTGCAGAATTCTTTAGATTCTGTAAGGTTGACCTCAAGAGAGGACTGCCAAAACTATTTGTCCCGTTTTTTTTGATCAGAAGTCCCAAAGTTTCTACAGTAACGGGATAATGTCTCTGCCCACAAAATGGCAGAAAGTTATTCAACAAAACGGTACATATATATTGTAAATAAACGTAAATAAACTTTGAAAAAAATGTCTTGACTTTTCATACAAAAATACGAAAAGACTTTTTCCCCAACCTATTACATACACACATAATTATATTACTTTTTATATTAAAAATAATTTACAAAAGTTGTCTGTATTTTTTTACACACTACTGTACAGTTTGAAAAAAATGTTAAGGCCTGTATATCGCAAAAATTATAATTTTCTTATTGCATTGCGTATGTCAAATTATACTAAAAGTATTGTTATACTATATTACATTAAGTGAATTAAAATTCTACTTCACACCGAGCTGAAAATTGCCTGCCGATCAACAGACGAGGCTCTGGCGAACATAACAGAGCCCGGTTAGCGGCAATAGGCTCGCCACGTATTTCGTGGGACCAACTATATAATTGGCGAGGTGTGGGCATAAAGTATGCCTCTGTCTACCCCTTCGGGGAAAAAGGCGTGAATGTATGTATGTATTTATATAAAAGCTTTATAAAATTACTGCTAGTCAAGCAACAACGTACTGACCAATAGTAAAAAGCCTTCTTAAATGCTTTGAAGACGAAGAAGAAAATTACTGCAGTTGAAGCATCAAAGCGAAGGAAACACTAGATAATCTCGTCGACTGTAATTAACGACCATAAATAAAATGTGCTCTAAAACAATTTACACAAGCACTAAATCAGGATGAATAAACGTGCAATTACTCAGACTTACTACGTCGAACCGGGTAAATTGCGATGTGTCTAACCCCTTATTAATAGGTATCTACTACTTCAGCATAGAATCAGCCCTTGTGAGAATACTGCTGTAATTGTAGATAAACGTTTATTTATTCACTAGACGATGCTCGTAACTTTACTTGAACTTTGGGAATATGAATCATGTACTGATTTCTGTTACCTTAGCTTACTATGCTAATTGATCATATAATACAATAATACAACTAGTCTTAGAAACTGAACAAGTTTCAAGATGCAAATTTTCATATATTTTTTAAGCAATTTCAAAATACTTTAACACAACATTTTACCTTTAGTACGACATTCCATACTAATATTATCCGTACTGTTCGTGTCAATATTATAGATCCAAAAGTAACTATGTCTGTTTGTCTCGCTGTCACGCCGAAACTACACAACCAATTTAAATGAAATTTGGTACACAGATAGTTTAGAGCCCGACAAAGAACTTTTAATAAGGTTGTTTGGGCTAGAAATAGGAGTAGGAGATCAAATTTTGAAAGTCTTAATTTTAGAAGATAGAAGCGTGAAACTATTTTGTAAGGTTTATTATTAGCTGATATAAATATATTATTTAAAGTTACTTAAACAAGATTCGCAATAAATCAAACTTCACACACGAAGTCGCGGGCGAACCAGTTAATTACAAATTATTGACTGTATTGACGACAGGTATAATAATAATAAATTTAACAATAAATATTTTCTAACAATTACACCAAGTATTTTAGTTTCAAGATAAGTGTCATTAAGAACTTGTGTTATGGATACTAGGTAACGGATAAACATACATAAATACTTTTTTTTGTAAATAACTTAATATACATAGGGAAACAGCCAGACCAGAACAAATATTCATGTTTATGCACATAAATATTTGTCAGTCTGGGAATCAAACCCACGCCATATCGGTCGCCGAAATATCTAGCGAAGGTTGGTGCACCTGTTTATTGGCCCGAAGAGGTTGGATTCTTACACATTTGTGTTCTTGAACATGGATATTTGTCTTGTTCCAGACGTTTCCATTGTGTAATTTTTTTTCAATAATAAATCCGTTGTTTACCTAATTACCTATACAACAACCTCTACTTAGTTTTGGGCAAAATAACTTTGTGTAAAATTATTAAGCATAAAACGTTTTATTCATTTCACAATTTTTACTACTACACCTTCCAGTACCTTGAAAATCACACTACCAACGTAAACAGTTAAGTATTAATAAATCTACCAAGCTTTTCGGAAACATATAACATTTATTTATAGAAAATACTATCAATGAACGAACATAAAACAGTCCAAAGACAAAGATTAATAGTTCACATGATAACGGAAAAATTACCATCACTAATTCATTCATTCCCTATCTTTGTTTAATGGAATTCCAAAAAAAAGTTTGTTTGTCTGTGATTTATCATGTCTTGTGTATTCCCCGACGTAAAGATAACGAAAGTAATAGAGGAAGCTTTTTGACATAATCTCTCTTTTGGGTAAATTATAAGTCAATAAAGTACGAAGTGGATAACGAAATATTAATGTTGGTTTATCACTGGGCTGGGTCATATTTGGACGTAGTTATGCAAAATGGATCCAATCCACAAAAAAGATTTTTTGAGATACTGGCATAAATGTCTAACTTTGTTTGTTTGGCTGTGATTTATCATGTCGTTAATTAATAGTAGTATTTAGTTAGACATTTATGCCAGTATCTCAAAAAATCTTAATACTAATAAATACTATTGATAGCGTTATGGTTCTTCAATCGCGAACCGGCAATCGTAGTAGAGGACGGCCTTCCTCGCGATGGATTAAGGCGGCGGAAAGGCGATGGGTGCAGGCAACTCAGGATTGCTCAATGAAGAGGCCTATGTTTAGCAGTGGGCGCTTATGGCTGAGATAATGATGATTATAAAAACAATTTTGGCGATGGCGAGTATGTCCGCGAACCGACTGATCTGACCTTCTGAGGTCGTGGATTCAATTCCCACACATAACAAATATTTGTCTGCATATACGTCAATATTTGTTCTGGTCTGGTTGTCTGTCTGAGTATATTAAGTATGTAGTTACAAAAAATTGTATTTATGCATGTTAATCCGTTATTTAATATCCATACTAAAAGTTCTGAATGATATTTATCCCAAAATTCAATAATTTGAGTAATTGTAAGAAAAATATTTATCTAGTATAAAATTTTATTCGTAAGAATCCTGATCATCAGGCCAAAGAAGTTCACTGCTCAACATAGCCCATGAACTTCCAGTGTAACCGATTGTAGGCGGCCTGCATTCATCGTGATTCTGAGACCTATCATCCGTCCATCTTGCGGGACGCCGAGCTTTCTATCAAGGGTCTCAATAGTTCTATCCAAATGGTCGTCAGTTCTACGTGCTATGTGCCCTGTCCACTGCCACTTCACTTTGCTTACTCTTTGGGCTATAGCGGTAAATATAGTCCGAAGTAATAGTAGTAGAACTCGATATGGTAACTGAACTTATTTAATAACAATAAAAGAATAGTTACTTTGACATTCATAAGTGTCGCATAATTGTATGACGAGCGTTTCCGTGCTTCGGATGTTAATCTGTATCACTGTGATTTTTAGAGATTCGGGTTTATATTTAAAACAATGAATGACTTTACAGACATTGTCTTTGCTCTGGTATCGCTTACTTGCTCCTAATATGAAATTATATAAAGAAATACACAATTTTTAGAGCGCAAATATTTTATACGAGTTTCTGATTTACCGTATAAACTTTCATGTCATCATCATTATATCCTAGCATTATCCTGGTTGCCCCAGTCTAAAGCCCAGGGCCCAGGGTCTGCTCAGCGGTCTAACCAGATTTGGCCGGAACTTCAGTTAATAGAGCGACTGCCATCTGACCTCCACAACCCAAAGGGAAACATTATTCTTTAGTAAACCAATCCCACATGGGTTTTAACCAGTTGTCAGAATATTAGAAGGCACTGACTTCCTTATAACTACTGCTATAGAAGTTTATGACATTCGGAACCAACGGCTTAACGTGCTTGCTGAGGAACAGAGCAAGTGATAATTACGCATATGCCATCGAAAAGCCATAGTCATTGTCACCAGAGTTTGAATCGTAGACCCTGTGAATCAGAAGTTTATTGGTCCGCCACTGGGCTATCGTCGCTCAAACTGACCGTAAAAACTTTGCTTAAGTATAAAAATATTCCTGAATAAATGAAGATAACTGGAATAATTAAACGCGAAGAAGGGCCGATATTGACATGTCTCTTTCCGAAAATAAATGTTGGAACACCGAGCCGCCGACGACGAGCCGCAATGAATCAAGCGCACACCCCCGCACTTCCTTACATTCACACGGCATAGGGTTGCTCCCTTGTTACCTTCTATTTTCCTACTATCAAGTATATAACAAGTAATTTTGACGATTTGGCGTGGAGGTCAGTATACCTGCACTTCACTCCAGAGGTCGTGGGTTCGATTCCCGCACAGGACAAATCTTTGTGTGCATGAACATGAATATTTGTTCTGGTCTGGGTGTTTTCCTATATATATTAAGTATGTATTTACAAAAAAAAATTTTTTAAGTATGTTTATCCGTTCTTTAGTATCCATAACACAAGTTCTTAGTGATACTTATCTTGGAACTAAAGAATTGGTGTGATTGTAAGAGAATATTTATTTATTTATACAAATATAAATATAACAAATATACATTTTAAATAAAAGCGTAGGAAAATTGCATAAAAAGGCAACTGTAAGATACCTACATATGTCACTTTTGAGTAAAGATTATCGTGACCGGCATAGCCAGGCGGGATTGCAAGCAGAAGGACCAGTGGGCCCCGCCATAGCCCGAAATAGATCGAAAAACCGACTGATGGGGCGTAAGGTTATTCAATGGCGACCGCGAACCAGCAAACATAGCAGAGGACGGCCTCCCACCCCATGTGCCGATGATCAGGTCTAGGCAGTGGGAAGCCGGTGGATGCAAGCAGAATAAGATCGAACAATCTGGTAAACTATTAAGCGATAGACTTTAAATGGGTGAAATGCTGATTCGTCCTGTTGTTTATAATAGGTCTTTATGTTAGGATTATATAAGGTCCTTACATATAAAATTGGCGTTTTATCGAAATGCCCAGTTTGGCTAGAAATTCCAAATTCAAGTTGACCTCCAGAACAAACCTAGTGGACGGCCGGAGACCCTAGTTGTCAATAAGGTTGAAAGCGATCGTAGAAGCAGATCCAACTCAAACGACGTCAGAGTTGGCTGCAGGCTTCGGTGTGAATGATAAAACCATCATGGATCATGTAAAATAAACTGGAAAAAGGTTGAAAGATAAATAAAGTGAAACAACCAACAAACACGCATCGACTGCTGTGTCATGTTACTCAACCGTCCCAATAACGAGGGGGTTTTGAATCGTACTAGTTGTGATGGAAAATTTATCCTATACGATAATCGGAAAGGCTCATCACAATGGTTGAACCCAGGTGAACCGACCAAATCTTGCCCCAAGCCAAAGTTGACTTAAAAACTACTGGACCGGTGTTGGTGTCATCCAGCTTCCTAAGATTTAGTCAGACGATTACGGCAGATCTGTATTGCCAACAACTGGAAACCATGAAGGAAAAGCTAGCCGTCAATCAACCGAGATTGGTCAACTGCTCTAGCCCACTGCTGCTTCAGGATAACGCAAGACCACACACTGCACAACAGAAGATGGCGAAACTAGAGCAGTTGAATTTATTTCCACTTTTTTCGGAATTTGAATAATTGAATTTGTTGAAATTCAGTTCAGATGAGGCCAAATGAGATGGTTCCAAAACGCCTTCAAATATTTTGTTAATTCTTGCTCGCACAGTTTTTGCAGCAAAGGAATCAATGAACTCCCTATAAAATGGGTAAAGTGCATAAATAATAATACTACGATTGATTAAAATAAACATTTTTTTTTCAAATAGTTTGTAAAACATCAGTTTAATAATATGTTGGGACATTATGTCTACTTAGAGAGTGAAAAAAATGATGCTGTTGATGTACCTGATGAATAAATAAATATCTCCAATAGTCCTCTGCGCCAACCCTACAGCAGCATCGGCACTAATTAAACGCGGCGCACACGCATCGGCCACGCCACGCGCGTCACTCACGCCATAAACCAAGTGAACCGCCCCCGATGACGCACCGACAGCTTTATGTTATGGAGATGAATATCCCGCGGCGAGGATCATCTCAGATGCATGCTGAATGTTTGCTGCATGCTTCCATGACATGCATTAATTTAACCCTTGATCATGGCAAAACGCTCTTATCACTTGATCGCCTTCTAATTACGTTAGCACAACACTGCACAAATCATTGTATGACTCGGGGTACAGCGAGATGTTGCGCCGAGTAAAGTGTTTCGATCCTAATTAGTAGCATCTGCTAGGTGATAAATATGGGCCTTGTATAAGTTTAAATTAAATCATTTATTGCGTGTCCTATTCAAAAGAAGGGGGATCATCTCAATGCATTCTGGCTGAAATTGTACTATAATCTTATATGGGTAACCATCTATGCAAGCACTATATATCCTCCAATCAAACAACATAGTAGAGGAACTTCTCCAAGAACGCGAATTTGGAATTACAATTTAATGTAAGATATTTAAGAAAAACACGTCGGAGATTGCCCAAGATTCTTTACCTGTGCGTAAGCGTATACGGTTGCTGGCAGCTAGCATCCAGCTTCTCGGTAGCAGAACTCTTCAAGAAAACGCAAATTGAAACTCTGCAAACGCTAGAACAAAAGGATGAACTAAATGTGTACTGCATGCTTCTATGGGCGGTTATGTCAGCATGCAGGGAACATCCAACCTCTAGATAGAAGAACTTCTCGAGAGAAAGTAAATTGAAACAATGCGATCTCTGAACAGAAAGACTCAACAGTGCTTAGTCAGAAATACTACATTTAACTCACATCACCCTCTCAGCCCTTACCATACAAGGAGGCTCCTCTCACAAACCATGTTGATATTGAATCAGGTAATACTCTGCTTCGCAGAACGGATTGGGGTTTCGGATACTTTTAATAAAATTATTACTTTTTTGAAAAGGTCTTGTTGCTTTTTAGATTACGCACGACGATTCTAAAAGTTTAATTAACACACAACTCATATAATATACCTTTCGGGTTTAAATATAAATTTAGGAATGTTCAAAGTTGAAGAAGAAACCTATTAGTGAGTTACACAATGGACTTTTTGGTTGAGTAAACATTATCTTAACAACTGTGGGTGGATTATACGGTACCTGCTTTGTCGTCATTAGTTTTGCGCAACAAATAGGTGTGAAAGACAGATGCGGAGGTCTCGATAAGCTCACATTACTTAACTGCCTCGTAAACAAGCCTCCAACCCATTAAGACAATATAAGCAATAGACTGATAAGGACAGATAGCAACTTTCTATTGAACTACGAAATTCACTCAGAGAACCATATACAAATTAATTCTAAGTAGGTGTTACCACATCCAGTTGTTAGGAGTTTGTTTCAGCTGAAACAATTTATACAAAGTTGGCTCAAAGGTAGTAAAGCCACTGCAAACTGATTAGAGTAAAAGTTTAAGTAGAGAAGAATAGCCAAAAACACGCCGAGGTTTATTCACCGCCAATAAAAACTCATTAATGATGTTGTAATAAGTAAGATCCACAGTATGGAGCGCTTTTGGTTTGTGGGACTACATCGACTTACTTTGAACTTACTTTAATGTAAGCAGTAACATATCACCCACTCCCATCCCCCTTCCTCTCATCTTACGAAATTCGTAAGAGTCGACGAAGAGAAATTCTACCGGATGATGGGCAGCAGCGTCATCCTGCGTAAGAACTGCAATCACTAACCCGCCTGCCCGGTGTGGTGATTATGGGCAAATACCCCCAATAGAATGTAATCTATTATACTTGATTTCTCGATAATTTTCACTAGATTGCATTAAAAGTAAAATTTTGTATATTTTGGAGTTACGCAGTTTGAAAGTTAGACTGACGATATATTTTTATACTTCAACATACAGAAATACACATTTTTGCCCCCATTCTACCTCACTCGGTTTTTTTGTGAATACTTAAACGACTTAGTGTTTTCATATGTCTATTCATAGATCAAGTAGTTTAAAAGATGTCCTGTTTGGTTACTATTGGCTATTTTCTCAAGAACCAATAAAGGTGCAATTTAATTAAAATTTTTCGTATCAGTTTTAGTTTCGTCATAAATCTGAATCTTTATTTTCATTGTAATTGTAAAAACACTTGTCCTAACTGACAGGCTAATTCATCAACGCAGAGGCTTTACTTTATAAATGCAAACATCGACAAGAAAGGATTGTTTTTTTTTAAATTCTTTCTCCTATTGGGTAAAATGGGGTAGTAGAGTTTGTATGAAAGTCCGCAGTTTTTCAAGTAAATTCAACTTAATCATATTTGGACAGTGATATAAAACAGAGTGATGTGAACATTCAAAATTATACTTAGAAAGTGGTAAATAGAATTGCAAATTCGTTTCGAAAAGAGCCAGTCATATATAAATAGATATTTGTAAAACAGACTATTAAACAGAACAAAAAAAAAACTAGTCGTGGGAAAATAGTTAATGATTATCGTTTGCACACAACTTTTCATTTTACCCCACACGAAAGTACGGACAACCCATTAGCCGGGTGATAATGCACTTCACCTGGCATTGTTTAGTGTTGCCAGGGTGGCATATAAACTAATCATGCGTATTTCTTCTATATCCGTTTCAATATTTTGTCTAATTTTCTTTACATATCATTTATACATTGGCTATTTGTTAGAAGGTTTTCTTTTTTGTTGTTGTTAGAGGATAGTAGGTATAGCTCTTGAAAGTCTTTAGTAATAATAACAGCTTTAGGAATAAAAAAAACACACAGTGATATCTGATATCGAGCCCCAGACAAAGCAAATCTTGTGCTAAGACAACGTAAATCCGAACAGACATTATTAATGTATTCTTGTAATATGTACTTTGTAAGGAGAACTGAAGCCTACTACCACTACAGCTTTTATATCTTGCAATCTTAATAATTTATTTCCTTAATTGTAATAGATCTTAAGACATAATTTGAAAAAAGCCGAGATGAGTTTCTTGAGGCCTTCTTCTCAATCTCGTTGCTTTTTGGAAGCCTCATTAGAGTCACCGAAAGCCTGTCTGACTGACGAACAATCCCCTCTCTCCTTTAGAATCACGACAGGCTGACTGACAGATACAGACTGACAAATCTTGAGAAAACCACAACAGACAGATAAACTGACAAATTCTGACAAGGAACCCATTTGCTTTTACTCCTTTATTATGGTACCGCTCATATTTCTTTCATTGTTGATAAAAAAATATATGGAATTTCCATTTTGTGTAAATGTTTGACGAATCTAAATGATCATGTTGATCTTAAAGACAATAAAGTATATTTTATTTTATTTTATGTCGGAAGCCTTTATACTTTTTCGGGTCATCTCATTTCTGACTTCGCGCCATACCAGTTGTCAAACAGTAGAGTAAATCATAATATTAGTATAGTACAGACATATATGTGGAAGTATGTAACTCAATCACCGAATGGACGGAATTTAATAAATCTTGTTACATAGCCAGAATAAGGCCTCGACATAGGTGCTTGGGGGCTCAATCAAGCACCCGGCACGAAATACTGCTTACTATGCTGGGTGCTTACTATACACGAGTATACACACATATACCTATATTTTATTAACACCTAATCTGTAATTGATAGATAGATAGATAAAACGTTTATTTCCTTTAAATAATACAAGTTATATAAAAACATATCCCACAAAACCGTTTGACTGGTTTGTCTGAGGGTCACAGTCTCTTTTATACTCTTTTATACATTACAACTAAATTGCTTTGATAACAAGAAATAATTGTCTTCTAATCGTACCAATTACTTATTTAGCTGATGGGTCGAGATAAAATTCTTTCTAGGAGAATATTCTGATCTACAGCAAAAATGTCCTCAACCAGGGAAAGCAAGAATAAATCAGAAAAGTATACATCAATTTCATCCAATGTTGAAAGAGCTCACAATTGAAATAGAGATCGATGACTTCAATTTAAATGCCATGGATCCGTTATCAATAGACGAATAGAATCAACTATTAATATATACAATAACACATATTAACCACCCAGGTGATTATAAAAATACTATAATTTCAAAAAAAACTTGTTTTTGGATTAACTCTCATGGGTATTATTTCTGACATACTACTGAAGGATCATATCTACCAATATCTGGAGATTTCAAGCCAATCTCACCTGCAAGTGGTGCACCTGCCGATCAACGGACGAGGCTCTGGCAAACACAAAAGTTCCCGGTAAGCGGCAATAGACTCGCCACCTATTACGTCGGATCAAAATGTACAGACATGCAGACAAGATTTGACATTAAACTTAGTCCATTTTTAAGTAAATTATTAAATAATTTACTATCTGGTAGTTTCTAGTATCGAGAATGAGTACTATATATGTCCGGAAAAATATTGTTTGTATTAAAATATCATAAAACACGCCTTATTTAATCACACCAAGTCAAGTCAAATCAAGCTTGCGAATTACCTGACGGAAAGTTGTCAACGCAGCGTACAGACGCTTCTAATATTAAGGCATCACTGGAACGTAGTCGACCCTTTAAAAACCCGCGCAACTGTCATTTCAAATTATATACTTCATTCTAAGGACTTTCATAAAATTTCATAAAATTTACCTAAGATACTAAGATAAGATACTTGGGGTTGCCATAATGAACAAAGCCGGTACCCGTCTCATCTGCACACCTATTACTGAACGAACCTGTACTATCGTAATCTAAAAAGCGAGGCCTCACATCCTTCTTAACACCGAATCCACAACATCTGATCAGAATAATAGGAATAAAAATGTATTCTAATAACTTTTACCATTTTTTTCTAAAATTCATCGCAATCAAACCGTCTAACAAATGCCGAACGTCGAACCGTAATTACTTTCGACTAGTTCCGAAATACGTCCCCCTCATTGTTCAGGGTTGCCATAATGAACAAAGCCGGTACCCGTCTCATCTGCACACCTATTACGACCCATTGTCGTGTAGGAAATTAAAATGCAGCATTGTCTGCCCTCGTACCACGAGTAAACGGGTATTGTTCTACTCGGATGATACGAGGCGTCTTGGAAAGTACTATTTAGTGTAGCATTCGATAGTCTAACGATGTTGCCTATTAAGGTCACGTTCGGACCTCACAAATTGCACTTCCAGTTCATTGTTGTAAGATAACGCTTCGCTTTGAGTCTTTAAATATACCTCTTTGGAATGTGTGCAATGCAATAGAGATAAGGCTGCCCACGGTTGCCTTGGCTCTTTTGTCGATAGTCGAAGGTAAATGGAAGTGTAGTTCTCTTAAAGCAATACAATGTTTAGTTGTAACATACATATAATCACGCCTGTTTCCCCGATGGGGTAGGCAAAGCATAGTATATGCCCACATTTCGCCAATTATATTGTTGGTGGCGAGCCTATTGGCGCTTACTTTTGTGATCGCAGATCGACTTGCAGGTGAAATTAGCCTGGGCTCCTAAGATGTTGGTAGAAAACTTTAGCACCTAGTTCTAAAGTCTACTTGTAAGTAGGCCTATCTAAAACTTTAACAAAGAATCTTGGCATATGAAAGAAGAGTTTTGCAGGAAACATGTTGCAGCTTTTCGTTCATGTTATTCTCATAAGATTCCATCGCACCTAGAACTAACCATAGATGATTGCAAGGAGCATATTTTCTGTTATGGCGGGAGCTGTGCTGGGAAGAGTGAAAATTATAAAAATCCTCTTTTACGAACTATTGCTTATGCATAAATAGATTATGACAATGAATAATGAACACATCGCATGCTTAATGGAATAGTGACTTAACTTAAAAAAGATGATTTTAGGACATCACAAAAGAAGATCTTTTAAAGAATACTTGTCCTACTTGTAAGGGCATTAAATTGATACTGATTTATTAATTAGTAATTCTGCTTGTGTTTTAAACGTTTGATTAACATTGATTCGATCTCAGTAAGAAATAGAAAGACTGTATAAGTACGTAACTCAAAACTTTTTTTTTTTATGTACGTCGGTAACAATATGCGTTTACGCACTGTCTCTCGGCCAAAGGGGAACCGAGAGAGGTGTGTGGGACTCACCACCGGCAGACACGACCGCCAGCAGTAATACCCACTAAAAATTTTCCGACGACGCCCGCCGCTTGTTGAGAAAGGGGCGGGGGGCAGTACCTGGGATGCAGCTCTGACACCCCGTCCGCGGCCAACGACCTCCGGACCAAAACCGGAAGGACCTCCTCAGAGAGACGCAGTGGACGCGCCCTTCCTACCTCCTTGTGCGACCACAGCGTGTGTGGCCGACTTCTCGGAGAGTCTGATTAGACAGCAGGGGCCCCCTGCCCACGCTGCCTAAGACCCTCCTGGCACTGCTTGACGGGCCCTTCTGGCCCGCCCGCTGCGCCCTCCACAGGTCCCTCTTAATTTCCCCCCCCGGTAGACAGTACTAAGGGCACCCAGAGTCGCCAATCTCTGGGTGTTACCTTTTCCCTAGCGCCCTCTGCGCCCTACCGGGAGGTACTTAGCCCCCCCACATACGGGGGGGACGTAACTCAAATCTGACCTATCTATTAATGGGACGATGTTTCTTTAAGCATGCGACATGTCCCTTGGGACAAAAGATGCTAATCCAGCTATCTTAACTCAAGAACATTTGAATATAACTTCCATGTTTTTATAGCAAATAAATGATTTGATTGGTTAATAAAACTTGACTAATACAAACGACTCATCATAGCCCATTTAATATGAACCTGTAATTTTGAGCATAAATATAAATTTAATCACTTTACTACTGAAGAACAATCATTCATATACATTTTATTTAATGCTAAATTATAATTGATTCCGATACTAACACTACCCTTTAATACTATTCCGCAAACAATTCCTATTGTAAAAATCCTTCGTTGCATAACTTTATTCGTTTAAAATATAGGAATAGTGATACAAGATACCTGTTTCTTTATTAAATTCATTCGTTTTCCAATAGAACTCGCTACAATAAAGAAATTCATACAGCGTTTCATAAGAATTTCAACTCTACCGTTACAAGAATAAGTATTCGATTACAACTAATAAGAAATTCACGGCAGAAAGACTTCCTCAAAAATAAAACGGTAAAGTTTAAATAGGAAAAAGTGAGTGCACATGGAAGATAGTGAAAAAAAACGGGAACAATTTAAACTTCGCAGCCGGGTGCCCACATTTTATAAGTTACTTTATAAGTTGGCCTAGAATAAAATTACACGGCGCAACTTTGTTTGTGGGGGGGACTAAGTTACTGAATCATGTTGCTAATTTTGTATCTCAACGACCCTTGGGAAAACTTTTGTTTAGGGCGCTAAATATTTTGTTAAGTAAACTGTCGCCACTCTAAGGTAACTTTGTTAAGGCAAGTTACATTATTCATGAACTAAATATTAATTATGTTTATTATAATTCACTAATTAATTAACTAATGATCGGGCAACAAAGCTCTTATGATGTGCCTATGAAAGACGCGGCAATTCCACTAGTATTTGTGATTCAAGATGTTTTTTTTACCCATAGAATACTTCCTTAATATCTGGTCCAAATTCCTGACGCTTAACATGGACTGACTCTGTAGAGAATTGATTTATGAAAGCGACTTAATGAAACGACCAGGCCTTTTTTACCTGGCTGTATATAGTAGTAAATAGTAAAAAAGCGAAAAGGCTTTATCTTGATATGGGTGTTAAGTAAGTATTTCCAAATTAAGGATATTTATGTATATCTATTGTGTAGTTCTCATCTTGTATAAGAAACAAAGACAAATATTTGTATGCATTCACTCCGATTTTTATTTGTCTTGAATTCGATATAATATTAAAAAGTAAGTATCTATCAATAGTATCAATATCTCAGAGAATCGGAAATGAGGAAATCCTTAGGAGGAGTGGAGTGACCGACATAGCGAGGCGAGTTTGCAGGCTGAAGTGGCAATAGGCGGGTCACATAGCTCGAAGAACCGACCACCGATGAGGCGTTAAGGTTCTTCAAAGGCGACCGCAAACCGGCAAACGTAGTAGAGGACGGCCTCCCACGCGTTGGACCGATGGTCTGGTCAAGGCGGCGGGAAGCCGATGGATGCAGGCGACTCAGGATAGCTCAATGTGAAAATCTATTAGGGAGGCCTATGTTCAGCAGTGGACGTCAGATTGCTGAGATAATGATGATGCTTTAATAATATTGATAAGACAAACCTTACTATATATACTAATATTGATAACTACATATTTCGAGAATATTATGTTAAGGAAAGCAAGTTTTTATTAGAGTGAGAACTGCTTGTATGATCTCCATGCTCCATGTTGATATATTCATTAGAAAAAAAATTCAATTGACTAGAAACTGCCGTTAGTAGACATATTTAAAAAAAACCGTTACTATAAGAATATTTGATGACAAGAAAACATTACAAGTCTGTTCGCAATGATCAGCAAAATCGTTAAAAAAATAAATCCAACACTCATTTCCTACTTAGCCGCACAGTAAATAAATAAAACGACTACCTGCTCGAAGCTTCGCGAGTCGCAATCGCATCTCGATTGCTCTTACTTTATTCAAGAGCACTCGAATTAAGCGGTCGAGAATCGAACGCATTACCGCTGAGTTAAGACCGCTAGTGCGCTCGCGAATCGTTCCCGTTAATCTTTTTGTACCGGAGCGGGCGTGCACTTCTTAGAAAGACAATTCAAATAAGTATTTGTGGTGAGTTTGCTTAGGGTGAGGACTCATTAGTGCGTTGCGTCTACGCCGGAGATAGACGTTGACGCAGCTCTCGTGTAGCATTCACTGCGTTGATATTATTGCGTCGCGCCGACATATCGCAGCCGCAACACTTGTGTGGCACCTCTCTAACACACTGCGTCGCCTCACGCGTCGTTGATACGGATCAACAAATTGAAAGCCACAACTGCGTTGAAAGAGAGTATACACACTATTGCGTTTGCGTCTAAGTTCCTACGTTCGCAATAGACGCACAAGAGCTCTGACAGCACAGCACTATTACTCGTCATCTTTCCTCTAGCTTCGTATCTTGTTTGTCGATCAGTTAAATCGTTTAACTTTAAACCGCGAAAAAGCAATTTTTATGTGCAACATCTGTCACGTTACGCACATACTCGTACAACGCATCACTTTTCATTATATCAGCCTAAAAGTCCACTGCTGAACATTGGCTTCCAAAATAGATTACATTAAGGGTATTTTGCCCATAATCACCACGCTGGACAGACGGGTTGGTGATCGCAGTTCATGCCAGTTCGAGAGATGAGATAAGAGAGGGTGGCACTATTCTAGGTCGGTGCCACACGGCACCAACAAACGCAACTTCCTTACTGGGGCATTAATGTATATAGCAGCATCACCGATGTGACGTAGCAACAAAACGCAGCAGTGTAATCTCGGTCTTACTTTTAAAACAAAATTAACATAAAGTTATTCGAAACAGACGCGAGCGAGCGTCATTTGTTACACGTTCGTTAATGACCGCGAACAGCTTCGACGTAAAATATACTAACTTTAAATAAAGACGATAATTTTGCCCTTTGACCATATGAGAGGGCAACGTAAATTAACGATCTATAAAGTATACCTGTAGCAAACGCTTATTCACGAACAGCCTCGACGTAACAAATAATAACTTAAAATAAAGACTACATTTTAGAACTCTCATGCTGAGCGAAGGCAACATAAATTAAAGATCTGTGAAATATCCCTGCTAACTACTTTATTGCGTTCCAACAATGTGTTACAGGATAGTAGTTTAGGTAAAAAAAAGTATCAATTGTGGACCCTGTCGGGCACAGCATAGTGTAGGAGAAAGGAGGAAGGACGCTGTTTAATTACTTGTTAGTTAAATCTAATAGCGATGGAGCAAGCGGAATTCATCTTTTTGATCACCTAGTACCGTAGAGCTTTTCCTTTTTTTTCTGATGGAAAATCGTCTGATCTCCCGCTGTGGGTGAAGCGAGAGGGTTTGACAAACCCTCTTGACTTTTACTGACTTAAAACCATGTATGTTCCTTCATGAGCGCTATATCCCCAGGCCGCGGTAGCTCTTCAGTCCCGCAGCGAGTACAGAAGAGCTACGAGCCCAGTCATCATCATCATCTCAGCCTATTAACGTCCCACTATTAGCCTCCTCCTCTCACATAACAAGGTGCGAGGGTATTGGGTCATACTCCACCACCAGACTGATAATTGGGGCTCTAACAAGGCATTATACCACAAACAAAATGCTCCACAGGATGCGACTAGTGCAATCACCGCTATGTCGTAGATGTGGTGACGAAGAGGAGTCTATGGTACACCTGCTGTGTACCTGTGACTCGTTAGCTATTTGATGAATGAGTCTCCTGGGGGTGGCCTACCCACAACCAAGAGACTATGGGCTCCAATCTGCAAAGACTGTCATAAAGATGATGGTAACAATATTGAAAGTGAGATTTGGAGTGAAAGGCAAGGGGATGCAAAAGATCCGACATAAGGGTCAAAGTGCGCCACGGTTAGTCTATGGCCCCGCGATAAGATAAGATAAGATACTCCACCACGCTGACCCAGTGCTGCCTCTGCCAGCAGGTGTGTAGCGTCCTGCTGTTAGAATTTTTCAAGCCGCCCAATTAGGCCTCCAACATGGCTTAACGACTGCCACTAATAACGAGCCCAGTATTGGGATGTAAATGTAAATGGTAAGCCTTCTGAAGCTACGAGCGCTTCAAAAATATAGCTCTGAAATAAAGACGAAATTCTACCCCTTCGGCCCTAAGCAAGCATAACATAAAATTACAGACTAATAAAGTATACCTCTGTTCAAGCGGCATGCAACTCGAAAAGACGATATAGCGGCAAATCCGCATTGCGCGGCAGTCCACGAATTCTTTGTATGATGTACCGAGTTACATAGCAATTTGTAAACACACCTTTAACGTCAGAATTCGCCGGTTGCCATGGCAACCCCCTTTGCGGTTCGGCCCTGCACCCGGAATTGTTTTGAAATTTTCGACAGAGCCTCGCTGTTTAATCTCTTGTGAAAGCAATAAAATTACTCTATCACTGCTCGAGAGCAGAAATATGAACTCGTATTTTGACATACGAAAAGTCATCAACGTGAACACTACAAAAATGGCAGACGACTGTTATGGCGAGGGTTGACTGACGGATACCTATACTTCGCTCTCAAGTTTGTGGACTTATTCACACAGGACAAATGTTAAAGTGCGAATTTGAATATTATTTATTTTCATTTGAGTGTTTATTATGTCCATTAGTGCATATGCCCATGTTTAGTTCGGGGCTAGATGAGATTTCCAAGGACTATTATGATTCGAATTTGTAAAAAGAAGAACTCATTTAGTTGTATTGCATTAAATCCACAGTAACATTAAAAATGTCAATGTAACTTTGATAAATCTGTCACGTCCACACCACTAAACTAATTTGTTAGGGCAAAATGACAAAATTATGAGACACGCGGACCCAAAATAAGGCATTTCCTAAAATGTCATCTTAATCGTCAATCCTTAAGGCTTTTAATCCGACTTGCGGTGTACCAGGAGACCATAGGCACCGAAGTGATATAGGAAACAAGGGACGGTAATTGCTCGTTAAACTTCATGGACCGTGACGGGGAGGTACTCGAAAATATACCATATACCGCGTAGTATAGCAATAGAGTAGGACAGAATGTTGTCTAAATATTATAAAACAAGTAGGATAATTGCGTTAAATATTAATATAATACTTTCAAATTTATGTCGAAAATTATTCAGTCATTAATTTCATCAATTTCAAGCACCCGTAAGACATGTTTGCAAGATTTTATTTAAAAGATTTTTTAAAATCAGCAACTGTAACTTATTACAGTCAAAGAACTACATGTATACATAAGAGGCAAAGTCTGAAACGATTAAGAAATGCAGAGATAACACTTCCGGTTAAGTCTTGGGTAGGATGGATTTGAAGATGTATTCAGGTGGATCAAGATCGATAGAGGTGTAGGGCAGTAGGGGAGGCCTATCCTACCAAGATCTGAGGAGCCCAAGCCAACCTCACCTGCAAGTGGTGCACCTGCTAACAACGGACGAGGCTCTGGCGAACACAACAGCTCCCGATAAGCGGCAATGGGCTCGCCACCTATTACGTGGGACCAACAATATAACGGGCGAAATGTCGGCCTGCTATATGCCTCTGCCTACCCCTTCGGGGAGACAGGCGTGATATTATATATGTATGTATGATCAGCAGTGGACTTTTTATAGCTAAATTAATTACTCTAGGATTTTAAATCGAATTCACCTGGCAAATTAAACCAGAAATATATGAGAAACGTTAATGAAGCTTAAAGTGCGCGCCAGGGCTGTACAAGTATTACGGGACTTTTGGAAAGGGTTGGAACAGGGAGGGCTTTTAGTCAGTAAAAGACTGACACACCCACCCTATCCACCCACATCTGGAGACGGTCATTTGATGATTTTTCATAATGAAATAAAAAGAACGGATAAGTGGAAGGATGTGGCGAGAAAGAATGTATGCATGAAACCGGCCTTCTGCCTTTACGTATTTTGTTGTCTGGTAATAGCAGTAGGTACGCATCGAGAGAATTGTTATTGATATGCGTCTGATATGTGAGCCCGCAATCCGTGATATTACCTACTGAATAGCATTTGAATGGCAAAGCTTTGACCGATAACGAATTTAATTGCATACCTTTATGTAATTACAATAACATTTTGTGAATAAGATTTGAGGGGTAGAAGTGGGATAGCTTTGAATAATAAAGGAGAGAATAGCATCATTTTTTCCTATAAGCTTTACACTAGCATTAACCCGGTTGCCCTAGACTTAAGCTTAGAGCCCAGGGTCTGCTGACTGGTCTTACCAGATTTGTGAATGGTAGTTACCCATAGGAAAACATCGTTCGATGGTTAAACCAGCTGTCAGGATATTAGATGGCAATGACTTTCTGATAACGGCTTTTAATAAAATTATTGATCTCTGATTTATTAGCTATCTATTAATATTGTTAATAAATTATTTCTATAAATATTATTTATCGCGTATTTTTAATATGTTAAAAATAATATATACTCATGTACTCGTATGTATATTCGTATGTTTATGACAGCCGCGACCAACGGCTTAATGAGCCTTCCGAATCCCGGAGCAAGCGATAATTACGCACATACGTGTAAGACCAGGGTTTGAACCACAGACCCATTGAATTGCAGTATTTTCGTCTCACCACTGGGATATGGCTGCTTTGCAATATTTATATATTTAGAATACCTCTAATTTATTATTATGTTTACTGTGTTCAGAACGCTTTCACGAAATTTCATATTCATTCTACGTATATAATTTTAATTAATGAAATCTGTTTTAATAATTTAAAAATCAATCAAGATTGATACAGTAACTAACAATTGGAAAAGCCCAAACAAAGATATAAATAATCATCGTTTTACAATTAAAAGGGAGAACATTGTTTCCCCTTTTGTTTATTACAACAGCAATAGAAAATTAATTTCGAAATTTTCATCGTAACTGCTTTAAAATATAATATTGTACCAACACTACACTACTTTTCGATTATTACTAGAAATGACGTCTTGAGCTAAATTCCTTATACCACAAGTGACATCATAAAAGCATGCCCGCTTCAGATCGTCAATAGCAAATAGCAATTTGGAGGAAGCAGTTAAATTTGATGGAGCATTCCATAACATGACATTACAAAATAAAAAGAATTGCATAAAATATTTAACACACAAACTCCTTTAGCACCGATTTTTCACATATGTGTTAAAAGTGATGAGTGAGAGATTAGTAAGTGTGAAAATAAAATATCATATGCTTTTTTCTTCATCATCATCATCACAGAAGTTCCGTGCTCATTAATGTCCCACTACTCGGGAAGGTATACTCCTCTCACAAACAAAAGGTGAGAGGGACAACAACTTCCCACGCGGATCCAGTTCGGCTTGTGGAAGGCTGTCTGAAAGGCGGGAGAGGGAGCGGGATCTGCTCTCTCTCCGGCTACGCCATTGAAGCAGCGGGCGGGCCATGACAGGAAACGTCAGGCAGCGCGAGGGGGGTCATAAGCAACGGCTGCAGGGGGCCCTTACCACCTCACAAACGCAATGGTCGCATAAGGACGTTGGCTGTGGGCGAGGTGCCAAATGCGACAAACGCAAGCACTGGCCCCCCGTCCCTTTTCAACAGCGGTGGGCTTCGTCGGTTTTGTTTAGTGGGTAGGCCTGCTGGTAGTCGCTTCTTCCGAATTTAGCAGTGCGTAAATGCATTTTATTATCGAAATATTTTTTTTTTTTAAATAAGGCTTTCTAAAAGGGCCTGTAACTTAGTTAAACGATTACTATTTGTACCAGTAGAATAAACATTAGTTACAAAGAACGAACGCGCTCGATATAAAATAGCAAAACCTTTAACATTTCTTATAAAATACTTTTTTTTAAACTCTTTGTAGAACTCATTGAACATTTAAAAAGCCGCAATGTATAAATACTTTTTGAGAGTTCCCAACTTTGGCAAGTTATATTAATAACTATTGCTCTCTGTGTCCGTGTTTAAATAAAAATTCAAGGAAATACATTGAAAAACAAAATGAGAAAAAGAAAAAAAAACAATAGGAAATAGGAACAAAATATTTTTTATTTATAATTGTCAATAGTAGGTACATTTTGATTAACAACGTTTTAAAAGTCACATGTATTGTTTGAGAACCTTTTATTACCTTTGTAAAAGTCGACAGCCCTGCTCTTGAGTCTGAGAGCGGTCTCGAGAGCACCGCAGCAGCTGCGACGCCAGCTGTGCCCCGTCACAAACCAGAAGAAATACACAAAGTACAAACAAAACATCTCTAATATATTCATTGTTTAGCCAAGTATAGTCCGAGTAGGGTTTCCAATCATATTCCGTAAAACAATATTAAAATTCTTATTAAATCCTTTGTAATAAATAATTTAATAAGATTTTTAATTTTATTGTTGTTGCACAGCGGGTATCCCTAGTTACACTAAAAGAAAATTGACAAATTATCACTTCCCAAATATTGTTTTGTAAAATTTCATTTGCCAAATTATTACTTGGCAAATAAACTCTTCACAAATAATTGTATCGTAAACGTAATGCTTTCCAAGTGAACGTTTCGACAATAACTCAGTTAGTATTACATATTTTACGCAAAATAAAATAAGCCAAATAATTCGTCTCGAAACTTTTCAAATAACCATTTCTATTTGCATCTTTACTATTAATACTAATCTACAAATATTGGCCATACATAAATCAACAGTAGTATTTTCTGGCGCTTCGCCGGCCGCTACCGCGGCACGCTCGCTTCGCTCGCTCGGCTCGCGCGCTTTGTGGTCACTGTTCTAACCTAACCTAACCAATATGTATCTAAGCCTCACTCATCATCATCACGTTAATTTAAAATTATGAACACATATTAAACAAACATTCCTTATACTATTTTATTTTTAGTATATATTTAGTATTAATATCTTAGTTTGTGATTATTTAAAATAATAAACGTAAAACTTTATGTCCAAACAAATCATTTGATTAAATGTTATTTGTCTAAAGTTTGTTTGCCGTAATAAATTACTTGTTAAAAAACCTAATGCCATAATGTCATTATCCGTAGTAATATACTGCCGAGTAAAAATTTGACCAAATGAAAATTTGCGTACTAAAATAATTCGCAACGTTGCATTGGTGTAAAGAAAGTTTGCTAAAATTTGTTTGGATTATAAATTTTTGTCAAAATAGTTTTGGCAAAACGGCAGGATCCCTTGCACAGCACATCAACACTCCCTATTATAGTATACATTGTTCATCCTCATATCTTAGCATTATCCCGGTTGTGACCTAGAATTACGATTCAGGGTCTGCTTATTTTTTTTATTTATGTCGGTTACAAAATGCTTTTACGCACTGCCTCCCGGCCAAAGAGCGACCGAGAGGGGAGTGTGGGGCTCACTGCGGCAGATGCGACCGCCAGCAGTAATACCCACTAATCTAATCTTCCGACCACGCCCCGCCGCGTTTTGTTGAGAAAAAGGGGAGGCCAGTACCCTCCTACCTCCTTGCGCGACCATAGCGTGTGTGGCCGACTTCTCGGAGGGTCCATGGTTAGACAGCAAAGGCCCCCTGCCCCCGCTGCCTAAGACCCCCCTGGCGCTGCATGACGGGGCCTCCTGGCCGCCCGCTGCGCCCTTCACAGGTCCCTCTTAGTTTCCCCCCCGGTAGTCAGTACTATGGGCACCCAGAGTAGCCAACCTCTGAATGTTACCTTTTCCTGACCTCCGGGAGGTACGCAGGCCCCCCACCACGCCAAGGTGAAACCTGTCTGGGGGGGAGGGTCTGCTCACTGGTCTAACCAGATTTGACTGACATCATTCTGTGGTTAAACATGCTGTCAGCATATTAAAAGCCACTGACTTCCTAATCACAACTGTCATAGATGTTCATAACATGTGCCCGACCAGGATTTGAATACGACAACGATTGCAGTCTATTGGTCTCACGCTGTAGCTGCTTATGATTAAAAAAAAATATTTATTATTGTATGTTATTTACCAGCAAAACAGTTAACATGTTAAATAGGTGAGCTTATTTTTAATATCATTCTCTTTAGAACAGTATTAAACTTCTTTTTAAAATTTGTTATTGTAGGTACAAAAAATTTAAAAAACTGTACATGTTAAATAAATCAGGTACAAACTTTAACGTCATCTGTAGTGAGAGAGGTAATTAACGGGCATTAAGATTAAATATGCTCGCTCTATTATAATTTTACATTTATCTTCTCTCTTATATTATAAATTGTTTATATAACTTCATAATACCAACATTTAAATAATTCATAAACTTGTATTCACATCACAGTCACGTTAAAAAAATACGTACTTTTATTTTATACTTTTATAACTGTTATTTCATAAATTTCAATACAATAAGTTGGGAACCCTAAATTCGTTGCATATCGACAAATATTTGGTCGGCGGCGGTTTGATGAATGAAAATTGAACAAAATGCCAGCCAGTCATTTGTTTATTTATCATTCTTTACTTTTATATTTAGTCGACGTGTGCAACTTTCGAATGTAAACATTTAAAAGTTTATATTTTCATTCACAACAACTTTATTGGTTGTGACAGTTGTGTGTGCGTGTGTGATTAGATCAAAGAATGTTTTGTGACTTGAGGCAATGCGGGAATAGTGATTAGACGCAGGTCAGCATACTACGAAATAAATAAAAAAAAAAAAAAAAAAAAATTTTGTTAGCCATCTTATCACCAGTGCTATCAAAAAAGTATATACGTTATATATACAAGTATCGCGAGTACCCGAGTACGAGAGTCGCCTATTCGATACCTCATCGGGAGACCGCGAACGTCTTGATTTTTTCTAGTAATCATTTCATCTTTTATATATATATACTTTTTTAATTTTGCCAAAACATATTTCTGACAAATTCATATGCTCTCCCAGTACTTTAGAGAAGCATACGACTAAAACCCAGCTACTCGTCGAGACACGAACATGCTCCCTTACTTAACTAGTTGCAAATAATACCGAATAAGTATTAGACAACATCAAACATTTTTAAATTACTTACAGTTTAAACAACACGCGCTTATACTACCTAAGTAAAATAAACAAAGAACCAACATGAACGTAATGGTGAATGAAACGATGACTCGAGAAAGAATAATTATATGTAGCTTTTTTAATATTGGACCTTGATTCTATCGAACCAAAATATTAAAAAACCTTTCGTTAATTTTCTTCAAAGCTTATCAGAGAATCTTTTTGCTAGGTTTCTCAAAGCTGGTAACCCTCTGAAATAAATAAGATTTTTGAAATTTCATAATTTAATTAATCCGAATCAATTTTTTTCAATATATTCATTGGTTTTCTCAATGCTTCTCACAGCATCTTCTAGCCAGCTTTCTCAAAACTTTTAGTCCTAAGCTAAGAAGAGCTTTTTACCATTCAAAATTTAACCTAATTGTGCCATAAAAATACGATTAAACTTACGACAAAAATTGCTAAGCGAAGCTTCATCATCATCATCATCATCACAGCCCATTAACGTCCCACTACTGAGCACGAGCCTCCTCTCACATATCAAGGTGCGAGGGTATTAGGTCATACTCCACCACGCTGACCCAGTGCGATTTGGTGGAGGCAGGTGTATGGCGTCCTGCTGTTAGATTTTTTAAGCCGCCCATTAGGCCTCTAACCTGGCTTAACGACTACCACATTTAGTGATAAGCGAAGCTTGTGCTATAGATATTATTAGATCATATGGAATCGTAGAAATCATCAAGACCAAGAAATATTCGTATTTACGTATACACATATATATTTCCTGTGTGGGAATCGAACCCAAGACTTCAGGAACAGAGTACGGGTAAACTAACCTACATGCAATATCGATCGTTACGTATTTTATATCAATTTTTGCTGACAACTACACTAATAACTTAGTTTTAAGATAAGTAACATGATAATATGTAAGTGTATTCAGTAAGATATCAGAGGTGATTGAAACCAGTTATAAAGATTTAATGTCTCTTTATTGGTCAACGCTTTCTTTGAAAACAGAATGATTGAATAATTCCCATAAAATATTTGAGAATAACATTGGCATTAGTGAAAAATTATTATATTCGTCCCGCGGTGGGTCCGACACAGCTACTTATCTCACTGAATCCCCAAATCCATTGCAAACTGGTCTTTATATACGGGAATGACAATGTTCTTAATTGTATGTATGATTTTGACAGTTGTCAAACTACCTTGGCGAGCATGAAGAACCAAGCATATTTCCTACAGAGACGAAATGAAAATATTTTTCCTAAATGGTTAATTTTGATTAAACAGCTTTTGTCAGTACGTTATTATGGCATAAAAGATAAATGATCTATCAGTCTTGCTTACAAAGGAAGTTGGTATAAGGAAAACATATTTTGTTGTTTATATTAATTGTGGTGTGATAGAAAAGACCGTCCTCATATTTACCAATGTACTGTGCAATTCGATTCAAGTTGCACAGTTTCAACTATTATCAGCTTGTCGTCTTGTGAGTCACTTTACTCGGTTATGATAGAACACCTTCAATAAATGTCGATACATTCATTGAAAGCTATCTATGGTACTCTTCGTTCTGTGGTCTAAGTTGTCTGCAACTAAGTAAAGCTGTTTCCATTCTCAATAAAAACTTTGTAACATCAGTTTATAAGTCTCATACTTCTCCTAATTTCGCTCCCTACCTTATGTCAAATAAGATTTTTGCATTTATGTATGGAATTGACATAGCATTTACCGGTGTATATAAAATCCGTCATCAGCTGTAAGTTTCAAACAAAATTCTGTAATTTATCTTTAAGAGCTGTGGATTTTGATTAAGACCATCCACGTTATTTTTAACTTTTTTTTACTGGAATTTAAGTTGTGATCTGTACCTCGGCGAGCTCAAGGAGGGGAATACAATATCGCATAAAGCGCGACCTTTTGCCTGTGGAATAATCATTTACATATTACTCCTCTATGTGATATATACTCAATGGCGTGAACAAATCGTAGTCCTCGTTCCGTGAAGCGCTAATCCCTAACATGTGGGACAAAAAAAATGACTTCAGATAAGGGTCATTTTCGAGAAGACGGCTTGCACACTCTCATCCAAGCTATAAAAAGCGCTGGATCAACGCACGGATTGACAATGACAAGCGCTTGAAAGCGCTGTTTATTTATTCGTACAAGCATTTCCTTTTAGCGACTAGCTGTAAGACAAAACAAGGATTCTCTAGATAAGTGTTGTTCGCCGCTTGAAGACACGGTATATTATGGTAATAACTTTGGGTTGGAACGGAAAGGCGGAATCGCTTGTGATACAGGATATATTAAATTAGAACTTATCTGGGAATGGTTGTAGAGTTTTTTATTTATTTCAATGCGAGCCGGCCTATTTTGATAACAAATATCTACGCATGACAGACTTTTTTGTACTGTGGCTATAATAATATTATCTTGCTGTTGAATTGTCTTATCTTCGTAACCCAATTTATAGACACAAATAGGTCTGTGTACCATTCTCAAATTTTATTGTGAGAAATATATTTCCACGTCATTACAACTATTCGACGCGTTCGATTCATGTTCGCACTAGCTAGCCACACGGGTCATACACCCAGTAAAATTGTGGAGACTTTACTGGAGGCTTATAGGGAGGTTTGGAAACAACACGGTAAATCACAATTCACTCCAATATATAACTTTCCTACATATGTATACATTGTCAAAGCAGTTATGTCTCAAAATCAAGGGTAGCGTGGCTAGCTAGTGCTTGCACTGCAAGTTGACGTTCATCGATAAGTTAAAATGATTCATTATAATTTCATTCTTTTATAAACTGTAATGACTACTATTGTGTTTACTGACAGTATACCTTAACAATATATTTTTTACAAGTATGCCGGATATTTTTTTCTTCCTTGAATCCATACATTGAAAATGAATGTGTAATATTTATTTTATTTTATAATATTAAACTGTGTAAATAATGTATGATGAAATCTGTTATGAAAAATAGACTCATATGTGCAACAATGAACTACACCAAATTGCTACAGTGGACTGCATGACTATAAACAAAGAAAAAGCAGATATTTGCCTCTTTAAGTTGATTATGAATATATAAATTAACAGAAATATCCTGTATATAAGAAAAAAAGCATGTATATAACGCAGTAAAAAGTTACGATATCATCAAATTGTAAATAAAATTTGAAATTAATAAAATGTTGTTTTCGTAATAAGTAAAATAAGGTTTTGATGAAAAGTTTTTATTCGATAAGACGTATGCTTGAGTGACACCTTATGGTACAAAAAAATGGTTTGGAAGAAACATCAGTCATATCGAGCGCCAATACCACAAGTGTTTAATGACGAATGGTTCATCGCCCTCATAAAACGAAATGGTTCTGGATCACCCCACACGGCACCATTAAAAAACTGTCGAATGTGTAATAGAGTCGTCAGGAGTGACTCACTCGCACATCTGCCGTGGAACCAATGCAAACCATTGGTAGCCGTGTGGTATGTCGCTGCTTAAATATTTATAAAAAAAAACTTAAGTACAAAATTTAATTTAATCATCATACAAACATACATACAATCAATTATACGCCCACATATCGCATGCTTAATGGAATAGTGACTTAACTCAAAAAAGACGATTTTTGGGATATCACAAAAGAAGATCTTCTAAAGAATACTTGAAAATAAATAAATAAAATAAAAAATACTTTATTGGCTTTAAGATCAACATGATCATTTAGATTCGTCAAATATTCAGACACAAAATTGAAATTCGATATATTTTTTTAACAACAATGAAAGAGATATGAGCTGTACAATAAAGAAATAAAAGCAAATGGGTTCTTTGTCAGAACTTGTCAAGGTTTGTCAGTTTATTCATCTGTTGTGGTTTTTCTCAAGATTTGTCAGTCTGTCTGTGACTCTTATCGGGGGGATCTGTCAGTCAGCCTGTCGTAATTCTTGTCTTGTCTACTTGGTGATACTGATTTATTAATTAGTAATTCTGCTTGAACGTTTGATTAATATTGATTAGATCTCAATAAGAAATAGTAAGATTGTATAAGTACGAAACTCAAACCTGACCTATCTATTAATAGGTCGATGTTCCTTTAAGCATGCGATATTGCCAATTATATTATTGGTCCCACGTTGGTGGCAGCTTACCGGGAATAATTATTTTCGCCAAAGCCTCGTCCGTTGTTTGGCAGGTGCACCACTTGCCAGTGAGGTTGGCTTGGTCTCCTACGATGTTGGTATGATGCCTGTATGCCTATGGTAAGAGGGTATCGGATCATATTCCACCAAGAAGATAAAAGAGGAATATAAGAGTACTACAGTCGACTTTGAACCACTAAAAGTCTTTTGTGGTTTTTGAGGTCTGCCTAAAACTAACAAACGTCATTATAATATTTTAATGATTAAGTGCAAATTATATGCATGTAAATGATTGACATCTGCTTTACTAATTTTTGAAGTTAACTTCATACCACGGCTTGAACAATTACAAACCTAATTTAAATATTCTATATTTACTGTGCCGTTACACATGCCCTGTGGTAAGCAATGTTTCACAGACTTTATAAAGCTGCTATAATTGATTGAGGTACATTCGATTATTAGTCAGTTCTTATTTTTTTAAACACATCAATTTATAAATTATAAAACTCTCCATATAGTTTTCAAAAACTCTACCATGCCGACTACTTACAATAGAGCAACTTGGGCTCCCTAGGGTCCACTGAGCGGCTTAGTTCCGGTACTCTACCGGTCTTTGTTTTGCCCCCCGCTAATAGGCGGCTTGTATTATTTAGCCACAACTAAGGGACTTCTTTAATGGACTCTACAAAACTAGGAAACGAATTTCGAGGGGGAGAGAGATTAGATTTCTTATCGAAAATCGGTACGCATGCGTTTCAATCTACCTTATTATTAGTGATCGAAGTAGTCAGAGCAATTTTTTTAAAATATTATTATGGACATACCTGGAATGCTGGGTTATATTCCGGTCATGTTAGCTCAATAATTGTGGTAAGCATATAATAATTCGCATCGAGCTAATAGTTACATTATTAATTTGAAAAAACATACATTTGCAAAAAAATTCGGGACCAAATGTAAAATTTTCGCTAAGCTCCGCCAAATGGTATATTTTATATGTAAAAATGCTTTAAACAAAAAAATAGATGACGCAATTATCAACAAACTATATTCTTTGTGCTACTGTTGTTTGTTAAAAATCAATAGAACATATTATAATCTTACATTTTAGTAAGCATTCTCGGAAATGTCCATGTTGACATCAACGTTTGCGGACAATTAACCGTAATAGTTCTACCTTCTCCTATCACTGATTACTATCGATAAAATGCAGGGGACCATTAATAGAATTATTTTAATATATGAAATTGACGTAGTTTCGTCTCATTGAAATGGTAATGGATCATCAAATTACCATTTAAATGATGACATCAAAAAACTTGTAATCATGGAATGGTTTCCTTAATTACCGTGATCAGATAACAAAATAAGATTAATAATAGTTTTTAGCCTTATTACTTTAACTACCTACTTTCACAGCCATAGTAATAAGTGTTGTTATGTACTTTGAATAGGACAGATGTCTTTTTTTTTAATTCATCATGGTGTCACTCAATTTTATGTCATACCTGATGAAAAGAGGTCACCGCACTCTTGCAATCACTAGCGCGATTTTCCTATTCGACCAGGCAGGCGTTTTGCCAGACAAACGATCACAAATCCTAGCACAGGCCAAAAAAATTGCATATTCTTAATACACTCTATAAAAGCTTGCTGTAAGAGCTCAACTGCGAATTCACTTTTAAATTATATTTTTTTATTACTGCTTACATAAAGAAAAACATTTCTACCCACTAGTTTATATCGGACATTGAGGCCTTCTACGTTATATTGGCCATAACCAAACTTCTTTTCAGAAAAAAAAGAAATATTTCATTTGTTTTTCATTCCTTTTTTCTTGTACGTGCGCTTTTAAAATATATTTGGACTTCTTGGCCGGGATAGTGAAACGTCATGTCTGCAGTTTTGTTGAATTTTCTAAAATTTGTGATATTACGAACATATATGTAAAATAACGGTGACATATTCACCGTTAAGTGAGTGAACGTACATGAGTGTTGGTAAATGAAACAAAATGGTGTAATATAACTTTTTAAAATCAAGAAGTCCAAGTGAGATCTAAATGGCTAAAATTGTGCAAATAATAACAAATAAATAAATAATATTTGTACAAAATTGAGTTCCGCCATTTGATAATCTGCTTTAAATCTTTTTTGGGAATTGATTAATTAATCAATCAATCAGTTTTTCCTCAATACATTGAAGATGCATGATATAAACTAAGTTTATTATGGGTTTACTAAGTTTATCATGAGCAAGTTTGTAAAGCGATAGTTCCATCCCAACCCGTCACCCTCGCATCATAAATCTTGAAACAGATAGACAGCGTGCACTATCTGATGGCTCCATCGAACGGTTAAACTGACACGGTTCACGCGGCAATAATAATATATATGCAAATTTGGGAAAAAATATACTTTTAGTTTTAAATCATAAATAATGAGTATAAATTTAAATAGTTTGATGTCATAATGAATACTCTCTTACAATCACATCAATTATTTAGTTCCACGATTAAGAACTTGTGTTATGGATATTATAGAACGGATTAATATACTTAAATACCGTTTTTTTTATAAATACTTAATATACATAGGAATCCCACGCGATAGACCGATGATCTGGTCAAGGCAAGAAGCCGATAGATGCAGGCGACTCAGGATCGCTTGTGGAAATCTATTGGTGAGGCCTATGTTCAGCAGTGGACATCAGATAGCTGAGAGTATGATGATGACATAGGAAAACACCCAGACCAGAACATATATTCATGCACACAAAGATTTGTACCAGAATTAGTTTTAGAACCCACGACCTCTGGAGTGAAGTGCAGGTATACTAACCTCCAAGCCATATCAGTCAAAAAATGAAAGTGATAAAAGCATATTGAAGTAAAATACGCACCATGTATTGACTGATACGTTGACATTTAACATTATCTATATAGTTTGACATTAATACCAATAAAAATCTATACGCTTTTAATCGGAGCTTGGGTTAGGTATTGTTTTATTGTCATGGTGGGGGGGCTGAGTACCTCCCGGTAGGGCGCAGGAGGCGCTGTGGAAAAGGTAACACCCAGAGATTGGCGACTCTGGGTGCACTCCGAGAAGTCGGCCACACACGCTATGGTCGCACAAGGAGGTAGGAGGGGCGCGTCCACTGCGTCTCTCTGAGGAGGTCCTCCCGGTTTTGGTCCGGGGGATGTTGGCCGCGGGCGGGATGTCAGAGCTGCAACCCAGGTACTGGCCCCCCGCCTCTTTCTCAAAAAGCGGCGGGCGTCGTCGGAAGATTTTTAGTGGGTATTACTGCTGGCGGTCGTGTCTGCCGGTGGTGAGTCCCACACACCTCTCTCGGTCCCTCTTTGGCCGGGAGACAGTGCGTAAATGCATTTTGTTACCGACGTAAATCAAAAAAAAAGATATTGTTTATATGCAATAAGTTTGGCAGATTCAAAAATTTTATGACACTCTACATTTTTACGAGATTATTCTTTACCTGTCGGTTAGTTTAGTAGTATATATATACATATTCTATATTATCATTGTCTCTCAGCCCTTCTACATAATAAGTACATCTTATTCATCGCCCAGATAATTACCACTACAAACTACCTTTTATACGGGTGGGTGTCGTGTTTAAACCACGCCCTGACTAATTCAAATGCCCATACACTAATTAAATGCACAAGAATCTGCCTGCACCCATAGCAAGCTGTTAATTGAGATATAGCCTTATTGTTTCAATGTAATTATCATCTATCTAAATGCTTAAGTGAGTTAGTTTGTTTATTTATTACGCTGCCATGCCAAAGGTCATGCGACTGCGAGGTTGTCGTCTTCACTATTAAAGTGCGAAAGTGGGTTTGTTAGCTTTCGTTTCTAAGCGTGGTTTGTGAAATCTGTAGCACAAAATGATTGTCGTCATTCAGACTATTCACATAATACTAGTGGACACAGGGCTTCTATATTACCTAAGTAATACAATGAATACTGATACCACTGCAAATTGAGAGGGAACTTAAACATATTACAAAACTACAGACTTAATTATTCTATAAACTAACAAACTCACTAAAACACAAATCAACAAAAAACAATATTTATACAATATTATTATTATACTTAACATTAACTCATAATTTATATAATAAATCACTATAGGCTTTTAATAGAGTTTGTCGTCAAAATACATCATTTACATTGCATTGTATAGCGTCACAGAGTATTGAAGACTGTAATTAAAGATATTTTCATAATTTTAAAGGGCCTGTTTTCTTCCAGTTCTTCTTACAGAGCGGTGACTCGAAACTGGCATTTAGATTCACTTACACTTAAATTTGTTTTTGTTGCATGTAAGTGAAACTTCGTAAGTAAGCTTCGTGATTTTAGTGTAATCATATTTCGATTGTTGTTTTTATGTATTTAATATTATGTATTAGCTTATGAATTAAATTATTTGAGTTTGAGTTCTTACAACACAAGTAAGATTGATTTAGAATTAACTCAACTAGCGTAGATTTTTTTAAGCCACCTGATTTGAAACGCCCTCCTTTTCAAGCTTTGAACGCTGCTTGATTTCGGTTTTCGTTTCCGATCATCAAAATCAGCAAAGAATAATTAATAGTAATGTGAACGTCTCACAGACATTTACAACTGTATGCCACCTTATTTTTTTACCATTATTTATCTCTTACTCTCGGTAAGTATTAGACAGTTGATATTTTACTCTATAATCTCAATTAAATTATATGTTTCGTTCGGTGATATTTCAGAAAATATTTCATAAATCACCTTACCTACCTACACTTTAAAATATATGGTGACCAAAACACTACAGAAAAGTTATGAAAAAACTTTTGCACGTTTCTTATCCACACGAAACTCACAAACAAAGGCCACTCACACTCACAAAAACTCACACGAGGTGCATCATAAAAATAAGCGACAATACAAATCAGCTTCCCAGAATACGATCCCGAAAATCAACCACATGCGATCTTTTCCCAATAACACAGCTTATAACGGCTGCCAACCAAATCCCTAAAGAATAAATTATGTTCGTGATAAAGATCTCGAGCCCCAAGCCCGCACGCCCATCCAAATGTGACAAAATGAATAAGTACCACTATTTTCGGAGCAAAAATTGAATTAGCACAACAGCTAGTCACTTCAACTAATAGAGGAAGTGATACATTAAATTTTAGGGACAGCCCTCACTTTTGATTAATTGATCCAATTTAAACTTTTAATGGATTTAGAAATTGGAATAAGCGTGCTAATCCAATAACTCAAATTTAGTGTGAACGATGCTGTAAGCTGAAATGATGATGTTATAGAAATAGTTTTCGTCATGCTGGTTTTCAATATTAATGGAGTTATGACCAGAAATTTTATATAGGCGTGTGATCAAATAAACTAGCACCATATCCTAGCATTATCCCGGTTGCCCCAGACTCTGGGTCTGCTAACTGGTTTAACCAGGTATTTCAGTTATTACATGAAGCGACTGCCGTCTGATCTCCGCCATCCAAAGGGAAACATCATTATATGCTTAAACCAGCTGTCAGGATGTTAGAAGGCACTGACTTCATAATAACGAATGCTATAGATGTTCATGACAGCGAGGACGAACGGCTTAACGTGCTTTCAGAGGCACGGAGCAAGCGATAATTACGCACGTAACGTCAAAAAGCCATAGGTGCGCCATCAGAGTTTGAACCCGATACCCTCTGTTTTTTTAAGAAAATGGATCTCGCTATCGCTAGACTAACACCGCTCAAATAACCAATTAACTTTTTTATAGATAGAAGGTTAGGTAGAGGCAGATAATATAGAGAAAAAAAATGGGTATCAAAAACACCAAACAGAACTAAATAAAATAATATTAAGGAGTGAGAAAGACAAAATATATCAGCAAATTCATTCAACAAGGGCTGTAAAGAAACGTTGTGCATATTTATATGCTGTCCTCCATTAGAGTTTTGCAAATCCACCAAATGGAGGCTCTAACAAGGCTTAACGACTAGACATTTATAACGTGCCAGCCGGAGACAGGAAGCGGCATTATATATGATGTATACGAATATGTTTAATATCCCGACAATGGCGTTTAATGTGTTAAATGCCAATACCTATGGTCTTCATCTATCCAAAGACTGGGACCTCTTACTTGGCTTAACAACAAGCACATTTATAGTTCGAAATGGCTTAACGTACCTTCCGGAGCAAGAAAGCAGTTTAATGTAGTATTGTGGTCTGACTTATATGTTCTATCTACCGTCAAACAATATATAAGGACTAACTTCATTCATTCAACAACTGACCTGTAACTAACACTATGCTGAACTACAGTAAGTGTTCTAACAACTAATATTATAAAGACCGCTTAAAAAATTCTCAGATAGCAAAGTTCTAAATACAAATTCAGAAAATTAAAGTCAATATACAATGTAAAACAAAGTAAAAGCGATATAACAGCGAAACCCATATCCATAGAATAAACTAGAAGACTGCAGTGTCGGACAGTTTAACCGAAGAGGCGATAAAGAATCCGAAGAGCATAACAATGACTACGGACGTCCCAGGACGTTCCCACCAAGTTTATTTTACTGTTACCACTAAAATGTCCCGTAAAACCCACCCACACGATATAATGCTCATGATATTGTGACCTCTGCCCTCGAATAAAGAAACGCCCTACAAGACGCGTATCCTTAGCTTTTGTTATGACGTCGTATAACGTTATTTTCATTATGGAATACGATATAAGGATACCTTTCTCTGTTATTTATCAACATTATTAGCATAGAATGTTAGAATTGCTTAAATTCTTATTGGATAAAGTGAAATTAATTATTAGATTATCACTATATATATCTTTTTAAGCAATACAATCTCACTACTATACTTGTGTTAGATTTCACAGAAAAATTACTTTGTACAGTAGCATGGTAGAAGACGCTGAACTAACGACTAACATTGCAGCATATTTCCATCAAAATCATATTCAAATGAACATTAAGCACTTTAAACAACCGTTTACTAAACTTGTTGAAAATTATGAAGATGATAACAAAGATAATTATGAGAAAATGTGTCCTATTCTACGTCATCATGTACACTATTACTCTAAATCCTTTTTAATATCAACTTAAGTCTGCAATGCACCAGAGATGCTAGCTGGCCTAAGTCCAGCTCCTAGATTGTTTTAGGAATTTTACTACATAGTATCGTGTGAGCTTTACCCGACACAAGCAAGATTATCTCTACAAACATGTGACTGCATAAATTTGTTTTAAGATGACGCTAGTGGACTCTGTTAAATTTAAATATAAAAGAGGACAACAAACAAATGAATAGGATATTCTAAAGTTTGAAATTTAAATTTAAAAGAGAACAACAAACAAATGAATACGATTTTCAAAAGTTTAATATTTTAATGGAACAAGAAACAAATGATCACGATAATATTCAAAATCCCTTTACTTTTCCTGCGACTTAATGGCGCCAGCGCGGCATTCGTTTTTTTGCTAAAACTGGTGTAAATTCTAGTTTTATGTGTTATTATTACTTCTTTGACAAATTATGCAAGTTCAGGAAAGTAATATTATAATTATATTTATTAATTACTGGCAAATACTCATTCGTTTGCGCTTTTTAGGAAAAAAAATCTTTTCCTACAATAAAATGGTTTTATACGAAATTTTCCCACAGTTACACTGACAGCAGTAGGGTAATGAAAAATAAAATAATGTAACAATAATATTTCAAAGGCAAACGATATAATGTGACTAGATTTATTACTTACAAGACTGTTTATATCCATTAGCTGGGATACATGTGGTAATGTTACATTACTCATCGCATATTATAGCCCGTTTTGTATGTTTCCTCAAAGGAGAAAGATGAATCAATGCGAGGGTTGTACTGGTTTACTTAATCATATAATTCACAAGTAGGTACAAACTAGCTCACGTCTACTACTTAATATTTTCCATGTTTAGTCGATCTTTAAATTACTTGTTGTACGGGGAAATAAAATAAATTTTTATTTTACTTTTATATCAAAATGATTATCTTATTCTTTTACGTTTTCATTGTAGATATATGTGCTTTTTTAGGTTATAAAATTAATAACATAATTTATTTTATTTATAAAGTGTTAGTCATAATAAAACTCACAGACTGCTACAAAGCAATCATGTTATTATCCATGAACTTATTATTATTATTTCTTTCAATTTATTATAATCTTTTTTTTTATTTAAGTGACAGAAACGCTAAAATCAATTTAAAAAATATTGATTTCAAAAACTATTACATAGTACTTGAAATCATAAAATCAGAAAGCTTAGATTGCATAAAAAATGTTAATATTAGCAGAAAAAATGTTTTTATAGGTTAATAAACAAAAAGTCGTGTAGTAGGTATATAAAAAAATGGATTCTACCTAATAAATTAATTTGTATGTAACATAAAAACTGTTTGTTTCTATGACAATGCTGGTTGATGGATGTATAGGATGTTGTCAATGTGCAGCCCTAGATAAAGTCATTGTTGCTCATGGGGCGAGATGATTATTGGCCCCTCACTTAACTTGTTTAGTTTTATTGCTCTAAAGCCGTTTATCGTATTAAGACAGTGTTGTTGTTACTTTATCTTACGTTCTGTGGGGAGTTCTTTATTTTTCTTAGTAGTATCTCAGATACCGCTTTTTTAAGTCGTAAAATGACTTTTTAGAATTAATTAAAAATAGTTAATTTTTTCCAGACAATCAAAAAATTGTGGGTGATAGTGAAATTCGAAGTTCAAATCTTTTATTCCATAAACTATTACATAGTACTTAAAAACGTCAAAATTTAATATAAATATTTAAAAAAAACTAAATATAATTACACTGAAACGAACGAACGTTAAAAATCAAAAAAAAATAAGTGTAAGTGAATCTAAGTGCTCTAGCTCCGAGCCACCGCTCTATAAGAAGAACTAGAAAGAAACTCATAGGCTATGTTCTTTTAAATTATCAATTGGTTAGTTACGTTAGAAGATTAATTATATCGAACTGATAGTTGTGTTATTTTTAATTAAAGCTTATAAATAAATAAATACATATATATTTTATTCCCTAAAAGTAAATCAATATCTATGTCAATATCACATCAATCATTAGGCATATAAATGGGACAAAGAAATACATTTATTTATTATCTTTTTAAAAACCTTCTCTTATGATTTCTTAGCGAATGAATACGTTTTTACCAATGTTTAAGAGTCACCTAAACACTTGAGAGAACCCTTAAGTTTAGGAGCCCGATCATTCGCTTCATAACTGTTACCGAACGAAAAGTGACAGTTATTACTTACGACTTAAAGACTCTCCTGTAATATTTCCTGGCGGCTCAAAATTTGTACAAATACTTAATTTCATTGAATTTTCATTTAGGCCGTACTATAATCCGTTTTGAAGTTAATATCACCCGCACCGTTTAGCTTACTTGTTGACCGAGCAGAGCTTGCCAGAGGCTAATTGATAACAGACAAGCGGGCGCAATGGATGGCGAATGCACGTGACATTAAATCAATAAACCTGTGATGGATGACGCTGAATTTTAATTAAGCCCACGTCGACCTGTTAGCTGACAAAATGAGCTTTTAATGACGTGCGTGCTTCAAATTTATAACATATTTACTATTACTTACCTATTCACTATTGCTCGGTACGGTAATACTTTATTTATTTTTATTTATTCTGGCACAAACAGTCATTACAAAAAAAAGTACATTAAATAATATTAAACATGTGAAGGACAACGAGTGCCGAGTAAAACATATATATTATCTATACTTAGGCAAGTATAGATAATTACTCCAATTATTTAATTCCAAGATAAGCATCATTAAGAACTTGTGTTATGTATGCTTCAAAACGAATAAACATACTTACTTTTAAATATTTGTAAAGACATACTAAATATAAATAGGAACACACCGAGACCAGAACAAATATTCATGTTCATGCACACAAAGATTTGACCTGTGTGGGAATAGAACCCACGACCTCAAAAGCGGATTGCGAGTATACTAGACAGAAAAGAGATAGATTGTAGCAAACGAGTTTTTGAGTTAAAGTGACATACGATGAACTACTACTAGAAGAAATTTGTTCGAGGTAGCTTAAAAATTTACATTCACAAGTGCTGAAATTTAATAAAGCTCTTTACATTCAATTTCATATAGGACTTGCTCCGTGCTCGGTGTGAGGATAAATAAAAGTATTTTTAGATGACAGTTAGTAACACCCAACGCGTTTTTAATAGGTGTAGTTTTACGGCTGTGGGTACATATCCTTTTGATTTTAATTATAGAGAAGAAAATGAAATAACACTGTTAATACCACAGATATATAAATACAATAGATAACGCAAGTATCACGATTTGTATGGAAATCAAGCGTGCCGACTTTTTAACTCCTACTGTGACTGCACTGCCGATATTTAGTATCTGGAAATTTAAACTGATTCATCGACACCGATGCCGTTGATAATAAATATTTCATATGTGATTTCATGTTACAATATTTAAGAAAACAACAACAGACGCGCGGGGATTGTAAATAGAATACTGGTAAATAGAACGAATGTATGTACTTTAACAAACTTAACTTAAGCTATTGTTAAAATATTACAACATTAATATATATTATATAAACAAATAATAATAGCGCGAATCAGAAACTGATTACAATAGTACAGTGTCATCTATTGACAAGGTTGTGTCAACAGACATTCAAACTGTAACGAACTTTTGCGTTGTCTATTGTATATTTATGTCTGTGGTCAATACTGTCATGGGAAATTATTATAGTAATAAACACGAATACATTTTTCTTATAGTTAACTTCAGTTTAGCCAGAATATTCTACTCGAAATTAATCCAAACTAATATTATAAATGCGAAAGTAACTCTATCTGTATTTTCTTCACGCCTAAACCGATTTGTGTGAAATTTGGTACAAACATAGTTTGGAACTTGAGAAAGGACATAGGGTATTTTTATCCCGAAAATCCCGCGGGAGCGGGAACGTATCAAAAATTCCGCGAGATGAGGAAGTATGTGGGTAAAACCAAAAATCTGCCGGAAGTTACTATTCCACGCAAACGAAGTCGCGGGCAAAAGCTAGTATTAACAATAAACCAAAAATAAAACATTTAATTTGAAATAATGTACCCTAAAATTTATGTTTATTTTTGTTTTATATTTTAGTCTAACAAACTAAAAAAAACTATGCAGGTATTCTGTTTTTTTAGTCTCTAGCTAAACTCGTCCAGTACTCTATAAATCCTTAAGATAAACATTCGAACTGTCTGAAACTTGACTACTAAAATCTTATTGTTGAAAACACTACCTAGATATAAGTATATGTTTATTAATTACACGTAGAACGTAATAACATAGTTCAGTCGTTATGTATGTTTCATCTAAACGTGATCTCGAGATTGAATCTCGCACTGCCTAAGGCAAGACGGCCGACTACAGAACGGGAGCAAGGAATTAGATTTCTCATTTGTCGGTCGAGATAGGGTATCGTTTATCATGACCGACACTTCATCATGTAACTGAGAGGTGCCCTTTGTCGGACTATTGGACTGTGACGTGGGTGACACGCAAGAAGCTCAACTTTTGAGCCCCCAATTATGAAGTGTCAACCCGGAGTGAGGGATGGATTGAACGCGATCTGAGCGGTGAAACGTAAGACTAGCGGACAAAATTCTAACACAGCGGCGTTGTGTTCATAGGAAATTGTTATACCTAATAATCTTTAAATATTTCACACAGTGATATTCATTCATACGTAAAACTATGCATAGCTTGTACCCAGGGTACCCCTACACAAAGGATACCTACCTATATAGGTAATTTTTATTATAGATGATGATGAACAATGTATTTTACTATAGATATTTTTAACTTTTAACAGGGTGCGTAGGGATCCTAACAAGACCTAAGGAGCCCAAGCCAACCTCACCTGCAAGTGGTGCACCTGCCGATCAACGAACGAGGCTTTGGTGAACAAAACAGTGCCCGATAAGCGGCAATAGGCTCGCCACCTATTATGTGGGACCAACTATATAATTGGCTAAGTGTGGGCGTATTAATATGACGCTGCCTACCCCTTCGGGGAAACAGGCGTGAATGTATAGATGTATATATTTAACTAAGTAGTTTTACAATCATGGCGGGCTAAGAGAACTTGTATTATATTTTACGTCTGTAAAATATGAAAGAGATTTGAACTCAATGCGCACTCTAAGCCAAACGCTCAACCTTTAAAAAACGAATACTTAAATTTACATTTCTTAATTTTTCTATAAGTGGGATTCGAATAAGTCATACCCGTAAGGCAACTGGGACTTAAGAGATAATTTGAAATGAGATAAAGGTCCCGACATAAATAAAGTTTAGTAGCTACTGCCTAATCAAGCAATGCTTATCAAGACTTTCCTCAATGACAGTATAATGATGATGAGCAGGCGGTTTACTCATTATCAGACTCATCATAGTGTATTGTCAGGCAGCAATAACAAGCATTTTTGTAATAAGAACCGTGTCAGTGACCAGCGCTGACGTTGATAGTGAAACCGTAATATTATGGCTGATTCGGCTATTCCGTTTGTATATCCATTTTTTAAGCGTTGAACATAAAACTCTCTTTTGTAATGATAGTACCCGGTAATCGCTCTTTTAAGGCAGCTCAGCTAAGGCCCTTTTGTCTTGTGATTAATTATTTATAATGACAACATACCATTATTTAAATTCTATATGTACTAGATTTTAAGTGCTGAATAAAAATAATATTCGCGAATCAAGTTTCTAAACGCAGTACTCTTGTCTTGTTTTGGTTTCATTATTTATACAGACACAAGCAATTCTTTGATAATTTAATAAAACAAAAAATACAGTTGACATAACGTATTAATATGTCAAATTAATTCTAACGGGCTGTTACCCATAGAGTAATTTGCGAAACCTACCGAAAACTATCCGGTTCGGGCACAAATTAACACGACTTTTTCATGACACGTAAACTTTACGATAGCACCACATGGGCCAAGGGTTTATTAACTGCCGCTCTAATGCTAGTTTTACGAGTAATTTCACGGTTATTCATTCATTCATTCACCCGCGGTAGGGGGCATTTTGTACTACGCCCATAATAATTCGCCTCGAGCCGACAATTCGCTCCGTATTCAATTTTAATCTGTGTGTGACGTCCTTTGAATATTGTCTGAGAAAACATATTTCTAGGTAAATCTATTCGTAACTATAGACAACTCAAGAGTACATTCTTAGCTATGATTCACTTTCGTACTTAAATTGAAGTTTTATTTACGAGTATAACGGATAAACGAATAATAATACTCTTTGCCAAATATACATATATAAACTGAATAATTAGACATTAAGCATCATTTTAGCAATATCCCTAGGTCCTAGAGTTTCATTTAGGGATCAAGGTCTGCTTACTGGTCTAACTAGATATAGGTGAATGCCAGTTTCTAAAATTAAATATAGTAGATAGAACAGGGGGCCTACCGCTGAACTTGCTGGTAATCGATTATTAGGCAAAATCGATTTCGAATTGATTCTGTCGTACCGCCGAACACATGGAACTCGATACAAGATGGCGCTCTCCATTTAGACACAAAGTTTGAAGGATTGACGTAATATTTGACAGTCTCTATCTGTGTTTTTTTTTTCCTTTGTTGCTGGCACGACTTGTGTGTGTTTTTTTATTATATTACAAATTATTTATATTTAGGTAAAAATGTGTCAACAAATCGCAAATAATAATCTTTTAATTAATAAGTCGCTTCAGTAGTCTGCTAAGGTCATGAATAATCTATGGTTTTCGCAGATTCCCCGGTATGGATTGATGAACAAATTTAGATCTAGATAAAATAGCTGAAATTCATCGAATTCGGAGGTAGGGCCCCAGAAGCCCTTAGCTCTGGTTTGGCTCCAAACATAAAAAATAAGAAGACAAAGAACTCGTATAAAGTTTGCAAAAAGCTTATATAGTTATCGGTGGGTAATTTGGCAGGAATTATGGCTTGCCCCCAAAATAACGGGTCTTGGCACATGCACAGAATTGGCAATTAAAAAGGCGGGCCTAAGCTTAGTAGCTTAGGATGATAGTCGTAAGTCAGGCAAAGCCCTAAGTACATTTCTTAAATATGACTACCAGTTATCTGGGCATTTGCTCGAGAAGAAAGATGTTTTTCTATTTCACAATTATTGGAGATAAACTTTCAAAGAGGGTAGAGACCTAATTACTTTTTCATTTTGAAAAAATATACTTAAATTTTATAGAAATCACCCAGAACTAGATTATATAATCCTTATCAACAAACATAAATGTAGGATTGTTTAACATTATTTAAAAGGCGTTGACTCTTTACCGCCTACATTTAACAGCAATAAAACCTTCATAGTTTCTCTAAACACCACATATGATTGTTCTGGAACGTGTTCGTACAATAGTATCGAGGCACATTAACGTTTGATAGCCTGAAATATGATTAATTTTGCAAGTATTAGTATGTTATAGTTATCGTGTGAGAAACTCCATACTTCCGCAAACTGGAACATTAAACGGCCATTGTTTCAGGGTCCGAGATATGCATATATAAGTCTTGGATATATTCTTATAGATTCAAATAGCCACCAATTAGAAACAAATAGGTACATACAATAATTTTACATGTTCACCACACCAATACATATGTATCAATTTATGAATTATAAAATATTTGAATTAAAATACAAGAGTGTATAGGGATCCTACTCAGATCTTAGGAGCCCAAGCCAACCTCACCTGCAAGTGTTGCACCTGCCGATTAACGGACGAAGCTCTGGCGATCGTAACAGCTCCCGGTAGCAGCAATAAGCTCGCCACCAATTACGTGGGACCATCTATAAAATTGGCGAAGTGTGGGCGTATTATATGCCTCTGCCTACCCCTTCGGAAACAGGCGTGATGTATGTATGTATGTTATTCAAAATTCATTTATTTTTTGCTTTATCCAAAAGCATTCGGGAATTTGTCTGGGAGCTAATGTGGCCCTTAAAAGAATTTTCCTATAATTATATAGCAACATTGCATTACGATCAATAGCTTCGTTCATTTTATTTTGTTAGTTTATAAGATCAATATTTGTACACCAGTAATGGTAGAATGCAAGATGCTAATATTTATGTAACACCTTAATGTACTGTATTTTGACAAATAAATTATCTTTATCTTTTATCTTTACGTTTGCATACGTATAAAAATATTATTATTGCGTCAGTTTCAATAAAAGCGTTTTTTTTTTAACTTCCAAACAACAACAAAACTTGTGAAAGAACACCGCAGTAGCGTTCCTACAGAGTCCTTGTATAGGAAATGTTTATTATTTCAAATTCAATATAAGCGTTCCACTTGCGTCGTTTCCCTGCAGCGATCAAAACGGGACAGCCATAAACTGTGTCAAATTAAAAAACCCTTTGATGTTGCCGTAAACATAGTCGTTTTACTAAAATAAAAAGATAGCACCGAGTGGGCGACATGTGTCCACATGTTAAGAGAAGAGCCGTGTATAATTTGATAGAGTGTGGACGACCGCCGCCATCACTTTGTTACCGCTGTGCATTTTTAGACAGAAACACTGCTCCATTTTAAATATAATGATTATGTAGTAGTAATATATTTTTATTAAACTCATCACATTATGTTACGCAAAAGATGAAACAGAGTTTTGGTAAAAAAAAAACATAATACAGTCACATAACAACCACTAAGTAAAAAAAAATATATATATGCAAAAAAAAATTACACCAATTTTTTGAAGCACTCGTAACTCCGCGGTGCTAGGTGGTCGGAAACGGAGTCTTATTAGTAAAATTAAATAATAGCACCGAGTGGGAGTTGTGGTACGTGTTTCCACATGTCGAGAGAAGAGCCGTGTATAATTTGATAAAGTGTGGACGACTGCCGCCATTACTTTGTTACTGATGTGCATTTTAACACATAAACACTCTTTTTTGACGTGACAACGTCTTATAAATTGGTTTGCCGGGTGACACTTCAAGAAACTGCGTTACGCTCCGCTCACGTTATGCGATCACAATGAGAGCGAGTGAGAGGCACGCGTCCCTTCCACTCGGGCATGGTTAGCCCGCCTAAGAGCGAGAGAGACAGACATAAAAAGTGAAAGGCACGCGTCCCTTCCACTCGAGCACAGTTAGCCCGCCTAAGAGCGAGAGATTCTTTGTATAAATTAATGTTTTAAATATAATTCTTTGTATAAATAATGTTTAAAATTGTTACTATTATTTCATCCTTCTTCCTACTATACGAATGAATATTCACATTAAAATTATTTTACCACTGAAAGTCGTTGTCACGTAAAACTTTCGCCCGTATACCGACTATACAGGCAACCAATTTTTTTTACAGTATCACTGCTATCTATATATATATAGAGATATAGAGATATATATATATAGAGAGATAAAAATATATTTTTATTCTACTCTGCACACTATAAAAACCCCTAAAGCAATGGAAACAAAACAAATATTTAATGTTACGAACTACTTACTTTCAGGTACTACATACGTAAGGGAAGCTTACAAGTACGTTATTTTCTAAACAGGATAAACCGCAAGCTATCTATTTAATTTCTTAGTATTTAAATGGAGGTCTGTTATTTTGATAATTCTTTTAAGATCGAGCAATCAGCAATCAATCCCTTTCTTCTAATAGCGTGTTAGCTGCTTATTAATTGTTTTAAAACGAAAAATTTTATATACTTGTTCCGAAATCAAACCCCCCCCCCCCATTTTCCGTAGTACATTTTCCGGATCCCAAAGATAGAAAGGGGCGGGGTGGTTTAAGAATGATGGCTTGCATTTATTATATTTTTATCGTACCCTTACACACGGTAGGTATCTGTACTATCTTTGTAAGTTAAGCTAGATAACATACGTTCATACATTCACGCCTGTTGCCCCGAAGGGGAAGGCATATTATATGCCCACACTTTGCATTATACCTATTTAGAAATAGTTGTTCCCACATAAAAGAAAGCGAGCCTGTTGCCGCTTACCGGGCACTTTTATGTTCGCCAGAGCCTCGTTCGTTGATCGGCAAGTGCACCACTTGCAGATCAGGTTGGCTTGGGCTCCTGAGGTCTTTGATAGGACCCTATCTACCACCCTAAGCTAGATTGCGCAAATAAAATGAAACCCAGACCTATGAAAGTTTTGCATTAAAGTTGAGTTACTGCGTTTTCCTATGCTGTGTTACCAGATGACAAACTCCATAATTATTGTCTTGAAAGCGAGAGTTGTATTTTTAAATGTTCTTCTTCCTAGGGCGCCTTAAGTCGTAGTCGTGATTGCACTGTTAATGGACCACTTTTTCTACGATTCTAAACACTTTTTCTACGATCATAGTGTTTTGTTATCTCGGTGTATGTTACACTGTAATTAGTTGCCTTGTGCCGCGTCAACTCATTAATATTTAATGAGTTTTGTGTCAAAATGGGAGATGAGGGTTTACCTTTGAACGTTTGTCGTTGTTTCTTTTTTACAAAAGTGTAGTAGGTGGAATGATGAAAAAAATATCTACATTTTTAGAATCATACATACATACATACATAATATCACGCCTGTTTCCCCAAAGGGGTAGGCAGACATATTATACGCCTACATTTCGCCAGTTATTTTCTTGGTCCCACGTAATACCATTTTTGTCATAAACCGACATGAACTGTCAGGTGGTCATAAAAGTGGTTCCTAAAATGTCCTAAATTAATGAGCTATATGCTATATGCTATGCATATATATAATAATGATAACATAAAAACGTCTAGTCGGATCGTACTTCATGCATTTTTTTTAATAGACATTCATTTAATTATAGAAAGTATTTTCATGTTACAAGCAGACTTACAGACTTATCTATCTACTGTATGGCCCTGTCCACTGAAGCGGAGAGAGGCAGCAGAGTGGAGAAACGGAGAAATATTATCAAATAGGAATCGCTGTCAGAAGAGGAGCGAAGATTTTAAGAAATCTTATAATTCTTATATTAATAAGTTATATGAATTTTTTTTTTTAAAAATTTAAAAAATATAAAGAACTAGTTTCTTGGACATCTTGCAAAGCTTTGCAAGATGTAGATAGCTATCTGGCCACGTAATATAGCATTATTAGATTTTTTTAATGGTGACTCGTCATAGTGACCACATTCTGCCTGATAAAAAGCAGTCGATGCAATCTAGAAAAGTCTAGAAAAGCGCTCCATATTGTGGAAAAAAACAGTAACAAGCGCACCATCTCATTAAGGCCTGCATAAATGACTTTTCACGCCCCGCATTAAAGTCCCGGGACTATAAAAGTTGGGAAACACATGCGCCGGCAGAGAATTTCACAGTCGAATGGTTTTACCCAGGACTTCTCAAATGTTTTGATTGGATTGCTGATAGATTGCATATTATGAGGATAGTTCTGTTGTTCGGAAAAGAACAGGAGAGGGCGGGATTAGTTTGAAAAGTTCTTCAGAACACTTGCATTTATAATTACGATAGAAGACCTAAGTCGCTATGCAGCTTGCGGTCCTCACGAGAGGCTGTGACCTCAGCATCCCCGATAATGCGTACCGCTCACCTTTGCAAACTGTAACTTTTCGAGGCGGTACTTAGTTAGCCGAACGATCCCAATTCTCGGAAGAATATTCCACACCGAAATGATGAAATGATGCCAGCTCTAGTTCCTATTTACGGAACATCCGATAAGCTGATGAATGAACGACGACAGTAATGATATTCTTTTATCTTTATGCGATTAGTAGGATAAGAAAATGTACTTTTCTCCATAGCTATCGTTTGAGGATTGAAACCTCCAATTGGCCTTGACTTTGCCTTTATCGGCAATAAGGCCTCGACTTTACCTTTATCGGTTCCTATCAGTCACTTCATGAACGGCTTTATTCTAAGGCCTAGTTCTAAGTCAGTGTCTTTTGCTTTTATATTATGCAATACATATATATTTTTTAAATATTATAGCGATAAGTTACTCGGCTGTTCAAACAAAAACCTTGCATGTAAATGTGACAGTTAATATCCTTCAGACTTTGACAGATAAGTCATCTACAACTACTACTTTGTAAGTCTGACAGACAGAATAAAAACAAAGTTCGTGAAAAGAACAAAAAGTGACAATATTGCATTAGAAATAAACAACATCCTATTTTGATCATGAACAGTGGTTGGAGACGACTATTAACACCAATTTTATTTCATAGTTCCAAAAGAAGCATAGCAAGAACGACAAATAATTTGATTTACAAACATGTCAACATAACCTCAAGCCTCATTATTTCTCAACAAAACTATCTATATAATTCTATTAGGTTTAAATCTAAAAAGGTTTGTTAATTTATATTTATTATGGTTTAGTTTCTCATAGAAATTTAAGGAATTCTGTTTAACAATATTTTAAAATTGAACGGCAATAAGGCTTACGTAAATGGTATAACTTATATTATATCGTCATTTGTTCCTTTTAGCACAGTAAAATAGATTCTGATGATGAAAAAGAAGACTTTAATGACGACTCCTCACTATCACGGGACTCAAAAGTTATGAAGTTCAATACAACATCAATGAGAGCAGACATCATATTAAAATCTGCTCTAGGTGTTGCCAGAAAGTAAGTTTATTTATGGCATTTGATTTGATTCATGCAGGATATATTTAACTTTATTATCTCAATGGAAATTACATGTAATTCTTATTACAATTAACAGGAGATAATGACTATTATTTATAATGTGCATACATACATAAATTTACACCTGTTTCCCCGAAGGGGTAGGCAGAGGCATATTATACGCCCACGGCGGCGAGTCTATTGCCGTTTACCGGGCACTGATATGTTCGCCAGAGCCTCGTCCGTTGATCGGCAGGTGCACCACTTGCAGGTGAGGTTGGCTTGGGCTCCTTAGGTCTTGGTAGGATCCCTATACACCTATACATATATAATGTAGTATGTACTAATTACTTATGTATATTGTAACTTAACAGTCTAATTGCAGGACCATAATAATTTAATTCCAAATATCTTCTTCTTTGACCATTGCCTTGAGATGCCTGCTACTCTGCGGTCATTAAGCTAGAAAGCCGCTAACTGTCAGGGGGTCATTTCTGAAATATAAACTCCAATGTTTTGCAGCAACTCTTAAATTCCAAAAATTACACACTGAATGTTAGCCGCATTTTAGCTAATGGACGGCAGAACTGTTTGGTAGAATAATATTGAAATAACTACACTAGTTTATTTAACTTAAATAAATATTGATACTAGGCCTGTTTATATTATTTATTTTTTCAGCAAAATAGAACAAATATTTTATGAAAGTAAGATCCGTATCAATGGAAAGAAAATTATGAAAAAAAGTGTTTCTGTAAGTATTTAATTTTTAATGCATCTTTTGTCTTATGTTAAAATAAGTTATATCTACACTATCAAACACTCCCCAACTGTATAGGATCATAATAATATAATAATAATAATTCTTTATTCAAACTAAATACAATCAGAACAACAAACATATACAATTAGATAATTTACAATAACATTTTATATCTCTGCGCCTGAACTAGATAACTTAATATCTGTGCTTCAGGCAGCAGCGCTCATTCCCATTACATTTAATATCTAAGACATTTATTTAAAAAAAAAAAACAAGTAAACCCAACTAATGATACAAGCCAAACAAGAAAAAGTTAATATTAAAAAGTAGCATAAGTGTTGTGTGTCCTCCTTGTGTGTTTTATGTTAGTGTGTGAATGAGTGTAGGAGGAGATTTATTGAGGTATAAGAAGGATACTTTTAACCTGCCTTTCTCCAACACCTTCCCTACACAAACACCTTGTTCAAATATCAGACATATTTAGAAATGGGGGACTCAAACAGCTTCAGCAGGACTACATTGTGAATACTGGTGTGATGTATAGTATATTATTATGTATATGAGTGTATGAGGATCCTATCAAGACCTTAGGAATCTAAGCCAATCTCATCTGCAACGGGTGCCCCTGCTAATTAATGGACGAGGCTCTGGAGAACATAAAAGTTCCCAGTACGCGGCAATAGGCTCACTAGCAAGACCAAAAACAGAATTGGCAAAGTGTGGGCATTTAATATACCTCTGCCTACAGTTCTCTTTTTACAGTATTAAATCACGGGTTATTGCGAATATACTCGAAACAATTCCTGAGCTCAAATCGTAAATATAACGCGTCATCAGTGAGATACAGCCAAATCTCTGTACAAGTCATGGAAAATTTTATGAAAAGAGTAATGGCCTGTCATTGGAGCCATGGAGGTCATTTGAGGGGTATTTTATTCCATAGTTAATCGAAACATGTCTTCTTTACAATAATATTAATAAGCCTCTTATCCTGAACTGAATTCTACTTTCTTTGTATTGTAATTGTCTCTTAGGTTATAAAATGTCTCTCAGTTCAGTGTGCCTCTTGGCAAAGGCCTCCTCTAACAATTTCCACTGTACTCTGTCTCTAGCAACCCTTCTCCATTTTGGTTTTAGTTCGTCTTCCCATCTATTACTTTGCCTTCCTCTGTCTGACTGAGACCAGTTCTTCTACAGTTCCTCTCAGTAACTCGTTTGTGACTTTATCAGGACCTGGTGCTTTGTCTAACTTTTGGCTTAGTATGTATTTTCTAGTTTCACTGGGTAATATGTCAGGTTCTAGGTTCTCTGAGAGCAGATTAGAATTTAGGGTTTTTCGACTTACAGGTGTAGTGGTGTCTTGGTTGGAATAGAGATTGCAGTAGAATTTTGTAGCTATTTTATTTATGTTTTTTCGCCCTGTTACGGTTTTTTGGTTGTTTTTTAATTTCGGAATCCATTGGTTTGATTCTCGGAGTTCTTTTAGAGCTTTTCTAGTTCCTCCTGTCCTCTCTATATATTTTTCTAGGGTTTGAAGCCTTTTGACTTCTTTACAATACATTAAAATAAATAAATAAATATTCTGTTACAATCACACCAATTATTTAGTTCCAAGATAAGTATCATTAAGAACTTGTATTATGGATACTAAACAACAGATAAACATACTTAAATACTTTTTTTTTGTAAAGACATACTTAATATACATAGGAAAACACCCAGACCAGAACAAATATTCATGTTCATGCACACAAACACATTTGTCCTGTGTGGGAACGACCTCTGGAGTGGAGTGCAGGTATACTGACCTCCATGCCATATCGGTCGTCGTTGCAAAAATTCACTCTTACTGAGACATCCTTTATAATATAAAAGGTATTCTAATTTTTTTCAGTTTATGACACTTATGAGAGAACTTGGCTAAATGTATGCAATAAATGAATTTCATTATGTTTCAGGTGAGACTAGGTGACGAGGTTGATATAATAAAAACAGTGAGTCCTCACAATCCAGAACATCTCTATGTATCAAGAGTAGAGATTTTGAGTGTAACCCCATCGGAGGACAACATTGTGGTCACTGCAAGAAGATTTAGAACATTGTTAATAGAAAATTATGAAATTGACCCTTATAAATCATCTGTGCCTGAGTCTGAAAACTAGTTATTTAGGAATTAAAAAGATAAAAGGTGCAAAACAATAAATTTTATATAATTTTTGCTAATATCTAGTACCGGTTCCCAAGGATTAACATAACCTAAATCTGTAGAAAATTGATCTATAAAAACGACATTTTATGCAATGCCCAGGCCATAATGAAACGATCCGACATATATCTAATGGTGTTGGTTGCTAGCACTTGATGGATAAATACATCTTGGATTAAATAACACTGGTACCTTATTGTTCAATCACTGTTTGTAATTATCACTTGCCTGGTTATACTTGACAGTTGAAATAAATAAAAGAAACAAAAACCATTGGTACGTAAAACAATGCTAAATAATTTAAAGGGCAAATAATACAATGTAAGGGAAGTAAAAATAATAAATCTAGTAACACCAGAAAGTTGGTGCAAGTGTTATTTCAAGACAAGCTTAAGCTTATTAAACAGCTTAAGTTTAATGTTTATACGAATTACCTTATTATTTATTAAACAATGTAGATAAATGTAAATAAGAATACAAAAATTGTAGCAATATTAAAGTTTTATTTAAAATAACCCATAATTTTATTTTTCATGATTTGCAACATTAAATATCTAAATCAATATCACAGTCTGAACTTTCAAATATAGATATTTGTGAACTTGATAATCCCGATTTATGTACACTACTATTACTAGACATTTTTTCTAATTTCACAATGGATATAGTGTGTAACTTTTGTGGTGATTTTAAGTTTTTGTCTTCATAAAACTTATCTAGGTCATGTTTCTCTTGAAATTTAAATTGTCTTAATTTATCCAAAGTAGTGTTACAATTATTATCTTTAGCCTTTTTTTCGGTCACAACTTTTTTATTATTGCTTTCAATTTTAACTTCATCTAGTTTGTCATTAGCTATATTTAAAAGAGTTTCTTTAATTTCTTGATTTTCTATACTTTCGTTATTGTCTTCAAATTTAAAATCAATGCCTAGGTCTGTGAAAATATCGTTAACACTAGGTACAGCATTAAGCACGGTTTTTGGATCATCTATACCATCATCATCATCATCATCCTCATCATCATCACTTGAACCAGTCGCATGATCTGTAGCCTTTTTGATTTTCTTTGCTACTTGTTTCTTCATTGCTTTCAAATCAAGAGTCACTTCTTTGTGTTTTCTCTTAGTATTATTTCTCTTTTTACCTGTTGGTGGTTTTTTTTCTACTTTATTCATAGAGGAATGCTTTTTCAATGTTGCAGCTAACTTTTTAGAAACAATATCATCTCTTTTATTTGTCTGATTGTTTTTATTTTCTTTATCTTCAGGCACTGGGTCGTCATCATTATGATTTTTCTGAACTTTAAAGTACGAACTTGTTATCAAAGTTCCTGGTAAAGTTAAATTGTCATCAGAAACATCATCGTACTTGGCAAATATTCGATAATCACCTTTATCTACACATGATTCCAACGTTTTATGATCAATTTGTAGTAATTTACCATAATACAATAACTCATTTTGCCATATCTCGTATAATTTTAATCTTGTAAGAAGTTTTTTCGCTGTACATAAATATTCAAAATCGGGGTATTTTTGAAAAGTTGAATGTAAGGCATCAACTGTATCGTTTAAGGTGCAATCTTGCATGGACAAATCGACAAGGGATACAGCTATGACAGCATCCATAGTGAGAATTGATGTACGATACATAAGACGACAATGTGCTTGAGATAACCTGAAACATTGGTAAAAGTCAACAAGAAGTATGCATGGAACTTTTCAAGTGAAACTTAATTCATCATTAATGTATCAGTTTTATTGAACCCAATAAAAAATATATTATTATTCTTATTACCTAGCTTCTTAATGTAAACCTTAATAAATTAAGAAACAATCGCCGATATTAAGCACTGCAGAAGAAGATTTCACAGAAGTAACTACTTGTCCCACAAACGTTGACATATCACGTTTGTGGCGCATGTAATCAGAAAGTACGTTAAGACGTTGGTCCTAGTTATAAATAAGTGTAAAAGCCGTTAAGGCAAGTTAAGAGGCCTTATTGAACGGCTTGTAAAAATCTAGCAGCAACACAACAACCTCCGTTATTCTGACCAGGGGGCCTACTGCTGAACTTGCTGGTAATCGATTATTAGGCAAAATCGATTACGAATTGATTCTGTTGTACCGCCGAACATATGGAATTCGATACAAGATGGCGTTCTTCATTTAGACACAAATTTTGAAGGATTGACGTAATATTTGACAGTCTCAATCTGATTTTTTTAATTATATCAATTTTTTTTAATATTTAGGTAAAAATGTGACATCGAAACGCAATAATTAATCATTTAGTTAATTAGTCGTTTCAGTAGTCTGCCAAGGTCATTAGTAAAATCTATGGCTTTCGCAGATTCCCCGGTACGGATTGATGAACCTCAGAAAATGTAGATCGATCGATAGCTGAAATTGCCCAGGGCCAGCGTTGTAACATGAATGAATTTTAATTTGGTTTATGAAAAAGACCCGTGCTCAAAAGCGGGATCTTCATGAAAAAGGCTCCCGCTCTTGATAGGGTGACATTTACAAACAAGTGCTTCGTAATGAAGCCAAACCTAAATAAATAATTTTGAATGGGCTGAAATGAAGATACTGCAAAAGTATGAAAACTACTACTACAAGCACATTTTATAATAATTACCTAACAAGACTGTCAAGCATTCTGACGGTAGTGCGTGAAGAGTCCCTGTTCTCAGATTTCCTTTGCATCATGTAATAAGATTGCAGGATTATATTTGCCGACTTGCTCATAGTCGTTGGTCTAGGACCAACTAAACTGATGTACATCTGAAATTAAAATGAAGTTACTAATTGAGATAATTAATAAGCCCATTTGGATCCAGTTGTACGAACGTTGAATGCACCGTGTCAGGTCAAGAGATTCCATACAATAAAATTTAAATTGACATATTATACTATAATGATAATTTGTTACCATGTTCGATTTTGATTATTCCCAGTAGTCCCCTCAAGCCGTCTCCCGGGGTGACAGCTAGGAATTGTCTTCCCAGTTGTCACCGGGATGACAATTTGTGCCACCTATTTCCCTTTAAAGTTAACTAGAAGGAAGAAATGGGAACGGGAATGGTTTGTGACTCTGTTGTCACTGGGATGGGGGGGGGATAAATGCTACGATCGATATAAAAATGTAATTACCATACATTTCAGCTTTTTTATTTGTTATGTTATTTAGATTCAAATAAAATTATACAGAATGAAATGAAAAAAAATTAACATTATGTTTCTTTTAATAGGTTAGCATTGGTAGTTTCTAGTATATTTTTATTTTGAAAATCGTCTCCGTAGTCTATGATCTTGAAATTGTCAGTTCGAGAGAATCTAGGTTTCACGCATTTCTTCTATAGCATTCTCTCTAGCTCATACTACAACCCAAAGTACAGTTAAGCTTCTTTTGAAACGTACTCAACATATGCTTAAAGTGTGAGTATGACTTGCCTGCTCATGACGAGTGGAGGTAAATATATAAATAATCATACCTGTAGTTTCTCTATGCCCCATTGTTTCTTCGTCTCTGAATTACTGTCACCAAACAAAATATAGGAAGATACCAGTTTATCCCATGTCTTGTTTTTGGCATCCAAAAGTATGAAAATTAAATCAAACCTGAAATCAATTATTTCTTGAATATATAATTACTTAATTATAATCATTATATTAGTAAAGGTCGGGGCGGCGGGGAGCCGGTGGATGCAGGCGGCACAGGATCGATCAACGTGGAAAGAAATTGGGGAGGCCCATGTTCTCCAATGGACTTCAAATGGCTGAGATGATGATGATGATGAATTATTACAATTAAGCGAAAGTCAGAAAATTCTTAATATTATGTATATATATTATAATATTGTTATATCTTCCGTATACCTACTCCGCTTCTTATCATAATTGTGTTAATACATTATTAACATTAAAGTTCAAATATTTTATTCCATAAACTATTAGATAGTACTTGAAAACGTCAAAATTATATATAAATACAAAAAAACGAAATATGATTACACTGAAATCACGAAGTAACGAAGCTCGCGAAGTGAATCTAACTTACATACAACAAAACAAAAAATATTTAAGTGCAAGTGAATCTACGAGCCACCGCTCTGTAAGAAGAACTAGCAAGAAACTCACAGGCTATGCTCTTTTAAATTATCAATTGGTTACAGACAAATGAAGATTGTATCATTTGTCTGTGAAGCTATATAATACAATTTAATATAACATTAACAATATTCATGTTCTAAGTCATTTAAATTATTAATAATCATATAGACGTGACGTGTGGTTGCGAAAGGAATTTTGTCACACCATGTCTTGCCAGGGGTGTCAAAGAAGGCGACCAAGTGATGACGCCTATAACATTTTATACAGTGCCCCCTATGCATCACAAATCAGTCTGAATGTTTTGTTCCAACTTTAATACTTGCGACTTGTAATAAATGATTTGATTTTAAAAGAAGCCTTTTTAAGCAATTACCTGCTTAGCAAAGGTGTTCCAAGAGATACGTTGGTGCTGAGAGGTTCATCCGTTTGATAATGTCCTTTCGGGTTGCAAGCAGCTATTACCGCACAGCGGGTATTCAACTTGCAAACAATGCCTGCCTGGAAAATTAAACATCATAATTCATCATCAATACAAATAAACATTTACTTTAAAAAAATGTCATTATTATTATATCCTAGCATTATCCCAGTTGCCCTAGATTTAAGCTGCTCACTGGTTCAATCAAATTTTGACTGAGTTTCAGTTATTACGTAGAACGTCTGCCGTCTGACCTCCTCAACCCAGAGGGAAACATCATTCTATGGTTAAACCAGCTGTCAGTCTGATAGAAGGCACTGACTTCCTAATAACGACTGCCATAGATGTTCATGACAGCCGGGACCAACGGCTTAACGTGCTTTCCGAGGCATAGAGCAATCGATAATTTAACTTTTAAAAATTTTCATATATAAAAATATAAGGCTAAGAAAAATAGAAACATATTAAAAGTTCGATAGCAATGGAGTGTCACCTTGCGACTCAGCCTAATAATAATAATACTGACTTCCAACCCTCAAACTTAATGTACTGTGAATGGTTCTGATGGAAAATCGATAAATAATATAATCATATAATACTATTTCAACATTTTTTGAGACGACTTTTTGGCGAGAAAGTAAAGCATCATGTTTGCAGTTTTGCTTTTTTTTTGTAAAACTTGTGAATTGTGAACATTAATGTGTAGTAACGGTGGATTATGAACCGTTAAGTGTTTGTGAACGCACATGAGTGTTGGTAAATAAAACCAAAAAGTGCAACATCACTTTTCAAATTCTTTCAAGAAGTCCAAGTGAGATCTTAGTATAGTCCCACATCTTCACTGAGGACTCAAGGGGGAGAGCATCTCATTTAACATTAATCATCTTTATCACAACTCATTCTCATTGACTATGATTAATATGTTATCAATATACCTTTTACTTGACACTGGCTAAATGTGCAAAACGCACGATGCTATTATTTTTTTTAAATACATTATTTGACATGAGATAAGTAAAAGGCGAATTGCAACAACCCAACTGGGGTTAGAAAACTGTGTTGGAATGTTTTTAGAAGACTTAGAAAAGGAGTTTGCGGATCTTATTGGCGTCCCACAACCTATCAGGAGATAAATATGAAACTATGATGATGTCCAATGACCAAAGTACAGCAGAGTTTACAGAGGTCAGTCCCTGGATGGGTGACCATTTGTGTGGCATTTGATATCGAGCGCTTCCGTGCTTCGGAAGGCACGTTAAGTCGTTGGTCCCGGTTATCACTAAATGTGGTAGTCGTTAAGCCATGTAAGAGGCCTAATGGGCGGCTTGAAAAATTCTAACAGCAGGACGCCATACACCTGCCTCCACCAATCCGCACTGAGTCAGCGTGGTGGAGTATGACCAATACATTGATATGTTTGAGGAGGCTCGTGCTCAGTAGTGGGACGTTAATGGGCTGTGATGATGATGATGTCCACCTTGGCAATAGAGATAGTCTGCTGCTCCATGGCCTCGTGTATGGCGGTGCGGTCGTGTTCGCGCAGTTGCGAGATTTCGTCGATGCAGCAGACGCCGCCGTCTGATAGCACCAACGCGCCAGCTTCTAATTGCCATTCACCGTTCTCCTGCAAAACAAATAAAAAAGTTATTTTTTTATAGAAATGTGAAAACAAGGGCGTTGTTTTGTATGCTAATCTTTTCTAGTCATAAGTTTACCCAAAGCATATATTTTTAAATGATGATTTAGAACTTCTTACTGCATCATGAATATTAAAATTAGAATGACGACCGATATGGTGTGGTGGCGAGTTTACCCGCACTCCACTCCTAAGGTCGTGGGTTCGATTCCCACACAGGAAACATCTTTGAGTATATAAATATGAATATTTGTTCTAGTCTGGGTGTTTTCCTATGTATTAGGTATGTATTTACAAAAAATAATAATATTTATGTATGTTTATCCGTTATTTAGTATCCATAACACAAGTTCTTAATAATACTTATCTTGGAACTAAATAAGTGGTGTAAGTGTCAGAAATATTTATTTATTACTTATTTATTTGTACCTACTCTTCTGATAAAGCGATTAAAAGCGCAGGTGTTTTCAGTTAGTTTATTTGGTTTCCCAAGAGTTCAGAGGAAGGTATACCTGGATGAGTTTACTATTCTAATACTTTAAGATCTCACCCTGAGAGCTGCGCAGGTGAGTCCAGCCTTTGTACTACCAGCCCCGGACGCGAGGACTGATCGCGGAGTCAGCTCAGCACCTGCTTTTAGTAACTGAGATTTTCCTGTACCTAGAAAACCATGCAACGAAAAGAATTAACATTATAAAAAAAATTAAAAAAGTATTTAAGTATATTTATCCGTTGTTTAGTATCCATAACACAAGTTCTTAATGATACTTAACTTGGGACTAAATAATTGGTGTAATTGTCAGAAAATATTAATTATTATTATTATAAAAACATTAGTTTGTTCAATGATTTATTATTTACAAAAATTTACAGAGGGATAAATTTGATTTCCACCGCTAAACTGACTGGGTCCGCATGGACTATGAACTAAATGCCCAGTAGCCCTCTATTGTAAAGTTAATCATCATCACTATATCCTAGCATTATCCCGGTTGCCTTAGACTTAAGCTTAGAATTTGGGGCGCTTCCCTTATTGACGACATGAAGGCCACAGTTTGCCTGGAATTCCGCCACTCTAGCACCTCTCCTATCCTCCGCCACACATGCCTACCACGGACTGGGCGAGTTAATGTCTCCACCCAGCAGGAGATGCCGAGTGCCCATTCCGTCCATCATGTTCTTGAAAACATTAAGGTCGGCCTCGATGTCTGCTCACTGATTCAACCAGATTTGACTTTTTCTTTCAGTTATTACGTGGAGCGACTGCTGTCTGACTTCCGCAACCCAGAGTTAAATATCATTCTATGGTTAAACCAGCTTTCGGTCTGTTAGAAGGCACTGACTTCATAACAGCCGGGACCAAAGGCTTAACGTGCTTTACGAGGCACGGAGCAAGCCATAATTACGCACATAACTTCGAAAAGTCCATAGGTCGCCACCAAGGTTTGAACCCGAGACCCTCTGAATTGAAAGGCAATGGGTCTCATCGCTGGGCTATCGCCGCTCTAATTACACTACTGTACTGTAAAGTTAATAAGCTGATATAATGATGAAATGCGTGTTTCATTTATCAAAGATGAGAGATGCAGAGAGAGAGGAATTTAAAAATGGAAAAAAGAAAACCTGTTCGGTAAAAAACCTAACACCCCCCACTCCGATCGGCACAGCGGTGATACTTTTTAGTTTTTCCATCTATCGATAAATAGCAGAACTTTTAATCACATCGATAAATAGCAGAACTTTTAATCACTTTTTAAAATATCACGCTTTTCTCTTTAGTTTAGCAACCCGCCTTTAGGTGGCATTGGTTGTATCGGCGTTACTGCGCATGCGTAATCTTCTACTTCGCCCCGCAATCTGCTGACTTCGCTAAGTACTTGCTAATTTGTTTTTTGTTCTTATCGGTCACCACGCTCAAAGTGTAACGTGAATTAATATCAAAGAAAAAAAATACTCAATAAATAATTATAATTACATAAATTGATAAAAAATGCTATGCAATAGCTTTACCACGGCAGTCTCCGAGTGCCACACGTCTTTTTTTTCTTTTAACTTCACAAATATATGGGTAGTAGTATTTCAGGACCCAAAAACCGACTTTTTTACTGGCAGCAGTTTTATGTTTGTGTCTTTGGAGCCACTTGTCATCTCTCTTTTCCCGTAACCCTAATCACTATAAAATATTCGAAACAACGCGATAACATAGTGCAAAAATTCGCGGTTTAAGTCCTTAAAATATAATTAATTTAAAAAAAAACAATATTTATTACCTGGGTCACCGACAAGTAGTAGATGACACTGACCGCGCACCCTGGTAGTATGATTGTCATCCACGGAACTCTTCTTTCCTTCACTCTCTGCCACATGATTCGAGCCAGTGATGACTGTTAGCAATACAGCTAGCTTTACTAAATGCAAACCATACACCTGAAATATTAACAGTAGTATCATTTCAATACACAACTGCAATACGTGGGCAACACCACGAGAAAGCTGGCCTGTTCAACCACTAATGTTAGGACTTTCATAGGCTGAGATGACGAATTTTTGTAAAATAAATTAGCTACTTACTACTTTCTTTAAAACCATAAACTAAGTACTTTAACAAAAATTTTAACAATTTTCGGATGGTTTGAAATAAAAGATTTAATCAAAACTAAATTTATATAAGTTGGATCACTTTTCCTTCACTTCTCCCAATTCATTTCTGAAAAAGATCACTTTTTCTTACCTGTGGGCAAACTGAAATCAGTATTTTATCTCTTCCTTTCAAGGGGCAAGCATCATACTTGGACCAAAACTCATTGAAACACTCCTTAATATCTGGGGCCGTAGAAACCACTTCTGATTGCCGTGAGTTACAAACTTCAACGTAATTAGCTTGAAGCACCAATGCCACTTCTGAATTTTTGTTTTGTATTGTTGGGCGCCAACGTCGGCGGACTGTACCACTAGGACAAGCAATTCCTCAATAAAGCAAAGAGTATCTTGTTTATTTATTATTTCATTACCAAAATCATGTCACGCTCGAAATAAGAGAGGTACATATAATAATAATAATATTTTCTGACAGTTACACCAATTATTTGGTTCCAAGATAAGTATCATTAAGAACTTGTGTTATGGATACTAAACAATGGATAAAGATACTTAAATACTTTACCTTTACTTTTACTTTACTTTACTTTTTTTTTGTAAATACATACTTAATATACATAGGAAAACACCCAGACCAGAACAAATATTCATATTTATGCACACTAAGATTTATCCTGTGTGGGAAACGAACCCACAACCTCTGGAGTGATGTGTAGGTATACTGACCTCCATGTCATATCGGTTGTTGAAGCGATATAACGCAGAAGTTTGTCACATATGTGATGGAGCCATACCATCCATAACCAACAAAGTAAAATATATTAAGAAAGGAATGCTTACCAAATATTAACATCATCTCCCGGCTTGCAGTTATCAACAAGGTCATTTTCAAACACCACCCACATTGAGCCTGGTATAGTTCCAACGCTTAATTTGTTCACTTGTTCCTAAAAATACATACAATAATATTAGGTCGGGGAAAAAGTCTTTTCGCATAACGTAGGTATAAACTTATTATAATTTTTTTTTGACTGTACTATTTGTGTCTGGCTGGTTTTGGTAACATTAAAAAGGTTCCATTATAAAGAAAAGAAAAAAATAAAAAAAAGTTGTTTCCCGCTATTTTTCATTTGTTTTTCTCTCCGTTAAAATGAGTGAATCTAATGAAGAAATTCGATACATTTTAAAATTTTATTATAAAAAAGGCAAAAATGCAACTCAAGCAGTGAAAAAAATTTGTGATGTTTATGGACCTGATGCAGTGTCAGTAAGAGTAGCACAAATTTGGTTCAAACGTTTTCAGTCCGGAAATTTTGATGTTAAAGATGCACCTCGCTCTGGTCGCCCTGTTACGAATAAAATGGACGCCATTTTTGAAAGAGTGGAGCAAGATCGGCATATTAGTAGTTACGATGTAGCTGAAGAACTGGGAATTGACCACAAAACAGTTTTGACCCATTTGAAGAAAGCTGGTTATACAAAAAAGCTCGATATTTGGGTGCCACACGAGCTCACTCAAAGAAACTTAATGAACCGTGTACTCATTTGCGATTCATTATTGAGACGTAATGAAACCGAGCCGTTTTTGAAGAGATTGATAACTGGCGATGAAAAGTGGATCACGTACGACAAGAACGTGCGAAAAAGGTCGTGGTCGAAAGTTGGCCAGGCTTCACAGACTGTGGCCAAACCTGGCCTAACACGAAATAAGGTGATGCTGTGTGTATGGTGGGATTGGAAGGGCATTGTTTATTATGAGCTTTTACCGCCCGGCAAAACCATCGATTCTGATCTTTACTGCCAGCAACTGATGAGATTAAAGGAAGCAGTCGAGAGAAAACGGCCGGAATTGACCAACAGGAAGGGTGTGGTCTTTCATCACGATAACGCTAGACCACACACATCTTTAGCCACTCAGCAAAAATTAAGAGAGTTCGACTGGGAGGTCCTAGTGCATCCACCATATAGCCCTGACCTTGCGCCTTCAGATTTTCACCTGTTTCGGTCTCTGCAGAATTCTTTAGGTTCTGTACTGTGTTCTTTAGGTTGACCTCAAGAGAGGACTGCCAAAACTATTTGTCCCGTTTTTTTGATCAGAAGTCCCAAAGTTTCTACAGTAACGGGGTAATGTCTCTGCCCACAAAATGGCAGAAAGTTATTCAACAAAACGGTACATATATATTGTAAATAAATGTAAATAAACTTTGAAAAAAATGTCTTGACTTTTCATACAAAAATACGAAAAGACTTTTTCCCCAACCTATTATGTTTGTAATCTTATATAAGTTGGATAAAAATACATATAAAAATATGTTTGTAATCTGGACAAAAAATATGTTTCATTAATTAGTTTGCAAGACTTCAGGTTGAGGTAAATAAAAAAATATTCAGTATATTTTATTCTTAATTTAGTTTATATATATTATAAAAAGAAAACTCTTCTTAGCAGCTTGTAGCTTAAATATACATAATTACTAGTTAGTGGCTCTTAAGATATTACAAAAAATTACCAGAGAACTAGCAAACCTTGTAGTAGTAAAAGGTAAAGAATATATTATTTGTAGCAATTACATTTGTTAGTAAAGATAAAAAACCCTGTCATACTTCCTACTGAATTGCGTAATTGTTTAGTTACAAAAGAAAAATAAAATACTAAAATATTTTTCAACCTGAATTTTGATTTCCTGATAGTCTTTACAATGCTCCCTCGACACCAAATGAACTTGGGAAAATGTGGAAGATTTACATCTGGTGTCCACATTACTGCATCTTGATGGTGCCTTCAATATGTATCGGTTTTCAAACTCTGCTTCAACATAGTTTTCATATTTGCATTTTAGACACACATATCTTCTTTGGTATTCCAACATTTTTGCTTGAGTTACTCTCACTACTGTACCTAGTTGGTAGGGATATAGAAATAAGTATCAAAAATAATTATGTAACTTACTCTAACTTAAGTTTTGGCACCAACTCAAAAAAAGATGCATTGCGGCAATGTTTTATTTTCCAAAATAAGTGTAAATTAAGTGGATTTAAAATATAACTTCTTTAGCAATGTACACATGTATGAAAGTAGAATATTAAAGTGAATTGTGATTTTTCGTGTTGATTTCAAAACTAAATTTAAACCTCTAGTAAAGTCTCCACTTCTTGGACTTGACTGTGATGGACTTTACTTGACATGACTTTAACTGCGGCTAAATGATGCTACACATTATTACAAATAACTTGAATTATCAAATTACTAACTGGCCAATACTCTAAATGAGTGGGTACAAAAAAAAATATATACTTGCTATCTAAAGTGTTTTAGCTATAATAATATGTAGTAGACATTATGTAATTTTTTGCATTTTAGAAACTTTCTATTCATCATATTAAGCCAACTTCTTTTTTATGTGTTTGCATCTTTGAGCAATAAATTTGAATTACTCTCTTAATGAGCATAATTTTACAACAGACACTATTTTCGGTTCAAATCAAACTCAATTCAAACATGAGCTTTATACAGGACTTACTTATAATAAGTGTTGCCAATTTTTTTGCCGTTGCCGAATTATTGATGTGACTACCCTAGTGATAAAAGCCTCACCTGTTACTTTCAGAAAACATCCAAGATCAACATTCTTTGGAAACACAGTCCTATGAAGCTCTGGACAAACCGGAAGCCCAAAAAATCTTGCTTGGACATTTCTCTTCAAAAAAGGATAAGAAATATTTATTAACTGGTCTTTATACTCTTCCTGTTCTAATATTTTCTGCTGTGCTTTGATTATATCATTGCTGCAAGCTGGCAAACTTTCGATAGGGCTGCACAAAACTTTGTCTCCTAGATCAGGATAGGTTTCAAACAATTTTAAAAAGCTGGAAATAAAAGTTAAATTATTTTAAAAATTACTTCTTTTATATTGAATGGCTTATACTTATATTGCATTTGCAAATGCATTTTTTATAAAATTTTAAATATGCTACTTAGTGAATTAAATTAAGGATCTTTTTAATATTATCATCAAAACAGAATAAAAGTTACTTGGATACTAACAACTAGATCTTTGTTTTCTTACTAAATAAATGAATTAATATACTTACTGGACATAAGATAGTCCATATTATAATTAATATTTTACTGTGCATACTCAATCTCGTTTGGGTGGGGTTAGAGAAAAAGTCAAATTATTTACAATAATTTCATAATTATTGTAAATAATTTCAATTTAAGATCATTCTTAAGTATATATTTTTAAAGAGAAATCTCTATAGAATCGGGTGGCCTTAATTTAGATATAATTTAAGAATAACATACTTACTCAATTTTAATACTATAATATCCAAGGATATCCTCCCCTGAAAGTATCCGTAAGCAGTCGGCTAAATGATATTTCAAAATGTAATTTAGAATCATTATTAAACTTTTTCGGTTTTTTGTGGTATAATATATTATATTGATATGTATTACATAGTTTCATTATAGCCAGCCTTTACCAGCGTGAAATAAAGTAAACAAACGAGTCGTTTATCCAATTCCAATCAAATAAGGCAAACAAAAACGCCCTCTGACATTGACAAATGACAAGCGTAACCAGCTGAAAGCTGAATGAAAATGAGAAAATTATAAACAGCCTCAATTTTTTGGTCGAGTCCGATTAGATGTAAAAATATTTAGTGCTGATTTAATATTAACATACCAGGTCTTTTGAAATTCTATTCTATTTGCTACAATCCTGATCCGTTAATTCGCACAAAATTATCATTGGTTTGTGAATTAAGAATAATTAGTTATATTAGCATATAATATTTTTAAGCAATCACATCTATCCTTAGTAATAGATAGACGCATTACGGATATAGATGCATGTATATCCGAGAGTTCCTATTTAAATAATATTATTAATTTATTCACATAAAATAGAGTAACATGAAATGGTTTTCGTATATAAAAGAACATCTATTGGCCTTCCCATCTATAATTCATTCATTTCTTTCATATAAAACCATATCTTTATTCTGGTGCTATTAACAATAAAATACCATTATCCCATATTATTGTTCCCATCTTTGGGACGGTTCTGCTTAGTACCTCCTCGACGCACTGCAAAGGCGAGCTGTTCTCATTATAGGGGATGCTGAAGTAACAGCCTCACTCGAGGATCTACGGCTGCGTAGAGACATTGCATCTCTGTGTCTTCTACTGGAACTACTAAGACGAATGTTCTGAGGAGCTTTTCGATCTCATTCCGCCCTCCCGAACAACACGTGCTGGTCTTAGAACCATCCTCATACTGTGCAGACTATCAGCACTCGAACCAAGAAATTTGGGAAGACGTTCCTGAACAAGACCACTAAGCTCTGGAATTCGCTGCCGGCTCATGTGTTCCCTATTTCCTATGATCCCGCATTTTTTAAGCGGGGCGTAAAACGGCCTTTTAGCAGGCCGTCATGAGTGGATGCGCTTTGTACCGCGCTTATTTCACGGTATGCAGCGCCTTAATTTTTTTTTGGACTGCATCGACTGCTTACCATCAGGCAGGATGTAGTCATTATGACGTGTCACATTAAAAAAATTAATATGGATCCTAATGGGCACACAACAGAATAGTTCGTATGTATGTATTAGCAGACCAATATGCTCTAAGGACCAAACCCATAGCGAGTTATCACACACATGGTAGCAAAATTATACATACATACTTTCACGCCTGTTTCCCCGAAGAGGTAGGCAAAGGCATATTATACGCCTACACTTCGCCAATCAAGTTGTTAGTCCCACGTAATGGCGAAGTTAATCCCAAATTATTTCACAGGGATATTGTTTTTTAAATTTGTTGAGCTTAAAAGGAAATATTTTAATAGAGTGCAAATAGTGAATATGCGGATTTCTGTTCTCACTAAGACTAAAAGATAGACAATAACGATTAAATAAAACTAAACACAATATTTAAGTTTATATTTCAGTAGTGCTATATTCAACACATCTAGACGGATCTGTAGGAAAGAATTCCTGGCATTTCGTCATGAGTCTTTTCAAAGCTTGAATATATTTTCTTTGGGTTTCATCGTTCATCACATGAGCTACGTTTTTTGAGAAGATTTTCTCTCTTCCTGTACGGGCATGGATACCTACCATAGTAACACCGATAGGCCATGGAGCATTACCTATCGCCATTTGAAGATAAGCATCACTGGCCTGAAAAAAAATATTAATATTATTACACCCTATTTTTTCAAGAATATTTAACTAAACATACACATATTAATGTGTAAATAACCTTCCTACTACTACAATTAAAAAAATTATGTAACAATATTTTAAAAGTTTGTACAATTGTCAAAGTGTAAAATTAGACCAGTGACTTACTGTATTCTAGTACTGGTTTGATTGACTAGGCTGATCATGGTTTACCTCTACTCAAGCAAAATCATATTATGTAAGTAAAAAATATCATCCACTATAATTGTACATAATAATTATGATAATGAATGCAATAATAAGTGTAATTGGAAAGAATCAATATAGCGAATATAGAATTAGATAGGATATATATCCTAAACTACGTTTTCAATAGGGTATGTCCTTTTTCTCTAACTTATCAAAAATTTATTATGCAGGAGAGCTGAACTTAGTAAACTGTAATTTAGTAAAACATGCATCCCAAAGGAAATGAACATACATACCATAATATAATTTCTTTCCAACAAATGTTTAGTTATTTCCATTAAACTGTCACAGATATCTTCAGGAAGGGTTTTCTTTTTTAGTTTCCGCATCAGTGGTTTTAAATAAACTTGTGTTTGTGTGTATGTAGCTCGAGTCATTTTATGCTTTACTGTAGTTTTTTCAGAACCAGCAGCTGAGTTTAATTGATATCCCCATATGTTTAGGAGAAACTGTAATAAAAAGTCAAAATTAAAACTAGGAAAACCATCTCAGCTCACTTATGTGCTGCTTCGGAGTACAGATAGATGTCTTCTCAGAAACAAAGGTTATGTATTCATACCGTACAATACAAACTTAGTGTAGATTGGCGGATGTAGGTGTGTGGCAAGCTGCTGTTAGAATTTAGCAAGCCACCCTATATGGCATCAAACATGGCTTCACAATTTCCACATAATACATGCTTTTCAAAGCATGGGAGCTATACAAAGGACTAGGCACTTTAAACACTGAATGACCACAGGCTGTATGTAATGCATTTGATAAAACCGTTTGCTTAATAAAAATTTTGCAGTAAATCATAGACTGGTTCATTTTTAACTACCTGCAATAAAGTCATGATAACATTCATGTCGTGATTTCTATCACCTCGTCCCATTGTGGTAGCCATTTCTTGAATGAACTCATATGTGACTGAATCATCAAGAGCCTCTTCTTTAGCAGATTTTTCAGCATCACTCTGAAATGTAAAAATTATTCAAGTCAATTTACAGTATGAATTATATGAAGACATAAAAAAATCTAATATTGCTCTGACATTTTAGGCGCAGCATTAGTTTCTTATAAAATAATCAAATTATTGGTAGGTTACAGTTAATGTTTCAATTACTAAAAAAGTGATTGGACTCCTAATTACTTTTTATTAATTGAAACATTTTGCTTGACTGAAGCTGACTGACAGTAACTAAGACTGCAATGATTATTAATACTTGGTTTAACATTTATTGTGTTTATATACAGACATAATATGTATTTACATAGTGCTGAAGTTTATTTGGAAAGCAGTGACAGGGAGAATAACTGAAAAGTAATATAATTAACCTATATAATTATACACCATGCAAAGGTAGGGTAGATAAAAATAAGCACTTCAATGTCTTACCTGTGCTCCAAGAGATAGAATTTCATTTAAGTATGCTTGATCAACCTTGTCCATAGCCTCTTGGAAATCATTACGTAGCCCCTAAAACACAAAAATAATACATTTTCATATTATGATTTTTTTGGAATTAATGAAACTTACAATATATTCCACAAAACTTTTAAAATTGAAAAAATAACTAATTTAGCCATTTAAGCCTCCTCCTTGTATTTAGTTTCCACTGTATCATTGTATATTCTATCAGAAATTTGAATATCACAGAATAATCACATTTTAGTTAACACCACTGGATGGACTAAAACAACAGCAGATTGATAAAAAAGTGACATACATCTGTTTCAGATTTTAAAATAATCACCATGAACATATGTGAATGTGATATAAACTACACTTTATTGCCTTTAAGATCAACCAGGGGGCCTACCGCCGAATTCGATGGATTACCGGTAATCCATCTAGATCAAACTTTGTTTTGCGTTCATTGATCCGTACCGGGGAATCTGCAGACAGCCACCTCTCATTCATGACCTTCAGTACGTGACAGACCAATAGGTAAATAAGAACGCCATTTTGTTTCGATTTCCATGAGTTCGGTGGTACTACAGAATCAATTCGAAATCCATTTTGCCTTATAATCGATTGCCATTGAACTTGAGGAAATGAGCAGGGGGCCTTCATTTAGATTCATCAAATCTTTACAAAAAAAATGGAAATACAAAAAAAAAAATTAACAATGAAAGAGATATGGGCGGTACCATAACCAAGAATGAAAGAAATAAGTAACATTAAAGTAGATACCTAACAAAGATACAGATTATTGAGCATTTTAAGACACAGATTCAATGTGACTCATCACAATGACCACATCCTGCCTGATGGAAAGCTGTTCATGCAGTCCATAAAAGTAGAAGCTCAGAAGTGGGAAAAGCATGGTAAGCACCCACTCATGATGGCCTACTAAAATGCTGTTTCACACCCTTTTCTTGCAGTAATATGAGATTTATGATATCAAGCCTATGTGCATTGAAAATTGTGTGAAACAGGCTTGTGTTTAACTAATGTAAGTTAGAAGAGTGTATTTCTTACTCTATTTGCTTCTGGTTCTTGAATTTCAATTCTTCGCAACCTTCTAAACGACTGTACTTCACTTTCTCCATATAGTAGAATAGGATGTCCCCTTTCTCGTAACTTTTTGATTACTTCAGATCTTGGTATTGTTACTGGCTCAGTGTGCTCAGGCTCTTTCTGGTCCTGTTTGACTACTAAAAACAACAGCACACAATTCATACTTTACCACTGTCCTTTTAATTATTTAAAAGTAAAACAAGTTTCATATACTACATTCTTACAAATTATGGGGTCTCATACATTGTTTAAAAGTGTAAATAAAGATAGCATTTTAAGTTCTGAAGATATATAATTATGCAAATATGTAAGAGGATAGCCATTTTTGATCTAGAAATCTATATGTGTGGATGTGACCTTTAATTATTGTAAGAAGCAGATATTTCGTCAGTCTTAGCCTTAGAATATTTGTTTTTATTATCAGCAGGGCACAGATGTTTACAACAAAGGGAGGGATGTATAAAGTACATACCCTAAAGATATCGAAAAAATATCCTAGATGTATTTGCTAGACTTAAGTGCAAATTGTGTTAAACAAACCTCTTTGCTTTATAGTTTCAGGAGCATTATCGTCTTCTGTTTGTTTACTTTGTGGACCATACTTCTGTAAATATTCTTCTTGCTCCTTGGCTAGTAACACACCACGTTTGAAGTACTTTTTGTTCTGATTCTAGAATCATAAAAGAAATCAATCAAATAAACACTTTCCGAGAGAGATTGTGTGGCTTTGCATCTTTTTTTCTGACATAATACTTTACTTACCATAACATTCCTTTCCTCAAGTAATTTTCGTTTCTTTGCTATTTCTGCTTTTAAAATATCCATTATTATAAGATGGGGATCTTATAATAACCAAACAATTGAAAAAATTACTATGTACCTATTTAATAATAACGTTGAACTGCTAAACTGAACACTGAGCAAAAACAGATGTCAGATATCGTAATTTTATTTATCGTATTCGTTAGGTAGACAAATGTTGGTACTCATGCAGCCTTATCTTATATTGTTTTGTTTTCGTATTGTAAATGTGATTAATCGAGGTAAGCATAATTAGAACAGATAATATAATTTATAGCTACGTATTTGAGGCGATTATTTTTTATTTACTTTCGAAGTAAATAAAAAATAATCCGACAGAAATTAACAGAGTTTTTCTGAATTTATACTATCCCACTATAGTCCATTTCACCTTGGATGATTTCTGTGACACTTCATCGTGTTCCGAACTATGCGTTTTTTGTTTGAAAAACAAAAACAATTTTACTGTATAATATTTTTATTTTATGGTGACGTTATTACGAAAAATGTAAAAATTGAATAACCTAAACTTATACAACAGAAACAGTCTCGCTTAGTTTCATTTAATGAAATATAAAATAAAAAAGCACATAAATAAAAAACCTATGCAATTCTTGGCCGTGGAACGGAACGAAGAAAGACCATAGGGCTGAGAAATCATATAATCGGCGGTCATCTTGTGATCGCTCGACAATCGCTCGAAACTGCAGAGATTATATTAGAAGACAGGTCAAAATAATATATGATTTATAGTCAAAATTACTCTGAATTACTTTTCCAAAAATAAATTACGAAAAATAAATTTAAGCAAGGGAAGAGAAGTATGTACCTAACTCAAAGATAAGCGAACGCTTTTGCCTCGATTAACAACTAGTTGAACTATTTTGCTTACAATTTGCTCGACTTAAAAGAAGGATATCTCCTTATTTAAAAGGCTGAAATAGATTATTGCTTCAACATTAAAAAGTGCAAAAGTAACCGACCATGAGATGGTAGAACAGTTTTTCTGTTTACGTAAATAGACAAAATCATCTAATTGAAAAAATCTTCTTCCACTTTTTTCGTGCTAGACGAACTATTTTGCATCGGACTCGTATACCACATTTACATGTGCAGCTACAAACACTTAATACTTAATTCCGAATAGAAAACAACTATAAAGTGTACACGGATCTTTATAATAATAATAATAAATCTTTATTACGCATTCCAGAGTTTACAGTAATCATTTACAATGATAATCGCACTAGGCGAAGCCTGTATCGCGGCCATCATTAATACGGTTTCCTTAGGACTAAAGAGATCAAAATTCAAATACAAGACTTAATTAAATTATATAACATAAATAGATCTAATGTGTGAGTGGGTGTGTGTGTGTGTGCGTGTGTGTTATATGCAAAATGATCGGCGAATGCAATATCTTAAGGGCTTCTTCAGCATAACCTTAAGCACCGACCGCTGAGCTTTTTCCAAAGAAATTAAATGAGAAGCAGCTACACCCCCCCAGGTATTAATACAATACGTCAGAATCGATTGGCAAAGAGAGATATAAATATTTTTAGCAAGGTCCGCGTTTGCTACGTCTCTGATTTGTTTCATAACATATATTAACTTTCTAGCCCGAGATGATAAAGCTGCGGTGTGATCACTGAATGTGAGTTTTTCGTCAATATTGACGCCTAAATATTTTAAAGTATGAACTCGTTGTATAAAGTTACAATTACAGGAACCAACATCAGGTAGTTTATTGCAATTACGGTCGTGAATCATGAGATCAGCAGTGGTCAACGGAGATGATATTGCGGTTTTATGAAAACATACGTATTTCGTTTTCGTAGTGTTTAATGTAAGTAAATTATCAGAAAGCCACCCCAAGACTTTTGTCATTCCGTGTTCCACACTTCTAAAACATTCACTCCAGTTAGCTTCATGAAATATTATTGCGGTATCATCAGCATAACAAATAATTTCAGCATTTTGCAAGTTTAACGAGGCAAGATTATTTAAATAAATCAAAAATAATGTAGGACCAAGAACACTGCCCTGCGGAACACCGAAGGACAATCCTCTGGGAGAACTAATCCAGGAATCGATTTTTAAACATTGCTGTCTTCCAGTCAGATAGCTTTGGAACCAATCAAGCGCAATACCTCTGACACCAATGCTTTCCAGTCGTCTTTCTAGAAATGGTTGCCATTGTTCAATATGTTTTCTTTTTTAGAGATCATAAAATATCAACTAGGTATAGGTTAAGTTACATTTTAAGTTTGGAAGGGATAGCTGCGCATAGAGTGAGTGAGAGACTTCGACTGGAGAGCCAATGAGCGCTTACGCACGCCCTTTCTCTCCCTTGCGATACCTTATTTTCGACTACTGCACATAAACGGTCAGCGCTAAACTTTCGTGCCGCCTACTATACCTCCCGCTGTAAATGGAGTGAAGTGACAGGCTCTAACTGACTATAAAACATTCATGTTCCTTCTTAAGCCCGTTATATTCCGGGGCCGCCATTACTCTTTCGAACAATCCTGCAACTTGAAAATAACGAAGCGTGCAATTTTGTTAAACTATAGCTTAGAAGAGTCATGCTTTTAGTCAAATATTATCGGAAAGCTGTTCCTTTACGCTGTTTGTAACCTTATCTAAACTTATAACCTTAATGAATATGTAATTGATATGCTCTTATCGCTTTATCATGATGCGATATGGTAAAGAAAACTGATTAAAAGAAATAATTAATTAAACATCGCTACAATTACTAAAAATGTATCTGAAAGTAGTACTTTGTTTAACGGCTTTATGTGGCTCTTTTAGAACAATTGACGGTGGGTTATACCTAATTCAATAAGAAACAAATAAGTAGTACTATTCAACTTATTAGTTACTTATATTACAGCAAGGGCGCGTATAATAGGTGGTTACGATGCACCATTGAACTATGGACGACTACACGTATCTCTTCAAAATTTAACTGGACACCATGTTTGTGGAGGTGCCTTAGTTTCCAACCAACATCTGGTAACAGCGGCTCATTGCGTTGCAGGGTAAGTGAACATAATGGAAATTTCTTCTTGTAAACTGATAATAGCGTACCTGCTGATTTAAAGTTTTGCAGTTCCACCAAGTTAGGTCAGAATTAATCTATTTCCCCCCCGACTGGTCTCCACCTTGGCGTGGTGGGGGGGCTGAGTACCACCCGGAAGCCGGGAAAAGGTAACACCCAGAGACCGACGACTCTGGGTGCCCTTAGTACTGACTACCGGGGGGGAAACTAAGAGGGACCTGTGAAGGGCGCAGCGGGTGGGCCAGGAGAGCCCGTCAAGCAGCACCAGGAGGGTCTTAGGCAGCGGGGGCAAGGGGCCTCTGCTGTCTAGCCATGGATCCTCCGAGAAGTCGAACACACACGCTATGGTCGCACAAGGAGGTAGGAGGGGCGCGTCCACTGCGCCTCTCTGAGGAGGTCCTCCGGGTTTTGGTCCGGGGGACGTTGGCTGCAGCACCCCGCCTGTCAGACGCTGCAACCCAGCTACTGGCCCTCGCCTTTTTCTCAACAAGCGGCGGGCGTCGTCGGAAGATTTTTAGTGGGTATTACTGCTGGCAGTCGCGTCTGCCGGTGGTGAGCCCCACACCCCCTTTCGGTCCCCCTTTGGCCGGAAGGCAGTGCGTAAATGCATTTTGTTACCGACGTAAAACAAAAAAAAAACAAAAAATGAACTAATCTTTTTTATTTAACTTTGGTCAGCGAGGTGGGGAATGAGTTATTACCTACCACTCTCTTACTATAGTTTGAGAGTGCGGCTTGTGATCAATAGCGGGCGTTGATGGGTTGAGATAATGCTGAGTTCAGTCGGGCTTTTTCCACAGCAAAGCTAAATAAAAATCCGACACCTACTTAAGCGAGGGATCCACTAGAGGGTAATTTGTCCCCAAATATTTCAAGCGAAATCTCCCAGCTACACTCGTCATATGGCGATTAGCACCACCGCCCTACATTTTAAAGTGCACCACATTTGTGGATATTTTATTAATTATGTCTAAATACATACATGCAAGTTTCACATACCGCATTTTGTTACTATCAGCAAACCAATGTCAGCTTATGATTTTCGATCTCATAAGTATTTTACTTTTGCTTTTTTCAGCGCTGATCCTACATATATCAAGGCTTTAGTTGGAACAACAAATTTGGACTACGGAGGATTTCAGTACGATATTGATTCAATAAATACTCATTCAGAATACAACGCCACTCTGCATACAAATGACATAGCAATCGTGACGATCAAGGGGGTATTTGACTTAAATCACGCCGATATTTTAATACTTCAGGAAAATGAGTTGAGTGAAGGTGATTCGGTCACTATAACCGGCTTCGGTGCAAAAGAAGTAAGTAAAGGATTTGAGAAAAGAATACAAGCTTTTAAACTTAGAAATGCGCGTGACGTTACGGGATACGCTTTCCTATTTAATTGTAAGGACATGTTTGTAAATTCGTTGGCGTATAAGTTGAACAATGACTTTATATGCGCTACACATTATCGGGTGTCAGTCGAAGTGTGGCATGGGGGTGGCACGTAACTATAGCAACACGACGATGACAGTGTGACACTACGCTCGCACGCATGCACTAAGTCACTCTCTTTCTATTGTCTACAGTGCTTAGACAACCGCTATTTTTGTTCAAATTATGAACCGCCGATTTATTCGACGTTATTTTATTATCATCAACATCATCGCAGCCATATACGACCACTGCTGAACATAGGACTCCCCAATTATTTTTCCGCATTGAGCGATCATGAGTCGCCTGCATACGGTCTTCGGTCCATCGCGATCAGTCGATACGATTTATAAATTAAGAATGAGTCATTGCACCAAAGACTCATAATAAAATTTTGTAAATATTTGACGCCACCTTACAAGCAATGAATGAAATGTACAGATGAATAAAATCCTGAATCGCGCAAATATCCTTTTTAAGCTAGTAGCAATAATAATAGGTTGGGGAAAAAGTCTTTTCGTATTTTTGTATGAAAAGTCAAGACATTTTTTTCAAAGTTTATTTACATTTATTTACAATATATATGTACCGTTTTGTTGAATAACTTTCTGCCATTTTGTGGGCAGAGACATTATCCCGTTACTGTAGAAACTTTGGGACTTCTGATCAAAAAAACGGGACAAATAGTTTTGGCAGTCCTCTCTTGAGGTCAACCTTACAGAACCTAAAGAATTCTGCAGAGACCGAAACAGGTGAAAATCTGAAGGCGCAAGGTCAGGGCTATATGGTGGATGCACTAGGACCTCCCAGTCGAACTCTCTTAATTTTTGCTGAGTGGCTAAAGATGTGTGTGGTCTAGCGTTATCGTGATGAAAGACCACACCCTTCCTGTTGATCAATTCCGGCCGTTTTCTCTCGACTGCTTCCTTTAATCTCATCAGTTGCTGGCAGTAAAGATCAGAATCGATGGTTTTGCCGGGCGGTAAAAGCTCATAATAAACAATGCCCTTCCAATCCCACCATACACACAGCATCACCTTATTTCGTGTTAGGCCAGGTTTGGCCACAGTCTGTGAAGCCTGGCCAACTTTCGACCACGACCTTTTTCGCACGTTCTTGTCGTACGTGATCCACTTTTCATCGCCAGTTATCAATCTCTTCAAAAACGGCTCGGTTTCATTACGTCTCAATAATGAATCGCAAATGAGTACACGGTTCATTAAGTTTCTTTGAGTGAGCTCGTGTGGCACCCAAATTTCGAGCTTTTTTGTATAACCAGCTTTCTTCAAATGGGTCAAAACTGTTTTGTGGTAAATTTCCAGTTCTTCAGCTACATCGTAACTACTAATATGCCGATCTTGCAACACTCTTTCAAAAATGGCGTCCATTTTATTCGTAACAGGGCGACCAGAGCGAGGTGCATCTTTAACATCAAAATTTCCGGACTGAAAACGTTTGAACCAAATTTGTGCTACTCTTACTGACACTGCATCAGGTCCATAAACATCACAAATTTTTTTCACTGCTTGAGTTGCATTTTTGCCTTTTTTATAATAAAATTTTAAAATGTATCGAATTTCTTCATTAGATTCACTCATTTTAACGGAGAGAAAAACAAATGAAAAATAGCGGGAAACAACTTTTTTTTATTTTTTTCTTTTCTTTATAATGGAACCTTTTTAATGTTACCAAAACCAGCTAGACACAAATAGTACAGTCAAAAAAAAATTATAATAAGTTTATACTACGTTATGCGAAAAGACTTTTTCCCCGACCTAATATATAATTTATTGATTCAGGCGTTACTTTGCGGAAATCCATTGTAGCAAGTGATGGATTAAAAATATCTTTGTAACAATTCCCGCGCTACTATAATTTCCCGAAAAATCGAGAAACTATTCAACACGACACGTGTTTCGCCCTTACACATGGCATCTTCAGGTAAAATGGGAGCCTCAGAACAACGGTGTCTTCACGACCAACGTTGAAACGAGATTGAGTTGGTCGTTAGCTATAATATAGCTGATGGTTGGGTGTCGTACATAATATGTACCATAAGTAAACCATCAGTGGTAAGACCGCGGCCTCCGGTCACATACACCCTCGGGTAGGGAGGGTCACGAACACCCTTAGTTCCCTACAAAATCGTATAATATTGAATTGAGACCAACAAATAAAAAATAGTTTTTTGTTTCAGCCAAATGGAGATTCAAGTAGGCTAATGCATGTGTTAAGGTTGACTGTCTTCAGTCAGGAGACTTGTCGCTATGCCATGCGCTATACGGGAGAAGTTTACGATACGATGTTCTGTACCTTTTCACGATTGGGTGAGGGGACATGCCATGTAAGTAAATTATACAAACAGTATTTACTTAGAAACTCCTTTGTCTTCCCTGGAAAGGCTATTTATACAGTGCTCTGTTAGCGTTCGTGCCGTGAGTACGTATGCGTGCATGTGTGTGTAGTTTTTTTTTCTTTTCAATAATGGCTTCGTGCGGTTTGCACATTTAGCCAGTGTATGAGATATAGTAAGAGTAAGAGAGTTGAGTAAGAGATATATTAATAACATATAAATTATAGTAAATGAGAATGAGTGGTGATAAAGATGATAAATGAGATGCCCTCCCCCTGCTCCCATTGAGTCCTCAGTAAAGATGTGGGACTATACTAAGATCTCACATGGAATTCTTGAGAGAATTTGAAAAGTGATGTTGCACTGTTCTGTGTCATTTACCAACACTCATGTACTAATCCACCGTTATTACCCATTAATGTTCGAAATATCACAAATTTTAGAAAATAAACTAAATTATAGACATGACGCTTCATTTTCCCGCCATGAAGTCCGTGTACGTAGTTAATAACTCTGTACTTATATAATTTTTACTGCTTATCTCTAAAAGCTTTTTTGTTTAAAGCATACATGTACAGTTACTGCGCATCTCTAAAAGCCTGTTTGTTAAAAAAATGCATGTACAACGTTACTGTTTACTATAAAAAGCCTGTTTTGTTTTTCTTCGACAGGGCGATTCAGGTGGGCCCATAGTAAAGGGAAATGCTCTAGTTGGATTAGTATCCTGGGGCATACCTTGTGGTGTTGGTTTTCCTGATGTGCACACCAGATTGACGCCATACATTGAATGGATAAATCAAGAAATAAAACGAGATGTACTTTAGTCAAATTCAGCACTTGCTTCATTTATGCAAGAGAGTTATATATATGTTTCATTAATAAAATCACTTATTATTACAGTCTTGTGTTATATTTATTTAAACCGCTCACTTTGATCTTCATTAAATCAGAGACATTAACCTGAAAAATAGTAAACAGAGTTTACGAGGCGCCGCTACTTCAGTTGGGAGGTAAGTCACAGAATCAGTGTATGAATAATTGTGTAGTGTCTGATATGAGATGCTAAACATAAGAAACTAGGTTTTTGTAATCATGAATATATCCAAATCAATTAACGCAAAAAAGGGATTCGATTAGCCCCTGTGCACTCTGATATCTTGTATGATATCTTAAGTAATCGTCTCTAAATACATTGTTTCGAGAAGCTACGAGTAATACGGACGAGAATAGCACTAGACTAAAAAGCAACTGAAAACTTTAGTACTGTCGCGGTTATACAAGCAATTAAATAGTTATTTTCCATCATCATATCCTTGCATTTTCCCGGTTGCCCTTGACTTAAGCTTAGGGCCCAGGGTCTGCTCACTGGTCTAACCAGATTTGACTGAATTTCAGTTATTACATTGAGGGAATGCTGTCTCCGAATTTGAAGACTATGGGTCTCGCCACTCAAATGGTTATTTTTAGCCTTCTAGTTAAAGTGATAAGATGCAAAAATGATTAGTTGCGACTGCAGCAATCTGTGTGTGTGTGCAAATATCTGTGTTATTCACATATTTTAGAATAATATTTTTTTCACCTCATATTTGCGTAGCTCCGGTACAATGTTAATCATTACAGCCATCACGGGCCTTCCGTGCGCACATTGAAACGGGGTCTTGCATTTCGATAGAGATTGGATAAGCTCCACACATTGCTTTTTCGAAAGAGTATCTCCGAATTTTATCGCGTATCTGCATGCCTAAAAAAGCGAAGTCATATTACAAACCAGAGATTGTCGTTCGCACTATTGGCCTTCCTTGCTTAAATTAAAAAATTGGAGTTTTACGCATTTATCTTTTTCAAGAGTCACCGAACTTATCAGTGCTCTTGTATGCCTAAAAATTTTAAGAATAATTTTTAGGCATACAATTTATAATTTGGATTATTTTGCATTTGTAATGCTGTATTTAGTATAAATTTCATCTTAAAATATTTTTTCTCTCTCCACGGCTGCCTGATTATTTCATCGCAATAAACTCAGACTCTGTAAATAATTCATATGGTCCGCAACAGATTGAGTGTTGGTGAAGGTAAGGCAAATTTCTAGGTAGGTATATCAGTCATATATTTCACTTTACGAAATTTTGTGATGAATGTACTGTTACATCTGACCTATAGTGTCAGGATTTTATTATAATAATATGTTATCCCCAATTTGTGTACTTGATTAATTGGGTAATTGATTAATTGGTCCCCGGTAGCACAGTGGACCGGTTATCCAAAGGTTCGATTTCTACTCGGGCCACCGCGGAAATAATACGAAACCCGCGGTTTTTTTTTTAAATTTTCTTTTAGTATTAAAATGATTTTTTGTGACTATTACCTCACTAAAAACTAAATCCATGATTGATTTCGGATAGAGCGAGGCACATCCCTTTTGGTTTTTCATATTGTCAATTTCTTCAGTGATCAAATATTTGACTGCTTTAATGACCTTGTCAACCTGAAAATGGTGTTCGCTATTATGTTTTCAACGTTAAAACAACTGATAAAACAAAACATTACAAGTATACACTACATACATTTTACGAAATAAAACTAAAATTTTAGTTCTTGAGATTTTGTGATGCCAAAATATTAACGGAACTAAAATAAAACTGTACACTAATTAAAAAAAAACTACGTACAAATTTTGACAATCTCTAATGATCTAATTACATCATAACATATAGAAAAGGCAGTCACCTCTCTACAATTCAGACCAAGTATAGCCGCTGGTATAGCATGAACATTTATTTGATTGCTATTTTCACTAGTCCATTGCAAGCCTAGTCGAGTAAATTTTTCCTTGTAATTGTGCAAGAATATGATTTCATCTCTAGTTAACTTTACAGTAAACTTATCCAATGTTACGCTCTTCCAGACGTGTCCATCAAAGTATTCTAGGAAATAAAATAATTTTACAATATGTATATTACAGTATATTTTCGCACTGCATATGTTTCCCAAGACATCAAAATTTCTACCTACTCTACATAACATCTTAAGTTTTTCAAAAAAAAAAAAAAAACAAGGAGGTGTAATATATATACATCACTCAAAATGATCTGTGGCACTGTGCATGGCCAGGTGCATTAAATACCCCCCACTTCTACATCGCTACTGCCTAGCTTTCAAACTTAAAAATTTTATACATCAATCCTGTCACAATACTTAACAGTATTTTTTCATTAAACATACGAAACCTATATCCACAACCATATCGATGACGTCATAATCTAATCAAGATTGTCTAGATAACATTGTAGTTATTTCTGTCCTTTTTGTATTTTGGGTGTAGGTTCTTTTAAATACATAATAGGTTGGGGAAAAAGTCTTTTCGTATTTTTGTATGAAAAGTCAAGACATTTTTTTCAAAGTTTATTTACATTTATTTACAATATATATGTACCGTTTTGTTGAATAACTTTCTGCCATTTTGTGAGCAGAGACATTATCCCGTTACTGTAGAAACTTTGGGACTTCTGATCAAAAAAACGGGACAAATAGTTTTGGCAGTCCTCTCTTGAGGTCAACCTTACAGAACCTAAAGAATTCTGCAGAGACCGAAACAGGTGAAAATCTGAAGGCGCAAGGTCAGGGCTATATAGTGGATGCACTAGGACCTCCCAGTCGAACTCTCTTAATTTTTGCTGAGTGGCTAAAGATGTGTGTGGTCTAGCGTTATCGTGATGAAAGACCACACCCTTCCTGTTGATCAATTCCGGCCGTTTTCTCTCGACTGCTTCCTTTAATCTCATCAGTTGCTGGCAGTAAAGATCAGAATCGATGGTTTTGCCGGGCGGTAAAAGCTCATAATAAACAATGCCCTTCCAATCCCACCATACACACAGCATCACCTTATTTCGTGTTAGGCCAGGTTTGGCCACAGTATGTGAAGCCTGGCCAACTTTCGACCACGACCTTTTTCGCACGTTCTTGTCGTACGTGATCCACTTTTCATCGCCAGTTATCAATCTCTTCAAAAACGGCTCGGTTTCATTACGTCTCAATAATGAATCGCAAATGAGTACACGGTTCATTAAGTTTCTTTGAGTGAGCTCGTGTGGCACCCAAATATCGAGCTTTTTTGTATAACCAGCTTTCTTCAAATGGGTCAAAACTGTTTTGTGGTCAATTCCCAGTTCTTCAGCTACATCGTAACTACTAATATGCCGATCTTGCTCCACTCTTTCAAAAATGGCGTCCATTTTATTCGTAACAGGGCGACCAGAGCGAGGTGCATCTTTAACATCAATATTTCCGGACTGAAAACGTTTGAACCAAATTTGTGCTACTCTTACTGACACTGCATCAGGTCCATAAACATCACAAATTTTTTTCACTGCTTGAGTTGCATTTTTGCCTTTTTTATAATAAAATTTTAAAATGTATCGAATTTCTTCATTAGATTCACTCATTTTTACGGAGAGAAAAACAAATGAAAAATAGCGGGAAACAACTTTTTTTTTCTTTATAATGGAACCTTTTTAATGTTACCAAAACCAGCCAGACACAAATAGTACAGTCAAAAAAATTTTATAATAAGTTTATACCTACGTTATGCGAAATGCAAAATTGAAAACCGAAATAGAAAATCTTACCAGAAAAATAGAAAACTTAGAGACAAACGGAAAGAGAAACAACATAATAATACACGGACTTTTGGAGTCACAGGATGAGAGTCAAGATGACTTGCAAGCTCTGGTAACCTCGAAATTGAAAGATATAGACGTTATACTGAAAGTGGAAGAAATAAATAGAATTCAGAGACTAGGAAAAAAAGTTCAGGAGGGGGGGAAAATAAGACCTATTTTACTCGCTACAACGACATTACAAAAGAAGATTCAAACACTTAAAAATAAGAAAAAGATGAGCCCAAACACCTATATCACTCAGGATCTGTCAAAAGAAGCTCTGCTTAAAAATAAGGAAAAGTTCCCTAAAAATAAGAAGCCATATGAAAAAAGAAAAAGATCAGAAACACCTAGCCCCAAAAATAAGAATATTAGAGACCTAAACGATTCGAAAATTATAAAACGAGATGCCTTTCAGTATATGCGTGAAAGATCACAATCTCTCTCAGACATACACTCACGACAAAACGAAAAGACGGACGCCACAAACCGGACAACCACAACAAACAAATAAAAAACAACAACAAACCTGTCTCCCAACACGGCTGGTCCCCGCGGGAGAACTAGACCATCACCCTTCAACAAACAGAAACGATGTACTTTATATTGCAACACTGAAAACAAGAACCCTCAGAACCCAAGAAAGTTTAATCGAGTTAGAACAGTCACTGATAAATATGAAATTTGATATTTTGGGAATAAGCGAAATGAGAAGACTGGGTGAAAAAATAGAAGAACATGACAACTACATACTATACCAGAAAGGTGAAATTGCCGGACACAGAGGCGTAGGGTTCCTTATAAAACAATCCTTAAAGAAACATACAAGAACTGATAGGAATTTCCGACAGATTGGCCATATTAAACATTAAACTACCAGGATACAAAAAACAGTGGACTATCATACAGACCTATGCACCAACTGAGCAAGCGGAACAAACAGTTCTTGAAGCTTTTTACGAGGAGGACCTATCACTGGCTATTAAAAACAACGCCGATAAATATATAATCCTAATGGGCGATTTCAATGCACAGATTGGAACGAGGCAAAATATAAAAGAGTATGTACTGGGCAAGTTCGGATATGGAAAGAGAAGTCGCAACGGGCAGAAGCTAGTGGAGTTCTTAATGGAGCATAACTTATCAGCACTAAACTCTATTTTCAAAAAAAATCAAAGAAACAAATGGACTTGGATTTCCCCGGATGGCTCAACTAAAAACGAAATCGATTACATAATAAGTAACTACCCAAAAGCTTTCACCGACACTACTGTCATAAGTAACCTAAACTTTAATACAAACCACCGTATGGTTCGCTGCTCCCTTAGAACATCCCAGCCAAGAATATCTCGTTACCATATTAAAACAAATTTAAACCACCCGTCAAGGCAACCCTGCTTGAATATGTCTAATGCTATATGGAAAGAAGTCAAAAACCACATTACCAATGTTAAATTGAACACTACACAGAAATACGAAATTCTAGAAAAAGAACTACTATACATAAATACTCGAAGTGGGAACACTCCTATAGGCAACAAATCTCAACTTAGCGAACATACCCGACGAAACGAAAGGAAAATAGAAACTTAATCTCGGACCTTAGTAAAAAATTCGTGAAAGCATAAGGAAAGATCGCAAAGTCAAAAGGTTGAAAACATTAGAGTACCACATCCAGAAAACAGGTGGCGTAAAAAAAGCACTGAAAGAACTACGAGAATCAGGCAAGGAATGGGTACCCAAGCTCAAAAGAAGATCGAAAATTATCACGACACGACAGAACATCAATGATCTAGCTACAAATTTCTACCGACAACTATACTCGAAACAAGGTGCCGAAACAACGAGACGCTACAACGAAATGGCTAAGGAACAAACTAACCAAGCAATCTTTGAACCAGTAGCTGCCATCTTACAGTGCGAAGTTGAAAAAGCAATAAAAAGCCAAAATATGGAGAAGTCTCCGGGACCAGACAAAATTACCAACGAATTGATGAGAGGAACACTAGAAGGTCTGGCTCCAATCCTAACAACCATCTTCAACGAAATCATACTAAGCGGGCAGATTCCAGAACAATGGGCAAAATCACACATCATTCTTATTCATAAAAAAGGAGACAAGGAAAACATAGACAATTACAGACCGATAAGCTTGATGTCAAATGTCTACAAAGTCTTTGCGAAAATAATACTGGATCGAATCAGCGCACTACTAGATGAACAGCAACCAGTCGAACAAGCAGGCTTCAGAAAAGGGTTCTCAACTATTGATCACATACACACCGTCAAACAGGTGCTAGAGAAATATAACGAATACAATAAGAAGATTTATCTAGCTTTCGTAGATTATGCCAAAGCCTTTGACAGCTTAAACCACGAGTATATATGGGAAAGTCTCGAACTTCAAGGAATACCAAATCACTACACGAACATCATTAAAACCATATACTCAAACAGCAAGGCAAAAATCCAATTGGAAACGCTTGGAGAAGAATTCTGTATACAGAGAGGCGTCAGACAGGGTGACCCATTATCACCAAAAATTTTCTCTGCAGTGCTTGAAAACATCTTCCGCAAATTGAACTGGGATAAATATGGTATCAATATAAATGGATCAAAACTGCACCACTTAAGATTTGCGGACGATCTCATACTACTTGACGAACACCCTGAAAACCTCGAAAGTAGGATTAACAGCTTAAACGATGAAAGCATTAAAGTCGGGCTTAAAATGAACACCAGTAAGACCAAAGTAATGACAAACACTGCAAAAGTCTGCATCAAAGTGAAAGACGGTGTTCTGGAATATGTGGAAGATTATATTTACCTGGGCCAAGTCATTTCAACTAAAGACCAAATGACGAAAGAAATCAACCTCCGCATAGCCACTGGATGGAGGAAATACTGGGCGCTGAAAGAAATAATGAAATCCAAAGAATTAGGAATGTCAACAAAAAGGAAAACATTTAACTCTTGCATACTTCCCTGCCTAACCTATGGATGCGAAACCTGGACCCTTACCAAAGCACTGAGAGAAAAACTTGCAGTAGCACAGAGAGGAATGGAAAGGAGCATGACCGGTTACAAACGACAGGATAAGATAAGAAATAACGACCTAAGATCAATAACAAAACTTACCGACATACTAACTCGAGTCGATCAACAAAAATGGAGATGGACAGGGCATATGATGCGTGATAAAGTAGGGAAATGGAGCAGGAGGGTAACAGAGTGGTATCCGAGAGATGGTAAAAGAAACCAAGGAAGGCAAAACTCCAGATGGGAAGACGAGCTTAAGAGGACAGCAGGTCCTAACTGGAGAAGGGTTACCCAGGACAGACAACAATGGAAAATGTTGGAGGAGGCCTTTGCCAGAAGGCACGCCGAAGTCAGAGATATTTTGTAAAAATGTTTTTATGTATACTGTAATTTTGTTTTCGGAATAAAGGGCTTTATTATTATTATTATGCGAAAAGACTTTTTCCCCGACCTAATATATATCTTAATACATAATAAATATCAGCTACCTGTTAAATTAAGTTCAAGACTTATTCTTTCATGTACAGCATGTTGATCAAACAGCACTAGATAGTTCTCTTGTATGGAAGCGCCCTCCAATAAAGCAGCTATGAATTTGTTGTCGACTTGTCCCAGTATCTGAAATAATTAACATATTTGCTTTATATTCGACAAAACAGCCAATAATTTTTTTTTGTATAGAAGCATTTGTACAGATTACTTTTACTACGGCAGTTGGTTAACTTATCAAGCCTTTTTTATGGAAAGGGTTTTGCGCTCAGTGCGACTACGATCAACTAAGTAAAGCAATGCTTCCAAAAATCTGTTCGTCTTGACTCTTGAGTCAAGCGGCTTGCATAATTTTTTCACGACACTTGGACACTCGGCTCAAACCATTTAAGACTATACGTTGTTGAGCCTGAATCCATTTTACTTTGGTTTGTGTAAAGAGGCTAGAGCCTACGGCGACTGTAATAAGCTTGTATGATAGTTATGATAAAAAAATTATAAGTATTAAATTTCAAACAATTACATGAGCTTTCTGCAACGATTCTGAATTGAAGGTCAATGATGCATTATCCTTATTCAGCCGACAGTTGACTTTCTCTACATCTCTTGTTGTCAGTTCTTTGGTATTTTGTACTGTGGCTTCATATACTTCTGTGTGAGCTCTAACATCTGTATTGAAGTTGTTATACAATTGCTAAAATAGAAAATATTTGGACGTTTAGCCAGCTATCATAATAAATAGTAAGCAGTTTAGGTATAATACTAACATTTTCGAAATATCCAACTTCCAAATTATTATCACATGCACTTTTGGTATTGCAATTGTTAAATATTGGAGAAATGCCTGTAACAAATAAAAATTAAAGATTATAAAAGGTATATTCTAAATTCACGTTTTAATTGAGAAATAAAATTGTTTGGTTATAAAAGATAATGTTGCAGGGACCTTAAAACAATTTCTTAAAGTTCTATTATTATCTTGCCAACGCAGGGCGTATGAATGTCAAAAAATGTTGAAAATAATGGTCACATTAAAATGTCAGATAAAAACGTAATCATTACAAATTTTACATAACTTATTTTTTATATTAAAGTCTAAATATTCCTGGACAATATAAGCAATTCAAACTGTTCTAATAAATTATCATAAAAACCTTTTGGAAGAAAACGAAGTCTGTTATTTATATTGAATGTTTTGACTGTGTCGTTGATGATATAATCACATTGTGTCATTTCATCAGTATTTTCGTCATTATTTGCTGGATCAACATTTTTCATAGATAGATGATTTTTGTCTGGTTTTTTGTTCACAATGAAATCACTTGGCGGAACATTTTCTCCATTTTCATTGTTATTGTCCCCATTTTCTACTCCACTATATGTTGTAATTAGTTGTACATTGTTTTGACTATTCGCATGCAGACTCCATCCAGAGTGCTTATTTTCTAACTGCCTAGTAGGTTTTTGTACAGAATTGTAGTTTAAATTCACATTTGTGGGATTAAATACATTGTTATCAACATTTTGACTGTCATCATTTACATTACAAGACATATGATCAATATCTTGTCCTAAAACAGTTCCACAGACATAATTAGGTTCAATGTAAGAATAATTAAAATACTGTGATTTCAAATCATCATCCTGTTTATTTTTGAGTGGTGTATCTTTCGGATTTTGGTCGAGAGTTACTTCAGTGAGGTTCTTTATACTGCAGTCGATAATATGGCTATCATGACTTTGGCCAGAATCATTCTTAACTTCTTTCCTTGTAATAGATTCTGCGATGTTGTTTGGTTTCACAGTACCATGGTCACAACATTGTGAACTTAAAACATTGTCATCTTCATGTATATCTTTATTTATGACTTTTGTGAGGACTCTATTTGTATCAAAACTAGAAACATTATTCACGTTCTCATTTTGTTCTAACTGTATATTATCTATTTGGATCTTTGAACTATTACCAGGTTCCATAAAAGTTTTAGATGATGTAATTGTATAAGTTAACCCAACAGTACAGTTTACTGTTTTAGTACTATTGTTTTCGAGGCATTCACAATTTCTAGTTTCCTTACATGCATTGATTTTCGATAATTGAGTTGCCTTTTCCCACATATCGTTAAAATTACTTTTTATACTTTCTATAGTATAAGAATATGATTCACTAATTTTATTTCGCGTCATATTATTTTTAAAGATGCTATTACAGTTCCTCAATTTTGAGTAGACAGGGCTTATGTCAAAATTGGTTGGGCTTGGATTTTGTGCTAGTTCCTTTGTATTCTTAAAGTTTTCCCTTGCCTGTTTACTGATAAACAGACTGGTATTATTTGGCTTGTTAGTTTTTACGTTTTCAATAACGGGATTAGCATAATTATTTTTTTGGTACTGATTGTTTTCCTTGCCAGGGCCATTGTCTAATAAGGCTCTGGTATTATACTGATGACTTTCAAACGTTTGTTTGATATTATTATTGGTTAAATAGGTTAAACTACTTTCAACATTAATATCATGATTACTTCGATGATATTGCTGTTTTGAAGTGTACTCTGAACAATTTTGTGTTCCTAACACTGTATTAAGTAAATCGTGAGAACTTAAAGCTCCTTCTTCTCTTCTCTTCAAAGGTCTAATATCACGAATTATTAACTCCTTAAACTTTTTCTCAATGCAAATATTTTTGTTGTTCCTACTCATATTACGACAGCTAACAGTTTTAATCACAGAAATATTATGAGCTGTTTTAGTTTGAAAAGAATTGGGGATTAAGTTATCAGCTTCGGCTTCTATTATTTTGCATTTTCTTTGAATACTTTCGGAAGGTTTCTCAAATATGCTAATTAATGGATCAAATACTTTCCTCTTTTTGTTGAAATCAATGACTTCCCTTCTTATCTTCTTTTTGTAGTTGTCCACCATTTTGGTTCCTAATTTATCTTTTTTTCTTTCATAAATAGAATCCACAAATTCAGTATCTAGTTTACTCATATCACAATTTAAAAATTCCTCATTTTCAAATAAATTTGGATTTGGATTTTCTTTACTATCCGATTTCAGTTCTCCTATATTGGGTGTCCTTAAAATTGTTCTTCTTGATTTTAATATTTGTTTGTTCAATAGATTATTTTTCTTTCTCTTTGTAACATTTCCTGCAAAACATATGAAAACATTGCAGTTTGTAAGAGGATATGATTAGAGTATGCATTCATAACTGATTAATCAATAACCTAGCTTACAAAAAAATGTTATTTAAGTAAACTTTCATAATAAAAAAGTAACCTTTTACTCCACGTTTCATTTGTGATACCTGAAGTTTTTTACGGTTGAGAATTTTATTCATGATTTCTCTTACTTTCTCTTGAATGTCAGCATCATGAACATTTTTAATTTGTTCTTTGTTTTTGTTACATACTTTTAGTTGCACATCTCCAAAGTAAAATTTAATTAATTTTTCAAGTAAAATATTAACTTCCTTCCAATCTTTAAATTCAACAATTGTTTGCCGTAATGAATGAGTAATATCATAATCATAATATGGACATGATAAAAATATAAAATAGAAGGGAATACAACTTTTTGATTCTTCTTGGTCTAGGAAAATTGTAGATCTCTGTAATTATATTAAATGTTAAGACTAACAGACTCAGGTAAAAGACTGTATCATTGGAAATATTTTATTCTAAGTTTTTTATCCCAAATGAAATGACATGAATAAGGGGACCTTATATTCTATGGACACGAACTCACTCTAACAAACTAAGTATTCCAAGTTAACCACAAGAGGTAAGTACTACTAATTGCCGCCAATTGTATCACTTTTCTTATGCATTGTTTTCTTGTTTCATTTTAATTTGGTGTACATTAAAGATTTTTTTATCTATCTACTAATAAGTGTATTAATAATGGGTCCCAACATTTTTTACTAATATTATTAACATATATTGCTTTATCATGCTATAACAAAAAAAGAGAATAAAAGAAATGATGTAACAGATTTAAAGTACAGTAAAATACCTTTGATTTTATTCTGGATACTATACATTTATTTTGTATATTCTTAGTGAATAAATCTTTCAACATTTTGTGAAGTCTGCAGTTATTGATAAACCTCTTGTTTACAAATATCCAGTGATACTGTCCTGAAGTGTCTTTATCTTTACCAATGTAAGCTACAACCTTGTAACATTTCTTTTCCACTTGTAATTCTTGTACATTATCCCTTTGAATTTCAAAGAGAGTGTTGAATGTTTGATACAAATCTCTTTTCTTGTGTATCTCAAATACAATTTCATTATTGTCATCATTTCGGAGACTTATTGATATATTTCTGTGGTTAAGTGCAAACTTTTTAAGGAATGATTTTATATCATATAGCTCTTGTACTTCATTTACAGCTTTATTTTGGATTTTGTGATTGTATAAAAATCCAGATATATCTACCTAAAATATTACATAGTAAAAGTCAGTTTTTATTACATTTTTTTTTCTCAATTCAATAACATGAGGTAACTACTATTAAAAATCAACTGTTTAAAGAGTATTCTTATAGCATTGTACAAACCAGAGCTCAATTTGCAGAGCTACTACTGCATATGTAAAAACATTTAGAGTAAAAATAGCTATCTTGTAAGTAGTGAATTAATAAGTCTGATGCATAAGATAGTTGCATACCAAGCTTGTCTGATTTTCAAGAACATGGTAGTTATTAAGCCAACATAACTTACTGTAGTCCCTTTAGATGGTCGACTAGTTATCTGGATAACATCTTTTTCTTTACCTTTGCTGAAGGTTTTCATCCAAGTTTTTTCAGAGTTTTCATGTCTTGATATTACTTTCAAAAGCTTGCATACATCAACAATACTAGCTAGAGACTGTCCTCTAAAACCATAAGTAATAGGAATACTCTTCAGATGTGAGATGTCAACATATTTACTTGTAGCATATCTGTTACCAAGTAATGGAAAGTCCTTTTTATAAATACCAGATCCATTGTCTATCACCTGGATCTTTTTCTCTTTTATATTAACTCTGATAGCAACAGAGTTTGCTTTTGCATCTAATGAGTTATAGACCTAGAAAAACAACAAAATATTTTCTTAGTATGACATTCAATGAAAGAAAATATAAGGATCTGAATTGCGTACCAACTCTTCTATAGTCCTTAGATAGCTAGTCAAATTAACTGAGGACCAAAATAATGTTTGTACATCTTCAGACAACTTTTTCACTGACATTTTTTACAGTCTATTATAATTTTCTTTCAAGCAATGCAAACTTTATCAACAAGATGATAGCTGTCATATATTTTTATGCATATTTTGTTTCTTTACTATTCATTTGAAAAAACTTTTAAAACATCTGTTAAGAATAATCAAATTTAATAATGAAAAATCAAACGTAGTGTAACGTATTTTAAAATTTTAAGTAGGACACAACAAACGACAAACTTGAGGTGATCATTCATACCACATTAATGTAAATATTATCGCAAGTCGCTGCATTCCCAATATGGCCATTTTTCTATTCGTCAGAATTTATTTGTGTAAATAATTGTAGAACTGGCTGGAAAGTTTGGATTAGTTTGGAAGTATTTGGAATACAAATTCAAAAACATAAATTCTGAAAATTCAATTTGTTACGTCAAAAAAAATTTTTTAAGCTTCTCCTTGTGAGCAATCGTTTAGTTTTATACAGTCTTACTGGTTTCCTTATATTTTTGATTTTATTTATTATCTAATTTCCATATCCATTGAAACAAGTGTGCCCATAGTTCAGCGTCATAAAAAAACAGACACATCTGCAGGCAGAGAATTCTAAGCGGAATGGTCCTATATAGGAAGGATATTCGCTTTTTTTTAAATTTGTGTTCTGAGACATGTGTTTGTTAGGAACCAATAGAATCGCAACATTAACCTAGTTTCGCGCAGCGCAGTGATTCTATTGGTTTTAAACAAACACATTCCTCGCGAAGCATCCTCGCTTATCCCTGGTAGAAACGCACCCTAAGCAGGCGGACGAAATGCAGTGGAATTCTAATGGCTAAGATTATAATGAAGTATAATAATAAGTCTAGTGCATTTTCATATGATAGCTATTCATTAGATGGGCACATTATAGCCGCATCGCAACAGTATTTGTGGTGGCTATGTACTATAGGACATTATCTAATTTTCTGTGTCTAAAAACACAAATGCCTACATAGTAATATAATTTGATTTACTCGTTGGTTTACTAAACAAAATATGTTATTATAATAGAAAAAAAATATAAAATATTATACAAGACAAAAATATTTCACGATAAAAATATGCTATTTTCATAATATGCTCTTCTGAAGATGCGGAAGTGAATCCAAGTAGGATCTAAGAACGGCCCATTCAGTACTTATGTTCATCCAACCTCACCTACATACAAGTGCACCTGTCAATCAACAGGGAACAGGAGCTATAATGTAGGTATATTTATTCTCTCTCATTAGAAATACCTCCAGCAAGGTCACTTACTAAAAAAGATAATTCTGTGAAAGAGGTTTCGGTCTTTTTTTCTCTTTCTTTTTTTTCTGATGGAATATCATCAAATGACCGTTTTCCGCTGTGGGTGAAGCAGAAGGATTTTTCATACTTTTACTGACTAAAAATCATCGATATTCCTTCTTGAGCCTGTAACACAATTTTTTCTTTTTGTGTTTTTCGTCGGTAACAAATTGCATTTAACTACGCACTGTCTTCCGGCCAATAGGGGGACCGGGAGGGTAGTGTGGGGCTCACTGCGGCAGACGCGACCACCGCAGTCCTATCCACTAAAACGAAAGGGGGTGCGGGACTCACTACCAGCAGACGCGACTGCCAGCAGTAATTCCCACAAAAAATCTTCCGAGCAGCAGTAATTCCCGAAGACGCCCACCGCTGTTGAAAAGGAGCGTGGCACCAATGCCTTCTTTTTTTGATTTACGTCGGTACCAAAATGCTTTTACGCACTATCTCCCGGCCAAAGGGGGACCGAGAGAGGTGTGTGGGACTCACCACCGGCAGACATGACCGCCAGCAGTAATACCCACTAAAAATCTTCCGACGACGCCCGCCGCTTGTTGAGAAAGAGACGGGGGGACAGTACCTGGGTTGCAGCTCTGACACCCCGCCCGCGGCCCACGTCCCCCGGACCAAAACCGGCAGGACCTTTTCAGAGAAACGCAGTGGACGCGCCTGTCCTACCTCCTTGTGCGACCATAGCGTGTGTGGCTGACTTCTCGGAGGGTCCATGGTGAGACAGCAGGGGCCCCCTGCCCCCGCTGCCTTTTTTTTTTTTTTTTGGGATGGAAAATCATAAAATGACCTTCTTCCGCTGTGGGTGGAGCGGGAGGGTGTGTCAGACTTCTACTGACTAAAAACCATCCGTGTTCCTTCTTGAGCCTGTTGTAACACCAAGGCCGCGGTAACCCTTTCGAACAATCCCGCAACCCTGGCAGGCTTGGCCACTATGGGGCCCCTCGGTGTGTATGGGGCCCCTCGGTGTGCCCCCGCTGCCTAAGACCCCCCTGGCGCTGCTTGACGGGCCCTCCTGGCCCGCCCGCGGCACCCTCCACAGGTCTCTCTTAGTTTCCGCCCCGGTAGTCAGTACTAAGGGCACCCAGAGTCGCCAATCTCTGGATGTTACCTCTTCCCTAGCGCCTCCTGCGCCCTACCGGAAGGTACTCAGCCCCCCCACCACGACAAGGTGTAGACAAGTCGGGGGGGGAGGCACCAATGCCTGGGTTTGTAGCTTCTGGCACCCCGCCCGCTGCCAACGTCCCCCGGATCAGAACCGGGAGGATATCCTCAGGGAGGCGCTATGTGATGCGCCTCGCGCGACCATAGCGGGTGTGGCCGACTTGGTTAGACAGCAGGGGCCCTATAATATATACATAATTTTGTTTTCATTATAAGTAATTTCTTACACCTACACCCGTTCATTCAAGCATACTAAAAATAACAACTAAAGTAACAGTAATCCCCTGAAAAGAGTTCACACAATTTTACGACTGCAAGCGTCAGCTCACCTTGACGAAAGTAATTACCATTTCTAGCTGATGGATGTCCAATGTGGTGGTCTGTTACATTACAACCACGTTGTGTAATAACTATAATATTCAAAAAGTACATAGAAACTAGTTAATGAATAGGAATCGATTGGTATTTAACCCTGAACTATGTTTTCTATCAATGTATGTAGCTAGTCGTGAAGGAAATAATCACACGAAACACCGGCAGTATATTATCGCGTGTCGTGGTTGGTTCCTTCCTTCAATTATGTCCGAAATTTACGAGAACAAAAATGTTATTTATAGTAAAATATGAACCAAAAAGGTTATATGTGACGTAAAAATTCGTCAGCCTTATTTTAAAACTGCTTATATCCTTTTGAGCTAACTTTATAGAAAGAAGTAAAAACTGTAAACGGTTTTCATAGTAATGCACTAATTGAATATAGGTGTTATTATAATTAGTGCATAACTAATTAAATATTAGTTTATGGAACTTGACAGATATTCCAATAGTATTAAAAGCCAAATTTTGTATTTTTGGGGTTACGCAGTTTGAAAATTAGACTGACGAATTGTAAGATTTATTATCGCTGTGAACTGCATAGATAATGCAAAAAAAGTCTTAAAGCACAGTCATAGCTACCCGTTTAAGTGACTACAATGAGTGTAGATAAGGACGAAGAAATCCGATTGTTCTGGGAATATGTAAAGCGGTGAGTGAGTAAGAGATCGAGCACTTACCTACTATTTTTCCATCGTCTTTGTTAAGTAGGTATTACATAATACCAAATATGTAAATAGCCATAAGCGATAAGGCACATTCGATTTGCTTGTCGTGTTTGTCCAGAGAACGGCTTATTGCCCATTCAGTAGACCTATGATAATTGCATATCGTTTATCGTATTATTGTTGTTACATCGAAATAACATAATAATATGTCATTATTTTATTAAAATTGTTAAAGTGACTTACATCACATAGGGAATTCTATCGTCGTTTAATAATATTCACAACAGTTATGGCGCATTGTCAGATGGCAGTCGTAATGTAATAACTGAAGTTCAGCCAAATCTGGTAAAACCAGTGAGCAGACCCTGGGCCCTGTGCTTAAATCTAGGGCAACCGGGATAATGCTAGGATATGATGACAACAGTAATGGCGCAGAGGAAATTTTCAGCTAACAGCGATCCTACCTAATGTAATTTCGAATTCGGTTTGATTCCTACATGCGCCAAAAAAATGGGGGGAGCAGGTTTATTGACGTCCACGCCATCTTGATCGTTGATGAAAACAAGCATTTAAATATTCTGAAAGGTATCTTACGTACCAATAATTTCACTGATCTATGGAACTGAAAAGTCGTAAATTTCATTGTATTTCTCTAGAAAAGTTACTCTTTTTGCATTAATGTAAAATCACTTCCATAGTACAATGGCCGATTCGATACATGGCTTTATATTGGTTTTAATTCGTTTACTGAAATACGGAAAAGTTTAGGTTGAAGTGGTGCACCTGTCAATCAACAGACGAGGCTCTGGCAAGCATAACGGTTCCCGGTAAGCGGCAATAGGCTCGCCACCTAGGGCCAACAACATAATTTTGTTTGGCAACATAAGTTGAAAGGTTACACTCATCACTGTGTTATCATTTATTGACTAAATTCTATGCTACTTGATTTATGCTATCAATCACAACGTCTATGAATCAAAAATACTTACACTAATGTTGTAAATGCCAAAGTAGCTACGTCTGCTTTATCTGAGACTCTAATTAAAGGCTGGGTTTACTCTGGGATGAATTATATCGCAAAAATCATTTCTTGATAGAATGAAAGAGAGAGGATAAGTTTGTGTTAGGAATAAAAAATACTCAAGTAATGACAAACTTATTATAATTTAAAAAAAACTATGATTTTCATTAGCCTTGTAAGGTAAATATTTTGATTGACAAATGGGACAATGGAAATGGGACCCGGAGGGGTGTGAGAGACTCACCACCGGCATACACGACCGCCAGCAGTAATCCAATAAAAATCTTTCGATGACGCCCGCTGCTTGTTGGAAAAGAGCCGGGGGGCCAGTACATGGGTTGCAGCGTCTGACACCCCGTTAGCGGCCAACGTCCCCTGGCCCGCAACTGGGAGGACCTCCTCAGGAGCCCCCTGCCCCCGCTGCCTCGTCCGCAGCAGAGCTGAATGCGGGACTGCGGCGTACCTCAAAGCATTTCAGCCATAATAACCCTTCAGGTTGGTATGTGCCATGGGTTGGAGGTGGGTTTAAATGCCTCCGCTGCCCAAGACCTTCCTGGCGATTCTTGACGCGCCCTCCTGGACCGCCCGCTGCGTCCTCTACAGGTCCCTCTTAGTTTTCCCCCCGGTTCAGTACTAAGGGCACCCAGAGTCACCGGTCTCTGGGTGTTACTCTTTCCCTAGCGGCTTCTCCATCCTACGGGGAGGTATTCAGCCCCTCCACCACGACAAGGTGGAGACCAGTGGGAGGGAGCTAGTATTTTCACCTCTACTATTAGGATAGCGAGTAGGTAAGGACTTAACTTATATAATTAACGCGAAAGTCAGTTATTGTATCACGCTTTTATGCCTAACCTTATGATCCGGTTTTATTGAAATTTGGTGCACAGACAGTTTTTATCTACTTTAAGATGATGAACATAGGTTTTAAATAATCTTATCAGAAATTTCGTGGCTATGGGTCAGGTTTAGCTATCTATTTAAAGATGAATATAGGCTTCAGAACCTTCCACAGTGGGGTGTATAGGGATCCTACCGAGACCTAAGGACCCCAAGCCAACCCCACCTCACTCACACTCACGAGGCTCTGGCGAACATAACAGTGCCCGGTAAGCGGCAATAGGCTCGCCACCTATTACGTGGGACTATATAATTGGCGAAGTGTATTATATGCCTTTGCCTACCCCTTCGGGGAAACAGGCGTGCATGTTTGTATAGGCTTCAGAAAATACTTATCCTCCTTTGAAATTGCTTTTCTATGGGTTATCTATTGAAAGATGAGCATAGCCTTCAGATAAACTTATCCCAATAAAATTCTAGGCTATGGGTTAGTAATAAGCTGTAGGTCATCTGTTTGAAAGTAAGCATAGCTTACGTAGCTTATATAAAGAAGCTTATTAAAAACCTCGTGGCTGTGGATTAGTTATAATCTATTTAGAGATGAACGTTGGCTTTAAATAAGTTATAAGATTATTCGTCGCTATGGGTTAGTTATAAGCCGTAGGTCATTTTTTTAAAAATGAGCATAGGCTTCAAATAAGTCAAAAATGAATATTCATGGCTATGGGTTAGTAATAAGCTGTAGGTCATCTATTTGAAAGTGACCATTAGCTTCAAATGAGCTTATTAGAAACTTGGTGGCTGTGGACTTGTTATAATGTATTTAGAGATAAACGCAGGCTTCAAATAATTCATAATAATATTTATGGCTATGGGTTAGTTATAAGCTGTAGTTGTACATAGTAATGCGTAGTAATTTTAAAATGCGTTTTGTCATTTGTACACAACACTGCACATACGAAATAATAAATTTAGATAAATTTACAATACAGATAAACGACACGACACAGAAGCCTGTAGTTACAGAGAGAGGAAGTAGTAAATCTTTTTTCTTATAATTTAATTTACAATGTATACAGAGCTCTTTTATGTTCACGTTTAACTTGAAACTTTCTCAACTAGAAACACTATTGTTTATAAAAGTCAGGTAAATATTATCCTGAGAAACTCTTACTCTCTCCTCTTCCTCTATAAGCTCTGATAAGTATTTTGGTAACATATTATGTTGTCTATATTGTGCACAATAGTGATTTGCTTTTTTATGCTTAACTAGTTATCTCGCACAGTATATCTTTAACTTCAGTTAGGGTTAGATCAAACCTCCATGTTCACCTTTGCACAAATTTTATGTCACTGTAGATTATTAAGTTGTAAATTTATTTTCCATACATATATGCAATATATTCTATTATAAATGTGTATGTTGAGTATCTATTTAATAAAGTATATTAAACTTATCTTAGTCTTTCTTTATATACCTTTAAACTTTATATGAAACAATGACTTTTCTAACAAAATGTTTTTGGATATATATATGTATGTATGTGTATGTGTATATGCGTATGTATGTCGAAACACATCTTATTAGAACTATAAGACTGTACAATGTGCATATATATGTAAAAAAGTTGTTATTTTGGGTTTAGATTGAAAACCACCCTGTGTGCCTTGCATATGCTGACATGCTGACACCCATTGCCAACGCCTAATACTATTTAATTTTGTTTTTATTTGACTTGTGTGTTTTTTGTTATGTGTGGCAATAAATGTCTTTTATTTATTTTTTATATATACATATATTTAAAAAAAAGATATTCATAGTTAATATTTTAAACTAATCTTAGTCTTTCTTTAAGTATATATCTTTAAACTTTATATTAAACAATGACTTTTCTAACAAAATGTTTCTGAATAAATTATTTGTCATAATTTTTGTTGAATGAAGATTAAATTTAAATTCAAGCGGGTACGGTATTACTTCAATTTCTATTCTATTAGTTTGGTTTCTAACAATCAATATTATAGAACCTAATATGAATAGTACCTACGTATCATTATTAATTCAAACCCTTAATGAATATTCAACCTAGACAACTGCTCTTTGTCATAGCTTCATGCATTCAAATATTCATACAATATCGATTGGCAGTTTCTATAAAAGGTTTGACCTAGTTGAAAAAAAACACCATAATAGCAAAGAAAATATTTCTTGGCGCTTTGTTCTAAAACTTCCTTAGTAATTTGTGAGAACCAAAAAAAGTCCTTTTGCCACATTCCATTGCCTTGACAAATTTAAAGGGTAAGCAATAGAAATTCTTATCCATTATTGTAAAAACAAAGCGAGAGATAATCGGGACAACAGTTATGGTTGTTAACAAAAATAGTTCAACTATAAAAGGGAAATACGGGAAGGGAGATATATTAGTTCCTTCTCAGCTGGATTGGGAGACAGTGGTCCTTAAAATTTCAAGGTAAGAATATTTTCTTTTGATTCTACATCTAAGACTGCATACAAGTTAGTCTCCTGGTAGCGGTTACTACTATCTTAATGTTGCGTTTACCAGCGATGTGCGAAAATACCTGCAAGTGATGTGTTTCTTAAGAATTCATAGAATCGCGCTGAGCGAAGCTTGGTAACAAGCTTCGCTCAGCGCAGCGTTTCTATTGAAATCTTTGGCAATGCAGACTAAGGGGCAGAAAATGTCACTTGCCGATAAATGTAAAAAAACTTATCGACTTAACATTTAATGACTTAAACTTAAAATGTATATTAAAACCTAAGTATCTACTACTAAACTTTTATCTAACGTAAAATATTTCAGATGCTGAAAGCAGTTGTATTTTTGTTTGCTTTTATTGCAACAACACTTTCCGCTGCACCAGAAGTATCATCATCATACGCCCTTTTAGAAAAACATACAAACTTTAAACCAGACCTTAAGACAGAGGCTATTGATAAGTCTAAAGAGGCGTATGAACCAGAACGTCATCCTGTGTATAGATATGAAGAACACAGTGATAGAAGAACAAAAATGGAACCGACACGGCCTTTGGGATCAGAGATGAAGCATGAAAGGATGCTCTCTGATCAACCAGCGACTGATGTTTCTACTGAACTTAACAGAATCGTAAGTACCATATAAATATTAAATAATAAATAAATATTTTCTGACAATTACACCAATTATTTAGTTCCAAGATAAGTATCATTAAGAACTTGTGTTTTGGATCCTAAACAACGGATAAACATACTTAAATACTTTTTTTTTTTTTTGTAAATACATACTTAATATACATAGGAAAACACCCAGACCAGAACAAATATTTATGTTCATGCACACAAAGATTTGTCCTGTGTGGGAATCGAACCCACGCCCTCTGGAGTGAAGTGTAGGTATACTGACCTCCACACCATATCGGTCGTCAAATGTAAATGTTAATCGAATATATTTCGTACAAATAAAACTGAAAGTCAGCCAAAATCTAATTAGACCAATGAGCAGACCCTGGGTTCTTCATGTAAGTCTAAGGCACAATTTGGGAAAGATCATTTTAGATCTTTCCTAATCATGAATGATGAAATTAGTTTAAGCACTACCGTGGGAATCCTACCAAGACCTACGGAATCCAAGCCAACCTCACGATCAACGAACGAGACTCTGGTGAACATAAAAGTTCCCGGTAAGCGCCAATAGGCTGGCTACCTATTTCGTGGGACCACATATACAATTGGCGGAAATTGGGCGTATAAGAAGCCTCTGCCTACAGGCGTGATTGTATGTATGTATGTTGTAGGATAATGCAGTTCCTGGATACGCTTACGTGGCCAATCCTATGGAGGTAGCCTATCCTGACATCCCTTATGCACCCGGTTACGGATACGATCATGGTTACTCTTCCAACAGGTATGATTTTTTCTAGTAAGACAACTTAATTTTTTATTTTAAAATCCTATATTATTATATCTTTCCTAGATACGATTCCTGTATACAATTTTAGGTGCCTAAAAAAGAAAGAGGATTAGAAACTTTTTTTAGAAAATTCATATTTTCTATCACAGGAAAGTTTACTAACTGTTTACCAAAATTTTACAAGTTTTATGAGTTGGAAGTTAGATATTTATGACAGGTTCTCCAATAGTCGAACGGAAATTACGTTTTACTAAATTCAGATGAAGCACGACTTTACTATGGCCTCATCTGTCTGATAGTAAATACAGCCCCTTTAGAGCTTATAATTATTATTTTTATGCTTTTCGAAATTTTAATTTTAAAGTTATACTAATGAAGAAAATACTTCTGTTTTTTATAGTTTGTTTTTTTATTAGCTTTTTGTACACATTTTTTGTGTAAGTATTTGTTTACCAAAACCAATGAAAACCAAATTCTAATACTACAATGCCCTTAAATAAAAATAAAAATCAATGAAAATCCTAAATTCTAATCTAAATACTGGTTTTCGTATTAATTTAATAGAAATATCTTTAGTAGTTTATTGAGTAGTGTCTGTAGTATATTCATGGTACGTAGGCAGGTTAGGGCAGGGTAGAATTATTATTTTTATGCTTTTCGAAATTCCATCTACATAAAGGAAACTTGTGGCATAGTTAATTCAATTTTGCAGTTTTACGTCTCAATTAAACGTCTTTTAAAAACTAGATGTGCGATTTTTTATTTTTTTAAAAACATTTAATTCTTTATTTACAGCTTCGATATGTATGGAAATAGCCCGAGTCCATACTATATGGAACCTGAAACATCGCCATTCAGTTTGATATGGAGTCAAGTGCCTGATGCTCGAGTAAGTAAATATTTGCAAACTATCTTTCTTTCTATCCTAAAGGCAATACTGTAGGTAATGTAATTGTCACAGAATTCCAAGAAAACATCACTCACACCAACATAGAAATGTTTTTGAGATTCATCATCATCACAGCCCATTAACGTCCCACCACTGAGCACGAGCCTCCTCACACATATCATGGTGTGAGGGTATTGGGTCATACTCCACCACGCGGACCCAGTGCGGATTGGCGGAGGCAGGTGTATGGCGTCCTGCTGTTAGAATTTTTCAAGCCGCCCATTAGGCCTCTAACATGGCTTAACGACTACCACATTTAGTGATAACCGGGACCAACGGCTTAACGTGCTTTCCGAAGCACGGAAGCGCTCGATATCAAATGCCACACCAACGGTCACCCATCCAAGGACTGACCTTTGTAAACTCTGCTGTACATTGGTGATCGTTTCCGACCACCGAGCACCGCAGAGCTACGAGCGCTTCTCATTTGAGATTGAGTAACGAGTAATTATTTTAATTTATATATGTTTTGTTTCCAGACCATCGTAAGCCTTGTAAGCAGAATGATCACTTGGGTATTTGGAAGTGTGTTCATGCTGTTCCTCGGCTCCTTGATGACTGTCGCAGCGTGTTCATACACAAACCTTTGTGCCATCACATTCAATGGCGTAGGTCCCATACACGAAGAGATGAGGTCCCTAATGAGTCCTGAACGCCTGGAGAAAATAAGCCACGCCGCAGATTTCGTGAAGACTGCTATTGACAAATATCAAAAGATACAAACAGTGGCAGACATGGAAGCGGTTAAAAGACGACGCCGCGCCATTTTGTTTTGAGTTTTCACATAATATAAAATGGGTGTTATAACTGTTTTAGACAAATTAAATTATTTTATGCAATTTCTGTTTTGTTTATTGTATAATGTGTTCACCCGTAGTTCAGTCATAAAATGAAACGACTAATTAAATTTTGTAATCTGACCATAAAAATAATTTTCAAAATTTTAAAAAAAGCTTAAAAAGATCACGAGTTGCTGTCGCATTTATAATAAATAAATATTTCAATGTTGTTTGGCATAAACGTAGGAAAGATAATAGGCCCCCCCGACTGGTCTCCTTGTCGTGGTGGGGGGCTGAGTACCTCCCGGTAGGGCGCACGAGGCGCTAGGGAAAAGGTAACACCCAGAGATTGGCGACTCTGGGTGCCCTTAGTACTGACTACCGGGGGGGAAACTAAGAGGGACCTTTGGAGGGCGCAGCGGGCGGGCCAAGAGGGCCCGTCAAGCAGCGCCAGGAGAGTCTTAGGCAGCGGGGGCAGGGCGCCCCTGCTGTCTAACCATGGACCCTCCGAGAAGTACGCTATGGTCGCACAAGGAGGTAGGAGGGGCGCGTCCACTGCGTCTCTCTGAGGAGGTCCTCCCGGTTTTGGTCCGGGGGACGTTGGCCGCGGGCGGGGTGTCAGAGCTGCAACCCAGGTACTAGCCCCCCGCCTCTTTCTCATCAAGCGGCGGGCGTCGTCGGAAGATTTTTAGTGGGTATTACGGTGGTCGTGTCTGGCGGTGGTGAGTCCCACACACCTCTCTCGGTCCCCCTTTGGCCGGGAGATAGTGCGTAAATGCATTTTGTTACCGACGTAAATCAAAAAAAAAAAAGGGAAACATAATAGGGAGGAAAAGAATTTCACTAACTATCAGTTCAGCTCAGTTATAAGGTAAAAGCGTGAAAAACTAATGGACACACTCAAAGTTACTTTGGCATTTATACTTTTTCAAAGTTGGGTATAACGTAGAACAACAAACTATGTGGGAGGAAGTACGTCCTCCTGTAGTGCCCAGGAGGTAGAGCGGGCTCAGGTTTTAATTTTAAAGATATAATAAATAACGAAATGTTACTACACACATACATACATAATATCACGCCTGTTTCCCCAAAGAGGTAGCCATTTTCGCCAATTATATTGTTGGTCCCACGTAATGGGTGGCGAGCCTATTGCCGCTTTATCGGGAACTTTTGTGTGTTCGCCAAAGCCTCGTCCGTTGTTCGGCAGGTGCAACACTTGCAGGTGAGGTTGGCATGGGCAGCATGGGCTCCTTAGATTTTGATAGATTATTAACTGCTTTGTCGACTTTCGAGAATAATTATCATAAATCATCTTCATCACAGACCATTAATGTCTAACGATTGAGCACGGGCTTCCTTCCACCAACCAAGGTGGGAGAGATTCAGGTCATACTTAATTATGCGGACTCAGTAAAGATTGGCGGAGACAGGTCTGTGATTTTTCGGGAGCCAATTGCTTTCAGTGAACTTAAAAAAACCTTCACCATACTTTAAAATTTGTCTTGTCGTTTTGTAAAACGACGAATTCTAAGATATCCCTGCGACAGGTATACATTCTATAACATGTTCATAGCTCAATCCATGCAAGGGTGACGAATAGGTGTGGCGTTATGTTTCAGAAGTCTAGCTCTGAAGGTGTTTTATTACAACGTGACTAACGAGCATGCAATGAGGTATTATAATACTATATCAGTGTTACATGTATCACACATGTGACGCTCGATTATATAGCTCCATTGACTATCAAGGTAACAATTCCAAAGAAATATTCGTGTGCATGAAAATGGATACTTGTCTTTGACAGCGTTTTTTAAAGTATTATCTTACGTTCTGACGGGAGACCAGGCTGCTGGTGCTTAGGGATTTTACACATAAACACGATAAAATGTCGTGTCATGAAAGTCCTTGAAGTGTACAATGAGAAAATTTACAAAAATAAGTATTCAATAATGTTGTTCCACAAAATATCAGCATCATAACATGCCTCTGCCACGACATTTAATTGAGTGGTGACGTTTGGTTGTATTGTGTTTAACTTTATTGTTTCCACTCATATTGATTTTGTTGGTTGTATCTCTTTCTTTTCATAGTTAAAACTTTGGTTAGTTTGGAGCTAAACGGCGCTGTTTGTAATAAACTAGGATATTATTATCATCACTATACATTAAAATATTGCGTCTTTCTACAGCTAATAATTATGTGCATTTGGGAGTAAAATTATGTGACAGATGTATTTTATTTTATGCTTCCGATGACATGCTAAAAATCTTCTTAAAAATCTTAAAAATAGCAGAATTAGGGCTATTTATTTCTAGATTATGTATTAATCGTTAAGGAAAGTTGGAACAGCAAGCTGGGTCCGCGTGGTGAACTCTCTCCTGAATAAGCAAGTGATGGATCTCTCCTGAATACTTTTCACCTTCATCCGTGATTAGAGGTCCGTGATGATTTCCTAAATATTCAATACGAAGTACAATATCTGTTAAATAGTAGGTACAGCTGCATACTAAGATAGATTTTAAAAACAAAAGTAAACAAATTAGTTTAATTTCTTTTGTTTGTAAATTCTATGTTTGTAATGTGATTATGTTTTTATGTGCAATGAAGGATTAATAATAATGATTACACTATTTATTTAATAAGAAAAATTCATAAAACAACCTTAGTTTATTTTTAATATCTCTTTGTTTCTTTTAAAGATAACATGCACTTTCGTTTACATTTCTTTTCGTAAATATTTACATTTGAATTCTTTCTTCTTTGTGAATAATTATTTGTAAACTTATCGCAGTAGGTACTTTACCCTCCAGAAAGTATTTGCGGAACGGCGGGGCATTGGTTCTTTCACCTTCTTTTGTTCCAAATATATTTTTGTTCTCATGTTCTCGCAATGCATTTGGCTATCTTATCAATCTTCACTGTATTATCTCTCCGAAGCAATTAAGATATCTCGGCTTTAACAAGCAATTTTGTTGCTGTTTATTTTAGTACAGTCATGTGGGGCGACAGACTGCCGGCGCCTGACTCATTCGGCCTTCAGCTAAATTCTCCTCGTTATCTCACCGTACTTGCCATTATTTTTAAGTGGCATTTTTACAATCTCAACTACAATGTTCTTTTAACAATTGTTCCATAAAGTTTAAATTCGACGACTAATATGGCAAGGAGGTTAATATAGCCACCACCACCTCTCCTAAGGTTGTGGGTTCGATTCTCATACAGAAATAATATTTAAGTGCATGTATATTACTTGCCTTGCCTCGGTGCTAGCTATGTGTGATAAGTATTGATTTAAGAAAAATGCTATGCAGTACCCATATTACAATATCAGTTATGCTCAATTTGGGTCTTGAAGCACTGTGTGTGATAACCAAGAAGATTCATTAATTAATTATTTAAAATCTTTTATCAGACAGTGTTGTAACTAATAAGCACTCTGAATTTCAGATAAACCCATTGTTTTTATTTTCTTATCGGTGTATTCTGACTAGGTTTAAAGGAAAATAATTAATCCAATAACTATTATTAAAATACTAATGCTCTTGTCAAACACAGTCCAAATAACCATTAAATATCCATATTGAAATGACTTACAATCATAGTTATTCAACTGATCATACAGATGTGAATAAAAGATACACACATCTTATCTCAAACCTTCTTTAACTAGTTTGGTTTAGACCTCCTTCTAAACACTTCACTTCGTTCTACTTGGGCTGTCATCATCAAAATCAGCCCCGCTAACATCTTGGTGTCATCCTACCAACTCATCTGCGGTCTGTCAACTGGTCTTTAGTTCCACGGTTCTGTTCCAAACGAAGTTTGCCACACTAGTCTGATCTTTTTTTTTTGTTTTACGTCGGTAACAAAATGCATTTACGCACTGCCTTCCGGCCAGACCGAAAGGGGGTGTGGGACTCACCACCGGCAGACGCGACTGCCAGCAGTAATACCTACTAAAAATCTTCGGACGACGCCCGCCGCTTGTAGAGAAAAAGGCGGACGGTACCTGGGTTACATCGTCTGACAACCCGCCTGCGGCCAACGTTTCCTGGGACCAAAACCTCCTCAGAGAGGCGCAGTGGACGCGTCCTCCTTCTGCGACCGTAGCGTGTGTGGCCGAGTTTTCGGATGGTCTATGGATAGACATCAGGGCCCCCTATCCCCGCTGCCTAAGACCCTCCTGGTGCTGCTTGACGGGCCCTTCTGGCACGCCCGCGGCGCCCTCCACAGGTCCCTCTTAGTTACCCCTGGTGTTACATTTTCCCTAGCATTCTGGCCCCACGACTAGGTGGAAGTCGGGAGGTTGGGGGGGGGGGGGTACGGTCCTGACCTTAGCTATTCGCTTCACCGCATCTGACAATTTGCTTTCATAATTATGTTCATACGATTTAGTTATTGGCGCATGATAGACCTACACTTTGTATATTTACATTAAAGCCAGATGGATATTATGAGTCCGTAGTTCGTGACTAATTTTAATAGATTTTTGCACACCAAGTTCACACGTTTAATTGTTTCACACAAGGTAAATTATTATTGTGCTGACTTTTCATGACTTAACATACAATAATTCAACTATTGCAATGTTTTACTAAAAGTTATAATATATACAGTTTATAATATGTAGGTACAATATATTTCACACGAATACATACTTTATAATAATTACACTTAAATGTCTATATTCTATTAAAGTGTTAAAAAAGGCTACAATTTGAGATACATTAAAATTTTAGTAGAAGTCCAAATTTACTTAGACAATGATAAATTCTTTAATGCTGTAGAACCTTTTATTCTACCACTCATAGTTTCCGGAGCGCAAGGGATGAAAGACATATTTAATTATTTTTTGTCGTACTTTGGCTTACATTATTGTTGTTTTTTTAGTAAATAATATAGCATAACTAAACTATTAAAATTTAGGTATAACTAAACTATTATAAACTCAGGGATAACGTAGCATTCGAATGGTGAAAGACTATGAATATACTTTCCCCATTATAATATTAGTTTAGAATAAGTACAAATCGTCACCTCCACGGCAGACTTACGAATCTGCACTTTTTGTAAATTTGATATTTCTATAAAAAATTGCACCTTATGTGCAACATAGGTGTGATAATATACAAACTTCTATTACTTCATATCCTATAAAGGTAGTCGACATTAAACACATGTGACCAAACAACTCTTTAGTAAAGGAAAATAAATTGCAATGGCCGTGGTCGAGACAGTGACGGTCAAAGCACGAGGTCAAGTTCTTAGCCGTTTTATCTTGTTTTCATTTGTATAATATGGGTCGGGTTATGGAAAACGAATGAAAACTAACAATAGAAAAAAGTGTAAGATGTATTTTTAAATTTTTGTTAAAGAATAATACATATAGCCGAATATAAAAATATCATTCATAAATGGTAACTGGATAAACACAATCCCCACTAGTCGCACTATTTTATCAATAAATAGCAGTCGCCCGCGGCTCCGCCCGCGTGGATGTCGGCTACCGCTGTAAAATGCCTACCCAGAAAAGACACGGTCAGCAAAATGATTTCCAGATCAATTCACAGACACGGACACTAACATCGACGACGCAGTCATTATCCGCAGGCTGCATAGTTTGTCTTTATGTGGATGTTGAAGTTGTTAATGATGAAAATATTTAAATCTAATTAATACTTAGTTTTTACTCTTACCGGCAGTCCCGGAGAGCAACCTGTTGTTTTGGGATAGATAACTAAAGCGATTATTGTAAATCTTCCCCATAAACAACATTTGACATTAAATTATTTTTAGGTGACAAAATAAACTGATGGTCGGGAGCCCCGACCCGTGATAGGGCGCTGTGCAGCAGAAATCGTAATAATTTAAGTTCGCCATAACTTCAAAAACAAACGTCCAATTTTGATCATTTCAAGACCAAATATTATCTACATAAAATTAATTTTGATAGGGATTAATAGCATAAGTAAAATAAATGCGTATAAATATAGTACAAAAAAAAATCAAGATTTTTAAATAAAAAAAGGGTTGTTGTGCCTCACTCGCCATATATAGGTATAGTGTGTCGCGGACTTTTTAGTAGGTGGTATAAGATCTTTAATTCATTCATACATTTTGTGGTTCTATCTTTTATAGTTTAGGCAGCGTACGCAACTGTTCTGGTTGATTTTTACACTTTGTGTCCGAAAAACCCAAATATTTTACGGAACCCTATTTTTTTCGAAATTATAATATAGCCTATGTTACTCAGTGATAATGTAGCTTTCTATTGAAAAAAGAATTATTAATATCGGTCCAGTAATTTTTGAGTTTATTCGTTACATACAAAAATACAAATCTTTCCTCTTTATAATATTAGTATAGATATAGATGACTCCCCCCCCCCCCGTACCACCCCAGTGACGCTTACATGGAGCCTACATCGCATGCTGGCTAGCTGAGACTTTTTTCTAATACTTGCATTTTTAAACTCGTGATATCTTCCTAATGAAATGTCCAAATTGAATAATTCAAAAAGTTATAAGAAGGTATTGAAGCCGTCTTGAATACAAAGTAATGTTTTTTTGATAAGGATTAATACCAAGGTACGAATATAGAGCCTTTTCAAGCGGCGGCATATAAATTAAATTTTTAGATTAAAAAACCGCTTACTGTGACGTAACTATAATATTTAGACATATGCTGTCGCAACACTTTTTGTAGATAATGATGAGTTCTGCAAAGTCGTAGTACATAATTTTGTTCTATCATCAATAGTTTTCGCTGCGCACGCTATGTAAGGAATTTTTCAGGTCATTTTTTTACACCTTGGGTTACATTATTGGATTTTTAGTAAGGATCCCTAATTTTTTTAAAAATATAATATAACCCATGTTACTCGGGGATAATGTAGCTTTCCAAAGGTGAAAAAAATTTTGAAATCGGTCCAGTAGTTTCGGAGCCTATTCATTACAAACAAACAAACAAACAAACAAACAAACAAATCTTTCCTCTTTATAATATTAGTATAGATTTTCACAATAATGTATGTTATATTAATTGGATTATTTTAAAACAAAAAATATCAAGAAATTGAGTTCATTCATACGTCAAATTAACTCACGAGAACAAAAAAACAATATTTTTTTATAGGATATAGTAATATCTTATTTATGATTTACAATCAATCCTAACATTTGGAAATAAAAATTATATGAAATTGAGGAAAAGTTGTAAAGTTATGAAAATTTCTAATTATATGGAAATCCGTATATAACTTTTTCCAAAATAATTACAGTGCATTAATTTCCCAAGCCAATTTTAAATAGATCAAAATTATTACGAACCCATTAATTATTTGAATCAATTAATTCAAAACTGAAAGGTCTAGCACTAATAATGACTGTATCAATTTCCTCGAGTTACAAACTTATTATTAGTTATGCGTAACGAGGTTTAAGCTTCTTTGACTTCTGACATCACCGTTTACATATAGCCACGAATGACTACGATATAGATATGGGTACAGTTGCGAATATTCCAATACAAGTGTAGCTCGCTGGTACAGCGTGCGGTATGAGTGTATGACGAACTTGCATCCGGTCAATGTAAGTTCGTTCGGGCAAATGTGTCATTGCCGCCTTATCATATAGGTGACTGCATTTATATGTTTTGACCGTCTCCACAAGCCAGTTGTTATTTCGCTTTCGTTCTCGCTTGTGGTTAATCACTTCCCTTATCGAGTGGCTCGTCCAATTAAGTTAGATTAGCAGGTTGCTAGTGTTTGCCAGTTTTTATGTGAAGTGGAAATCGAAATGGGCAATTCAAAGAGTAAAAAAATGAAAATCAGCCAAGGCGAGGCGCGGGACAATGATGAGGATAGAGGCACGATCAATGCTTTAAAGGCAGAAGTTTCTGATACAGTTGCTGTGAAGAAAGAAGATGACATTGATCACCACAAAGAACGAGAAATGGACAATGCTAGCAGTGCTTCTACTGTCGAAGTGTTAGACGATAAGTGAATCAGTGATCTAATATAATCAGTTAAATGTTTTAAGTTTATCGCAAGTCATCCAACCAGTGCTTTTGGTACAACTTTAATTATTATCGAATATGAATCGTGTAAAGTAACTAGTTGTAAGTAAAAATGTTTTCTTGTCTTTATAAAATACTAGTCCCTGTTGTTTTGGAAAAAAATATTAATTATGTTAGGGTATTTACTGAGTAAATTTGCCATTTATTTGACATTATGTCAATAAACTATTTGTGATTTTTTGTTATTTTGTTAATTCATCCCAATTTAATTATTTTCAAAGTAGACGTTACTCAATATTATGTAGATATGTATGTTAGGTTGAAAGTGGTAACCACAGCTGTATATATATATATATGTCAGAACTGCTGTATATAGAGATATACTTTTCTAAAGTGCAATTATTTACTCACTTACATGTAGGTTATGTTAGATATTCAATATTCAAAAAAATGTAGTACATTTTACCAATCATATTTTTTTGTTGGTTTTATTATGCTATCAGTTTCATTTAGATAGCACTAACTTTCAGCAGATGAGTTTTCTATTCATTTCACCTCCTTCCTTCCATAAGCCAAAATTTACAATGTCTATCAACAATATGTAGGAGGTTAAATGTAAAATATTTTTAAATAAGAAGGTCAAATATGTTTCAGTTTTCAGTTTGCTATTTTACTGAAGTTTTCTTATCGCATAGGTACCTAGTTAAGAGTCAAGCAAGTGTTACGTAGCTCATACCTATTGAAATCAATATACTTTGTGTTGTAAACACACTTGTGTTGTATTTTACATCTCAACAACTGGCACAATACAAAATAGGTACAAGCAGTATTGATAATTAAAAAAAATTTATCAATACCTCAGTCGTTAGAAATCCATTGCTAAAGAAAGGCCTTCTTAATTGTTTTTCCTGTCGAGTCATCTCTATTTGTCAGGATGGGATGCCGTAGATTCTACTACTACATAGAAGCTTAAACTATGCATGCCAGCTCGAAAAAAAATGCAAATATTCATGTGAAATTAAATATTTGTTCGGTTAAACATATTTATATTGTATAGTTTTCTTTTGGACAGATAATACTAGTTATAACAAAAACAGGAAAATGTATTGCAGGTGTATAGGGATCCTACCAAGACCTAAGGAGCCCAAGCAGACCTCATCTGCAAGTGGTGCACCTGCCGATCAACGGACGAGGCTCCGGCGAACATATCAGTGCCCGGTAAGCGGCTATAGGCTCGCCACCTATTACGTGGGACCAACTATATAATTGGCGTTGTGTGGCCGTATAATATGCCTCTGCCTACCCCTTAGGGGAAACAGGCGTGAATGTTTGTATGTTGGAAAATGTAGAAGGCTGGTATACACATACGATCATAATCTGACGCCCACGAAACTTTGCATCAACTATTTAAAAGAAATCTATGTGGTTGCAACAAAATTTTGTAAGGAATTTCAGGACAGAGATCTCTAAATAATCTAGCCCTTCGTTCATATTAACACTTAACGAAAATTCAATGCCTTAGTGACCTTGTATTCCACGACGGGCAAGATATGGGGTTATAAAGATATAGTTTTTCAGGAGGTGTGGCTACAAAACAGCTATGCTGCTAAACAGTTAAAGAAATCGCTACGATACTTTACAACAGATATGGCGACATCTCAAGGTGACAAGGCCAGGGCCAGCAGGTACAGGTTATCCATAAATGTCAGGAAAATGGCAGGCGTAGTATTTTCCATTAGATAATCTCGCCGTAAAACAAAAAATCATCACAACAGAAATAAAAAAAGGGCTAAATCATCTGTCATTTAATTTTATGTAAATGTTTATTATCAATATTTTTTTAATCATTTTATTATAACAATATTTTCTTTGACATATCACAATTAGTAATTTAGCCCCAAATTAAGACAAGCTTGTACTATGGGTCCTAAACAATAGATACGTATACTTCTATGTTTTTTTATATAAATATAATACATAGAGTACATGTACAGGGATCAGGGAGGGTTGGAGCCAAAGCCAACCTCACCTGCAAGTGGTGCACCTGCCGATAAACGGACGAGGCTCTGGAGAACATAACAGTGCCCGGTAAGCAGCAATAGGCTCACCACCTATAATTACGTGGGACCAACCATATGATTGGCGAAGTGTAAATATATATACCTTTGCCTACCCCTTCGAGGAAACAGGCGTGAATGTATGTATGTAGTACATGTAGACCAAAGGACTAGTACAAAATACTCATATTAGTGCACAGAACTATAGACTTGATCTTTAGAGCGTCGGATCTCAATCCTGTCGTCAATTTAAAACTGTAGTTTCATAATATGTAATTATCTAAATATTTCTTTACCTATTTTATTGTAACTTCGTTCAAGTATTTTATTTTTCTTGATAACATGAAGTCTATAACCTTTCATACAGTGCCTTCACGTTATCTTAGTCTGTATTGTCATTCAAATCGAGCCAGTGGTTTGGGCTTGAAAGCGATTATAAATAATACTAGTAAGGATTTGTGTGTATGACTGCGTGACCTTCAGCTTACCTTGTCCCACAAAATATGTGCTTACAGTTTAAAATTTATATGCGTACTCCTACACGTGGAGCAAGGTGATGGGGCATAAAGTAATCACGGAAGCGCTCGATATCAAATGCCACACAAACGGTCACCCATCCAAGGACTGACTCTGTAAACTCTGCTTTACACCGCGAGCGCTTTACGCGGTTCTTCAAAAGGTGCTACGAGTTATTCGTAGACATTAATATGGAAGAATTAATATCGATAGTATGGATTTGGAAAATCTGCTAGTTCCCACAATAATCGATGCGAGCGTATAAACTCTAGTACATGTAATAAACCATACAGTGTCCATAATAAAATAACCTCCACGCCATATCAGTCATCATCTACTGTCTGATCTGATCAGTTAAAGTATGTATAATTTTATTTATAAATTTTCACAATTTTATAGATAAGTACTTAAGTTGTTACTGTAAGTTGTTTAAACCAATTTGTAAAACCTAAGCAAAAAACACTAAACCTAAGAAATTTTGATAAAAATTGTATTAGAAGTAAAAATGTAAAGAGTATTTAGAAGGCATCCAATTTCTGGTATAAAACGACAATTTATTGTGCAGTTCGTGTGCTGCTAAAAGCAGCTTGAACTTGCAGCTTAGTCATGTGGTAGTGCGCGTGGTCTAGCTTTTGACGACCGATATGGCGTGGTGTAGTATACCCGCATTCCACTCCTGAGGTCGTGGGTTCGATTCCCACACAGGACAAATATTTGTGTGTATAAATATTAATATTTGTTCTGGTCTGGGTGATTTTCTATGTATATTAAGTATGTATTTACAAAAAAAAAAAATATATATATATATGTCTATCCGTTATTTAGTATCCATAACACAAGTTCTTAATGATACTTATCTTGGAACTAAATAATTGGTGTAATTGTCAGAAAATATTTATTATCCTGAAGTAACAATGAGTGGTCTAGATTTGTCCTGAAGTAGAAGTGCGGGGTCTTACTTTATTCTGAAATACGGTTAGCAGACGATAAAGTTAAAATGAATAAGAGTACTTCATACCTTGGGATAAGAACAGTAAGAAGCGCCTTTAGTCATGAGGTCTGCGTTAATTTCCTTTTCACGCCCAGCTTGAAAGAACCGGGAGCTAAAAATCACAGGCGACGAAAGATAATACCAAGCAATTTTTTTGGTTTCGAGTTCTGTTAATCTGGTCATTAGGAGGGTAAATCCTTGTCTCTTTAAGACTAGTTTTTTTAGGCGATTTTCACACTGCCCCGCATCATGCTGCATATTGCGTGTCGACGCACCTACGCGCGTTCCTGCGGGAGTGCAGATCTGCATCATCGTGCGGGTTTATTGCGCACTCACGCGCGTAGATGCGTTTTGTAGATTCACGCATGGCGCCGTTCTCTGTGGTGGTCGTGCAGTAATGAGCATCACGATAGTTTTGATAAAAATGGTTAATATTGTGGAACTCATTCAGAACGCTGCCATTATACTAACTGTTTGGTTTTTGTACGGTGAAATTAAAAGAAATCGTGCCTATAGAAGATACTGGGTACAACTTTATTTACAAACAAGATCTTAGAAAATATGAAGAGAAATTCTTCAACTATACGAACTACACTTCTTCATATTCCAGATAGCTGGGTGGCTTTTGATTTCGAATATAAATCGACCGATATCGAGATCCATTTTCAAACAACGCCCATTCAAAATCACGCGCGGCACTGCGGGATTTGATGTGCCATACCTTGCGTCTCGCCCCGCACCTACGAGCGGGGGTGCATGTTTCTCCGCCTGTATGCGCGTGATCCGCATGAACGCGCGTGGATGCATTTTCTGTGTGTTAGACTGTGCGTGTTTTCCATACAAACGGAGATACTTACAAGCAACGGAAGAACACGCATCCACGCGCTACGCTTCATCATGCGGGGCAGTGTGAGAATCGCCTTAACGGCCAGCTTTACTTTTTTTAAGTTGCTGATTTGATGTATTGTAAATTACTTAAGGTACCCACCGTTTCATTCGATAATGATATACCTAGAGAGTGAAAGAGATAGGTATAGCAAAGTTTCGTTTTTCTTTGAATTAGAAATTAGAATTAGCCTTAAATCTTTGAAAGCTTTAGTAGACGATACTACATCAGCAATAGTGCACCAGATACTCATCTCATCTCTCCTCTTAGCATTATTTCGGTTGCCTTAGACTGCCCAGGGTCTGCGCTCTGGTCTTACTAGATTTCAGCTACTACCTGAAGCGATGCTATCTGACCTCCACAACCCACACGGAAACATCTTTTTATGGTTTAACCAGCTTACATGATATAAGAAAGCACTGACTTCGTGATAACGAGTAACACCTGCCATAGATGAACATGATAGCTGGAACAAACGGCTTAACGTGCTTTTCGAGGCACGGAGCAGGCGATAATTACGCACATAACTTCGAAAAGTCATACATGAGTGACCAGGGTTTAAACCCGAGATCCTCTAAACTATTTATTGGTCTATCACTGCTCAAACTCAAACCAGACACTCATCTCAACTGGATCTTTATTGCGTCATGCTTATATAAGGACCAAAATGACAAACAATTGTTTGATTCAGTACAATTTCTAGAATTTAAGTACTTACCTAATGACTTATTCAATGAATCGTAAGTATTTAAATTAATGGTTGGTTTTCGTGTTATTTCTCGGTAAATGAGTAAATGAGTCAGACACATTTCAGATTACCGATCACGTTTTAAGTTATTGTTCGATCTGTAGTTGTTTTGGTATGTGCTTCTTATTGTTTTTTTTTTTAAATATAGTAGGCTGTCGTTACCCATGTGTATAGCGCTTAGTCCAGGTTATCTACTGATTCAGTTACCAAATTCAACCTTTAATCAATACAGTAAAGACGTGGACCCACTAGTAGCAGTATAAACTTAAATTAAACGGTACTTATCAATGTATTTTCAAAATTGTTCATCCTCATATCCTAGCATTATCCCGGTTACACTAGACTTAAGCCTAGGGCCCAAGGAATGTTTACTGGTCTAGCCAGATTTGGCTGAATTGCAGTTATTATATGGAGCGATTTCCGTCTGAGCTCCTCAACCCAAAGGTAAACACCATTCTATGGTTAAACCAGGGGGCCTACCGCCGAGTTCGATGGCAATCGATTATAAGGCAAAATGGATTTCGAATTGATTCTGTCGTACCGCCGAACTCATGGAAATCGAAACAAAATGGCGTTCTCCATTTACCTATTGGTCTGTCACGGACTGAAGGTGGATGGAAGGAATATGAATGAGAGGTGGCTGTCGGCAGATTCCCCGGTACGGATTAATGAACATAAACAAAGTTTGATCTAGATGGATTACCGGTAATCCATTGCATTCGGTGGTAGGCCCCCTGCTGTCAAGATGTTAGAATGCATTGACTTCTTAATAACGACTGCCATGTCATGACAGCGGGGGGCTTAACGTGATTTTCGAGGCACAGACCAAGCGATTATTATGCACATAGCTTCGAAAAGTCATAGGTGCGCACCGCACCAAGGCTTAAACCCGAGACCCTCTGAGCTGAAAAGCTATGCCGCTCTTTCTGTTATCAACATTGTTAATAATATGTATGAATACCTAAAAAAAACAGTTTTCTGCCCCTGGATTTCGTTCGCGTGGTCCTCAGATCAGTGCATAACTGGTTTATATAATCAATGTCCTTGCCAATACAAAACAAACATTTTTAAAATCTCATCTCTTACACCACCGTATTCCAGATTTTCATTAAAAACGATTAATTATTATTATTCTTTGAAAACGAAATTAGTAACGAAAATGAGTTTGTTGGTTTTATCAAATGCTTTTTTTTAGACTTCTGCTCCGATTTATATTAAATTTGATGCGAAGTAAGTTAAGTTAAGAATTGGACTACTGTTTTCGCAAAATTAAAATAAAATAGTTGTAAAATGTAGGTCACTCTCAGTAGTCACCTAGTATAAAATTACTCATGATACAAGTATCAATTTATATAAATTATTTTAAAATGAGGCAGATTCTATAGAATCACTCTGCTTATTACATAATAATATGTTCAATGCTGTATCTTTTATTAAAAAATGGCAACCCTGAACGAAATTGTATGTCATACAGTCATTAAGAAAACACACAGTATATACACCGATACTTAAACATAGGCCATCCTCCATGTTCATGATTGTGACACATACATTATTATTAAATCAAATGACAATTCTGCGTTATGAAGTCACTATGTCAACGTATATAGATGAGCATAATATAGGTATGTGCAGTGGAAAGATCGGGATGCCCCAATGTACCAGAAATACTTTGAAGAACTGGAGTTCGATTTGCGTGGGAAAAAAATGGGAATACCCATGTTCAGCATTGAATTTCATGTTGCTTTGCTTTAAACTTTACTGAAAAAAAAGATATGTTTATCTAATTAAGAATATATTTTAAATTTTCCTATATTTTCAATTTATTAAATTTAAGTGAAACTAATGGCACACGTATAGTATTATAACCTGCGCAATAACCAAGCTTCTAGATCGCATGTGAATAATTATTACTATGGAATATTCGTGTTCCAGTATACAAGCAATGCTGTTAATATTTTTCATTGTTAATTATAAAAATCATACTAGCATTTGTACCGCTGGTGCCCTGGGCTTTTAACTTAAACTAAGCCAAATCTAATTAGAGTTAGCAAACCGTGGGACTTAAGCGTAAGTGTAATGCACAAGCGGGACAAATTCTAGAATGATGATGAATCTTTATGAAAAGCTAAGTCTATTTCAGTAAAAAAAACAGATAGATAGAGAGATAAAACGTTTATTTCCTTTAAATAAAACAAATTATATAAAAACATATCCCACTAAACCGAATATTTGGGATCATAAAATCATTGTGACTATTGGACTGCAACGAACCGAGAACTCCAATGCATATTGCTCGTTAACATACTCGGTAAGATTTTCAAGTCAACAACCGACCCAAAATAAGTCAATAATTTTTCAACTGAAAATTGACGATTTATGTATTATGCGACTAATGACAATACAGTTCGCCTGACAGTTCTATACAGAAGACGTACTAAATTATAATAATTTAAACACCATAATAAGAGGTACCGACTTATTGCCAAATGCGTAGGTATGTGATCAGTTATATGAATGTAAAGTGTCAATGGTTTTAACTTATGTTCTTTGTCTGACTTGTGAGGTGGTTAAGTTAATAGTGCTCTCAAAGCTATCATTCTATGTCACTAACCAACGTGTCTTAAGTTTGTCTTCGATAAATTTCAAATTGGTTTTGGCTTCTGAATGTATCCGATATTTTTATTTTTTGGAAGATGGAATATCTTTCCAAAAACTAATAAAATAAGACGAACTAACTAACAGGAATGATTAATATAATTTAAACTATTTTAATTCTTCAATATTCAGTTTTTTTTATTTTACAACTTGAAAGGATATTTCAAGTATGAGTAAGGATGACGCTACTTGTTAGCGGTGCAGTCATGAAAGAGCACTGAGTCGTGTGGTACCGTTCTAGCATAGTGCCACCCCATCTCACGGGAAGTCGAAGAGAAATCTTACCGGATGATGGGCAGCAGCGTCATCCTACGTCCTGGCTTTAGTTGCATTCACCAACCCTTATGGGTAGACCCCCAATAGAATGTACTATTGGTTCAGAAGTGGACTTCTTAAGGCTGATATGATGATGACGATGAATTAACATTGAGAAATAGAAATAAATATAATTTAAAAATAAAAGTGAACTCCTGCGATTTTTCCCGGATACTTTATATATATTTCTCTGTTCACATGGTATTTACATGGTTTTATTTCCTATTTCTTTCTGGGTGAATTCGCCCAAATCACTTGTCCTTTTAGTTATATGAATTTGTACGCAAAATCGCGCCATTATCGCGTCGCATAGCACTCTGTGGAACACATGATTTATCATATGGATATGATTGCCCGTTATAATGACTTTGATTTGTGACGGAACCTCCCTTCGTTACCATAGTCCCCGTACCCATAACAATGCATTCACAATATTAAATCGTTTGTTATAAACCAGTTTTCACCGCGCTAAGACCTCCTTGTGGAGAACTGCGACTTTCAGGCAGGCATAGTAAACAAAGGAATTTTTTCGCAAGTTTCAGCATATAGATAGATAGTTTTTGGGAAAAGCTTTTGACAGGATTATTGTGAACAGTGAATTTATATCAACCTGGGTCAATGTATGGACAAATCTGTCGCGGAAAAGGTTCAGGCTTCTAAGTGAGTTTGAGAGTACTTATTTCTAATATTTTATATCCGTAGGTTTTAAATTACTTACTTAGACGCTAAAGCACACAGCTATTCTGCAAATATTTTTAAAAAAAATTATGAACATACACAGCGTTGTATGAAAAGATGTAGATGCAAATATTATTATAACTGTTTTTTCATCTTTTATTTGCCTTGAAGTATTTATTATTTGTATAGGAGTCAACCTTTTTAGTAAAAATGCAATTTATTTAATTAGTATGGCATACAAAAGTTGTTTATTTTTAGCTGAAATTGTTACTACTATTTCATTTAATGTTCACATTACATATATACTTCAAATATTATTTTGGCTTAATTTTATAGCCTGAATAAAAGCGTGTTGCGTGTTAATAAATGCAAAACACGCACCTATCTTGTATTCACATACAAGGCAGACCACTTTTCAAATTCTCAAAATAAGTCCATGTGAGATCTCAATATAGTACCACAGCTTTACTGAATACTCAAGGGGCTTAGGGAAGGGCATCTCATTCACCATTTATCATCACTCATTCTCACTTACTATGGTGATTTATATAATATTTTTAATATATCTCTTACTTGACACTGGCTAAATGTGCTAAACGCATGAAGCTATAATAATTTATTGATTCAGGCGTTACTTTGCGAAAATCTATTGTAAGCAAGTGATGGATTAAAAATATCTTCACGACCAACGCTGAAACGAGAGAACTCTCTCACTCTCGTTCCAGCGTTGGTCGTGAAGACATCGTTGTTCGGAGGCTCCTATCTTACCTGAAGATGCCCTGAGTAAGGGCATAACACGTGTCGTGTTGAATAGTTTTTCGATTTTTCGGGAAATTATAGTAGCGCGGGAATTGTTACAAAGATATTTTTAATCCATTACTTGCATGAAGCTATTATTTAAAAGAAAAAAAAAGGAAGTAACTAACTGAAAAGGGTTTTTGCTCTTTTTTCTCCTGTCATATGGATTCAAATCGGTAAGGGGGACTATTGGCGCCAACGAAGGAAAATACACATCGCGGTAGTATTTTATTCCCCAAAACTATTACAAAGTAGAAATTTTATGTCTAAATAAATTGGATTTTTGGACATAAATTTTTCAACAACGTATACAAATGTAAAAAAGTGGCACATTGTCCTGAATTGTGATTTTCTGTGTTGGCTCCATTGAAGCCTCTCTCTCCACTACTTCACTAGGATAGGATTTTGGCTGGAATGTGATGGCCTTTACTTGTTATCAAATTAATCGACAGTGGCAAATACTCTATACAATAGTTCCATAATTTTTTTTTTAAAACGATTATGAAAGTGGATGGCGCCTGATATATTGTCAGTTATCACTTAAATATAGATAATCTAACATACCCTAAGTAATTTAATTGATACTAGAATAATATGAATAATACAATTAAATTTTCTATCATATATGTGTGAAGCATCACTATCGAACTTACTAGATAACAAATCATCTAACAAACATTTGTCTTTTGTGGGAATCGAACCCACCACCTCTGGAGCGAAGGACGAGCGAGGTATCCGCACCATACCGGTCGTCAAGAATAATAATAATTTTTTTTTTATTTATAACTGTCGCCCATAACTTTGTTCGCGTGATCTACAAATAAGCCTTCCTTTTGAATCACTCTATGACCAAGAAAACCGAATCGAACTCTGTTGCGTAGTTTTAAAGAGCATACATAGAAACAGACACAGAAAAGCGTCTTTGTATATACTTAGTGGTTATAACAATGTACAATGTACATTTCTATGCATACAAAACATTTACACCTGTTTCCCTGAAGGGAAAGGCATATTATACGCCCACACTTCCCCAATTATATAATTGGTCCCACGTAATAGGTAACGAGCCTATTGCCGCCTACCGGGCACTGTTATGTTCGTCAGAGCTTCGTCCGTTGATCGGCAGGTGCACCACTTGCAGGTGAGGTAGGCTTGGGCTCCTTGGCACCCTTGTGTTTCTATGGTACAGGAATTTTAGGGTTACTTCACATTACATTTGAAATTTCGCTTCATGCGTTGTATCTCTGATCTTCTTTTGTTGTTTATAATATATTTTTTTGTCTTCGATCTTGAGGTGTTAACAGCCAGCAGTGACAATGAAAAGGTTATCAGCCATGCTTTTGTTAGTGCTGCTAGATGCATCGGGGTGAGTTGAAAGAGGCTGATGTAGTCCATTATGGGGGTGGTAGCTGACTAACCAACTAACCTGAGTTGTTTGTGTTTTTCTAACCTTGTACTTATTTCTATTAACTAACTTATTTGTATTAAGTTTGACGACCGATATGGCGAGGAGGTCAGTATCTACACTACACTTCACTCTAGAGGTCGTGGGTTCGATTCCCACTCAGGACAAATCTTTGTGTGCATGAACATAAATATTTGTTTTGGTCTGGGTCTGGGTTGGGCCTATGAATATTAAGTATGTATTTACAAAAAAAAAGTATGTAAGTGTATTTATCCATCATTGAGTATCATGGCGGCCGCGAACTAATCAGAAAATGGATTTTGAGGCTACATTTTATCAAAATGGGTTGTCGGACATTACTGAAATATTTAGGTATATGTAGTTGTATTGGAGCGATATAAGCGAAGTAAGAATATAATAGAATATAATAGAATTCATTGGTTTGTTAAACATAGGTATTTAAAATTAAGGTGTTGCATACTAAATATTTGCGCTATGTTTTGTCGATAAGACATACAAACATTAACAAAGAATATTAGACTAATTATAATTAAAATTACAGTAATGTCTTATCATCTAGGAACTCATCTACTTGGTAATAACATTTTTCAAGTAGTATTTTAATTAAAGAATGTTTGAATTCATGCAAATTGAGGTCATGTTTTTTATTAACTTTTTTTTACTAAAGCAGTCTTATATATTACATTACATAATCGATTCTAATGTAATGTAATATGTAATACTGTCAAATGTAAAATGAAATTAGTTTACATGCATCAAATCATGTGCGTATGGTGTGAATCAGGAGTAGGCTGAATTGTATTTTAAGATTGTACCTATGTGTTTTAAGAGTTTTATTAATGAACCTTTATTAAAACTCTTTCAAAATATGTTTAGAAGTGTACTATCGATTGTAAAAGTTCAAATCAGATTTCGTTGAAGATACATTAGCGAGTTATGAATTAAAATGTTGGGTACCCAGTTCTTACATAAGGATTGGGGGCCCATATGTACCGTACAAAAAATGGACACTTCAGAAAAGTCTTTATGGAAAAATCTATTAAAAAAGTTTTTAATAGAGATAGTTTATTATAATAAAAAAGTCATATTAGACTTTCATAACTGCAATAATTCTGCTGCTGTTTATTTGTATCTTTTAGTTTTTAGCAGCAATTTTGCATGAAAAATAAATTGCTAAATTTATAATTAAGGATTAGTGCTATCTATATGACCATTAATAATAAATAGAAATTCCACTTAATTAATTTATTATGTTTAGCAAGCTGTTGGTCCTCCTAAAAATGTATAAACAAATAAATACATAACTGCAATTATCCTAAATCTGGTTGAACCAGTGCCCTAAGCGAAAGTCAAAAGGCCATTACCGGAATAATGCTAGATGGAGTAATGATTCTTATTATAGTTAGAATCTAACTTTACTCTATAGAATGTTTGAAATGTATACTTGATATTTTCAGCATCGCAGCAGCTCGATCTAAGAGTAGCAAGATGCCTGTACAGCCTATCAAACTCTACTATCTGCCGCCATCGCCGCCTTGTCGGTCTGTCATGATGACGGCCAAGGTTCTGGGATTGGATCTGGACTTGGTCTTCACCAACATTCAGGAAGGAGATCATATGACACCTGAGTTTCTTAAGGTATGTTGGGTTAGGGATTTTACACGATAATTTAGGTACTTACCTATTAATTGTAGAAGAATTCTTCCTCATACTCCTTGTTTCAATGCAGTATGGTGGCACTCTAAACTAAGTTAAAAGAAAATGAAATATTCAAAAAAATATATATGGAATACCTTAATATAGAATAAGTTACATATAAGCTTATTCATTAAGCTACATAGACCCATTAGTGAACAGAGGGCCTACTCTAATTCAACGAAAACGAAACTTCGCTATACCCATTCCTTTCACTCGATAATGATATCGCTTGCCCCGGGGAATATAGTTGTAAAGCAGTGTTACGACTGTCTTTGTGTTTTTGCATTTTTGACATCCTTATGTCATGTACTATGCCTGTAAATTTTTTTCAGATTTTTTGGTGGACTATTTATTTAAAAAAACACGTAGATGTCTTTATTCCACGGAAATTAATTTGTACACAATCTCAGTATTACTTATTTAAAATATTTTAATATCTGGAAATAAAACGCAACAATCATAAAGACAGTTTTAATCTAGCTTGCAGTTCCGCAAAATACTCATAAAAGTCAATACGACAGGTTTGTAATAAAACCTCAGAACTTAGCAAAACGTAAGTTGCTATTACCAATTAGAGGAGTTCATAAAATAAGCGTAAAGAAACAGTACGACTTTCTTGCCGGAAATAATTCACGCCCCACTTGACGCAATAGGTCGTCGCTCATAGTGCTATCTCTTACTTTCTTTGTTCTATCGTATAGTGCATCTTTGTTTAGATTTGTTTTACGCACATTGTAATAATACTCCTAATCGGCTCAAGATTAGACAGCGCGAGGCTCCGTACGAGAAACAAACTGTTGTATATTATTATTTAATGCGAATACTGTGTCCATAAAAAGTTTAAAAAAAGTGCAATAGTCATACATATCCAGTAAAAAATGGCAAAACAGCTGATACCAAAGAAGTCTTGTCGTGCCAGGAGAATGCTGTTGATGATAGACGGTGAGTATAAACATTAAATTTGTTTTACGTAATAATATTATAAATATACATGAATAATTATCATAGTCGCTAAATAGTCAAAGTGGATAAGCATAGCCGTACTGTTATCATTATTTTTCCACAATACTTGACCGATCTGAAAAATTCTTTCACCAAAAAAAAAAAGAAAAGATTAACATAGGCTGTATTATATCCCAATACTCCTACGGGAACGGGAACTACGCGGGTAAAATCGCAAAGCGCTGCTGTATTGAATATATTCGTTAACTTGTATTAGCGTACCAAACCTATTACAGGTATTAGTCAAATATTTATTTATTTAAACTTTACTGTACTGTATTGAAACTTAATATTTTGTACAAAATATTAGTCAACCGATTCAATATTTGCTACTTGAATCTAATATTGGTATCAATTTGATACCAATAATATATTCGAGTACCAAATATCGTTCACGTGACGTGTACGTGAGCGCTGACTGCCGGCCAGTCGCGAATCTTAGGGCTGGCTAATATTTGCCTAATTATGGCGTATTTATAATTGTATTCGCTTGTCTTTATAATACCTGTACCTATTACGAGTATATTCGTTTCATCTCTAACTGCCGCCCAGGGTTCGATTCCCGGCACGGTTAACAAATTTGTGATGAGCAAAGTTTGTTGACTGTTGGTCTGGGTGTTTAATATGTACCCATATAAAGTATTTATGTATGTATATGTACTATTATGTAGTATATCAGTTGTGTTAGCACCCATAGCACAAGCTATAAATAGCTTACCATGGGACTTACCGCCCGTGTGGGGAATGTGTCCTGATATTTATTTTATTTATAATGCTCCAATTTCCAAACAAGTTTGAGAAAAGTTATTGATATTTAATATCGTAGGAGTAATTCATGCCAAACTGTTACACCCATCCGTCAAAGACAGACTTTCATTTTCTTATGGCTTATCTAATTATTTTTTTGCGTAGGCCTTTATTGAAGAAAAAGCAAAAGTTACAATACTACACACTACCAACTAATAACTTGAACAGTCGATTTTCCATAGGATAGTCCCTATGGGCTTATCTATTATTGATTTTTGCTCTAACATTTTATGCACTTTTATGTTTTTCTTATTGTTTTCAGATGTACCGCCTGACAATTCCACAATAGTTCAGAAACAGGAAATTGGACTTCATGGAGCAATAAGTCTAACATTGAATTCTCTTACACCGTTTCCATCGAAGTTATTGCAATCACCGTCTTCGATTTCTTACGATTCTACTGTATTTGATACTATAGATTTTGTGGCTTCTCCATCAGTCGTATATCAGACACCACGCCAAAAAAATATATACAGTGTTAACACAACACCAACAACCAAAATCAACGACAAAACTGATGAAGATCAAGAACTTGATTCAATCATTGAAGAGAAGTCACACGAAAAACAAAACATCGACACATCAAGTACAACTTTAGTCCAAGATTTTATAGAATCCTCTACTGCACAAAGTGCCTATATACAAGAAGACCATTTACGAACAGATTCAATACTAGTTTCGGCCCCAAGCATTACTAATGTAAGTCCACATAGTCCTAGTCTTTTGGATCAAATTGATCTTTTTGATCCAAAGAAATATTGGCTAAAAACCGAAACCGGAGCAAAAATTTCATGGTCCAAAATTCACGAAATCTCAATATTAAGGGAACAGCCAGATATCCTTCAACACACTGCAACGATGAGTCGCTCCTCTAGAGGAAGGGGTAAAAGTAGTGCTCCAACTACATTAGATAATACACTAAAAACTGCCTATTCTTCTAAAATAAAACTTCCTAAGCCACTGTACGATGATTTATACAGTCTTTGCAGGACTGAAGCTATTCCGACCCATTACCAACCTTTTTACAGAGATATGGAGTGTGATGGAGGTCTCAACAATGTGGAGAGTGATGGTGGCATTTCAGATTCTGAATAATTTTATCAATATTGATGTGTATGTTAAGCCCTTAAATTAGTCGCAGTTGAACGTCTAGTTATTGAATAATCTTTAAGTATATGCCTTATCAAAATGATTATGAGACAATAGACTGAATATGATTATAAATGTGATATAATGTTCCTATCAACGAAAGTTAAAGTTTATTATGTTAATTTAGAAGAAGATTATTAGAAAAGTTTGTTTTTGGTGCAAGATTTTAACAGAAATTATTGTTATCTTTGATTTTCATAATTTTTATACTGATGCACGAGTCTCTAAGACAAAACTTATACTTAGATGTATTTACAATTTAAGCCCTTAAGTTAGTCCCAGTTGAACGTCTAGTTCCTGAATAATCTTAAGTATGCCTTATCAAAATGATTATGAGACAATAGACTGATTATGATTATAATGAAAGTTAGAGTTTACTATGTTAATTTAGAAGAAGACTAATAGACAAGTTTGGTGCAGATTTATAACAGATACTGTTTTCTTTTATTTTTATAATTTTTAAACTGTTGTACGAGTCGCTAAGATCAGAATTATGCTAATATAATAATCTCTTTAATTCATCGTGTTTAGTTGTATTAAATTTTCGTTCCAATTTAACTATAGTGTTTTAATTTATTACAAGGAAAACATAATAAATTTATGAAAAGTTCCCAAGTTAGTACCTAAGTAGTAATAGTGCACCTAACGCACAAGAACTCGGGTGAGTAAGGTTCAAGCCCTACAGCCACTAAGATCCATTACAAAAATCCATTGAAGGATCTTTTTACACTTTTATGTCCACTTTAATCCTCGATCCTAGAATATTTCCAATATGGATTTTTTAGAACCAATGCGTGTATTAAAATCTATTATAAAGCCACATCTACAGTAGCCATTTTCAATAAATGAACAAATAATATAAATACAGTTTATTTTAAACAAATTTGAACTATCTATAACCTCTTTATAACAAACAAAAAAATAATCCTTGTCTCAGTTATGGGAAACCAGTGCTGAGACATAAAAAGCTGTAATGCTGAAGTTTATTTAATTTTTTCCAGATAGTGCGCCACCGATATCTCTCCATTTATAAGTTCCATTCCACAATCTTGAATAAAAGCATCGTATTTTATTTGAGCCATTGGCCTATGTCATTGACAGTCGACAATACATAGTTGTTTGAATGATTCAGCCGGTGAACTTGAAGTTGATAAAGAATATTGCATATGTCACCGCTTTATTTTTATAATGGATTTTAATACATGCATTGGTTCTAAAAAATCCATATTGGAAATATTCTAGGATCGACGATTAAAGTGGACATAAAAGTGTAAAAAGATCCATCAATGGATTTTTGTAATGGATCTTAGTGGCTGTAGGGCTTGAACCTTACTCACCCGAGTTCTTGTGCATTAGGTGCACTATTACTACGGGTTCAAGACTTTATTTTTCTATAATCCTAAATAACCTATCATGTATCATTTCAAATAAAGAGTAGTAGGTAATAATATCTCACGGTTTCACGAAGGACATAATATTTCCGCTAAAAGAGTGGTAACAACTTATTAAGTTCTAAGCATGCATCAATATTATCGTCACAATGAGCGGTTTCTTTGTTTTTCATAAATAAGTTCATACAGGGAAATGGTCGTAAAATACTGTTGCTCCACAGTGAAATTAAACAAATTAATGTATATTACATTTTGTTAGTTTTTGCCTATTTACTCTAAGTTTATAAAAATAAAAATCCCATCATAAATTAGGAAAAAAAAATACCGTTTATTTGATATATAAATTGTTTATGTAGTACAAATAGGAGTCTAGATATATTAGAAATACCTTATTTTGTTTTTTCTGACAAAAGTTGATTTTACTATAACGACTATCTTCCCCGGGGCAAGCGATATACTCAAGGAGTGACAGAGATAGATGCAACGAAGTTTCGTTTTCGTTGAATTAGAGTAGGCCCTCAGGTCAGATTTAAGTTACCCACAGACAGTCTTTCTATAATTCTCTGAGATCTCTTCAATGTTAATTAAACTGCTGCAATAGCTAACTGCCTTTTATTCTGTGTTTTAGATGAACCCACAGCACACAGTCCCCACCATGGATGACAGCGGATTTATTCTATGGGAGAGGTATATTTTATTTTGTTTATACCTTCAGATTCATACTAAAACACGACGACTAATTGGTTGGGTATTAAAAGTCAAAACACCGATAACACGAACAAGAAACCGAAAAAAACCCTTTATGTAGTCCTAAAACAGTGCTACCTCCACTCATCTCACGGGGTAAGAGTCGACGAAGCGAAATCCTACAGGGTGATGGGCAGAAGCGTCATACTGCGTACTGGCCTGAACTGCTATCGCAAACCCACCTGCCCAGCGTGGTAAATAAGGCAGATACCCCAACAAAATTAAATATATTATGGAGGCTATTGTTCAGCAGTGGACTTATAAGGCTGATATAAGAAACGCGAAAAAAAACCGATAACAATTTCGTATAAAACTTAGTAGACAGTCAAAAGACTCATTTTGTAGGTTAAACCACAATATTAATTTATGAGAGAACTAGCAGCTAAGAAGGGTCTTTAGCTTGGTCTAAATTTATCTAGAAATCATCCATAGAAATTATATACGTAATATTTCATCTCAACGCAACTGCATTTTATGTGGTAAATTACCATTTACATAAAAAGTATTAAAACAAAATAAAAAAAAAATTGTTATTTCACAGCCGCGCAATAATGGCCTACCTCGTGAATGCCTACGGGCGTGATGACAGCCTGTACCCAAGGAACCCTCGTCAACGTGCCCTGGTGGACCAACGACTCAATTTCGACCTGGGAACCTTATATAGTAGACTAATGGCTGTCTATGTAAGTATTACTAATACATATTAATAACTATAAAATTTTAAACAAGGGAAAAGATTAGTACCTACTTTTGTTTGTATATTTGTTACAAATAAACTTAAAATCTACTAAACGGTATCGATAAATTCCAATTCGAATTCATAAATTATTTATTTAATCAACTTTTGCATAGTATGAGAAAACGTCAAGATGAAATAAAAAATCAATTAAAATATATACACCCATACAATGAAATCACGAAGCTTAGGTTCACTTACATGCAAAACAAAAATGAAATTAAGTAAGTGCAAGTGTATCTAAGTGCCAGTTCTGTGCCACCTCTCTGTGAGCACAACTAGCAAGAAAACAACAGGGTATACCTTTTTCACCATAACAATTCGACATAATACCCTAAGTAACAGCTATATTTTGTTACTAGAAAAGATTAGGGATCCCTACTAAAACTTCAACATACATACATACACATACATACATACACATACATACATACACATACATACATACATACATACACATACATACATACACATACATACATTAAGGAGGTTTGTGTGGCATACGTAAGGAGCCCAAGCCAACCTCACCTGCAAGTAGTGCACCTGCCGATCAACGGACGAGGCTCTGGCGAACAAAACAGTGTCCGATAAGCGGCTATAGGCTCGCCACCTATTACGTGGACCAGCTATATAATTGGTGGAGTGTGGCCGTGTTATGTGCCTCTGCCTACCCCTTCGAGAGAAAGAGGCGTGAATGTATGTATGAGTAAAAACTATGTAAATCCTATTTATAATGAAACTAGATTAATGTCAAAGTAAGTTCCAATTAGAATACTAATCGTCTAAAGTAAACATACTTGACAGATAGTCCATATAAAGCTGTAACTTGTAAAAGACTAAAGAGATCTCCTTATTATTGACCTGAGGCTTATTAACATTGTCTCAGCCATATAACGTTGCTTAACACTGCTAAACATAGACCTCCCTAATGGATTGCCTCATTAAGCGATCCTGAGTCACCTCCATCCACCGGCTTCCCGCCGCCTTAACCAGATCATCGGCCCAAGGTAGGCCGTCCTCTACCACGTTTGCTGGTTCGAGGTCGCAATTGCAGAACGGTCGTCGGTACCTCGAGCGATGTGCCTCAGGCTTATGAAACATACATACATAATGTCACGCCTCTTTTCCGTAGGGGTAGGCAGAGATCACATCCTTCCACTTGATATGATCTTGGCACACACTTTTAGCTTCATTCACACTCATTAACCTCCTCATTCACGCCCGTCGGTTTAGGGTACTTTTGACCTGCCCTTTCTCTGAAATTGGTCATGGAATTACGTGGTCTTCCCCTACCAACACTTCCAATTACCTGGGGGCCTACCGCCGAATTCGATGGATTACCGGTAATCCATCCAGATCAAACTTTGTTTACGTTCATTAATCCGTACCGGGGAATCTGCCGACAGCCACCTCTCATTCATGACCTTCAGTCCGTGACAGACCAATAGGTAAATCGAGAACGCCATTTTGTTTCGATTTCCATGAGTTCGTCGGTACGACAGAATCAATTCGAAATCCATTTTGGCTTATAATCGATTGCTATCGAATTCGGCGGTAGGCCTCCTGTCCATCAAAAATCACTTTCATGAATGCAATTACTTATAAAAATATTTCAAGCATAAATATATTACTTTTATTTTGTTTATTTATAGGGCCCCATGATTATGTCTGGCGCAGCAATGGATCCGGAAAAAACTAAAAAGCTCAATGAAGCGATTGGTTGGTTGAACTCCATGTTGGACGGACGAGCCTTTGCGGCTGGAGACAACATTACTATTGCTGACATCTCTATGATTGTGGTGTTCACATTCTTGGAAGTAAGTACAGTTGAATAATGACCTCTTAATGTGTAAGTGAAGCGCTCGTAGCTCTGCGGTGCTCTGCGGTGCCGTGCGTAGGACAGCAGAGTTTACAGAGGTCAGTCCTTGGATGGGTGACAGTTTATATGGCATTTGATATCGAGCGCTTCCGTGCTTCGGAAAGCACGTTGAGCCGGTGGTCCAGGTTATCACTAAATAAAGTCGTGAAGCCATGTTAGAGGCCTAATGGGCTGCTTGAAAAAATCTAACAGCAGGACGCCATACACCTGCCTTCGCCAATACGCATTGGGTCAGCGTGGTGGAGTAAGACCCAATACCCTCGCACTTTGGTATGTAAGAAAAGGCTCGTGCTCAGTAGTGGTACGTGAATGAGCTGAGATGATGATGATGAATGTGCAAGTTCGAAGCTGAACATAGTCTGCCGTTCGACGACGCATCGCTTCGTGTCGTTGGCCTCGTTGGAATTTGAATGAAAAGACAAAAATAATAAATAAATAATAAGTAAGTATTTTCTAACAAATACACATTATATTTAGTTCCAAGATAAGTATCATGAAGAACTTGTGTTATGGATACTAAATAATGAATAAACGTATATAAATATTATTTTTTTGTAAATACATACTTAATATACATAGGGAAACACCCAGACCAGAACAAATATTCCTGTTTATGCACACAAATATTTGTTCTGTGTGGACGACTTTGGACCGGAGAGCGGGGGTATACTCGCCCCCACGCCACATCGGTCGTCAAACATGTCACACGTAGAAACCGATGATACGTTTTCTGCGGCTGCTGTATGCAGTCTTGGAACGCAAAAAGACTGAAATCCGTTTTCTGCTGTTAATCATGCCTAGATAATATTAATCTTTCAAAGTTAACGTGGTAAAGAAAATCAATGAATTCAACTTTTTCCTTTCAAGGGCAGAGCCAGTTACATTTTGCTAGTCATTAAGCGATTGAAGCATACCGATATGGCGTGGAGGATAGTACAGAGATGGATAGAGAGGATAGGAGATACCTGCACTTCACTCGAGAGGTCGTGGGTTCGATTCCCACACAGGACAAATCTCTGTGTGCATGAATATGAATATTTGTTCTGGTCTGGGTGTTCTCCTATGTATCTTAAGTATGTATTTACAAAAAAAAAAGTATTTATGTATGTTTATCCGTTATTTAGTATCCATAACACAAGTTCTTAGTTATACTTATCTTGGAACTAAATAATTGGTGTGATTGTAAGAGAATATTTATTTATTATTTATTATACCGTTAAAATTGCCCTAAATAATGCAAGAAAATTCAATCTTATGAAATTGAAAACAGAAATGTTAACATGATTAAAAAAAATTTGGGCACACCATACAAGTAGGAAAGCACTGCATAATCTCAGCTTAGTAAAATCAAATTCTTATATTTACGTATTTTCGCTCGACCACCTGCTTTTACGAGCGTTATACACTGCATATCCTACCCAATAAATAAATCTTTATGCCCACGCGTTGACCCCAGTCTAACTGAAAGCATAGCAGAAGGATGATATGTTGGATTCCAAAATAAAAGTTTCATAAATATTAAACGTTTTAACATTTTACTTCCAGTCAGCGGAACACGACTTCAGTGAGCACGAAAACGTCTCGAAATGGTTCGATAGAACAAAAAAATACTTAGAACCGTATGGATATCAGGACATTGACAAAGCTGGCGCCGATATGTTGGTTTCATTTATAAAGAGCCATCAAGGCTAAAGTAAATATTATATTGTATTTGGTGTAATGGTCGTAATATGTGATTGTTTATATTTTAATAAAAACTAGAATAGGTTGAGGATTACTGTTTTTATATTTTTATTTCTACTTTCCTTAATTTCCAATTCTAGCCACTATCGAAATTAGGTGTTGGGTAATCAATAAGTACCCTATTTTCTAAGCATCTTGATGTAAGCGAAGTGTATGTAAGTATAAAATTCCATCAAATATTGAACATTCATTTGTTTCTTTCCAATATTGGCTTAGAGCTATGTTGGGGATTTTATTGCAAGGTCGAATCAGGCATGAGGAGGCCCTTCGAAGAACGAATGTCACCAGTACAGGTCCAAGATTTCATAACTAATATGTGGATAATAATGCGGGTTGTACTATAACCTTTGTTTAATAACTAAAACTATTAAGTAAAAATAAATTGTACAATTGTTTATTATCCCGGATAAATAAATAAAAAAATAAGTTGAAGTGGCAGTGGGCAGATAACATAGCACGAAAAATTTACGGCGGTTGGGGCAGAGAAGTTCTGGAATATAGACACTTTTACTGGAAGCTTGCTAGATGAACAGACGACCTGGTAAAGGTTGCAGGATCAAGAAATTTGGGAAGACGTTTCTGAACAAGACCACTAAGCTTTGGAATTCGCTGCCGGCTCATGTGTTTCTTATTTCCTATGATCCCGGGTCTTTCAAGCGGGGCGTGAAATGGCATTTTTGCAGGCCGTCTTGAGGGGATGTGTTTTGTACCGTGCTTATTTCGCGGTATGAAGCGCTTTCATTTTTTTTGGACTGCATCGACTGTTTACCATCCGGCAGGGTGTAGTCATCATGACGTGTCACATAAAAAAGAAAGTTGAATGCAAGCCACCTACAATCAGTCTCATTCCAATGAGATTTTCATTCTCATTCTCAAGCATATGCCTATGTTCAGCAGTGGACTTCTTTGGGCTGATATAGACTATGATAGTTGTTCGTCATTTATTTGATAATAAATCTATAAGTTATACGGCAGGTAAAACTTAACAAAGACATTTCAAAAGTCCCCTTTCAACTCCGATATCTTCACTGAATTTATTATATGCGTTATAAGATTACCTTTTTTTTCGGATGGAAAACCAAAAACCATACATGTCCCTTAAACAGTCCCGCAACCCTGGCAGGTTTGGCCCCCTTCCTGGAGGCCCTCAGTGTGCTATGATTACCTTACTATTAGCATTGTATTTGTAACATTATTAAAGATCCGATAGTTAAAGAAGTATTTAAAAAAAAATATTACATATTCTTTTTACTAGTTCCGGTAATTTTCTTTTAATTTCGCTGTAATTTGTGGAATAAATGGAATTCACAACACGCTTGACTGGAAAAAAAATAGATAAGACAAAACACCTGAACACATTTTTCCATCATCTGATATGATGAAACGTAGTAGAGGACGGCCTCCCACGCGATGTACCGATGATCTGGTCAAGGCGGCGGGAAGCCGATGGATGCAGGCGACTCAGGATAGCTCTATGTGGGAATCCATTGGGAAGGCCTATGTTCATCAGTGGACGTCAGATGGCTGAGATGATGATGATGATTTTACTTATCTACCTAATATGGTATAATTCAATCTATTCAACAAACTACCGAATTACTTCATATCCTGGTTCTCGTGTATCACTGCCCAAGTGTGAGATTGCAATCTTTATTTTGCTACGATCCTGGCACACAATTCGTTTCATAACGGTGGACCCCGACAGATCCGATTTTTGGTCCCACAAAAAGTTGAATGAACGGAGGTAACGTATTTCCTTTGTTCAAATTTACAACAGCTGTTTCTTTGTCCTTACACTAAGCTGTTCTTTTTTCAATTTAAAATGAATTAAACCTTACAAGGGACTGACTTCTGTGTGAATATCGCGTCTGGACACTATAGCAACAGCATAATGATGTTTATAAACATTCTTACGGTTACTTGGGTCTCTGTGTAACAAATACGCGAGGTGAAATTTTAAGAAATATTAAAGCTATTTTGTATTATACGGTCAGCATTACTTTCGTGAATTGTGTAAATAAATAAATTTTTCTGACACTTACACCAATTAATTAGTTCCAAGATAAGTATAACTAAGAACGTGTGCTATGGTTACTAAATAACGGATAAACATACATAAATACTTGTCTTTTTTTTGTACATACATACTTAATATACATAGGAAAACACCCAGACCAGAACACAATTCATGTTTTATGCACACAAAGATTTGTCCTGTGTTGGAATTGAACACACGGCCTCGGGAGTGCAGTGCGGGTATACTTGCCACAATGGCATATCGGTCGTCATCGCTATATCGTTTGTGTAGCCTACTATATGTCGTTGCCTGATCGTCAAATCAGCCAGATCATGATAAGCCTGAGCATTTCATACAATAGTGCTCTTAAAAAATCAATTATCGGAAGATTCAGTCTATGAAACAGGAACAGAATAAATGAACACTTTATTCTACACTAAATATAAAAAAAAGTAATAAAATCACATAAACTAATTAACTATTATTGCTAACAGCAATTTCTTCCAGGCAACCTTAGGATGGACACATATTATTAAGTTAGTATTTTATGGGTTAAGAATAAAGGCCTAAAACCTAAAATAATAGTTAGATTACCGCGACTTATTTATTTATTTACTTGTTTATTTATCATTATAAATCTAAAGACTTCTACTTTTTACTTAGGTTATTTTTGAGTCTTTTATTCATAAATATCATAATTCGAAAAATAAAAAATCGCGGACATAATAATATATGCGGGTGATTCTGGTACAGTAAGGGAGTAAGGGAAACTCCATTCATATATATTTCTCGTGATCCCTCTTTGCCCGAATCAACTTTTCAACTACTTTCAAGCCAAGTCTACCCAGGAACAATGGAAATATATATTTATTAATCCCCCAAAGTCTTTCGTATTCGCGTCATGTAATAAAGTATGGATATCTTAGTTGTCAGTAGTTTTTTAATAAAACGCAGTGGGGCATATTACAAAACAATATCTAAAGTTAAACCAGGTTTAAAACTTATGCTGTCACTGTCTTCTTTTCATCAAATAATAATAATAAATATTTCCGACACTTACACCAATTATTTAGTTCCAAGATAAGTATCATGAAGAACTTGTGTTATGGATACTAAATAACGGATAAACATACATAAATACAATTTTTTTTTGTAAATACATACTTAATATACATAGAAACCTAGACCAGAACAAATATTCATATTTATAGACACAAATATTTGTCCTGTGTGGGAATCGAACCCACGACCTCAGGAATGGAATGCGGGTATACTTGCCACCACGCAATATCGGTCGTCGTAATAAAAGTGAGAGCACTAGTTTTATACCTGGTTTTACGTTAGTTCTTGTTTTGGAATAAACCCCATGCATTTCCTAACTTCAAATACGTTAATATTGAAATATAAAAGAAATATGATATAAATAAAAATAAAATACAGCTAAGATTTAAAAACGTGAACAAATAGCCAGCATATTATCATGCAGGTGTCATAACATAACCTCTTAACCATTACTTTTAGTTTAAGGCTAGTTAGCAACGTATTTATCAGCTGCATGGAATGCATCCTAATATACAAACGCGCGTCACGTCAGTGTGTAATACAACAGTAATATGGTACCTATGTAGCGTTAATTGGTTGTGATAACAAAGGATGATAGTAAGGTGTCAGGAGCGTGCGTCCGGTCTCACGAGAACCCTCGGTTATTGAGTCTAGTTAGGACTTTTGATCACACAACAATGCCCACATACGCCAGTCGGTCGCGCGGACTGTAACACGTTTTCAAAACATACTGCGATTGTTACGAGTTTACGAAATCTACTACAAAAAGAGCAAACAAGGCGCTTGTATTCGAAAACAGTTCGGCATCAGATCAATACATTATGTGGTTAGTGGTGAACTACCAGCGTTTGAAAACTTTGAAGATGTAGTTGGTGCTGTGACGGTTTTTGTGCACAACTTCACTTTTGGACGATCCCTCGATATTCTCGATAATAATGACGGTGTTTGTAGGTATTTTTGTTAATTTATGCATGTTAGTCTATACTTACTATCAACCTTAACACTCAAAAATACACTGCACACATACACAAATAATTATTTGTAGAAGTGTATTTTTTAGTTTTTCGTACAAGTCATAACCTTATTTCATATGTATTTTGATAGAAATCTTAAATAAGAATTCATCCATTCATTTCACCATTTATACTAATAATACTACAGTTTAAAAAACAGTTTTACATTTAATTTATATAAATAACATTTAATATGTAATTCATACCCTACCTAACTGTTGATTTTTAAACGCTAGACAAGATTTATATATTCAATAAAATATTATACAACTAAATTAGAGATGTCGTTGTTAATGCACTAAATATCGCTAACGAATGGCTTTTTCTATTCATCCGTCTTATGATATATTCAACTGTTACTCTTGATTCGGTATTTGAAATTTTGTAAAGTATAATTTTTCAACAACTTAAATTCAATCCTGGGTGTAGCCATACAGTTTTATCCTAGAAAATTTGCACAGATTATGTACAAGTGTACACTATCACGCCAAACAAGTTGTGGTAACGCTGCTATTTCAAATATTTATAATAGTAAGGATGAAATAAATAAAAATAAAATAAAATATACTGTATTGTGTTTAAGATCAACATGATCATTTAGATTCGTCAAACATTTACACAAAATGGAAATTCCATATATTTTTTTAACAACAATGAAAGAAATATGATCGGTACCATAATAAAGGAGTAAAAGCAAATGGGTTCTTTGTCAGAATTTGTCAGTTTATCTGTCTGTTGTGGTTTTCTCAAGATTTGTCAATCCGTATCTGTCAGTCAGCCTGTCGTGATTCTAAAGGAGGGAGGGGATTGTTCGTCAGTCAGACAGTCTGTCGGTGACTCTAACGAGGCTTCCAAAAGGCAACGAGTGTAAAACTAACAAAATCTAATATCTAAAGATCATATCTCATCTAGGCTTAAGAAAGAAAAGAGCAATTCATGTCACTTCCAGCTTAGATTGATGTATGATGTTGATTTCAGATGGTATTGATTTTGTACTATTCAGTATAAAATATTAAGGAGATGATATAGGCACAATGGTTTTTGATTACATAATAAGTCTATTTTAAAAATAGCAAATGTTGTTTTCGTTAAATTAACCATTTATGAACTAAGTGTAAAAAGACATTTCAAGCATTTTCTACGAAATAAATTGCTTTAAGAAAGCAACATTAAGAAATCAGCTAAGTATGTACTACACTATGTAATGATACAAAATGTAATACACTGCGCTATGTAGACTCCAAATAAGAAGATTGTGCTATGAATACAAAATAACGGATAGACATTCTTTTATTGTACATACATAGGTACTTATAACACATAGATAACACTCAGTCCAAGACAAAATTTCATATTTCATGCTCATCAACGACTGGTTGACTTAGATTCAGTAGTGAAAATTAATTAAGTAATTACTAATCTGACTTACCACTAGCATAAGTATTTAAGCAATTTACCTATCAGTAGTACTTAGAATTTCTCGTTAGTATTTACAAACCCATGCACTCAAATATTGTACACAATCGCATAACCCGATGATATTGTTTCAACAGCGCTGGAGGAAGCCGATAAAGTAGGCGATCGTAACGTTCCATTTGTAGCCTAGTAATTCTTAAGAAATACCTTAGCTGGTCTAAACGATAAAACTACGAATAACTATTAACGTTCTTTTACTGCAAAAAATGTTGGACGACTACTAATATTAGTTTAATTTTTATACTAGCGTCTTCGTCTACGTGACCTACATATAAACGTTCCTCTTAAATCACTTTTTCTATTAAAATAAGTAGTTTTAAGATCTAAGCATTTATAGGGCCAGACAGAGGAAAGCAAATTCTTTATTTCATAAACTATTACATAGCACTTAAAAACGTCAAAACAAAATATAAATATTAAAACTAAATATTACTAAAATGAAATCACGAAGCTTAGATTCACTTACATGAAAATAAAATAAAAACTAGGTGTTAGTGAATCTAAGTGCATAGATTTACTTGGTTAGAGTTTTTGCCAATGTTAAGTACTTAATTTTATAAATCTAGTTACTAGCTAATTTAAACGATAAAACGACCACAGTTTTAATAACTTTCCCATTCTTTGACTGAAAATAATTTTTGGTAATAAATTTTTGAATATTTAAAAACTATTTTCGAAAAACTTATTAGAGTATTTGCCAATACCAAGTACCTACTTCTTAGCTTCCGTGCTTTGGAAGGCACGTTAAGCTGTTGGTCCCGGTTATCTCTAAACGTGGTAGTTGTTAAATCATGTCAGAGGCCTAATTGGGCGGCTTGAAAAATTCTAACAGCAGGACGCCATACACCTGCCTTCGCCAATCCGCACACCTTCGCACCTCGGTATGTGAGAGGAGGCTCGTGCTCAGTATTGGGACGTTAATGGGCTAAGATGATGATGAAGTACCTACTTAATTTAATTGATTAAGTTATTTCATTTTTGTTAAGCCAAATTAAAATCACTATTGCTGATGTTGAAAATATTTAAAGACAGTACGCCAGTTTTACGTACAGTTTTAAACCTGGTTTAACTTTAGACTTGGTTTTGTAATAAGACCCTTAATTTCTAAATAGTCTCTTTTCATAACCTTTGGTTATATGAACACTAACTAACGATCATACTCATAAAAATAAAAGAAAGTTGAGTAAAAATAGAGATAGACATAATTTTAACTTAAGAACTAAGAATAAACTGGCTATGCCCAAGTATAGGCTCCATAAAGTTACGAATTCTTTTGCGGGGAACAGTATTCGCATGTATAATACGCTGCCAGATGATGTGGCAAATTTATCTATAGCTAAATTTAAAAATTACATAAAGAGTAAATTGTGCCAGAAGGCTTATTACAGTGTGAAAGATTTTATGAACGACAAGTCTGCCTGGAAGTGACATGAATTGCTCCTTTTTTTCTTAAGACTAGATGAGATATGATCTTTAGATATTAGATTTTGTTAGTTTTAAGAACAGCGGTATTCTTAATAATTTATTTCTTTAATTGTATTAGATCTTAAGACATAATTTAAAAAAAGCCGAGATAAGTTTCTTGAGTCTTTCTTCTCAATCTCGTTGCCTTTTGGAAGCCTCGTTAGAGTCACCGACAGACTGTCTGACTGACGAACAATCCCCTCCCTCCTTTAGAATCACGACAAGCTGACTGACAGATACAGACTGACAAATCTTGAGAAAACCACAACACAAATTCTGACAGAAGAACCCATTTGCTTTTACTCCTTTATTATTTCTTTCACTGTTGTTAAAAATATATGGAATTTCCATTTTGTGTAAATGTTTGACGAAACTAAAATGATCATGTTGATCTTAAAGACAATAAAGTATATTTTATTTTATTTTACAAAGTCACAATTGCTCCTACAGTACTAATGCAAGGTAATTCATTGCAAAGTGTAATATCATATTATCGTTGAGATCAGAGGATGCGGTCATTGTTAACTACACTTTGAGCATTGTTGAATAGTACACGAGATACAGGAGGTATTGTATTGTGTTATTATCTGTCCTATCAAAAGTCATCGTATACGTAGTCAGAGAGTTGTCCATACTAAAATATGAATGTTGAAGGATATATAATAATATACTGCAGCTGGTCAGCGGGGCGGTGTATGTGACCTTAATACCTCTCACCTTGGTCCGTAGGAGGACGCAAGTGCCGGGACTCACGATTTTTGGAAAACGACAAAAATAATGGTTATACCAACCTTATTATTAAGAAAAAATACTGTTACAATTCGGACCCTTTTGAATAGGAGGAACGTAAGAACTATAAGACGGATTTCCGTTATAATATGATACATTGGCCTAAAGTTTTGTTTGAATAAAAGTTCTGATATAAATATATATATATATCTTTATTCACAGGCAGGCATGTTTTGTTGATGGACGTGGAATTAGTTTTAAACGGGGTTTTATCTATGATTGACAATTGTATGTATCTCGTTTTGAGAACAGCTGAAGCTATGAAACTTCTTCTGTGCTCCCTTCTATGCTAATTTTAGGGATAATGTTGTAGTATATACCGTGAAATCATTAAAAAAAAGAGGGTCAATCTGGTTAGACACGTGACCAGTCCCTAGGTTCTTAGCATAAGTCACAATTGAAAGAAATGCTGCAATGATGGTGGTGTCATAGTACATCGTATGTAGGAGAGAGGAGTACAACTATAAGTATTTTGTTTAACATCGTGTTTGTATTGATAGCTCTTGGACTATAATAATAGCAGTTTATATAATGTCCTGTCTGTTAAAATAACCATCTTCTACTGCAAATACACTAGAAAAATTTACATAAATCTATTTAGTATTCTTCACACTTAATAACTAAAAGTTGTCTGCAATCAATAACGTTATTTTATTGTTCAATTGAAACCAGTTACTTTCCAGTTCCTGTTTCTGTAAAGACAGGTTTCCTTTACAGGAAAATGTTGTCTACTTTATAAATATTATTTTTGCAAAGTATTAATAATAATAATCATAAAAACGTTTATTTGGTACATTACAAATTACAATAAGAAAAATTTTTAAGCTAACAGCATCTTAAATCTAAAATAGTACCAAAAAGGCCTTACAGTATAAACGTATAGACTTGAAGTAATAATTTATATTTAAATTAATATTTTACTTTATCGTACTTTTAGTATATTATTATTGTACATACACATAAATAAAACGTTACATAGTTATGAAGCAATTTGAAAGGTGGCACATTTCTGCTAACACTTAGCACTTACCTTTTGTACTATTTTTAGTTTTACGAAACAACTTTAATAAATTGATATATTCCATTGGAATGTTTTAGAAGTTTGCACTGGCGGCGTACATGGCAGCATTAGCGATAGCCGTACAATTTCCAGTGAATCCTACGTCAGAAATGTCCGCCGATGAAAAAACAATTCAAAAAGCAAACAAAACAGCGGAACAATCAGACGAAAGCGGTCATGAAGTCGAAACGGATTTAGAAGATAAAGACAAGAAGTTCTTAGACGATGCAATGAAAACCATTTTAGATCCTAATTCAATAATTATTAAGGAAAACGAAGAGACTGAAATATTCCGAATGAAACTAGACGAGTTATACTCAGAAAATATAACGTTACAATCATTTATGGATGAAATGGATAATTTAAGTTTGGATATTTGTAAAACATCACAAGAGGCCTTATGGTCTTACGTAACAGACATTACCAATGAGAATAAGAAAAATAGAATGGTAAAATTTATTTATTTTAATTGAAAGCAATATAAAAGAAATGTAAGCCGGTAATTATTTGTTTAATGTTATGTTTTTCAGATAAGAATAGCTGCCGAAGAAGATGAAATTAAAAAACAATATTGGACCATTCTTAAAAATAAATATTTAAGCGACGATGAACTACCGCCTGATCCAAAGCTGCAGAGAAAGTTAAGGATCATAAAAGAACGAGGAACAAATGTTCAGATGCCCCAGAGTAAGGTAAGCTTATAAGGCAATTGAAGCCTATATTTTATTAGATTAGAATTTTCGTTAAAAATGACAAAAGCTGTGATGAATATTTCTTGTATTGTATATTGTAAGAAAATATTTCACTATTCTTTGTTTATTTCTTTTTGAATACGTTTGGAAATTTTATTTTTGATCTATTGCTTGTGTAATCATTCGTATGAAATTAATTATGAATAACCTCACTCGATACAAAGTTTGTTATCTGCGATAGCCAAACCAATCCTTCTTTCATTAATAGCCAATGGATTGAAAGGTTAGAATACTATCAAAACGAAGATTGATTGAGTGTTTGTCTAAGATTGGTTCAACCTCGGACTGGTTTCAATCTCAGTTTTTAATTTTGGGCGATTCTGTCTGCCTTTTAGGATTATATAATATAAAAGCGAAAACCAGAAGCATTAATAGGCATAGGTAGTTTACTCCACGCTCGTTTTTTATGTCGCATTCTTATACGTAACTATTTTATGACAAATGCCTATACTGCTAACCTGACCTCACCAAGAATTTTGATCCTAAGAATATTGTCACTTAAATTTGTGAGATCTCAGTCTTATTTAGAAGTGTTTAAAATCTGAAATTAATTTCTCATATTTATGTATATTTTTCGTATTGAAATTTTCAGCAAAGAGAGGAAATTGACACGATGCAACGGATATGGAGCAGGGTAACAATGTGTGCGTACAATGCAACTGTTTGTTCTAGTGAAGATTCTATACGAACAATGAGCGGTAGGTACTATAAACATACCCGGAGTTCTGGAATACTTGTTTAGAAAGTCATGAATTAAAAAAACACAAGCTGGAAATATTGTCTCGGGTGGAAATAAATCTTAACTACTTATCATTTGGGATTAAAGTTACATAATATTATTGTGTAAAATTCTATAAGATCGGCCTGATGTCAAATGTAATCTCATATCAGTTAGAAGTTGGTTATTATTTCATTAAGATACTTTAAAGTTGTATCATTGAAAACAAAATACCTATCATATATTCATAATTATACGCAATGTAATTTATATAATATAACTGACACAGTTGAATATTTATTTTTCTGTCTTCTTTTATATCAAGATCAAACCTGAATATTTAAAACATTATCTTCCAGATGTTATCACTGTTTTTAAGACAAGCAATGATTCAAAAGAATTAGCATATTACTGGAAAGCGTTCCGTGATACCACAGGGAAGAAGATTAGGCCCATTTTTATGGACTACGTTACAAGAATGAATAAAGTTGCTGAATCGGAAAATTTTACGGATGCAGGCGATATGTGGCGTTACGCTTTTGAAGATGATAACTTTGTAGCAACAGTCAATCGGATCTGGCTTGAATTAAAACCATTATACGATCTATTACACGATTATGTTAGGAATAAACTTAAACAGTACTACGATGATTTAAAAGACAATGACAATTTAATACCAGCACATATTCTTGGTAAGTTCGCTTCTTGACTAATATTTTTTATTCCATTCCATTTCATAAACTACAACAAAAACACGGAATCCTAATTGTTTTTCTGCCTATATGCCCGTAGTGTGTTACCACATGAACTACTTTGTTGAGCTTAAGACTGTTTCATTATAGTAGTTTTGGTAGATACCTATTATAATATCTCTACCATATTATGGACTGTGGTCGGGTAATAAGATAATTATATTCAACTAAGATGTATAGGTATCCTACCAAGATCCGAGGAGCCAAAACCAACCTTACCTACAAGTGGTGCACTTGCTGATCAACGGACGAGGCTCTAGCGAACATTCAAGTTTCCGGTAAGCGGCAATAGGCTCGCCACCTATTACGTGGGACAATATAACAGGCGAAATGTGGCTATATAATTGTGCCTCTGTCTACCACTTCGGAGAACAGGCGTGATATTATGTATGTATGTTTATTCTATTGAACTCAATGTATTAACACTAGTGTATGTAACACTTCAAAACTCCTTTGTTTTAAATAAAGCAAAATTGTGCTTTACAGACTTCGCTATACTTTTGTGACAGGATCTGAGTTAGTGAAACGATATAATCTCTGCCAGCCGTTATGGAAATACGTTGTGACATTACGAAATGTTTATATGCTTTACTTTCAGGAAATTTATGGGCACAGGAATGGCAAACTATCTATCCAAAAGTTGCCGCATACCCAGAAATAAGCAGACCTATGATTACCAGTGATACTTTTCATTCAAAGGACCTTTTTGACGAAGTAGATGACTTCCATCAGTCGCTTGGATTCGATAGTGCCAAAGATTCTTACCAGGACATAAGAGAAATGATGTCAACTTCCAATTGTTTACCTTCTAGTCATGATATGTGTGATGGTGTAAATTATAAGTAAGCTTAAATTTTAATAAACTAATGCTAATCGGTTTATTATCTATAAAATTTATTATAAGAGATTTCTCTTTGTTTGGTTTCTTGAAAAGTAGGGCCTATTATTTTTGAACATTAAAAATAAATCTTTAAAATTATGATTCCCTACGAAATCTCCAATACTGCAACTCAAGGTTTGAAATATTTAGGAAAAAGCTACCAATGCGAATCGAGGGCGTGACACAAGTAATTTATAAGACAAATATACAGCTTGCAATATTCACTAAATTCCAACACCTTCATTATAAAATCACAATACTAGTTTTATTAACCGTGTCACCTTTACTTCAACAGGATTAAATGGTGCGGTGAGAAAGTGTCTGATGTGATAGTAGGTCTGTCAAGAGCAGCAAGGCTGCTAGGACACGTGCAATACTTTAAACACTACCGAAACTTGCCTCCTTTGTACAGAGATGGACCAAATCCTGGTAAGTAGCTCTAAATTGTACAAATAGCTATAAATGAGTATTAAAGATTAAGTTGTCTTAATTCATAAAATCTTCTTAGAAGAATATAGGATTCTTGGATGGTTTTTTAATGTGAGTCAAGCGCACAGTGCTCGATTATGTGTGGCAATCGAGTGATTCTACTCTATTTTTGATTATTATTGTGAGTGGTATTCGTTATTAACCGTCGTTAACGACGGTTTCAGATCGGTTCTACATTCCTGTACGTTTCCTAAGCTCTCATCTTGTCTTGTAATTGTAGGCCAGAGTATTGGACCGACGTTATACCTATTTTCTTCTAAATTAGTGGAAGCACATTTACACGGGTTATGTAAAGCTAGCCATTCACGATACTAAAATGAAGGTCCAGTGAAATGACCAGCTTCAAGAGCCCAGCAAACTAAAAGAATGTATTAATTTCAGCTTTCCATGATGCGATATCGGATATCGTAGCGTTGCAGCTCACGACACCTTCGTATCTGAAGACTCTGAATCTAGTGACAGCAGAAGTAGGCCCTGAGGCGAATATAAATCACTTACTTTGGATAGCACTGGAGAAGTTCCCTCTAGTAGCGTACGCCTATGTGCTGGATACTTGGAGATGGGACGTCTTTGGGAACAGCAGCCTGGAGAATTGGAATCAGCATTGGTGGGATTTGAGGTTCGTCTTTTTAGTATTAAAATTTAAAATGTGAGCAAAAGGTACCGGCATCACACAATGTTTTTGATCTTGCTAAAACTTGGAAAATAGGCAAGTAAAATATAATGACGTAACTAAAACATCCTATTCGACCGTTGTTAAAAATAACTAATTTAATAGCGTTAGTAAAAACGTTGCGTCGGGTGAAGATAAATTTATTAGTAAGACTATACATAAAAAAATTGCATTAAAAAGGGAACGTTTCCAATTAGCTTCAAATATATTTAATCTAGTTCGAGATCTAATTAATATGGTAAATGTCAACAGTCCCAGACACAGTAGAGAACCCATGCATGCGTTCAGATACCTAAAATACTATTACTTTAAAAACTGCCAATGTTATTATCATAGTACAGTTCTCAAAGGAAAAAAACACAAATTATAAGGTATCAAATTTAAATTAGTTTTTGCCGCTTTGCAGCGTGCGGTAACAGTAGGAAATCTTGTCGCCAAATTAAAGCAGTTCGCCTTGATCCACGCACCTTGAACTGCAGTGTTGTGCCTATCATGAACGAGGTCCATTAATATGGAACCTTGTGAACTCATCTGCCGCTATCCTGTGCATTCTTATAATGTTTATGATGATTATTATTGACTTTAAGTGAGTTGAGGTTGCGTTCAAAGATAATGATTACTCGGAGTCCAGAGAGTGTATATGTTTATTTATAACTATTTATGCAAAACTTAACAAAAATAATACAGAATTTGAATGGCTGAAATACAATGACCAATTAAACAGTCTACATTATAGCCTACTAGCTGTTACCCGTGACTTCGTCCGCGTGGAATAGTATCTTTGGGTAGCATTTACAACCCCCTTTTCGCAATAAAAAGTAGCCTATATCCTTTCTCAGGGTCTAGACTATCTGTATACCAAATTTCATTTAAATCCATTCAGTAGTTTTGGCGTGAAAGAGTAACAGACAAACAGACAGACAAACAGAGTTACTTTCGCATTTATAATATTATAGTAAGGATCAAACTTAGCGTCCTCCGAACACGGTGTGACCGCGAGAGAGTACCTCGGAATCCTCTTTCGCTCGGACGAAGCGAGAGGGTACAGGCGATGATAGCAATCTCCTATAAGTGTATTAGCATTATGTCTACTAAAGATCGCGATTGCTACCTTCATGACATTTTTTAACCGACTTTCCAAAAAAGAGGAGGTTCTCAATTCGGCCGGTTTTTTTTTCCTTTTCTATGTATGTACTTTGATTACGCCTAGACCGATTTACGTGATTCTTTTCGACGCGGAATAGCTGCCAGTTGGTCCCATAAAAATTATTTTACTTTGTTCAAGTAGTTTTTATTTTATAAGCATTATAGTTATTTGGCCGATGTCATTGAATTTGTTTTTAACTTCTTTTATTTAGTCAGTGGTTTGTTGTTTAAGGCCAAACTTTTTGGCTCAACGATAGGTTATCCCACTTTTTTTTGATTTTTATTCTCACCTATTCACTATATAACTATTTCCTAAAATTAAAGTTTGATCTTACGTAATTAACAGATTTTGCATTTTCTAATAAAACATACGACATAAAAATAAAATGTACGTACATTCATAATATCAAGCCTGTTTCCCCAAAGAGGTAGGCAGAGGCATATTATACGCCCAAATTTCGTCAGTTATATTGTTGGTTCCACGTAATAGGTAGCCTATTGCCGCCTATCGGGAACTTATCTGTTAGCCAAAGCCTCGTCCGTTGATCGGCAGGTGCACCACTTGCAGGTGAGATTGGCTTGTTCTCCTAAGGTCTTAGTAGGAGCCCTATACCCCCCAAAGTTCTAGTGTAACGAACTTTATTGATAAATTATTAATTCCGGTATATTGCATGCATAATTTTAATGACAGAACTTCTACGGCAAAGTACTTTAGTTGGCGTTTGGTTACTTGCTAGGCATTCAGTAGGTAAAAAAGTTCAACCATTAACAAAAATATGTCCCAGTGTGGGATATCCAATTTCATTTATTTATGTACAAATATATTTGACGACCGATATGGCGTGGAGGTCAGTATACCTGCACTTCACTCCAGAGGTCGTGGGTTCAATTCCCACACAGGACAAATCTTTGTGTGCATGAACATGAATTTTTGTTTTGGTCTGGGTGTTTTCCTATGTATATTAAGTATGTATTAACAAAAAAAAAATAGTATGTTTATCCGTTTTTTAGTATCCATAACACAAGTTCTTAATGATACTTATCTTGGAACTAAATAATTGGTGTGATTGTAAGAGAATATTTATTATTATTGTGTATTTATATTAACATTGGTATCCTTATTTATCTGCAGAATAAAAGAAACTGGTGTCTCTCCTCCGGTGCCGAGGAACGAGAGTGACTTGGATCCCGCAGCCAAGTACCACGTAGTCTCACATGTCCAGTACATTACGTGAGTAAAAGCTTAGAATAATTACACCTAGAAGCCCAGTACGCCTCGTGTCGTATTGAAAACTACTCCAGATATTTTTATTAAAAATGACGGTTTGCGCTATGAACGGATATCACAATTTGTCGGAAAAGCACAAGAAACATATTAACATAACATTACATGCGTAAATTATGCGTTTGAACTTAAATTATTAAGTAAAACATTCATTACAATGAAAAAAAATATTTCAATATTTGTTTCTTGACAGTTGATGAAAATGTTGCCATTAAGGGGAAAAAATCTCCTACATTTTGTTGTAAGTGAAACACGTCTCAATTAGACAATAATTAAATTGCACAAAATGTTATTTGACAATTATCTGCTACTACCTTCCGCCCGCGACTTTGTTCGCGTGGAATAATTTCTTTAATTATTATTATTATTATTCATTTATTTCAAGTTCTACACTCATATTGTGTTAGTAAATACATACAATCATATATGATAACACAAAAATCTTTATTTTTTCATTGATTGATTGATTTCACTTGATATGGCATAAATCACATCTTAAAAAGGTGTAATAGTTTTATTCGATTCTGGTCTATCTACATAAAACAGTTGACTAACTATAACGAGTTTCATAGCTCTAAATATATTAAATAAATAATTAGTGAAAAATTATTAACCCCAGGCAGGATAAATATATATACATTTTTTATGAAATTGTAAAGTGGTTTTTCGCATAAACTAAATGCAATAAATAGCTAAGCTAAAGTGTAAAAGTTTCAACTTCCCTACTTTTAGGGAAAATTGAATGAAATGACATGAAAATTGAATGATTGAATGAAATGACTCTTAATCTCATGGAAGCGCGACGAGACATGCGATTGCAGTCTTCAGCGGAAGCGTCTTCTTACCGGCTCATCAATAGACAGATCTCGAAATCCTTGCGACTCGATATTCGCAAATTCAATACAAATTGTATTGAAGATGCAATAGAGAGGAACAGGGGTTCAAAAGTGTTCGCACGGGATCTGTCTATTGGTCAGAGTCAGTTGATACAGCTGAAGACCAACGAAGGCAGTCTAGTCACGTCGAGACCTGAGATTATGAGGGAGATCGAAAGGTTTTATGGACAGTTGTATACCAGTACGCAAAATCCCGCTACTTGTTTGGCTAAAGACCCTAGAGCCAAACTAACTCGACATACCACCGAAGACATCCCGGACGTCAGCCTGTACGAGATTAGGATGGCCCTGAAACAACTAAAAAACAACAAGGCACCGGGGGAAGACGGGATGACAGCAGAGCTTCTGAGAGCGGGTGGTACACCAGTACTTAAGGTACTCCAGAAGCTCTTTAATACCGTCATTCTCGAGGGACGTACGCCACAGGCGTGGTCCAGTGGTGTGGTTGTCCTTTTCTTCAAGAAAGGTGACAAATCCCTTTTGAAGAATTATAGGCCAATCACGCTACTGAGCCACGTCTATAAGTTGTTTTCACGGGTCATCACGAACCGTCTCGGTCAAAGGTTTGACGACTTCCAGCCTCCCGAACAAGCCGGTTTCCGAAAAGGCTTTTCAACCATAGACCACATTCACACGCTGCGGCAGGTTATACAGAAGACCGAGGAGTATAACCAGCCACTTTGCTTAGCGTTTGTGGACTATGAGAAAGCCTTTGATTCGATCGAGAGCTGGGCAGTGTTTCAGTCCCTGCAGCGATGCCGCATTGATCATCGGTATATCGAAGTTCTGAGGAGTTTATACAGAAACGCCACCATGTCCGTACGAGTACTGGACCAGTGCACGAATCCTATCCTCTTGCAGAAAGGCGTGAGACAGGGTGATGTCATTTCACCGAAACTGTTCACTGCTGCTCTGGAGGATGTTTTCAAGCTACTGGACTGGGAAAACTACGGCATCAACATTAATGGCGAGTATATGACTCACCTTCGATTTGCCGACGACATAGTGGTCATAGCGGAGTCGCTTGTGGATCTGGGCACAATGCTCGGAGACCTCGACAGAGCTTCCCGAAGGGTAGGTCTTAAAATGAACATGGATAAGACCAAAATCATGTCAAATATCCATGTTGTGCCTACCCCAGTAATAGTGGGAAGCTCGGCCCTCGAAGTTGTCGACGAGTACGTATACCTGGGACAAAAAGTCCAATTAGGTAAGTCCAACTTCGAGAAAGAGGTCAATCGTCGAATCCAGCTCGGTTGGGCTGCGTTCGGGAAACTACGCAAAATCTTCTCGTCCAAAGTACCTCAGTGTCTCAAGACGAAAGTCTTCGACCAGTGTGTGTTGCCAGCGATGACGTATGGGACTGAGACGTGGTGCCTGACTATGGGCCTCATAAGGAAGCTCAAAGTCGCTCAGCGTGCAATGGAGAGAGCTATGCTCGGAGTGTCCCTACGTGATAGAATCAGAAATGAGGAAATCCGTAGGAGAACCAGAGTGACCGACATAGCGAAGCGCGTTTGCAGGCTGAAGTGGCAATGGGCGGGGCACATAGCTCGAAGAACCGACGACCGATGGGGCGTTAAGGTTCTTGAATGGCGACCACGAATCAGCAAACGTAGTAGAGGGCGGCCCCCAACGCGATGGACCGACGATCTGGTCAGGGCGGCGGGGAGCCGGTGGATGCAGGCGGCAAAGAATCGATCTACGTGGAAAGCAATTGGGGAGGCCTATGTTCAGCAGTGGACTTCGAATGGCTGAAATGATGATGATGATGAATGAAATGACAACATGATTTTTTTCACTGTGTGCGTTTCGTCGAGCGTAAATACAAGTATCTTACGCACACATAGATTCTTTTCTTGCCTCGCTTTTGAAAGACCGCTTTGGAGGGAACTATCGTTCTAGGTGTTATTATTCTATGAGTAAAAGTATATTAATATGAATGAGTTCTTTGGTGATAATTTGTTCCCGCAATGACAGCAAAACATCACAAAAAAGTAATAAATGGCTTCGTGCGTTTAGCACATTTAGCCAGGGTCATATATTAATAATATATAATTCATAGTAAATGAGAATATTAAAGAAGTTAATAAATAATAAAGATGTTAATTTGAAAAGTGATGTTGTGCTGTTTTAGTTTAATTTGCCAAAACTTATATAAATTCACAAACATTTTACGGCTAACAATCCACCGTTATTTTACACATGCATGTTCGAAATATAAAAATAATTAGAAAATAAAACAAAACTGCAGATATGACGCTTTTTTCCCCGCCAAGAAGTCAATCATAAAATGATAAACATACGTTTGTACTTCTTTTTTTTAATTAGTATTAATTCACAGGTATCTGGTGTCTCATGTGCTTGAGTTCCAAATACTCCGGGCGCTGTGCCGGCACGCAAACCACACGGGACCTTTGCACGAATGCTCCATTTACGGCGTCAAGGAAGCAGGAAAACTGCTCAGGTGACCTTTTTTGCATACTAATGAGAACATAAACTTTTTGCATACTTATATGAATGTAAACTTTTTGATTTACTATCTAATTAAATAAGGAAAACGTGACGGTCATCCGTGTATTCTGTAAATAAGTTCGCGCGGACGATTTCACGTGCGTAAAAAAGTATTTTGTGTTTGCTCCGTGGAAATTTATTACTTTAATAAATCTGTCTATGACATAATTATATTCGTTTGTGTTTCAATATTATACTGTCACATTTTAACTGTGTAATTTTAAATTATTTATTCAATAATATCTATATGTTAATTGCTACATATTTATAGTTGAAATGTAAGTCATCATTTTGAACCAATCAGTACATCTAAATATAAATAATACAGCCAACATGAATAGATGTGTAGTTATTAAGGTCACATAAAAACTTCCGGGTTTTGTCCGATTGCAAAAAAGTTAATGATCTTGAGTGCAAAAGCACTTGAGTGAAAAAAAGTTTTAGTAGCTCTGAAGTGCTTCTAGCTTTGTACGGCTTTGGTGCAAACGATTGTTGAAGGAAAGCATACTTTACAGAGGTGAATAATACTAATAATAAGTAAATTTGTTATGCTGGCAAAAAAATAGAAACAAAATTATAATTATTATATTTTTGTAAATATATACTTAATATACATAGGAAAACACCCAGACCAGTTCCAAATATTCATGTTATAGATATAAAGATTATAATATAAAGATTTGTTCTGTGTGGGAATCGAACCCACAACCTCAGGTGTGGAGTGCGGATATACTCGCCACCACGCCATATCGGTCGTCAAAATATTTTATTATAATGACACCAATGCATCTTTCAGATCCGACATTGCCTTCTTCCTTGATTTCCAAGCCCACAAATACTTTTTATTTTTATTCATACTCCTCTGTACACACGGTCAGACTACGGAATGCCTGGCCACCAAGCATTCGCAGCGCTCAGTCATTATCAATTTTTGCGGGAATGTTCAAAAGGTTCGGCCCCAAGACATAGCGAGGTCAAGTAGGAACATGAATGGTTTTTAGTCAGTAAAAGTCTTAAGTAAAATTTATTTGATGATTTTCCATCCGAGAAAAGGGGGTAATTTATAAATTAGCTCAAAGATAAATAATTATTACGTTATTACGACGTCAGTGCCTTTTAACATCCTGATAGCTGGTGTAACCTTAAGATTACATTTTTAACCAAAATCTGTCTTAGCCCATCTTGGACCGTAAGGTTAAGTTTAGTGCAACCGGGATAATGCTAGAGTATAATGAAAGCTTATCTTAACACGGACACATAAAACTTACACACACCCACTCACACACAATTATAAGGAAGTATAAAACTTCAAAGTTGTGGAATCTTAGATAAAAATGAATAGCTAAGGGCATAAAATATACATGAATGATTATTGTTTATTTTAATTAAATAACTAAAAATAATAATTTATTGAACACTGTTATCTTTTATTAAATGAATAGGTATTGCATAAATTATATAGTAACTAATACTTTACATAAGCATATCTATATTTATCCATAATAATTATAGCTAAGGCAAACTGGTTTAGGTGAAAGGATTTTTGAACTGCCACAAGTCCCAAATTATTTCTACTTCGCCGAGAATCAAAGTTATTTTTGCATTGATAGCAATGCCATATTAACGTTTTAGAGGCATATAATAAATATTTATTGCACAGATGAGGACAAGATGAAGGTCTGTGCATATCATTTATAGCTCCTTACGGAACCACACACGTGATAGACAGGCAGACATATATACATTAGTAAAGTATGATAATGTTGAGCGATCGTAAACTCTTACATAGCTTATAGTTATATATATTATAGTTGCATAGCAATGAAGAGGTGCTATATTTATGTCGCAGGCAGATTAAAAAAAATTGACATTTTACAAAACGCCAAGGAAAATTGTGAAAGTATTGGAAACGTTTTTGTGTACAGAGCATATAATGCAACTTATTACCTTACCTTACTTTTAGATTTATTATTTTATCATATTTGTCTTGTTGTATTGTAAACAATTCATTCTTTAACCAATGCGACATATACATTTCACTTCACGATCGAAAGAAATGTAGATATTCGTAGAAAAACAAACATTTCCGACATAGCACAAATAATCAGCAAGCTAAAGTGACAGTGGGCAGGGCATATAGCTCGAAGAACTGACGGCCGTTGGGATAGAAAGTTCTGGAATAAAGACCCTTTGATGGGAAACCTAGCGAATGAGAACCAGCTACGGCAACCTACAAGGTGGACGAACGACCTGATAAAGGTAGCAGGATCACGTTGGATGCCGCCTACAATCGGTAATTTTGGAAATAATGGGGGAAGCATACGTTCAACATTGGACGTCTTTGGGCTGATGAAAATAATGGTGGTGAATATTAATAACCGACGATCTGATGAAAGGCGCAGGATCACGTTGGATGCCGCCTACAATCGGTCATTTTAGAAGTCTATGGGGGAACCTTACGTTTAGCAGTGACCATCTTTGGGAAGCACTCGCAGCTTCGATCCTCCATGGAGGTGATAAATTGTTATCAAAGTTAAGAAAACAGCGGTCTTTATTATACAGCGTTTGCAAATTTTGATACGTTTAGTAGTTAGTCCCGGTTATATGGTGTAGGTAGTGTTTAAGTACAGTTGGAGTCTAATAATAAATTACTGCAGAATGACTGGTACCTGCCTCTATCTACCGTTCTCAATGTCTCAACGTGTCTTTCAGTTAGACTTTACTTTCAGTCGTGCCAAAACCTTACTACATAAGAAGACTAGACTAGAACGGCCATTTTTTTTGAATATTAGACTATTAGCATTTTATATATATAAAAGTATATAAATATAGTACAATCCACATAAAGTGATATACGCATCGTAGTATGTAATAATAAGTACGTCATACCTTACAACTTGATAAATGTTTTCTTAGTTTATATTATGCGTGAAACAATTCGTCATCCCAAGTATTACACGATCTGTTAGTGGTCACCACGCGCGCAAACGTATTATCTCAGGCGCACTGCAAAAGTTACATTTTATTGAACAATATTTTGTAGCTTAATGCTAAAATATCTTAATATCTAGATCAAAATAACAATAAGAGATTAAGTACGTAAATGATATTGATAATGACGACCGATATGGCGTGGAGGCGAGTATATCCGCACTCCGTCCTAGGGTCGTGTGTTCTATTCGACAAATCTATGTGTCTTGTCTGGGTGTTTTCCTATGTGTATTAAGAATGTATTTACAAAAAAAAAGTAATTATGTATGTTTATTCATTATTTAGTTCTTAGTGATACTTATCTTAGAACCAAATAATTGGTGTAATTCAGATAAATATTTATTTATTAATGCAACGTAATTTTATATTCAATTAAACTGATATAACCTAAACCAAGGTCAAATCATATACAAACAATTATTTAAAAACCTACCTGTGTAATCAGATAAAATGGTACATAAAGGAAAAACATTTTTTATTAACTTAATGCAAACTTTTGTTTCAGTGATGGAATGTCATTGGGCGCCAGTGAAAATTGGAGAAAAGTACTGGAAACAATGACAGGCGAAACAGATCTTTCTACAACCGGAATCCTAGAATACTTTTCCACACTTGCAGATTTTCTCAGAACAGAAAACAGCAAACTAACAAACTCTGAAGACGGTGACATGGATTCTAGTGCACCTATTATTGTTGGCGCTGTTGTTGTTTTATTGACAATCCTAATTTTAGTACTATATTGCATTAAGAAACACAATGTTGGAGGTAACGTCCTATCAGCTTGCGGTTTAAGTAAAAACGGTTCTTTAGATATAGTGACAAACGAAATGTCACAAGTTAAAAGCACTGAAATAGATGGTATTAGCGAGGAGAAAGTTTGAGCAATTACATCAGAGGAATTTTGTGTCATAGAGATTTGGAAATATCATCAGTCTTTTTAATAAAGAAGGCATATTAACTAATGAAACAATTTATATACTTAATGAAGTTAGTGAAGACAAAGTGTGAGTAGTATTAGCAATAGCTTTTGTAATTAGAATTAATGCTTTGAAAATAATCATCACCATCATATCAGCCCTAAAAGCCACTGCTAATATTCAGGGGATCAAACCTCCCAATAGATTACATTATATTAGGGGTATTTTCCCATAATCACCACGCTGGTCAGGCGGGTTGGTGGTCGCAGTTCGAGCCAGTACGCAGAATGACGCTGCTGCCCATCATACGGTTACATTATCTTCGTCGACTCTTACGACTCTCCGTGAGATGTGGGAAGGTAGCATTATTCTAGGCCGGTACCAGACGGCCGCAACCTCACGGTGAGGCGACAATATTCAGTTAACTTATATTAAGACAAATCAGACACCTTAAGTAAAATGCAATGACTTGGGTAGATTTGTGAGATAAAAGTATGAGATAACTTCTATACAAGAATTTTGATTCATAAGAATTAATTTATAAAATGTCATCAAATGGTTTATTAATAGCACAGTCATATTACCTAGCAAATTAAACAATTCAAATAATTAGCAATGGAGTTGTTTGTATTAGTGGTTACATAGTTTAGACATAAGAAGCTAAATACAAAAGATTTTTATGATAAAGACTTAATACGAATATGTTTATACCCAATGTTTTAACTGCTCATTCATTACATATTGAGACTAATATAATACTATAAGTATTAAAGTTGGAGACTTAGTGAAGACGACATGCATTTTAAGGATACAACAAATAAATTTCGTGTCATATGTTATGACTTCATAAAATAGCTACCTGTTTGTAGTCATTCTATTGTGTTGTCAATTTTGAAGGAAGGAGGAGTCGACTCATTCTTCTAAAGGTCGTGGTCTCAATACCCTAACTGGTCAAATATTTGTGTACATGAATTCAGATTAGATCAGACTTATCTTGGTGTGGGGTGTTACCTATGTGGGGTATTATCTATATATAATTAATAGTTATAAAAGTGACTCATTTGTACGTTTACCCGTTATATTGTAAGCACAGTACGAACTCTGTGTAATGCTCCAGATAGCGTTGTCTGAAATGTTTTGATGTAATTGTACATCTACATACATTCACGCCTGGTTCCCCGAAGGGGTAGGCAGAGGCATATCATACGCCCACACTTCGCCAATTATAAAGTTTATAACACGTAATATGGGGCGAGCCTATTGCCACTTACCGGGCACTGTTATGTTCGCCAGAGCCTCGTCCGTCAATCAGCAAGTGCACCACTTGCAGGTGAGGTTGGCTTGGGCTCGTTAGGTCTTGGTAAGATCCCTATACACCATGTATTTATTTATACGCAATTATTTAAAAAAATACAGCATAGGGATCTTTGTCAAATGGTCGGCAACGCTTCTCATATAAAGATGCGGAGACCACTTTACGCAACCTTCGATGCCACATTGTGGTTTCAAAAATTTAAAGAACCAATATATCTATATAATGCTTTACTGCTCATAGTTCTTTGGAAATACTTACATTTATGCTATGGTATAGTAGCCGCCCGCGAATTTATCCGTGTGATCTTCAGGTATAGATAGGTAGACGTTACAGGTTCATTCCAATTATAAAGTATCCTTTCTCTAGCCCTAGACTATAAGTTCATTTGAACTGGTTCTGTTGTTTTGGCGTGAAAGCGAGACAGACAGTTACTTTGGTGTTTATAATATTTATATGGTTTTATTTTCTGTGTGAAAGTAGGTGAGCTAATTGGTTACGTTAACCAGATATATTTGTGTAAATTGTGTAATCGTTCGATTCTGCACGGTAAATTGGCCGTTATTATTCTTAAGAGTAGTATTAATATTGTTTGAATTAACTGTATTGTATGTGATATTTTTAATAATAAAATTTTCAAAATATGCATTAATATTGTTGCCATTAATCAAATCTGTCTAAAACTATTTTGGGGCTTATTACAAAATTAGATCTAAAGTTAAACCAGGTTTAAAACTTATACAGTCACTTTTATTTGATAAAATGAAGACAGTGACAGCACTAGTTTTAACCTAGTTTAACTTTAGATCTTGATTTGTAATAAGCCTCTTTATGTTTTAACAAAAATATATTATTATATTTGTCTACTTTTTATAAATAGTTTGATGAATTACTTCTGTGTTATTATTTGAATAAAATAGATATGAAATAAAGTTGATGTATTTTTTCTTAACGAAGTTTTTTTATAATATGGCTCGCTGTAATGTACATAATTATCCTTGCTGATGGTAAGAAGTGATCATAGAATAAGAACAGTAAGAAGTGCACATGCAGTGCATAACGGCTTGACGATAAAAGGTTCAGTAACTTGTACTATATAAGCATAGTAACTCCTTCACGCTACTTGGTCGACTTTCACGTGACAGTTTGTTTGCTCTTCGATAAATATATTAACTAGTAAGTACGATTGGGAGCCCTTGTGGCTTTGCAACAGGACAATAGGAACTTCTTACTAAAAGAAGAGTTTAGGGGGATCAGTGGGACGGGTGACAATTTAAGTGTTCTGATGTCTAGCGCTTCCGTTCACATGAGCAAGTGGCGTATCAACAGTGGTCGTTGGGTCAAGTTAGAGGCCCTATTATACTACTTAAAAAATTGTAATAAGAAGCCATTTACCCCGCTGCTCCACACTGGTGTCTCGTGGAAGACATAAGTCCTTTTCGCCTTAATTTTCAAAGAAAGGTGAACAATTTTTTGATTCAGGCGTTACTAAAGAAGGTTGAGCATAGTGATGTTTTAGAAACTAACGTTGATAAAATAATTTAAAACCGATAGTTGGAGTTGGGGCTGAATTTAAACCACTTTATCTAAATCCGTCAATTCTCAATGTAGATGAGAGGAATTCCCAAGCCGTAGTCCAATATGTAACGTCTCTTTTAAATTTTAACACGATCAATTTTTACTTCGAAAACCACTGCTAGTTTTGTATAAAACTAGCAGATGTTTCTGCTCTTCTGCTAATGGATTAATAGTTGCTGTACAACTGGCAAGATCAACATCATGTTTCAAAATTAGATATTCGATAAAATATTATACTATATATCAATATTTCTTAATTTGAACATTATGTGGTGACTACAAAGGATCTTTATAGGTCTAAACAAGCTAAGACTAAGAGTAACACTGGCATTACACAGCAGTCTAAGAAACATTGAAAGCCTTGTTCTGGTCTGGAAGGTGAAGGGGAAAGGCCACGAGGACGCAGCCCAATTCTCTTAGCCCTTTTCGCAACACATTTCGGTTAGAAAGATGCTATATCAGATAAAATTACTGCGCACGCGGTACTAAACTACTGATGTTTCTATACTCTGAAAACAATAGTACATACACTCGCAAGCAACCAAATCGACAAATATAAACATTGTTTAAGGTTAACTTATACAATATTGAAATAAAAACAATACGTCATTTGAATGCTTGAAACATAAACGTTTCAGTTTCAAGCCAGTCAAGTGAGTCGATTTGGTTGCTCGCGAGTGTATTTCAAAAAAGGCACTATAATACTGATTATATAAAAACGTATTGCTAATCTGGAAAAAAAAAGTAAACAGTCTATTTATAAAAAAAAGTTTTTTTATTTTTATACATATTTAAGTAAGTTTAATTTCCCCTACGGGTAGGCAGAGGCATACGCTCACATTAAGCCGATTACATTGTTTATCAGACGCAATAGGAGGCGAGCATATTGCCGAAGAACTAGATTGGCAGACCCAAGTCCGTTGATGACTAGGATACTTTGGCTTGTGGTCCTAAGGTCTTGGTATGATTCCCATACTTTCACATTTTTTGTTGTAAATAAATAATACTTTTAAAATTAAGCATATTTACAGTTTACAGCATAGAAAATTTGTAAATTCTCTTTCATTCGCATTCTTGAAAACTAACAATTCAACGTCAAAAGGATGGTTTAATTGCTAATAGATGCGTCTAAGCGCATTCGTGTTTGGTTGTACGAAATAGTTAAGAGTACAGGCCTCATCTAAAGTCTTTTATTCTTGCTACCTGTATGTAATATATTATTCAGTAAATACTAAGGAGTACATAAAAAAAACAGTACAAACCAAAATTAAAGGTGGTTTTAGAATTTTAGCGGGTCATGGGACAACATATAATATAAGAAGATGATCTTTCATTCACATTCTTAAAAACAATTTATAATCATTTATGGAGTTATATTGACAATGCCCGCGTCTATGGACATCCGTCTTTGGTCGCACTTGTCGAAATGGTTAAGAGCACAAGCCGGTATGAACTAACCGCAATCACCTAGGCGGCCGACACAAACGCGCGCGTACTCCTGCGCAGATCGCGCGTATCGACATTCGAACCGGTCAAACATAACTTTACGTGTTTAGTTAGTGATGCACTACTGGTTGTGATAAAGTTCTTAATTATAAACTTAAGGGTGAGTATTTTTAAGACTATTTTTGTTTGCAATATTAAGGTTAAGTTGTTATACAAAATGACATACTCAAAATAGAATTTTTTTGTTATTGAAAAATAGTGCAAAAAAATTTTACACGTAATATTTTTTGTTATTTATGTATTTAGTTATTAGGATAAATAATTGTGAAAAAATGAGAAAACAATAAACTATTATAACCGCATTAGTCGTTAACTCAGTAAACGCTGTTTTCCATTACCTACTGGTCTTCAGTAGAGTATCGTCATCGGAAAAAACTTGTTCAAAGTTCCAAACACTAAAATCTCTAGAAAAGATTCCAATCTCAAATGTTAGTGTCTCATTTAGTTTTTTTTAATTTATATTTTTTTGACGTTTTCAAGTGCTGTGTAATAAATAGTTTATGAAATTAAGAAATTTTTACTTTTAATTAAGTAGAAATTTATTGCAGCTAAAATTTAATTGCGAAGTAATTTCCCTTTAGGCTAGATTATTCGTACGAAATACGATAATGTAACTATTAATTCATTCCATGATCTTAATACAATTTATGGAATGTAAAAGATACTGTTATATTTTAAGTTTAATATTCATTGTCTACAACACCAAATTAGACATCTTATAAATGCAAAGTAAGTACTACATACATACAAAGAACATGTTTTTAATGTTTTCGCCACTGAACCCTGTTAAGTATGCAAATTTAGTCAGCGTATCTATAAAAAAAACACTATAGAAAGCCGCATCTAGACAGAAACCTACCGCAAATTGATTATATAACTTGTGTAAGTTACATCACTTTATAAAATAGACACTAACCACTTGATTCAATAACCCATATTAAGTAATATACAATTCCAAAAATATACTGATTTACTGTTCAGTAAAATAAAAAAATATGATTTTTTAATAATTATGTATTTTTTCGAAATATTAGTTTGTACACTTAGCATTAATAAAGATTAAGCATTTAAATAGAATAGTAAAAATAATAACAAAAATACGGTGGCCCAGTACTGAACAATTAGTGAAATAATTTTCAAAAGACTTATAATTGTTAAAATATACATTGTTTTACAGCATACTTGTTTAAGATATAAAACTCGAATTTAAAAATTGTGACTATGTTCTTTAAGCTATATTAAACATCTGCTTCGCCATTCCGTACCGGCTCATCGTGGTGGGATGTGACATGAAACCCTCTCATGTTGGTTTGGCAGAGGAGACCTGAGCCACACGCGGAACACTACTAATAATGGTGTAGTACAATAATCATAATCACTGTTAGTGAAGCGTTAACGTACTGAAACGTATAAACGCGAAATATGAACCAAGAGCCAATGGAAAATAGAATCTATGCAAGGAAAACTACCGGACCAAGAAAAATATCGATATTCATGTAGAGCCAGCGTCACATAGTCGGTGGCACCCAAAGCATCATATCAGAAGTCAGAACACGCCCTAACGCTAAGGGTCTATCCAAAAATTACGTCACACATTAATGGGGTGGGAGGGGGTTGATGAAATGTGACATGGGGATGGAAGGGATACTAAATTTCGTAACGCCACATTTAAAAATCCAGGTCCTATAAACATTTCGGAACTGCTGTTTTAATGTAATCATTTCTTGTGGTTGTTTGCAAAATATGTGGCATCACACTAAGGAGGAGGGAGTCTCACAAGTGTGACCAGCTGTGACAAGGACGTAGGGGGGGTCAAAAGTTCACGAAAGTCATGTGACGTAATTTATGGATGATCCCTTAGACAAAAGAGACGTGAGTTTTAATGGCGGTTTGGATGTTAGCAACTATATCACGCTGACTGTACACAAATATTGCTGTTAACATTAAATTTAGATGGCACCTCTAATTGATCTTGTAAACAGTTCATTTTACAAAACGTAACTCTGTGATTGATAACAATTACAGAAGTAAGAATAATAAAAAGAAATCTGACAATTACACCAATTATTTAGTTCCAAGATAAGATAAACATACATATAATAGGTTGGGGAAAAAGTCTTTTCGTATTTTTGTATGAAAAGTCAAGACATTTTTTTCAAAGTTTATTTACATTTATTTCCAATATATATGTACCGTTTTGTTGAATAACTTTCTGCCATTTTGTGGGCAGAGACATTATCCCGTTACTGTAGAAACTTTGGGACTTCTGATCAAAAAATCGGGACAAATAGTTTTGGCAGTCCTCTCTTGAGGTCAACCTTACAGAACCTAAAGAATTCTGCAGAGACCGAAACAGGTGAAAATCTGAAGGCGCAAGGTCAGGGCTATATGGTGGATGCACTAGGACCTCCCAGTCGAACTCTCTTAATTTTTGCTGAGTGGCTAAAGATGTGTGTGGTCTAGCGTTATCGTGATGAAAGACCACACCCTTCCTGTTGATCAATTCCGGCCGTTTTCTCTCGACTGCTTCCTTTAATCTCATCAGTTGCTGGCAGTAAAGATGAGAATCGATGGTTTTGCCGGGCGGTAAAAGCTCATAATAAACAATGCCCTTCCAATCCCACCATACACACAGCATCACCTTGAGCGGGACCCGCTCTCTCTCCGGCTACGCCGTTGGCGCAGCGGGCGGGCCAGGAGGGCCCGTCAGGCAGCGCCCGGGGGGTCTTAGGCGGCGGGGGCAGGGGGCCCCTTCCGTCTCGCCATAGACCCCCCCCGAAGTCGGCCAGTTACGCCATGGCCGCACAAGGAGGTAGGGGGGGCGCTACAAATTGCGCCTTCCTGAGGAGGTCTCCCCGGTTCTGATCCGGGGGACGTTGGCCGCGGGCGGGGTGCCAGAAACTACAAATCCCCTGGTGCTGGCCCCCCGCCCCTTCTTCAACAGTGGTGGGCGTCGTCGGAAGATTTTTAGTGGGTAGGACTGCGGCGGTCGCGTCTGCCGCAGTGAGCCCCACACCCCCTCCCGGTCTCCCCCTTTTGGCCGGGAGACAGTGCGTAAATGCATTTTGTTACCGACGTAAATCAAAAAAAAAAAAAAAAGGTTTGGCCACAGTCTGTGAAGCCTGGCCAACTTTCGACCACGACCTTTTTCGCACGTTCTTGTCGTACGTGATCCACTTTTCATCGCCAGTTATCAATCTCTTCAAAAACGGCTCGGTTTCATTACGTCTCAATAATGAATCGCAAATGAGTACACGGTTCATTAAGTTTCTTTGAGTGAGCTCGTGTGGCACCCAAATATCGAGCTTTTTTGTATAACCAGCTTTCTTCAAATGGGTCAAAACTGTTTTGTGGTCAATTCCCAGTTCTTCAGCTACATCGTAACTACTAATATGCCGATCTTGCTCCACTCTTTCAAAAATGGCGTCCATTTTATTCGTAACAGGGCGACCAGAGCGAGGTGCATCTTTAACATCAAAATTTCCGGACTGAAAACGTTTGAACCAAATTTGTGCTACTCTTACTGACACTGCATCAGGTCCATAAACATCACAAATTTTTTTCACTGCTTGAGTTGCATTTTTGCCTTTTTTATAATAAAATTTTAAAATGTATCGAATTTCTTCATTAGATTCACTCATTTTTACGGAGAGAAAAACAAATGAAAAATAGCGGGAAACAACTTTTTTTTATTTTTTTCTTTTCTTTATAATGGAACCTTTTTAATGTTACCAAAACCAGCCAGACACAAATAGTACAGTCAAAAAAAATTTATAATAAGTTTATACCTACGTTATGCGAAAAGACTTTTTCCCCGACCTAATATATACAATTTTTTTTTGTAAACATATACTAAATATACATTGGAAAACACCCAGACCAGAAAAAATATTCATGTTCATGCACATAAAGATTTGTCCTGCATGGGAATCGAACCTTAGGAGCGGAAAGCGGGTAATCTCGCCACCACGCCATATCGGTCAAAGTAAAGCAGTGTTCATGAAGGTTCGTTTTTAGATGGGTGACCGTGTGTGATCTATGCTTTAGCTTTCTAGCCGTTTGCCTTGGTTACCATCACGACTACCACATAATTTATCAAGTCAAGATAGATGCCCTATTGGTCAGCTTGAAATATTCTTACAGCAAGACGTCATACACCTGTCTCAGTCAATACCCACTGGAACTGGTGGAGTATTACGATGGTTATCGAGAAGAGCCTAGTAGCGTTGTAAAAAACGTATAATTATTAATTGAGCTACAGTATATCGTGTTTTAACGCTGGTTTAACCATAGAATGATGTGTTCATCTGGATTGCGGAGGTCAGACGGCAGTCGCTCCATGTAATAACTGAAATTCAGACAAATCTGGTTAGACCAGGGGGCCTACCGCCGAGTTCGATGGCCATCGATTATAAGGCAAAATTGATTTCGAATTGATTCTGTCGTACCGCCGAACTCATGGAAATCGAAACAAAATGGCGTTCTCCATTTACCTATTGGTCTGTCACGGACTGAAGGTCATGAATGAGAGGTGGCTGTCGGCAGATTCCCCGGTACGGATTAATGAACGCAAAACAAAGTTTGATCTAGATGGATTACCGGTAATCCATTGAATACGGCGGTAGGCCCCTAGTAAGCAGACCCTGGGTCCTAAGCTTAAGTCTAGGACACAACCGGGATAATGCTAGGACGACGACAAATTTCAGGTTATTTAGAACTTTTAATTCGTAATTCAAGTCAGAAATGTACTAATTATTATGTATTAATTCTGTTATCAGATTATGCGATTACAAGCAATTTGTCTATCTATCTAGTAGGTACTCGAAGCACTTGACAGGTTACATGGGTAAGCTGTCCGCATTATGAAGAGTATTGGAACTCTTTAGTTGCGTAAAGGTGATGATTTAGTGCATCTGTCATATTCATAGTCTACAGGTCACACGATCACCGAAGCAATGCAAAGCTCGCTGTGGCCAATGCTTGGATGGGTAATTTTTGTGTGCATGTGTGGGCATTAAATATCCGAGCAATGCGTTTAATTTCGTGCTTTAGAAGGCACGGTCGTTGGACCCGATTATTACAAGTCTGTACGTCGTGAAGCCATCTACAAAACTCTTATGGCGCGGCTTGATAAGTTTTAAGTTCATGACGGACTTCTTTGCGGGAAAGTGAAGCGTCATGTTTGCAGTTTTGTTTAACTTTCTAAAATTTGTGATATGTCAAACATTAATGTGTTATAACGGTGGATTATTAACCGTTAAGTGTTTGTGAACGTATATGTAAATGAAACAAAACAGTGCAACATAAATTACAAATTCTTTCAAGAAGTCCATGTGAGATCTCAGTATAGTCTTACATCTTTGCTAAGGACTCAAGGGGTTTAGGGGGAGGGTATCCCATTTATCATCTTTATCACCACTCATTCTCATTTACCATGGTTTATATATTATTAATTTATCTTTTACTTGACACTGGCTAAATGTGCTTAACACACAAAGCCATAATTTAAAAGAAAAAAAATGTCTGCCACATATCTGCTTTCGCCTATTCGCACTGGGTCCGCGTGTGGAATATGACTAAATTCCCTTACCAGGGTTTGTGAGAGGTCTGTGCTCAGTAATGGGATAGAATATAATGGGCTGAGATATTGTAGAATATATTCTCTATATTATATATTCTTATCTTGATAATAGTAAAATTTTATTATTGCTATGTTGTTGTCAAGTTCCAAGACTTCTTTAAATGCCAGGATTTGAATTTGTCGGTCTTCATATTTAGATTTTCAAATGAATTATTAGATTTATTGTTTTATTAATAAATCAAATATGTGTGTATGATAAGATAATCCTTCTTCTTTTTTGTTTATTTTGGTAACAAAATGCATTTACGCACTGCCTTTCGGCCAGGATCAAAGAGGGACCGAAATGGGGTGGGGGACTCACCACCGGCAAAGGTGATCGCCAGCAGTAATACCCACTTATAATCTTCCGACGTCGCCCGCCGCTTGTTGAGAAAGAGGCGGGGGGCCAGTACCTGGGTTGCAGAATCTGTCATCCCGCCCGCGGCCTGAGTCCCCTGGGGGCCTACCGCCGAGTTCGATGGCAATCGATTATAAGGCAAAATGGATTTCGAATTGATTCTGTCGTACCGCCGAACTAATGGAAATCGAAACAAAATGGCGTTCTCCATTTACCTATTGGTCTGTCACGGACTGAAGGTCATGAATGAGAGGTGGCTGTCGGCAGATTCCCCGGTACGGATTAATAAACGTAAACAAAGTTTGATCTAGATGGATTACCGGTAATCCATTGAATTTGGCGGTAGGCCCCCTGGGCCGAAATCGGCAGGACCTCCTCAAAGAAGCGCAGTGGACGTGTGTGGCTGACTTTCCGGACGGTCCATGGTTAGACAGCAGAGGCACCCAGCCTCGGCCGCCTAATACATGGCCTGCCCTCTGCGCCCTCCATAGGTCTCTTTTTGTCACCCTTTTCAACTTCTGGGTTACCTTTTCCCGAACTACCGCCCTAACGGGAGTTACTCAGCCTCCTCGCCGCGCCAGTCGGTTTCCGGTAAACGGCACTAGGCTCGCTATCTATTACGTAGGGCCAAAATAGAATGTGGTTTAATATGCCTCTGCCTAACTGCCTTCGGGGAAACAGGCGTGGTTTTAGGTATGTATTTTTATTAAATAACAAATAAGCAGATCGATTGTTACTAGTGATCTCGTCAATATCTCGGAGCTATGGAAATTACCACGTAATTTTAACGATGATTGACCTTATGTGTTAGATAGTGTGAAAAATAACATAAGGTGAGTTTGTTTTGTCTACTGAGTGTTGACTTAATAAGTTAGCTAGTCACTTAGTCTTGAAATGCTATCTACCTAAATTATATAGACTGGCAAACAGATTGAAATTACACAGACTAAAAATAATGGCAACATTAGTTCAATCCAGAATTGTCTTAATATACTTTATTTGCGTCACTTAATCTCAATTATAAAATACTGCAATTCAAAAATATTCTAATATTATTTTAACTAAATAGAATTTTGTAAACCAAGAATCTGAAATAGACCGGGTAATATATCATTTTCTCATGTTCTGTTTTTAATTACAAGTGTATATTTATATTAAAAGGATTTGTGGTTTGCAGCACATTTCCATCTTTTAATATTAATGTAATTTTTTGTTTAATTCCCTTTGTCCTGCAGCTTGAGTATGGCATGCTCACTTAAATGTTTCTGCGGTGGTGGCGTCATGTGTCGGGTCGTCACGTTCCCTAAAATATGGTTGAGCGAAACGATGGCTGATTCATGCGTCATATTCGTGAACGGGTGCCGCCAGTGGTCTGTTCATTTCTACTATTGTTATCCTTGATTATGTTCATATTTCATATATAAGAGAGAGATTAATATATTTTTTTTCTTAAAAATTTGTGACTGCAAAACACAAGTTTTTTTTGTTATAAACTATTTTTTTAGTTTAAGTACATTTGTAACTGGCGGGAGAAAAAACTAAACTTGACGATTTTCTTACCCGTTCTTTTACGATCAAGCTCCCGCCCGTGAATGGGCGCGTTAAATTTTAAGTTTCACCTTCAAAAGAGCTCTATTGAGCCGAACTTGAATAAATGATTTTGACTTTGACTATTCTGCTCATAATGATTACTCGTCAGAAACAAGCTTGGGCTTCATATTACTGCCTTGTATGTGAGTGGCTTGAAAAATAATACCAGGTATAATTGGGACTTCCCTATTTAACAAATTTAGCTCAGTTTTACACCAGGTATCTACTTACTTCCTTGAGTGTGATGAGAGGTTCCCTTAGTGCTATTTCTTGGTTTCAACTTTCATCTGCTTTATGTAAACGTCTTGCCAAAAGACATACCTTGCCGAGTTTCTTGCCAACTTCTCGAAAATCAAGATTTAGCTAGGATATAAGCGACGGTCACAGGTGCTTCAAAATTAAAACAACCTTAAATAAATGAATTTGAATTATATTTCATTGTCTTTAGTAATCAGTAGCAGATTTGTCCATAAAACTTAAATTTATTGGCCAATTCTTGCCTACTCAAGCTGCAGTCTGCAGAGAATAGGCTTTTGCTTAACTTAGCCATGGTCAAGCTCCCGCCCGTGAATGGGCGCGTTAAATTTTAAGTTTCACCTTCAAAAGAGCTCTATTGAGCCGAACTTGAATAAATGATTTTGACTTTGACTATTCTGCTCATAATGATTACTCGTCAGAAACAAGCTTGGGCTTCATATTACTGCCTTGTATGTGAGTGGTTTGAAAAATAATACCAGGTATAATTGGGACTTCCCTATTTAACAAATTTAGCTCAGTTTTACACCAGGTATCTACTTACTTCCTTGAGTGTGATGAGAGGTTCCCTTAGTGCTATTTCTTGGTTTCAACTTTCATCTGCTTTATGTAAACGTCTTGCCAAAAGACATACCTTGCCGAGTTTCTTGCCAACTTCTCGAAAATCAAGATTTAGCTAGGATATAAGCGACGGTCACAGGTGCTTCAAAATTAAAACAACCTTAAATAAATGAATTTGAATTATATTTAATTGTCTTTAGTAATCAGTAGCAGATTTGTCCATAAAACTTAAATTTATTGGCCAATTCTTGCCTACTCAAGCTTCAGTCTGCAGAGAATAGGCTTTTGCTTAACTTAGCCATGGTTAAATAATAAAAATATATGTATACGGTAGAATTGAGATACCTCAATTTTTTGAAGTCGGTAGGTAAATTGAAGTTGACGTTCATGAGAACTTTATTGCGCTAAATTTTTAATAGAAGCACTAGTATGCGTTTTGTGTTTTGCCAATTAAAATTATTCAATAATTCAGTTAAAAATGAATTGAATGTAAATTTACTTAATTCAGGCAACTTATACAATATTGACATCAATTCCATTTCCTATTTATGTTCACAAATGTGGACATGTTCTTACAAACAAAGCATTCAATGTAAAATTATCAAAAAATAAACTAAAATTTTATTACTATATTTCAATGGTCGATAGTGAACTCAATCAATACGAAAAGACTTTAGTACATTTTAGTTCAAATCAGTCGCATGCGCACCATACGATAAGCACTTCATACTCTGAGCCCACGTAAGTAAAGTCTCGGCACATACACAATCAGTAAAACGATATATAAAACTGAAACGCCTTTATATATTACTATAGGTTAAATTATTTAAGCTTTGAGTAAAGTCGAAACTCTCAGGTAATCTTAATTAGTTGAGGAAGCAAAAATCTCAGTCGCTTGTTGAAATTTGCAAACAATACAATTGTAAACACCTGCCGTTTCTTTCGCTTCGTATGTCATTAATATGTAAAGTAAACAAAGAAAAACAGTTTTCTATAATTAATAATATTAAAGCCTTTTATTCGGACAAAAATATATACAATTACGTTTCCGTACACGACTACACTGTTTTCTTATATTATTTACTTTAATTTATTCGAGTATCTGGTGCTTCTTTATATATTACATACATACATAATATTACGACTGTTTTCCCAAAGGGGTAGGCAGAGGCTTATTATACGTACCACGTAATTTTAACATTCGCCAGAGCCTCGTCCGTTAGTCGGCAAGTGCACCACTTGGAGGTGAGGTTGGCTTGGGCTCCTTAGATCTTTTTTTTTTAAAAAAATGCATTTACGCTCTATCTTCCGGCCAAAGGGGGACTGAAAGGGGGTGTGGGGCTCACCATCGGCATATCCGACTGCCAGCAGTAATACCCACTAAAAATCTTCCGACGACGCCCGCCGCTTGTTGAGAAAAACGCGGGGGCCAGTACCAGGGTTGCAGCGTCTGACACCCCGCCTGCGGCTAATGTTCCCCGGACGCGTGCCAGTGGACGCGCCTCTCCTATCTCCTTGTGCGACTATGACCGACATCTTGGAGGGTCCGTGGCTAGACAGCAGGGGCCTCCTGGCGCTGCTTGATGAGCCATCCTGCCCCGCCCGCCTCACCCTCTACAGGTCCCTCTTAGTTTCCCCCTGTTACCTTTTCCCGGCCTCCGGGAGATACTCAGCCCCCCACCACACCAAGGTGGAGGGGGAAACCTGTTGGGGGGGGGGGTCGGCCTTGGATAACCCTATACTCCCCTATTCTATAATATATTCTATTATAATAATTTCTTAGAGGAGGACTCTTTATATATTAGAGAAGGCTTTTGCCGACTAGAAAACAGACCTACAAATTAAAAAAAAAAGGAGCACCAGATACTCGAATTATTTAAACAGTTTGCCATAGATATTAAAAAATTTATGACGTTTTGGGGCCCGCTTAAAATACACAGGAAAAGCAGCACTTCCCACGTATTAAAGAGACCTATCTCAAAAATACAAATTTGTGGGTATCGGCAAATAAAGAGCTACAAGTCAATTAATTTTGAATATAAAATTAGAGGTTTTAAGTTATACTTATCTAATTTCACAATTATTCAAACGAATTATCTCTCCAAATCTTGAATTAGGTCTTTGTGTTTCCGAAGGTGCGTATGTTTACGCCTTGTTTCTTTGACATTACACTGCGCCTCTCTAAGAAGGTTCTAATCTGGACTTTGCACGCGGTCGGTGCGCCAGACGCTACAAACGAACGGAAGATTTTTAGTTATCTATGTATATTAAGTATGTGTTTGCAAAAAAAAAAAACAGTATTTATGTTTATGTATATGTATGTTTATCCGTTATTTAGTATCCATAACACAAGTTCCTAATGCTACTTATCTTGGAACTAAATTATTGGTGTAAGTGTCTGAAATTTATTTATTGTAGAACTGCTGGCTCTTGGTGCACACTCCACACTCCCCTCTCAGTCGTCCTTTGGCCGGGAGGCAGTGCAGTGAAAAGCTTTTTGTTATCGACGTACTTCAAAAAAAACACCCCACAAAAAATATAATTTTTTAACTTTGCATAATTTCGATGATCTACCTGATATCTGATGATGATTGCCTACCTACTTCCGCTATTGCTTTATATACATTTAATCATCATTTAAGTTCATCACATATACAGTAGCGAGAACAATGCAATGACTTTTCGAATTTACGATCATGACGTTAAGCCATTGGCCCCGGCTGTCATAAACATCTATGGCAATCGTTATTTGAAAGTCAGTGCTTTTTAATATTCTGACATATTTCCCTCTGGGACCCGGAGGTCAGACGGCGCTTCGTGTAATAACTGAATTGTAGCCAAATCTGATAAGACCAGTGACAAAACCCTGGGCCCTAAGCGTAATGTCAGAATCTGTGAATCATAATAGGAATGACCTCTGTCAATGCTTCTTAACTTCTTTAATCGTTTCCGAGCACTTAGTCAGGCCATGACCTCTTTACACATATATGTCAATATATGTGCTAAAGTGCTCAAACTTCTTAAAATGCTTTCTGGAAAGTATTTTGAGAACGTAAGTTCCTGCTGTAAACCGCTAAAAATATAAGCCTGCGCCTTCCTTCCCCATCCTCGATTTAAGGTATTGATATCTAAAACACACGATCATCAAAGTTCATGAAGCAGGTACTTTTTGAAGTCCTAGAAAGTCCTGAAATTATAATTATCTTTTAGAAATTAAGGTCATAGGTACATAAAGTTAAGGTCTAAATGTAAACTTTCTAATATTTTTTTTAATTAATGCTGTACAGATGCTATGCGCGATGTGTTACTATGAGGAAGAACATTTTGCAAATGATTACAGCATATAATTACAGACACATTTAAAAGTTGCTGTGCCAGTCAGGATCTGGATCTTTTTTATTTTGTCTCTCTTAGGCTGTGGAGCTGTCCTATTCAAAAATAGTATACTTTAAAGCTCGTTTTTCCTCGTTATAAAATTACAAGTTGACATTTAGTATACTCTACTACATATTTAAGTTTCAGTAGAGGCGCGAGAACAAAGAAGTTATTGACTGAGGCTATTGTATTAAGTTTATCCATGCCCTTGAACTTGAGATATAGAGCACTTGCACGAGAGATATGTAGATTGACTCTCGTTTCAGCGTTGGTCGTGAAGGCATCGTTGTTCTGAGGCTCCTAAAACGAAACACGTGTCGTGTTGAGTAGTTTCTCGATTTTTCGGGAAATTATAGTAGCGCGGGAATAAGTTACAAAGATATTTTTAATCCTTTATGTCAGCTTTATGTCCAGATCATCAATAATTTTTATTCTATTTGACAGCTTGGAATGATCTATCAACCTTCAGATTGAAGCCATAAAATGTGAGGTATGAACATCATACATTAATTATGCAGTAATGATAATGTATTTTAGATTAAGTGTACAAGTTGGTCCATTTGTTTCTTTTTCCCATAATTTAGAATGTGTTACATATGTTTGTGATACTGAATTAATTTATTTTATTTCTTTCTTTCTAATGATAAGTACAGCATTTCATGATATATATGACATTATACAAAAACATATTTTTACTATCCTTATAGCTTTAAATTTATGCAAACCAAAGAGGAAAAAGTACACCAATCTAATTTGAAAAAATATAATATGGCATACCGCAGGGCAGCGTTTTAGGATCCCTGCTCTTTCTTGTCTGCATTAATATAACTCTATTGATTGACAATCATATGACGTTATTTGCAGATGACAATACTGTGCTATTTAGTAGGTAATAAGAATATAGATAATTTGAAAAATTACATTAATTCGACATTGAACTGTATTATAGACTGGTTTATAAAAATAACTTAAAAATTAATCTAGACAAAACTAAAGGTATGATATTTAAAAATGACATTATCAATTTGTCATAAATGATGTTGGAGAAATAGTCACCAAAAGTGACTCCATAACATTTTTAGGTTTAATTGTTGACAAAGAACTAAATTGGAAATGGCACATTGACCATATTCGTAAAAAACTTTATGAATATTCTTATGTATTATTCTCGTTGCGGCAGACGGTAAGTCATGAGACTTTACTGACAGCATAACACGGTTTTGTAGCCTCCTCTTTAAGGTGTTCTGGGGTAACTCTACTGACAAAGAATTCGCGTTTAGAGCCCAGAAAAGGTCAAAAGTACAGTACCAGTCAAGTAATAATACAAAAATTTTAAATGAGTTCCGTGCGGATGTAACCGCGTGACATAAGCCAAGACCAAAACTATTGAACAGTTATTGTCTAATAGTTATACCCTTGGATTTCAACGTGCAAATTGCATTCAAACTATCTCATATTGGTGAACGTCAAATGTTTTCAAATGCACTTCCTTTCAATTTGTAAAACAGTAGACACTACTGTTTGAAGGTTGTCGATGCTTAACTATAAATATTATGATTTAACATTTAAGTAGTGGAAACTGCCAGTTTGGTTAGTCGAAGTTTTGCAGAACTAAGAGTATCTTATATTATCTTTCATGGGGGCCACAGGCGACTTTGACCCTTAAGTCGGATCTTTTGTGCATCTCCACTTTTCTTTCCTTTCACTTTTGATCTCCAAATCATTATCATCATCTCAGTCATATGACGTCCACTGCTGAACATAGGCCTCCCCAATAGATTTCTATATTGAGCGATCCTGAGTCGCCTGCATCTATCGGCCTACCGCCGCCTTGACCAGATCAATGGTCCATCACCAAATATTGAGGTCATAGTCGTATGACAGCCTTGGCAGATTCTACCCTGTAACCCCGTGATTTTCAGTGGGTACTACGGCTGCAATCTTCGGTTCCCCCTTGGCCGGAAGGCAATGCGTTAATGCATTTTTTTACCGACGTAAAAAAAGTCGCATCCTGTGGACATAGAGTAAGGACTTAGTTCTAAAATAATAACCAGTGACATTCTCATCATCGTCATAAAATAGAATATATAGAAAATGCTACTAACCAATGTTAAAATTTCGATAATAATCGTACATGATATTTGTTATAATGTACATACATGCCCCGAAGGGGTAGGCAGAGACATAGTATACGCTCACACTTCGCCAATTATATTATTGTTCCCACGTAATAGGTGGCGAGCATATTGCCGCTAACCGGGATCTGTTACGTTCGCCAGAGCCTCGTCTGTTGATCTGCAGGAGCATCACTTGCAGATGTGGTTGGCTAGGGCTCCTTAGATGTTGTTAGGATTCCTATACACCCTATTTATCCCCACCCTATCTATATTTGTTATCATTGTAAGTAGTTACTTCTTATTTTTTATTCGACATTGCATAATGACAACGACAGTCCGTAAACTTTTAAATTAATTAAATATCAATAGCAATATGTAATAATTATTTTGTATATATTTTGTTTCTTCACCCTTGTCATCCCCACGTAATTGCAGGCATACAACGTCCACTACTAAACATAAGTCTCCTTAATAGTTTTCCACTTGTATCGATCTTCTGCCACCGCTGCGCCATTCCTTCCCAACAGATTACATTCTATTGATCGTTATGATCACGCTGGGCAAGCGGGTTGGAGATCGCAATTCAAGTCAGTACGCAAGATGACGCTGCTGCCCATCATCTGGTAGCAGTTTTGTTCAGAGGAGGTGGAACTGTTCTAGGTCGATGATAAAGTTAAATTAAAAAAAATAGCAGACTTTAAATTACTAGATGAAAACTCTGTGAAGAATTTCTCAAGTGCTTCGAAAGTATATACATAGTTACCTACTGTGTAAAAATAGATACAAATTATATCAAAAGTACATAAACAATTAATGTTCTATTCAAAGCCATACTGACAAAGAGCGCTTCCACAATTAGCCCGAACATAAATGAAATTGCAGGTTCTACCGCCAAGTCCGAACACGTGCTAGAATTACTGATTGCTACTTTTATTCAGTTAGTATACGAACCAAATGGTGTTCTGACAAAAATATTATAACAAATTTTGATTTTACAATTTATGTACAAAGTTTTCTATTTAGTATTTTTTTAAATCGTTTGTGTTCTTTCTGTAAATAACTAGATCAGTTGACAAAAAGTTAAGCGACAAAATTTTAATTAACATGTATACATGATTTGATATAAAAATATATCATGTTAATTGATAAACAACGTTGAACAAAAAGCATTAGTTTCTTTGTCCTACTGAAATTTGACTGATCTGACTGGTCCTATTATTTGGCCATTAAATATTCCCGTCCACAAATTAATTTTAAATTGGTATTGGGACCGGTCTTCTTTTTTTTCGTGTGGGTTAGCTAATTGCCAGCTATGTATGTTATGCAAATTGACATACTCATCCTTTTTGCAGGCCGATTCGTCGCTCCATAACACTTCATTGAAGAAGTTTTGATTTCTTCTCCATTCCTGTATCATCTTGCTTAGGAAGCTGTAGTAGATGACATCAACGCTGGTCCATCATACCTCTACCTTTTTTGGGACAACTTTTGCTTGGGGCAAGGTTTGCCGGTTCATCTGGGTTCAATCACGAAAACGAATCAAGAAATGATACGATTCCAAATCCCCTCTGTATCATTATTGTGACGGTTGAGTAACGTGACGCAGCAGTCGATGCGTGTTAGTTGGTTTACTTCACTTACTTCATATGGTAGACTTCTTGTTAAATATATACGAGGAATACGACTGACTGATAAATCTAAAACTCAAATCAATGGTCTCCAAAGGTTAGGTTTAATTTTTTGATCTTTGTTAGCACTTTGATACCTCTGTTAAAGTGGTGTCAATTTATTTAAGACCCATCAGTCTTCTCTGATAATTACTAAATCAATTCTTAACTAAGTCGATTCAAAACTGATATTTTTTATCAATTTTATTAAACACAAACTTTGTCCTGACAATAATAAATACAAATAAAAGAAAGAACAATTCAAAATTGGTGCAGGTATTTTCAAAATGATCATTTTGTCATCCGTTTTTTGTCAAACATAAGTGAAACCGATTCAAATACTATAGGATGCCCTGGATGATACGCCGTGATGATGGTATCTGAGTAATTGTCCTTCGGCCTTGCGATGCCTCTCATTCTATTGTTGCACAATTTAACACAGCCATCAACCAAGTAATTACGGTATGCTTAACCCCTCTATGCGTTTAATGGATACTTGTGTTGTTGCATTGTTTGTAAACATGTGCCTTTAGGTGACATTAGAAAAAATAGAGCATTATTCAATTGACTTATAACGTGGACATCAAACAATGTTTTCCAAAAATAGGTTATTATTAATCTGACTTACAACGTGGCCATTAAAACAAAATTTAAAAAAAGGGAGTTATTTATCTGACTTATAACTTGCACATTGTACTTCTTGGTGGGAAAGTGAAGCGTCATGTCTACAGTTTTGTTTTCTTGTCAAAAATTTGTGATATTTCGAACGTTAATGTGTAAAAGCGGTAAATTATTAACCGTTAAGTATTTGTGAAAACACATGAGTGTTGGTAAATGATACAAAATAGTGCAACATAACTTTTCGAATTCTCTTAAGAAGTCCATGTGAGATCTCAGTATAGTCCCACATCTTTACTAAGGATTCAAGGGGTATAGGGGGAGGGCATCTTCTTTACCATTTATCATCTTTATTCATCACCACTCATTCTCATTTTCTCTAATTTATGTATTATTAATATATCTCTTACTTGACACTGGCTAAATGGGCTAAGCGCACGAAGCCAATTTGTTAAAAAAAATCTTGCACATTAAAAAAGTCACTATTCTGTGTCTGACAACTTATACATCACAACACTGTTATAAATAAAAAGAGCATTATTTATCTGATTTATACTCGGACATTTCACAATGTTTCTAAAAAAATATATCATTATTTATGTGACCTAAAATTTGGATATGAAAACATTGTTTTATAAAATAGAGCATTATTTAACTGAACTTTAACTCGGACGTCAAGGTATTTGAGCCGTTACATATTAGTGATTGCCCATTCCGTGCCATTCGGTAGTCAAAGAGATAACAAACAATATGCAAAGAGTTTTAATACGAAGTTCTATAGAGGGTCAAGGGTAAAATTTCTGTTGCGAAAGCGAAATGTTAAGGTTTTTATATAAAGTGAAGTCTATCTTTAATTCTTCCGCGCTTTCGCACACGTTTTGCCGATGTGACTAGGATAGACATTTCATTTTCCTGAGACGCATTTCAAAAGTGTTAAATGCTTATAATATAAATGTAAACTAAGAAACAGTATCACCTCACGTTAGACTGCAAAAAATTTAAATATTAGTTCATTTACAAAATCACATATCAGTTAACTTGGTGTTATTTACGCACATAACTTCGAAAAGTTATAGGTGCCACCAGGGTTTGATATTTGGGCTATCACCTGATTACTACACGCCATCATTCAAATCATCAAATAACTCACGACACTTGTAGACATAAAAGAACATGTAACTAAATACCAGTCAACATTACAACAATTTCCTTGAAAAAACTGTTTTCATAACATCCCCTCTGTTTGTCATTTCCTCGGCGTTTGGAACAACAGAAGCAAACGAACGGACAATGGAAAATATGATTATGGGCCCCCAATGGCGTGTTGTCTGTTAGGGAGGCTAATGTTCAGCAGTGGACTATACAATACAAGGCTGATTAATGACTTATACATATTATAATACATAGAGAACAACCAAACAAGAACATATATTCATATTCATGAACACAAAGATTTGTCATGTGGAGGTTTCAAACCCCGAGTGCAGTTAGTTTGAGAGTATAAACGCGTGAATATCGAAAAGTCGGCACACTATATACTGCCTACCTCTGCCTACCTTATCGAGGAAACAGGCGTGATATTATGTATGTATATAAAAACAACAATGGGCTTATGAACTAAAAAAAATGGGCAAAGATGTCCGAAATATTTGCTAATGAGGATGACTTTACAAACCAACTTTGGTGTCATCAAACTGTCATCTACAAAGTAATAAAATAAAACAATGCTGTTGATTGTTGATGTTAGTGCTAAGAATTCCCATGGAGTATTAAAAATAATGATTATTTGTTCGGACAAAGGTAAATAAATTTCATAGCATTGCAAACGAAGGCATTGTCCTCTTTAACCCCTCGTCCTACCGATGCGATGGAAAGCTATGCGACGCTATGTTTTCTATGCCTGTCGCACTAATTCACACGCGTCATATAAAGTCACATGTGTGAAGCTTGTCTAATCATAACTATTGACATTAAATAGTGTTTATGTGTAAGAGCTCTTAGATAGTCGATCAAGTAGTAGGACAATCAAAAATCGACAAACGCATCGAAAATATCAAAAAGTAATAAATTAGTTTGCAACAAGACGCTATGCAAAGCAGACTTGTTTTGTTGTAAATGTGTCCTTTTAATAACTGTATGCGTTTTTTTTATACATTAAATATTTTATGACACTGTGGTGTTTTCAACTATTACATTCACCAATGTAATTAATAAGCTGTCGATTAAATTTAGTCAACTTCTAGAATATCATAATACAGATTAAGGGTTTTAAATGTTGCTGAATGTACGTTAGGCATAATAACCAAAGGCAGAACAATGTACAGGTTGGACAGTCATAAAAAACACACGCCACAGGAAAGATAGTATAGCATAATAAATACATGGCACCGCATCTATTTCCATGGATAACAAGCACTAAAATATCAAACTTAAATTTTTAGCTGAAAATTGGCATGATTTATAGCCTTATACATTTTAGTACACAGCACGTCCTCATTATCCTAATTATATTTAGGTTGTTTACAATAGGTTCATCATTTTATCTCGTCGGGGATAGTGCAAATCTGCGTAACTAGCATTGAATTTTTCCGCCTATCTCAAAAATTTTGCTAATTTAAGTTAATGCGCGAAATTGTCGCAAAGTCTTTAAAATTAAAAAATCATTTATTCAAGTTTGGATCAATAGAGCTCTTATGAATGTCATACTTATAAACTAACGCGCCCATTCACTGCGGGCGGGAGCTTGATCGTAAAAGAACGGGCAAGAAAATCGTCAGGGTTGGTTTTTTCTCCCGCCAGTTACAATTAAAATACATAATATTAAAACAATTGTGTTCTGCAGTCACAAGATTTGAAAAAAAAAAGGAAGACAAAACTCTTTTTAGCAATATTAACATGATTACGGATAAACATAGTAGACATGAGCAGACGCGTTACGCTCAACCATATTTTAGGGAGCGTAACGACCCGACGCATGACGCTACCACCGCGGAAACATAAGTGAGCAATCTTTATTATGTATTCTCAAAAAAAACATTTTACAACAAGAGTTAGAACATATAACTATCTGTATTATGTGTAAAAATAAGCACAAAGTTAGTTGAAATAAGAAACTTATCAAGTTTTTTATCTTCACCTGTAAAAGTTGATTTATTGCAGATACGCGGACTTTACGTATGGTAGTTTCGCGAATTTGCGCTATCCCCGACGCTCTATTCAATTACATTCTATGGGGTGTATAGGGATCCTATCAAGACCTAAGGAGCCCAAGCCAACCTCAGCTGCAAGTGGCGCACCTGCCGATCAACGGACGTGCCTGGTAAGCGGCAATAGGCTCGCCACCTATTACGTGGGGCCAACTATATTATTGGCGAAGTGTGGGCCTATAATATGCCTCTGCCTACTCCTTCGGGAAAATAGGCGTGAATGTATGTATGTACATTATGCTGTACAAATTATTATAGATACTGTTGTTGTCTCAAAATGTGTGAAGAAAGAAGATTTTTAAATTCATGAAGTATGTCTAACTCCGTTTCCATATATCTGAACTCCGTTTTGCAAACTTTTAGTGCCAGGTTTGAAGCTTAAACGACAAATAAACCTTGATAAATTTGTTTTTGATTGCGCAAGTCTACAATAAAAAGAAAATCATATCGCTAAGACTGTAAAGTAACATTAATTCAGTAGAGATGAGAGCACTCAGAAGTATTCTAGGTGTGAAATTGAGTGATAGGCTTAGAATGATAAAGGCCGTAGCTGGTGTAAAAGAAGATATAGTGACAAGAATTGAGAAAGGTATGCTTAGATGGTTTGGTCACGTTGAGAAGATGAATGAAAGTAGACTAACGAATGTGATTCATGATGGACAAGTGAATGGAAGTGTTGGGAGGGGAAGACCACGTAAGACCTTCCATTACTAAATCCAGAAGATTTCGGAGAAATGTCTATCGTACTCTAAACCGACGACGGGCGTGTATGAGAAAAATGAGTGTGAATAAAGCTAAGAGTGTGTGCCAAGATCCTAGCAAATGGAAGGATGTGATCTCTGCCTACTCCTACGGGATAGAGGCGTGACATTACGTATGTATGTAAGACTGTTATTTTAATTTCAGATTCGAAAAGCGCAGTTATAAAGTAAACTTGGTCAAACCGTGGTATACTTTGAACGACTCACTACATTGAGCACAAGTGTCAATCAATCAATTTCAAATCACACACCACAATGCTGACCCAGAGTTGAACATCACGCCCCTGCGTGTGCTGTTCAGCTGTTCGAGCCGACTCATTCAAGCCGTTCAATCGAGCCCAAAACTTGACTTTACCACTACCAAATCCAGTAGATTATAAATAATAGTTTTATTATTATCATTTTAATCTTTAAAATCTTAAAGTCACGAAAGAGTTATTATGCCAGCTACATCGTTACATGTAATTTCGCTTTTTTATTCTATAGATATTTGTATTTGTGACAAGGTCTTTTGATGCAGTATTAAAGAGAATGGCTTCTGATGTTTATTTTAAACTTTTGTACTGAAAGCCACAAACAGCCAGCAATTAAGTTCGTGGACAATTGCAGTATTTGCACATTAAGAGCGCATATTTACCAATAACAAACTGTATGTAATAACTATTTATATTATTTAATTGTTTTATATGTTATTGCGGTTTTTATATTTGTATTGTTTATTTATTTATTGTGGTGTAATTACGTATGTCTATAATTATGTGTATGAAATTCAATATTAATAAGGACACCACTTATTTTAGATATTACTTACTAATACAAATAAATCATCATGTCTGATAAAGTCCACTGCTGAAAATTGGCCTTCCCAATAGGTTCCCCAATAGGTTCCCCAATAGGTTCCCCAATAGGTTCCCCAATAGGTTCCCCTATAGGTTCCCCTATATGTTCCCATATAGGTTCCCCAATTGGTTCCCCAATTGGTTCCCCAATAGGTTCCCCTATAGGTTCCCATATAGGTTCCCCTATAGGTTAGCCCATAATTACCTCGCTTGGTGGTGAGGTTAGTGATCGCAGTTTAAGTCAGTACGCGGTATGACGCTGCTGCCCAACATCCCGTAGGATTGCTTTTCGTCGGCTCTTATGACTCCCCGTAAGATGTGTAGGGATGCCACTATTCTAGGCCACGGCACCGCGGGATAATAATTAAATGAAACGCATTTATTTTTAATCATCTATTGGGGAGGCGAATGTTCAGCAGTTTAAAAGGCTAATATCATAAATATTGTTTCCGTTTTTTTGATAGAAGATCGTCTGTCGTAGTCAGCTAGTTTAAAATAAATGGCTTCAATATCTTCTCTAATTAACAATCTACTACTGGAAGATCGTTTAACGAATCAATGTGAGGGAAATTCAGGCAATATTTTACTGCGGAGGCCAGTGCGGCCAGTGAGTCCATAAGGGCTTCTAACTTGGCTTAAAAACCACCCTTTATAGTAATAGCCTAGAACAATGGCATACCGTTTCTTTAAAGCACGCATTCGCCCGACATAAAGGGTGTCTTGAGCAATTGACACTAATTCTGTTTAGTGCTAAATTTATTTAAAACATCGTTCTGTCCTTCTCAACTTCAAACAAATGACTGAAATACAATGACATTTGAAATCAAAATTAAGCTTAAATAAACTGGTGTGTATGCCGCCCTTCGTTCTACACAAAAGGGCACACATCAAAAGACGGACCTCTGTGAACAGTAAGGACGGCCGATGAACGCCTGAAACACCAAGATCATTACTAGTTTGTTGACGTGACAACGTCTTTTAATTCGATCGAGCCAGCTGCACGCACGAAAAAACATGACTCATGTGGCGTTACCTCGCTCTGAGGCGTTCCATCTAAGGCTTGAAATGCAAGCGAGAGCACGGAACGAGCGACAAAGAAGCAAAATCGGCCTTTACGTTCGGCAGGGTTCGACATCCGTCTCTCTCCTACTTGAGTGAGCGATGCGTCTGCGTGGACAGCTGTTGCTTTATTAAACAAATGAAATTAAAATTTTCTTTTGAAAAATGCTACCATTCCATCAGTATTTTCTTAAGACGTTGTCACGTTCAACTATCGTCAGTAAACCGACTTTACAGACAACCAATTTTTTCTGTTTAGGTACTTCAACCTTTTTTTATGCCACGTCATCTTGGATTTATATTATGACTAGCGGTCGCCCGCGGCTCCACCCGCGTGGATGTCGGTTACCGCTGCAAAATGCCTACCCAGTACCCAGAAAAGACACGGTCAGCAAAATGATTCCCAGGTCAATTCACAGACACCGACACTAACATCGACGACGCAGTCATTATCCGCAGGCTGCATAGGTTGTCTTTATGTGGATGTTAAATGTGTTAATGATGAAAATATTTAAATGTAATTAATACTAAGTTTTCACTCCTACTGGCAGTCCCGGAGTGCAAACCGTTGTTTTGGGATAGATAACTAAAGCGATTATTGTAGAGCTTCTTTATAAACAACATTTGACGTTAAATTATTTTCAGGTAACAAAATAAACTGATGGTCGGGAGCCCCGACCCGTAATAGGGCGCCGTGCAGCAGAAATCATAATAATTTAATATCGCCATAAATGCAAAACCAAACGTCCAATTTTGATCATTCGAAGACCAAATATTATCTACATAAGCTGCGCTTAGTTACAAAAATATTTTGATAAGGATTCATATCAGAAGTAAAACAAATCCGTTTAAATGAAGTCCAAAAAAAAATAAAGATATTTAATTTAAAAAATGGTTGTTGTGCCTCACTCGACATAGATAGGTATAGCGTGTCGCGGACTTTTTAGTAAATATTTATAAGATCTACAATTAATTAGTACATTTTTTGTTTCTATCTTTATAGTTTAGGCAGCGTACGCAAAATGAGTAACTGTTTGGTTGATTTTTTACACTGTGTGTCCGAAAAACCCAAATATCTTACACGGAACCCTATTTTTTTTCAAATTGTAATATAGCCTATGTTACTCAGTGATACTGTAGCTTTGTAATACAAAAAGAATTATTAAAATCGGTCCAGTACTTTTTGAGTTTATTCGTTATATACATAAATACAAATCTTTCCTCTTTATAATATTAGTGTAGATATTATTACTAACTTCTAAGCGCCAAAATCTATGTCTCACTCTCCATTATATCAAGCTCAAACCGGTACTTAAACCTGCTTGCTTATGCTTTACAAACAAATACATAAAAAAGAACTGACTATTTCACCAATTTATTAGTTCCAAGATAAGATCATTAAAAATTTGTGTTATGGATACGAAATAATGGATATAATACTTAAATGCCTCCGCGTCATCTTTGGTTTATTTGTATTATAATTAATTTACAAATGTATAGGGCTTCTACCAAGATCTGAGAAGCCCAAGCCAACCTTACCTGTAAGTGGTGCACCTGCCGATCAACGGACGAGGCTCTGGCGAACATAAAAGTGCCCGGAAAGCGGCAATAGGCTCGCCACCTATTACGTGGGACCAACAATATAAATGGCGAAATGTAGGCGTATTGTATGCCTCTGCCTACCCTTTCGGGAAAAGGCGTGATATTTTGTATGTATGTACAAGCGCCAAAATCTAATAAAAAGGTTCATTAACATTTAATAATAGCACTTGTCTCACACTCCATTCTATCGAGCTCACACCTGTACTTAACCGTCAACGTCATCTTTAGTTTACATTATAATTAATTTATATTTAAGTCTATATAAAAGGTTCATTAACATTTAGTCATAGGACTATAAGACCTAGCTAAAATGTCAACGAACCATAAGACATAAGTACTTATGGTTCGCTGACCTTTTGTTGTTTTGCTTCACCTGTGTCTCGAATTGTCTCACACACATCAAGCTCACACCCGTAAACGGGGTTAAGTATTATTATTATTTACTATAGCTTGTACTCGCTGCTTAATTACATAATACATTTCTTACAATATCAATATTGATGACAGGCTGTCCCCTTCTTGAGAAATACTGGATTCCAACTCTTTTTCACTCTTTCATGGTATAAGCTAAAGAATAAAAACAATCCTATGTCGTTTTTAGGGTCTTAGTCTGTCTCCATCAGACAGATAGATAGATATAATAGGTTGGGGAAAAAGTCTTTTCGTATTTTTGTATGAAAAGTCAAGACATTTTTTTTCAAAGTTTATTTACATTTATTTACAATATATATGTACCGTTTTGTTGAATAACTTTCTGCCATTTTGTGGGCAGAGACATTATCCCGTTACTGTAGAAACTTTGGGACATCTGATCAAAAAAACGGGACAAATAGTTTTGGCAGTCCTCTCTTGAGGTCAACCTTACAGAACCTAAAGAATTCTGCAGAGACCGAAACAGGTGAAAATCTGAAGGCGCAAGGTCAGGGCTATATGGTGGATGCACTAGGACCTCCCAGTCGAACTCTCTTAATTTTTGCTGAGTGGCTAAAGATGTGTGTGGTCTAGCGTTAACGTGATGAAAGACCACACCCTTCCTGTTGATCAATTCCGGCCGTTTTCTCTCGACTGCTTCCTTTAATCTCATCAGTTGCTGGCAGTAAAGATCAGAATCGATGGTTTTGACGGGCGGTAAAAGCTCATAATAAACAATGCCCTTCCAATCCCACCATACACACAGCATCACCTTATTTCGTGTTAGGCCAGGTTTGGCCACAGTCTGTGAAGCCTGGCCAACTTTCGACCACGACCTTTTTCGCACGTTCTTGTCGTACGTGATCCACTTTTCATCGCCAGTTATCAATCTCTTCAAAAACGGTTCGGTTTCATTACGTCTCAATAATGAATCGCAAATGAGTACACGGTTCATTAAGTTTCTTTGAGTGAGCTCGTGTGGCACCCAAATATCGAGCTTTTTTGTATAACCAGCTTTCTTCAAATGGGTCAAAACTGTTTTGTGGTCAATTCCCAGTTCTTCAGCTACATCGTAACTACTAATATGCCGATCTTGCTCCACTCTTTCAAAAATGGCGTCCATTTTATTCGTAACAGGGCGACCAGAGCGAGGTGCATCTTTAACATCAAAATTTCCGGACTGAAAACGTTTGAACCAAATTTGTGCTACTCTTACTGACACTGCATCAGGTCCATAAACATCACAAATTTTTTTCACTGCTTGAGTTGCATTTTTGCCTTTTTTATAATAAAATTTTAAAATGTATGGAATTTCTTCATTAGATTCACTCATTTTTACGCAGAGAAAAACAAATGAAAAATAGCGGGAAACAACTTTTTTTTATTTTTTTCTTTTCTTTATAATGGAACCTTTTTAATGTTACCAAAACCAGCCAGACACAAATAGTACAGTCAAAAAAAAATTATAATAAGTTTATACCTACGTTATGCGAAAAGACTTTTTCCCCGACCTAATATATAGCGTAACTTTGTAATTTATACTACGATATAATTATCATTATCGACCAACTACTAAGCACATGCCTTCTCTCACAAGATACGGTGACAAGGCTCTCTTTCCATGTTTATTTATTTATTACATATGGGCCGACTAACAAAACATAACAAATACAGTTGGTACTTAAAAGATAAGTGCTGTTTTACTTACAAGTCACCACGGCATGCATTGACACATACATATAAAACACTTTTACTTATAAAAGAACAAAAAAGCGTTATGTTATGTTACAGGGGCCATGTTTCACAAACGACACAGAAAGAGTTTCCCCACTTACGTCATACTAAAAAAAATATGCACAGATACACGCGTCAACGTCACGCGTCGGGGTTAAAGAGCAATCAAGTAAATAATGATTTCCTACTGTTAGCAGCACAATTGTTATCTGTAGGCGCCTGTGTATGACAAAGGATCGTGTGCATTTAACGAACCGCATACAAGATTCATACCCATTGTATTATACTAGTAATATGTAAATTATGGGAATTAATTGGCATTTGTTATCCGTATTAATCGTCATTTGACATCGAGCGTTTTCGTGCTTCAGAAGGCGCGTTACGTCGTTGATCCCAGTTGTTACTATATGTGGTTAGATGCCCTATTCAGGATTTAAAAAATTCTAACAGCAGGAGCGAGAGGGAATAGGACCTTCTTTTGCGAAGCAGTCATGCTAGCAAAGAAGGCGGCGGAACGACAGAGGCAGAGTGCCTCTCCTCACGGTCCCAGCTAGGGTTACGTACTTTATTATAAAGTATAGTACTTTTTTTTCCAGTAATTGTACTTTATACTTTATGAACACAATAAAGTACACGAAAATAGTATTTTTTAGCATGTTTTGGGATTTCAGAGTGGACTTTAATTAAATATTGACTGTAAAGAAACTGTGCAATTGTTTAGTAGAGATACTAATTTGATAGAAACAGCAAATAGCAATAAAAAATATGTTTTGAAACAAAATAATAAAAAAATTTTTATAGTACTTTATTTTTTACTGTGTACTTTTTTTTTCTTATCTATAATTACCAATGTACTTTAACTGTCAAAAACAAAGGTGGCCAACCTAGTCCCAGCCGTCGCGGTGGACTCCCGAGGATAGATACCTGATACACCTTATAGATAGTCATATACAACAATCTTATAAACTATTAATGAGTTCTTTCGATTGTATTCCATGAGGTATTATTACAAAAGTTTTCATCACACTAGTACAAAATTGTATTGGAACCTTCTTGAAGAAATCGAAATCAGTTCAATGGCTGGTAATGGGGGAACTTGTTTAAAACAGTATATTCAAAAATATAGATATTTAGCGAAATAATAAACAGATTTCGATACTTATTTTCGTTAATGTATACAACGACCAGGCACATAGTGCTGACTTCTGCGCCATTACGGTGTGTAGGTAATCTTTATTTTGATCAGCAGGTAACTTGTACCTAATAAATAATTTTACTTTGTTTGGTTTACTGAATCGTCTAGTTTCCGACTCCACAACAGCGTTGGATAAGTAATTTAACAGTCATTTGTATGTGATATAAATGCGTCCGTAAAAACTAGCGCACAATACGAGGCGTGTCATGTTGATTCTATTTTGCCAAAATGACGAAGCAAAAAAATCTAATGTCGACCTTGGGTCTCACACGGAAATGGCGACATCAAGGTCATGATGACACTGCTTCACTTTACTCGTTGACATGATCAGGTGTTTAGTTGTGCCTGCCTTATTAAGTACCTGTACTCTGTTTTATGCAAAGGAGTCTAGCATGACATTTTTGAATTTCGAATCGCGCTATTTGTTTCAAGCGCGACCATCTAGTATCATATATATGGTACATACGGTTTAAGGTATTTATGTGTCTAAAAAAATACAACTCGCTTACCTAAAAAAAACTAAATGAAAATTCAGAATATAAGTTAATAATAATGGTTAGTGAATGTAAGACGGACTATTAGTTATATTTCGTCCAATTATGTTAGTTTTAACAATATTCAAATATAAGAGCCAAAATTTTATCCTCTCAATACACCCGTGATGTCAACATTTTATTATTGAATTGGGCTGAAAAAGCTCGTAATATAAATGACAATTGCGTCAAACTTTACAATAGTTATAATAATATCTAAAATAGATGTCGTGATATCCGCAGGTAGATAACTGCAGGTTTTGTGTTTATCTTGATCAGTACGCTTTGTACACAGTAGCTATTTTTAACAATTATTAACATAACCGTTAAAAACTCAAACAGTATTTGCAACTGCAAACAGTTTGCTTGGATTTCGCCATTATTAGCCGTAAGCACGCAGTTAATACAACTTCACTGTGAAAAACTGTTTTATATACATTCGGTTTTTTTTTAATAATGGCTTGGTGCGGTTAACCTATTTAGCCAGTGTCAAGTAAAAGATATTATATTAATAATATTTATATATTAAAGTTAGTACATGAGAGTGAGTAGTGATAAAGATAATAAATGGCAAATGAGATGCCCACCCCTAAACCCCTTGGGGCTTATTACAAAAGAAAGACGGTGTAGTGAAAGTGTTGCGAAAAATATCTTGGCCTTAGAATTGATCGCAGATTGGCATGGAATGCACATATTGAATACATCAGAACTAAATTATTATCCCTTATCGGCTCACTCAGACAAATTACTCATTGCATCCCGCACAATTTAAGATACACTATATACAATTGTTAAGTCAAACCACATCTTTTATATTTAATAGAAATTTGGGGCAGTGCTTGCAAAACAAAATTAGCGGATCTTCAAGTGGCTCAAAACAAAGTAATCAAAATTCTATTTAGATATCACTATTTAACACCAACAAAAAAAATATACAATGATTTAAATTTAATGAATATCAAACAATAACATAATTACAGTTTATGCATTCTAGTAAAAAAAATATTAAATAGCTCTCTTCATACAAGTTTAACATTTGATACCGCTAAACAACTCAATAATCGAAGTACCCGCCGAGCTAGTTTCCTTGTGTTGCCTAAAGTAAGAACGAATTATGGAAAAAAAATGATCACCTTTGAAGGCGCGCAGCTTTATAACAAAATACCCTCGAACATTAAAAATGTAAGCTCGTTTAATGTATTCAAACGAAAACTCTCACAACATATTATTGATAATACTTAACTATTCAATTGAATACATTGGATGGGCGAGCGTAATCTAAAGTGACGACGATGTAATTTATAATTATTTGTATGTTAATTTAAGTTCTCATTCAAGTGACTGTATATGTCTTTTTTGAGAATAAATATCTTTAACCATTTAACCATTTTAAAAAAGTGCTGTCATTTTCATTTGATAAAATGAAGACAGTAACAGCATTAGTTTTAAACCTGGTTTAACTTTATATCTTGTTTTGTAATAAGAACTTTTGTGTCCTTAGTAAAGATGTGTAACTATACTGAGATCTCACGTGGACTTCTTAAGTGAATTTAAAAAGTGATGTTGCACTGTTTTGTTTAATTTATCAACACTCATGTACGTAAAATAAAACAAAACTGCAGAAAAGACGCTCATTTTCCCGCTAAGAAGTAATTTGACTAGTTAGTACATTGATTTATTATTTAAGACGCAAATATGTTTTATTATATATACTTTTTACATACAGATGAACGTATAAGGAAAGAAAATATCACATCGTGTTTAACCACCAACATGCTTTTGAAACTAATGTGACATGTTATCACTAATTAATTTAATAGTAAGCACATGTTATATTTATATTTACTAAAGATAATACTAGTATTATTTTTTTGTACAGATAAACAATTTGCGCTTATTGTCAGTTCGTGTTGTATCTGACTTTCATTAATGATTCGTTAATGAACTGCTAGCATATAAAGACCAAGATTAAATTCCATTATGAACAATGTCGTACAAAAACTAGCCGTACTTCGTGCCTTAGGAACAGCGATGGCACAATGCGATAAACCATTGTGACTAGGTAAAGTTAATTCCTACTAACCGCCAGAGACGATTACTCTAAGTACGTAGGCAATCATGAAATGATTACAGTGTCCGGTATACAATGCATTTACCAATCAAAGGTACAACAGCCCATTGAACAGAATGTGGAGCTTTGCGCTGACGGACACGCGGACAACTCGATAATTTGATAGCACGTGCTCATTGTTTACATACCATTAATGATAACTTCAAAATGTAACAAAAGAATTACTTGTTTCAGATATTCTATGAAGAAACGATGACGGCTGACGTTAACAATATAGAAATTAAACATAATGAGAAAAATACTAACGGCAATGACTTAAACGGCAAAAACATGCTACACAATGCAGAAAAAAATGATCACACACAAGAAAACAATGAAAAAGACATGGATGAGAATTGGGATAAGCTGGGTTTATATGAAAAATCCAGAAGGGTAATGTCCATGATAACTGTAGAACCTATTCTGGCATGTTACGTTATGCCATCGGTTCTATCTGCTCTTGCGACACAGAATTTATACTTAGAGAAAGCTTGCCGAGTAAATTTAGGATTCGATCATCACGTTTGCGATGCACTGACGAGAAGGGAAACAGCCAACTACACTTTTGAAGAAGAGGCTGTTCAGCAATTGGTAGCATCAGTAGCTGGGTGGAAAACAGTATTACAGTCATTTCTGCCGTGCGGAATTTTATTGTTTCTTGGGGGTTATAGTGACAAGATAGGACAGCGAAAATTCTGTATGCTCCTTCCTATAATCGGAGAGTTTCTAACGAGTATAGGTCTGATAGTCAATACCTACTTCTTTCACCAATTGCCTGTTGAAGTGGCTGCCGTTACTGAAGCTATATTTCCAGCTTTGACCGGTGGATGGTTTACAATGTTCATGGGTGTATTCAGTTATATTGCTGATGTAACAACGGAAGAACAGAGGACGTTAAGAATCGGTGTAGTGAATCTATTTTACTCACTAGGAGTACCAGTTGGTGCGGCATTGAGTGGGATATTGGTGCGGAAAATTGGACTCTATGGTGTGTTCTCTTTAAGTGCATCGCTGTACATACTGAGTTTCTTTTACGGATTCTACAGGATTAAGGAAGTCAAGAGACCTGATTTGAATACGGTAAGTTTTTTATTATACTTATTTTATAACTTTATCATACTCGAACGACGAAATTGAAACGCTTGCGGCGAGAATAAGTGGTAGGAAACGTTTGTTGAAGCTAGCCGGCGCCAACTCAGGCCTTTTGAAAGAGTGACCGTCTGTATTGTAATTAATATTTGATCGATCTCCTAGCTTTCAAAGGCACGTTAAGTAGTAGGTCCATGTAATCGCTGCGTGTGGTAATAGTTAAGATTAAGATAATATTAGGGTCTTTCGAGCGGCTCGAAAAAATCTAACACCCTGCCACACACCGACCACAGTCAATTCGTACTGAGTCCGAATGTTGAAATATGACCGGAATCTTGGATCATTAGAAGATGCCTGGCAATGTAATGTAAAGTATAAATAATACTTGTGCAAAATCTAATTATAGAATAATGTATGTTGTGTTAACAATAACCATCTGTTCGAATGTTTAATAACTACACATTTAAGCAAAGACCAATGGTTCATTATAAGGACCAGCCTATTTATTGATAAGGTGATAGTTACGGTCCGAATGATATGGCATCTAATTAGGATCAGAAGCCGACGATGACCTTTTAGTTCTTACTGATGCTCCAACCCACTGATGCTCGGACGCACTTGAAACAATTTTCAAGTATATACGTCCTACGGCGGTTACGCCTTAGTGAATTAAGGTCTGATGTTTTTTATGGTGGGAACTACATATTTTATTTTTTACTAGATGACCCGACAGACCGTTGTCCCTTTATAATTATTCTGTCATTTACACTAATTGTCAAACGACTGACAGCTATGTCAAACGCAATGGTTGCAATAAAAAGTTTTAATTGAGAGGATTTCATGGGGTCGTTAAGTTATCTCAAATTTTGTTATTTCCTGTGCAACTATTCTATTTTTTTCATTTATACATACCTTGCCCACATGATAATGTAGGTAATAAAATAATAATCCAATTTGGGGCGCGTTCATACGTTTAGGTGAATAGAGATCCTTCCAACATATTAGGAGCCCAAGCCAACCTCACCTGCAAATGGTGCACCTGCCGATTAACGGGCGAGGCTCTGGCAAACATAAAAGCAAGCGGCAGTAGACGCGACAATCGCCACCTATTACGTGGGTTCAACTTTAAACACGTTGGTTTAGGGTACTTTCGACCAGAGCTTTCTCCAAAACCTTATGTCGTTTGGTCATTTAATGTTAATGTACATACATAGTACAAATTTAAAGGAAGGTCAGAATAATTCTAACCGAACAGGACTGAACAGGATGCACTGACTATAGGTTTCACACAATACAAATAAGAATCGCGATCCTGATAGCGACAGATCATAATAAAATTACCAAACTTTTATAAATGACAAGGATTCTCCTGTGACCTGAATCCCATCACCTTGGTTTGTAAAAGCAGGTCTGAGCTCGTCATTGGGTCATTAATTGGCTAAGGTGACAATATCTAAGCGGATATAAATATTTATTAAGTTCAATTTTTTTATTGAAAGTAATATTTTGCAATACTGTCTCATGAGACGTTCAGCAATGAAAGATAATTGCTAGATATAGAGTATAATTTGATGTCTTATCGTATAAACGTAATTTAAATTTAAACACAGTGGGGTGTTGTTAGTGTTGAAATAACTGAACATAAGTCAAGAGACACACATAAATAATTTATCAAGGCTTATTAAATACTCTCTTCGCTGCATGTTTGGACGTACACTGCGACTTGATGTTTCAGAACGCCGATTAACTGGTACTATATTATTATATGTATTATACTAACATTCATTTATGGCGAGGAGGTCAGTATATCTACACTATGCTCCTGAGGTCGTGGATTCGATTCCAACACAGGAAAAATATTTGTGTGCATAAATATGAATATTTGTTCTGGGGGCCTACCGCCGAATTCGATGGATTACTGGTAATACATCTAGATCAAACTTTGTTTACGTTCATTAATCCGTACCGGGGAATCTGCCGACAGCCACCTCTCATTCATGACCTTCAGTCCGTGACAGCCCAATAGGTAAATTGAGAACGCCATTTTGTTTCGATTTCCATTAGTTCGGCGGTACGACAGAATCAATTCGAAATCCATTTTGCCTTATAATCGATTGCCATCGAACTCGCCGGTAGGCCCCCTGGGCTGGGTGTTTCCCATGTATATCAAGTATGTATTTACAAAAAAAAATGTTTATTCAATATTTAGTATCCATTAGACAAGTTGTTAATGATACTTATATTGGAACTAAATGATAGGTGTAATATTTTAATAAAAAAAAAAACAATTATTAAATTGATGTAAAAACTGATATTTAGCCAAATCTGGTTAGACCAGTGAGCAGACCCTGTGCCCTAAGCTCAAAGACATTTAACTATATTAAATCTCTTTGCCTAAGCTTAAGTCTGGTGCAAACGGAAAAGTGCAGATACCACGATGATTCTGTCATAGGAACTACCACTTATAGTAAAATCTGGAACCAATGGTTTTACGCGCTTTCCAAAGAATCGTATCGAATGCCATCCGAGGTCTGACCTTAGAAAAATCTGCATAACTTTCACTAATGTAATCGTGTCATACAATAATTACCAATCTAAGCGGTAACCTATAAAAGTAATATATTTTAGCCGTTCATAATTTTGACGACCGATATGGCGTGGAGGTCAGTATACCTGCACTTCACTCCAGAGGTCGTGGGTTCGATTCCCACACAGGACAAATCTTTGTGTGCATGAACATGAATATTTGTTCTGGTCTGGGTGTTTTCCTATGTATATTAAGTATGTATTTACAAAAAAAAAGTACTTAAGTACCTATGTTTATCCGTTCTTTAGTATCCATAACACAAGTTCTTAGTGATACTTATCTTGGAACTGAAGAATTGGTGTGATTGTAAGAGAATATTATTTATTTATTATTTATAACAAAGGAGAGAACAGTAGGCACAGAAATAAGAATACATGAAACACGAAATAAAAACATAACGTAAACTAATAAAGTTCATTGTTTATTTGACGTATTTAATTGCCTAATTTGCAGAACAAGAATAAATTAGGTTCTTTTGAGAACTTTTTCACCCTTCTAAACACTATTTCTGAGGGTAATTAGAATTAAGAGAGATAAAAAGAATGTTGTCAACTTTTCTTTTAAATCTTGTGACTGCAGAAAACAATTGTTTCAATATTATGTAGGTATTTTTATTGTAACTGGCGGGAGAAAAAACTAAACTTGACGATTTTCTTGCCCGTTCTTTTACGATCAAGCTCCCGCCCGCATTGAATGGGCGCGTTTGTTTATGAGTATGACATTCATAAGAGCTTTTTTGAGCCAAACTTGAATAAATAGATAGATAGGTAAACTATTTATTGCAACGAAAGACGACACACATACATATAAAACAATAAAAACAAAATTACAATAATTAAAAAAATATAACAACAAAAAAAAACTAAAATGCATGCACAAACTAACATGCACCCTATGCGAATGCTTTACATTCGCATAGGGTGCATGTGTGTCGCAGCGCTGCAGAATGGCTACGGCTCAGTGGGTTTTTTTGGTGGCAAACACAGATTTTTAGTTTTTGCCGAAACAGTAACACGAGACGCGCCCAAAATACCGTATATAACCTATAATATAACGTACAATTTTATAAATAGGTATAGAGTTATATAAAAGTAAAAACATTTAAAATAAAACACAATCATGACAATTAATTAAACCATTGATCTTACGTATATAATAAACAAAGTCAATATTACCAACATTACCAAAGTCAATACTACCACAATATATGACATCACGGCAGTCCGGGTACTGAGACACCGTCCCCAAAGTGACCATGCAGAAGTTCCGACTTTTGCCTATCCAGTAGGTAGTAAAATTTTAAGTTGTTTTTTAAAGTTGGCCTTTGTTTGAATATTTCTTACTGGAGGGGAATATTGTTCCAGCACTTGGTCGCCTGGTGATGGATACTGCCAGTGAACCCGACCGTTCTATGATTATGTATCGCCAGTGGAGCTCGTGCAGCTCTGAGACAACCCGACCCATATTTGTATTTACACCTAATTATTTAATTTTTGATACAAATACTGCGGGTTTCGAAATGTTGTCAGATCAAACATCAGACAAGCAAGGTGCAGTCTTCGACGTGACTCCATATTCAGCATGTGAGCCCTATTCAAATAAGGTGACACGTGACTACGGGTTGGAATGCTGAAGCAAAATCGGCAACAAGCATTTTGAACACGCTGTATTAGACGTCGAGACCTACCCAGAAGACGAGGGCCATAAACTAAATCGGCATAGTTAAGCCTCGACAGCACAAGTGACTCGCAAAGAGTAATTCTGGCTTTTTCGCATAATTAGTCACGAATTTTGTACAGTATTTTTAGCCTATAAAAGCAATTCCTGGACAGGTTTAGGACGTGTGTATCAAAACGTAGCTGATTGTCAAATACCAAACCCAGATTACTCGTTTCGGTAACCATAGAAATGTTGGTGCCTAAAATTTTTATGTCTACGGAACTGGTCATAGTTTAAGAAATTTGATGCTTTGTACCTAAAACCCGCTGCGCCCTCCACAGGTCCCTCTTAGTTTCCCCCCCGGTAGACAGTACTAAGGGCACCCAGAGTGGCCAATCTCTGGGTGTTACCTTTTCCCTAGCGCCTCCTGCGCCCTACCGGGAGGCCCACCCCCACCACGACAAGGTGGAGACCAGTCGGGGGGACAATATCCAAGTCCTGGTTCATCTAGAGTCAAATGACTTTTGATTTTGATTTTAAGTACGGTCGGTTGCTGTTATTGTACGTTTAGGCATGTAGGCTACTCCAGAGTTACTGACCCGATTGGCTGAAACAGAAGTGCCGTTCCTAGGTGCTTCGAATCTTCTTGTTTAAATGATGTTAATCCTTGACATCACGTTTCAGTCAAAGAATTACCTGTTATGGCTTTATTTTAATTAGAAGACGTTAGTGTAGCTGCGAATGTACCTACTTTGCAAACCGGACAATTGTAAGTGAAACTCGTTTTGAGGAGTTTCCATATGATAAATATGTTTCTTTTAGGTTTTCCTGATAATCTATACGTGACTATGCCTATATAAGGGCGAGTCTTTCATAGTTTTGCTATGTCGCTAGGACATTGTTTTTTTTTGATAACTGGCTGCGTATTGTACATGCGAATACTATTCGCCGCAAAAGAATTTGTAACTTAATAGACCATAAATAGTACGAACAGCCCTTTTCTGCAGCACAAAGATACATTCAATATCTGCAGCATTACCCTATAGTAGTATGCTATATTATGCCATAATAGCTGGAGTAGATTGGACGAGCTGTTTTCATATCCGTTAATTGGTATCTTCTTCACGGCTTAGGCTGCAGAGCTCAGTCTGCCCGAAACTTTTCCGATGTGAGAACCCCATTGCAATCAAGAGTCTAGTGTTATACTTAGAAAAACCGTCTCATTTACTAAGTCCATTTAATCGTCTCTAACCTTATTACTGGTTTGAGCAAGCCTTACATTAGGTAAGGTGAACCTGACACATTTAGTTTTATTTTGATTTAATAATAAATTATTAGCACTAAACCAGTGGACTATTCTAGAGAGCGCATTATTTATGTCGTCAAGTTCACGTTGTCCACGTTTAATTTTAAATGTTAAAGACGTACCATCAGCAAGTAAAGAAATCTTTTATGAGGTGGTATGACTTATGTAATGATTTCCGGGTTGGGAACCAGGAGATCAGAAGAGTCGAATTTCTATGTTACTAATTTCATCTTCATGATCTGTGATTAAATAATTAATAAATATACACCTAATCAATTAATCATCCTTCTTTAAGATATCTGTATTCAGCGATAAAAAGTAAATCAATTTGTTCTTATGTAATAGGCCGTAAGTACACCCACCGCCTTACAGTTGTAACAGCTCAATTGCAAAATAGCTCTTACTATAAAGATATAAGGTACTTGCATCCGTAAAAGTTCCACAGTTTTACCCGTGATTGACTGTACAATGATTAAACTTGTCTGATGGCAGTTATTCGAGCATGACTGCAAAAAAAGGCCATCAACTTGACCCAGATTGGTGTCACACTCGGTTGAGAGGAAGGGTCTTCACTTTACGAAAATACTTGTCGTTAAACGGAAATTTTACCTTTTAGAGAGAGAATAAATGTTAATGAATTTTATTTTTGTTGTCGGACATAAATCATATTGCCAGTAATTTGTAATATTGCCTACGTTGATAATATTTCTTTTATGTTGTTTTGTATGTCGATATTATACTTAAAAATAGTAATATTATTTAATGTCCACTATTACTATAGAATCATGTAAAATGCCTGCGAGAACAAAATCATAGCAAAAAGCATTTTAATTGTAACTTGTTTACTTTGCTCTTCATAAGGAAGTTATAGCTATAATCCGATGATGGTCCGAGAAGACGCCGTTCGGCCATACACTTGTCATGGTTATATAATTGAAATTAGAAGAACTTCACTTTTATATTCATTTAATAAAAAGATCTAAAGTAGACACTACTAATATGAGCTTATATTCTATTTCTTTGTTTTCTTTAATAGATGAAATATACATAGATGAAGGCGCTGACTAGAAATATCAAAATATAAATACCTTGTAAGAGAATATAAACGGCTCGCATCCATCGTGATAAATAGCTGCAAGTTAATTTTAAGGTGTAGGTATTGGGCAAGGAGTGGATAATATGGGCTAGCTCTCATCACATAGCTCTTAAGCTAGTTAGCATGGAGGAGCGGTAAGTGAAGGTGTAAAAGGTCGGTGAGTGACGCAGAGGACCCTACGAGGACCTTTATTATGTCGGTAACAATAAGCATTTACGCATTGCCTCTCGGCAAGGGGGCACAAAAGGGGTCTGTGGGACTCACCACCAGCAGACACGACCGCCTACACCCACTAAAAATACCTTTACTTTGATCAAGGTCTTTTTACACCCTGTAATGAATGAAAAATAAAATATTGTGTAAGGTATTTAAGTCATTTTGCCAATCATTTTATACCGCGAGTCTTTGGGTGAGATATACGCAGAAGGCTTACAACGCTTTACGCGTGCAATATAATAATGCCTTCAGGATGCTGTTGGGGCTGCCGTGGCGTTGCAGCGCATCTGGAATGTTTGCAGAGGCAAGAACCAATGACTTTTATGCCATTATGCGCAAAAAAGTATTGTCTATGATGAACAGGACCTGCGGCAGCCGCAATAGTATCTTGAGAGCTGTGAGTGGCAAGTGCGAGTGTCCTATCAGCCACCATTGGACGACTGTGCTGGTTGGATGAGCCTATTATATTACTTTACTTTTAACGATTTTACTGTATTTAATTTATTTTTAATGTATTTGATTTGATTTAATTTAATGTACCTATATGATTTGATTTAATTTAATGTATTTGATTTGATTTTATTGTATGTATCCGTTTCAACCGTATTTATGTTTTTGTTATGCTATGGAAATTATTATTCTGAAATAAATGATTATTATTATTATTATTCACATATATTTATTTAATTTACACATAGTTTATATTTTTTACAATTATTATATAACAAAAAAGAAAAAAATACAATACTGTAAAAAATATAAAAAACGGAGACCGCCGGTCGCGAGGTAACACCCAAACGACTGGCGGCTAGGGCTGCAGAGAGAGAAACCTCCTGACAATGCGCGCCGTATCGAGAAGCACTGCCTTTTGTATCTGACCCTTAACCCAGCTACCTAGCTTGAGCTTCTTAAGATATTGGTCGAAGCTCTTCGCTATCAACCCGTTGACCGTAACCACTATCGGAACAAACGTTATTATTATTATTATTATTTAAATTCAAGTAATTATTTTTTTTAGAAATCGGAATAGTTTATTTATGTATAATGATGAGACATATGGGTTTTCACTTAATATTTATATTTTATATACATGTTGCATAGTGGCAGTGGGCCCGTCGAATCTGCTGTAGTACTGAATATTCTAGATGGGTTCCACAGTGGAGACCGCGTCTCGGTAACGGTAGTGTACAGGCCCTACGGCGGCAGGTGGAGCAACGACATACGCAAAACGGCTAGCAGTGGTTGGGGACAAAGCGCTGAAAATCGAGCTCAGGCTTGCCATTGTAGAGGCCTATGTCCAGCAGTGGACAAATGTAGGCTGATAATTCAAATTCAAACTCAAAGTATATTTATTTCATAAACTATTATGTAGTACTTGAAAACTTTAAAATTAAATATAAAAAAAACAATTGAAATATCTATATAACATTAGAATATATATAATAAAATTAGCATGAAGCTTAGATTCACTTATATGCAACAAAACAATTTAATAATAATTAAGTGTAAGTGAATCTAAGTACCAGTTCCGAGCCACCGCTTTGTAAGAAAAACTGGCAAAAAAACAAACAGGCTATGGTCTTTTAAATTTATCCGTTGGTTTGGTACTTAAATTACAATTTTCATTTGTCTGTGAAGCTATACAATGCAATATAATATAACATTAAAAATATTATATTAATGATGATCATGTTGCCTTGGCAAAAATTTAATGAACGTGACAGTCACTAACTTTCACTATTAAAATCGTCTGTCGACTTCTTGGCGGGAAAGTAAAGCGTCATGTTTGCAGTTTTGTTTTATTTTCTAAAATTTGTGATATTTCTAACATTAATGTGTAATAACGGTGGATAATTAACCGTTAAGTGTTTGTAAATATACATAAGTGTTGGTAAATCAAACAAAGCAGTGCAACATCACTTTTCATATTCTCTCAATTATATAGAATATGGACTCCATGTCAGTATAGTCCCACATCTTTACTGAGGACTCAAGGGGCTTAGGGAAGTGTATCTCATTTGCCATTTATCATCTTTATCATCACTCATTCTCATTTATTATGAATTATATATTATTAATATATCACTTACTTGATACTGGCTAGATGTGCTAGACGCACGAAACCATTATTTAAAAAAAAAAATATAAAATCGTCTGTCGTTCTTCCTAGTTGTATTACGATCTCTCACTGTGAAATAATTTGTTATGCACAATTTTGTCGGGTTTTATGAGGAGGTTAATGAAGCTAAAAGTATGTGCCTAGATTGTAGCAAGTGGAAGAAGGTGATCTCTGCCTACCTCTACGGGAAAGATGCATGACATTATGTATGTATGTATGTTGTCGGGTCAATTTTCTCGTAAAATTTCGGCTCGTGCGATTTTGGACACGTAACTTCACTTCATCCTTATCACAAATTAGTAATACAGTCACTTGGTGCTCAAAGACTTGAAGATATTTTTATTCATACTTTTTTATCCTGATTATCTTATCCCATTGACGTACTACTATTGGGGTAAAGGCCTCCCCTCACGTACGGAAAGGGATTCGTATAATATTCTTCTACGAGAACCCAGTGTGAATAGGCGGTGGCAGTTTGTGTCGTCTTGCTGTTACAACTGTCATTTCTCATATTACCCCCCCCCCCTCCCCTCCCTATGTCGCTAGCTATATCGGCAATCAAAACAATAAAGAATTTAGTTTTTTATTCAAATTCTGATTAGCGAAGAAATTTATGCAAATTCTGATTAAAAATAAATTTAATAATTGATGGATGGGACATGCTAATTAGCATTTCTTGTTTAAAAATGCGATGATTGTCGACTCGACATTTTTACCCCCGGGTACTGTAAACGCATATTTCTTCCACGCAAAACCACGGGCACAGCTTATAAGGTTAAAAAGATGAACAATGGTCGCGCGTGCCATAGACTCATTGACGGCACGCGACAAAATCAGTTTTTATCTATTTTACAATCACTTATTCATGATGGTCTCATTATACATTCTTTAGGAAAACAATGGAAACAATGGCAACTAAGAATTAGACTTTCCAGATTACCTTTAAAAAGCGATATCATTTTTTGAAATTATAATAAATTTTTTTATTTACTATAACGGAAGTTTGAATAAAATTAACCACGGTGTACGGTCCAGAAGCAGCATTTAACTAGAGCTGGAGCAGGAGATAAAAATTCCCGGAGCCAGGGTCTCGCCCATCTTAGAGCGATGGGTCGGCCGTCGGTGGGGGTCGATGACTTTCCGGCTCACACAGGTACTTTCCGGGCACGGGTGCTTTGGGAAGTATCTGTGTGACGTCGCCGGGGGGGAGTCGACCCGGTGTTGCCACCACTGTGACTGCGCGATGGATGATGCGCAGCACACTCTGGTGGCGTGCCCTGCGTGGGCGGGGCCGCGGTCGACGTTAGCCGCGGCCCTGGGTGGAGTGGCTCTCTCGCTGCCGACCATCATGCAAAAGATGGTCGACAGCGAGACGGCGTGGGAGGCGATGGCCTTCTTTTGCGAAGTGGTGATGTCGCAGAAGGAGGCCGCGGAGCGGGAGAGGGAGCGGGATCCGCTCTCTCTCCGGCTACGCCGTTGGCGCAGCGGGCGGGCCAGGAGGGCCCGTCAGGCAGCGCCCGGGGGGTCTTAGGCGGCGGGGGCAGGGGGCCCCTTCCGTCTCGCCATAGACCCCCCCGAAGTCGGCCAGTTACGCCATGGCCGCACATAGAGGTAGGGGGGGCGCTGCAAATTGCGCCTTCCTGAGGAGGTCTCCCCAGTTCTGATCCGGGGGACGTTGGCCGCGGGCGGGGTTCCAGAAGCTACAAACCCGGGCACTGGTGCCTCGCCCCTATTCAACAGCGGTGGGCGTCGTCTGAAGTTTTTTAGTGGGTAGGACTGCCGTGCGGTGGTCGCGTCGGCCGCAGTGAGCCCCACACCCCCTCCCGGTCTCCCCCTTTTGTCCGGGAGACAGTGCGTAAGCAGCATTTTTTTACAGACGATAATAAAAAAATTAAAAAAAAAAAAGGAGATAAAAATTAATAAAAATTACAAAAATCGGAACTATGTAAAATTAATTTACAATTTCTTATATAATTGTGCATTTACAATGCCATACATAATTATTCATACATACATAAAATTACGCCTGTGTCCCCGAAGGGGTAGGCAGCAGCATATTATACGCTCACATTTCGCCAATTATATTGTAGGTCTCACGTAATAGATGGCGAGCCTATTGCCGCTTACAGGGAAGTTTTATGTTCGCCAGAGCCTCGTTCGTTGATCGGCAAGTGCAACACTTGCAGGTGAGGTTGGCTTGGGCTCCTAAGATGTTGATAGGATTTCTATACTAAGAAAAAATAAGGCTAGACTATAATCAACAATGAGTGTACACGATATGATCGCTTAAGTCAAAGTCTAAATAATTTACTAAAGTTTGGCTCAATAGAGCTCTATTGAAAGTCAAAATTACAAAGTACAAACTAGCGCGCTTAGATTGGC